>OW796114.1:5830030-7030030 GCA_941860345.1 Chrysodeixis includens | reverse complement strand
TTCACGCTTAAACGGCTGTGTTAATTTGGTATAGCTGAAACCCCAGGTTGCCATATTTTCTTGTGAGCTTGTGAAAGGGATAATTTTGGCACTAAGAGGAGCGAAGTCGCGGGCAACAGCAAATGTCTTATACACAAATATAATTTTCTATTTTAGCTAAATATTGTTCTCTTTTGCAGAATCTACGACTGGTGGCTTCTTAGCTTGTATTAAAAACACCGTGGCAAATCTATTAAGACACTACCCGGAGCAAACGATAGTTAGAGTTTTGCATCCAAGGATCCCAGCATTGACTTTGACTGGTATGTTAGTCTAGTGGTTAGTGACCCTGACTGCTATACCAGGAGGTCGTGGGTTCGATTATTAATAATACAAATCTCTATACATTGATATAAATTACAATACAAAGCACGAGCATTCTAAAAAGAGATCGAAATAATAAATATTATTAGACCATTTCAAAATGATTATTGATATACAGCATTCAAAAAAAAACAAAAGTATAGTTGTATTATTTGTAGACAAAATAATCGGTAACAATTTGGTATAAACAGTTATTTAATATATCGTAAGAATACAGAGATTTTAGCGACCAAAAACATGGTTCTTCGACATTTTGCTCGGGGTAACGCCTTAAAACAATTTAGAAGCAAACGAATATACAGATCTTTTTCCATAGCAATACCAATAAAGGCTATATCATCAAGAATACTTACGACAACATTAACAATTGTTCCAACACCAAGTATGACTAATGTCAACGGCTTATAGTGAGTGTGAGTGACCAACATAAATATAGACACGACCATAGCAACAGAAGCGACAGCCACGCTAATCACAATCACGAACAGCAGAAATCTCGTGAAGTCAAACTGTTAGAAATAGGAATAATCATTAGAGATATGGGCGAAGGAGTAAAGACCTGTTTTGAATTCTGTTTGGTTTTTTAAACATTGACTACGCCTGAACAGCAGGCAATGATTCGCAAACTAATAGGTGAATCGTTGGTAGTAAATTATTATGATTTTACGGCAGGTAGGGTTACTAGACACCGGTCAGCTACGCGGGACGAATAATAATTATGGTCAACAAGCGTGGATGCAGACACAGGCACACTCTCTGTTCCTTTACTTTTATAGCACACAACCGGAGAGAAGTCACATTTTAACGTGCCTTCCAAAAGACTGAAGCTGATGTTTATTTCTAAAACGAACACAACACACTTTTAGGGCAGGACAAAGTTCTCTTGGTTAGCTAGTGTGTTTTAAAAAGGAACTTACGCTGGTGCAGGCTATACACAGACACACCATGACGGTCACCGTTGTCGCCAAGAGAGCCATCAGCACAAGATCCGTCCTATACCTAACTGTGACGTACGATGTTAATATACTCATGAAACATACCTGAAAATAAATCAGCCTTATCACCAACCAACACCAAGGATTGAATGTGTGCTGCATACTTTTTAGGATCAGATTTTGTCAATAATGTAATTTTTAATTTAACACTACTTTATCTATGGGGAGCTCTAACATTCCCTGTTATAAAAAGTCACTGGATCAAGATAAATGTGTTTGGAAACTTACCGCTAAGAAGAGACAAATAAAGTTACACGGCGGAACCCTGGAGCAAGCACAACACATCATTGTGTAATTTAAGCCTATCATACCGCCCCTGAAAATAAAAAGTTTCAATGAAACCAGCTGTCGTCATGACCTAACCGCGAGTCTATCCAAAAGTTTTGACTTACATTCCAACGATAGCGGGTACAAGTCCGAATCTAAGGAACATGTCTTTAAGGTCCCTGAAAAAGAAGAATTCAGTTACAGAACGTTTGAGTTACGAATAAGACGTAACTAAAATATCAAAAAAGCAATAAATATGATGGTAGAAGGAAAATACTCACGACATATAAACAAACATGACAAAGCCAGCCGTGAGCATGAACATAAACAGAACCATTGAAAACACAACTCTGACGAAATAGTTTCTTTCTGGGTGATACGACATTGGTTCCTGGCCTTCCGGTAAGCGATTTCCACCAGCAACTGAACAAATAAATGAACATCATCAAGAAAACGCAGATCATTTGAAATCTACGCTTGGGTGGTAATAATGTGAAATAGTAAAACACATCACGGGCCTAACACCGCCTTTTCAAGTATTATTGCAGTTGTGGTTTGTGGAAGTTCGTCTCTCTCCCACTACTGCAATTACATTACTTTAAATAGTGATTGGCTCGCAAGTACTGAAATACGGTTCTTGGAAAATATATTTTTTTGGCAGTTGTGCGTGCGACTGGCATCCAGATATAAATACTGTCGTAGCCGAAAAGTTTTAGATCGCCTTAGAATTTTAAGCAACGCTTCTCAAAAAAACGAAAATTAGTAAACTATTTTCTAAGAGTCGATCAAAATGTTAAAACAAATATTCGAATTAAAAACCGCTTTGTAATAAGGTGTGAATACAAGTCGATTTTTCCGATCGATTTTTGCCGCACAGCAAAAATCAACCTGTGTACACAGCCAATAACCTGTCTGCAACTAATGTTGCAGCAAAGCAAATACTCACGATTAAATTGCACCCAATACGAAGGCAAATTATTTGTAACTTCGTTATACGGTTTACTCGTTTGATCTTTGTTACCTTCCATGTTTATCACTACTGAGTGTCGGTGTTCTTTACTGTGCTCATGTTCTGTGGTTCCTTCTTTTTCTTGTTCTTTTTGTGAGCTATCATTAGCAGTATTCCTAGTATTGGCTCCATCATTACTTGTAAAAGTGTGAACTCTAATGCCTTCTTCGGCCGATGACTGATCGCGACTTTTTGATGAACTCATTTAAACTATCTTCTGTATGTGTAATGTACTGTGTTTAACATTCATAACTTTCTGATTGATTACATTATTATCATTTTGCATAAAAAAAAGTGTAAAAGTCCTCCAAAATATGGAAGTTGTCAAAATTATAATATTCTGAAGTATTTGTCAACAAATGTCAGTAGAGCATTTTTTTCTTTATAGAACCATAGATATTAAGACTTTATATATTAGGTTGTTGGCGATAAAACTTAAGAGCATTAACGATAAAACGAATTTCATAACTTCACATTCCGTCATGTAGTTATAACCTTATGTAATGACCAATGTAAACTTACTACTATTGAAATCTGTCCCCACCATGCTACAGCGCAACTATTCGACTCATTTCTTACTCATGTATGAGATATATGTGGTGTGCTATGTCCTGGGGGTGAAGAAATGTTTTTCAGCTTGAGTGGGAGGCGTTGAGGGCTAGCAAGATGGCCAGCTGGCTGCGAGTCGTCCGCGCACAGCTTATAGCTCTTCTTCCATCTAAAACCCACTATGTTCCTTCTGGAGCCCTTTGGGTGCCGGGGTCGCAGTAACTCTCACGAACATCCCGCAGCCCCGGCAGGCTGTGCCTCCATCTTAGGAGAAGACTCCACTAAAGCAGAGATATGTGCGGTGTGCTGTGCGACAGGAGATGTTTTTTAGCTTGAATGACTCCACCATAACGAAGATATGTTCTGTGTTCTATCTGCTGTGCGAGAAGAGATTTTTTTGACAATGAGTGATAGCATGATGGCCCGCTGGCTGTGTGTCAAGGCATCGTCCGCGCATGGCTCACATCTTCGCTTCAATCGCACTATACAAATATTACTCATCTCCGCTAAGCTATCTCCACTGAAGCTAAGTGGAGAGGAGGTAAAGATGTGTACATCAATACCACAATTCTATTGGTTGTTTAAAAAACATCTCGTCTTTGCGCAAAAATCTCAACAATGCATACCAACGCCCTCTAGGGAATGTCATCCACGTGCGTACCCAAAGCTCCTTGTCACTATATAATTATTATTATTATAGAAACAAAGACTTATCATTTAAAATCAATTTATTACAAGACAAAGAAATACATATAAAAAATAACAAGATTCCTTGTTTCTTAAATGAAACTATAATTTATATTCTCTTGCGACAACGTTTCTTTGCGTTCTAATCCCTTTTTATGTAGATACTACATTTCATTCATATCTTCATTAATTTGAAATCTTTTTGTGAATATCAACCAAATTCTTCTATCTGTGAACATATTTAAAAAGTTAAAAGTAGGAGGAACGTAGTTGAAATGAAAAATGGCTACAAAATGTTCATCATTCTAATATGAAGAAGTATGACTAAAGGCACTGCATGGATAGTCGAGTGAAGTGGATTAGAGTCACCATGGTAAATAACCACTGTGTGTTAGTTCAATCTCCGTTATACAAGAATTTGTACGATCCACAAATGCTTGTTCTGGGTTTAGGTATCAATGTCCGTGAAACCTCCCGCGACACAAGGATTAAATTAATTACTGCGGATGCTGTTTTAACAAAATAGGCAATATTTAAAAATACAAACAAAAATAATAAACTTACCTTGTTTTATATTATATACTGTAAAAAATAAAACTGGAACTACAGAGACTCATCAAGGTCAATCATCCAACTCGTAAAGTCAAACTGAAACAGAACAAAAATAAATAAATAAAATTTTAGGTTCAAATAAAACCGCTATAACAAATTCTTTTGCATCATCATCATCATCATCAGCCCGTCGCAGTCCACTGCTAGACATAGGACTCTCCCAAGGTACGCCACAGAGCCCTCTTTGCATAGCCTCATTTAAATAAATAATAATAACAATGTCTCCTAAGAGGAAACAATAAACTTTCCCTAAGAATACAATAGACCAATACGAAAGAAAAATTGAACCTCGCATACAAATTGAGATCAGTTAGTGATAATAACGATTATAGAAATATGACATGTCTAGATATCAACAATTCTACATTACTTTAAAGTGCTACAAGGACTTTTTGGTACGTAGCCGAGATCAGAACCATAATGCCGTCATAATAATATTTACAAAAGGCACTTTTGACAGATAATTGATTTGATTCTTGATAGGAATATGCAAACCAACGTCCTCATGTTAACTATATCCACGTGTCAAAAGATCCTTGTAGCAGTATAAAGTAGCAGCTTCAAATGTATGGGAATGACATTCCTTTTAGACAAATGATGTGACTGACTTTTTCATCTCAATACAATATGTTGAGTTTGAAACTGACTGTATTGTGCATGTCGTCGGCGCTCGGAAAAATGTGCCCTGACTGCTATACCAGAGGCTCGTGGGTTCAATCCCTACCCAGGACAAATGTTTGTGTGATGAGCACGATCATTTGTTCTGTGTCTGGGTGTACCTACCATTAAATAGAAATATCAAACGGTCAGTGACCTTTTAAAACTAGCAAATACTAAGTATTTGTCTATGATTTGCCTATGGATTATGCTAGCCTTATTTTATTTATAGAACTATAGACATATTTAAGTAAGAAGCTAGAACTAAAACTTACTTTAGAACAAGCTACAAGGAAACAAACAAATACAACTGCACCAGTCGCGAAAGCAGCATACATTATAATTTCAGTTCTGTAATGAGTTGAGACTTTCGCAGCAATAACGCCGACACAGGCCGTCTGAAAACACACTTCATCTTAGGCGAGATTTCTTTTTATATCAGAGAAATAAACAATATAGGAAACAATAACGGGACTTTTATGATCACGTTTAGAAAACTGGCAACCTACATAACTGAGGCAGAATTTATTGTTCAATTAATTGCAAATGCAAGACTTCGGCTCTCGAATGCAAGTCATACCAAATATATTTGTATGTAAAAACCAAAGATTTCCATTTAAAATCCAAACGAAATTGACCTTAATTTCGTATAAATTTGTTTAACATTGTAACATAGCATTATGTATGAATCCCGTAGTCCTGCCCCGTGGAATAATTAAAAGTAAATAATGGGACCGACGTATGTTGAGCGTAAAAAAAGAAATAAATAATGAAAAAAGTGTTACCCCTAATGACAACATAATAATGCTCAAAGGCGGTCGTCGAGCGCATTGCAAGAACATCATCGAGTAGTTTACAATAACTAAGCCGGCTCTGAAAAAAAAAACAATATCAAATAATTTATCATATAATAATATAAAATATTTTAAACAACAATCAGACAGAAGTCGATTCTAACGTAATGTTCTAATCCATACAAAGAAAATGAATACTCACACCGCAGGTAGTATAGTGAGCCAGCCAGCCTCTTGAAAAAAAATCTTCAAGGTAGGACTGTAACATGTGGACACGTCATCATTATCAAGAATAGTTAGAACTCACCAAGTCTGGAGCGACACTTACTTAACTAAGACTATAGCGATGAACCCAGCCGTGGCAAGTAGCATGACGAAAACTATGCTCATGACCAGAGCAACAAAGGAGTTCCGGGATCGAGGATCGTAAAACCTTGCGAGTCCGCCATATCTTTCGACGCTTGGACCTTGACTTTGTAAAGCAGACACAAGAGGACTTCGAACTGGACCTGAAACAAAAGTTGATATTAGACGTCTTATAAATGTAGCTTAGGTTCACTTGAAATAGGTGAAGAGACTACAAAAAAATAGCTCAATTGAGATTGTACAAAATATTTCTTTTTCCCATGATAAACAAGTATTTTTAACTTCCACTAAAACAAAAATTAAAATAGCCCAGTCATTTACACCCTTTCATTATGTAGGTTCAAAACCTACAACTTTTAGGGTGTCAATAGCAAGTATTTACAGACTTACAGCTGGGTATCTCGAATTCTGAGTTGAATTTACTATAACGACTGGACTAAAAGGAGATTATCTATTGATATTAGGCTACATACAGAAAAAAATAACTTACTGTTGGCTCGAGAAACATAAGGTGGCAACTCGACTTTAGGGCCTTCCAAATCACCTTTAACATCAGGTTTTTCAAGCTTTTCTTTGTTATCGACCAATATATGATTTACTGGTGAGCCATCTACCCGCGGTGGTTGTAACTTTAACTTGTCTTCATCATCAGGTAGAAATTTTAGTTTATCATCAGTTCTTCCAACATTGTCACTTGCTGTGACAAGACCTTCGTTTTCAACATTAATTTTGGCGTATTTAGAGGGTTCCGATTTCAACCGTTCTTCAGTAGCTAGAGCAACCCTAAAAGTGTCGCCAGTATTTTCACTTACTGAGAGCTGTACTTCATTTTCAATATTAATCTTAGATATGTTAAATTTAGATGGTGTAGATTTAGAAACTTCCGCATTAGTCAAATCAGAACTGTCGTCAGTTTTACCCAATTTTTCTCCTGTGGATTGTTCTTCATTTTCTTTTTTAATTTTGGCTATATTCGCTTCTTGATTTAGAATACTTTGACTCATATCTGTGTCTTGGATTACTATGTTTCATATTTTCAAAAATACACAAAATTTAAAAACAAAGAATCTCCATTTATATAACATTCAATGTTTCAATGCCGTCAATATTTGCAATTTGCTAACATTGAGAGTAATATTGACAGACACGTGTGTTTTTTTACAGTACTGTCATAGCGTTCTAAACGTGTTTATGGACTATCAAATCTATGAAAAGAGGTCTCACCAATTTTATATTTTATTGGGCATACAATTTGTTTATTAAATTAGAATTATACTAAAAAGATCATTCTATAATTGTGAAACGAATAAAATGAAAGGTAGTACTTACCTAATTGAAATCTTTTAGCTATTAGCTAGACCTATAATATGCACAAATTTAAGGAATATGTCTAAAATTGATGTGTAAATGAGGAAGGCTGCTAAACCATAATCTTCTTCACAAATTTCTACAGTTTTACCTCCTAGTACCATCTGGAGGTTCATTGTAAGTAGCTGTAATTAAACAAACGGCTTTCTGATTTCATCGCTATTTATCGAGTATTTCGTAGTTTTCAAATGCATCATAAATCCATCCATCCTATTCAAATTATTAGTTACTAACTTTATAAATATCTGTTTATTCTTTAGCATCAAAATCGATACTTAGTATATTTAGCTTTCTTTTTAGACTATTATAATTTAGTAATGTTATCATATCGACACCACTTTGTATAATAATGATGACCTATTATCAAAGTCTTGCAAATC
This sequence comes from Chrysodeixis includens, assembly GCA_941860345.1. Lineage (NCBI taxonomy): Eukaryota > Metazoa > Arthropoda > Insecta > Lepidoptera > Noctuidae > Chrysodeixis > Chrysodeixis includens. The sequence goes on along the minus strand of OW796114.1, from coordinate 7,021,983 downwards.
ACATTTTGGGTAACAAAAATTTTGTATGTAAAAATAAAATTGTGCTAGAAAATCTCCACCACAATAGTTAAACGAGTTTTAATTTAGTGCCAGTAAAATGAATAAGACAACTATCTGCCTCTCTCCTTATAAAAGTATTGAAGTTCTTAGTACTTCTGAAACCACTCCATTTGTGGAAAACGAAATAAAAAAAAACAAAAATCCAAGTAAACAAAATAAATTCTTTAATAAAACCGTAATTTATATATTAATTATTAATACTGACTGCTTCGCGAGAATTCAATGATGTTCGCTACACACAATTCCATTCTCAATGAACAAGATTTCATTTGAATTTTGAGCATTACTCCTTTGATACGTTTCAGGATTGACCGTGACGTCATCAATAGTTATCGTTTCGCTCATCGTAGAAGTAATTGTTCACAATGTCATAGATACTAGTTCTAGTATTTTTTGCTTCCACCTGAGCAAGAACATTGAAATTAATGGCAGTGTCAATATGTACGTTTGGATGCGAGGCGATGCAAGACTCCGACATTCAACTCCATCCAGTTTCCATTGACGCGTGCATACTATGGACCTCTTTGAATTTGTATAGCGGGAGTGGCTTGGATTCTAAATCGTTGGAAAAATACGTACTAGAGTATTGCATCGCCTCGAATTCCTACAAACGGGTAACCCAACGGCCAGGGCGTCGAGTAAAAATATAATTGCAATCGAAACCTTACGCGTTGAACTATTGTGGAGAATTTTCTGACACATTCTCATTTATTCACAGTAAATTAAAAGAATACTATTGCAGTATCATTTACAAGATTTGAAATTTAGTAAAGCATTTTTTTTTTCGCCTTTTTTGTCCCACTGCAGGGCCTCTTCGGTCGTTTCCCAAGTCATACTCAGGATAATGCTGTTCCAGTTTTTGTCAAAGGAAAAATCAATAAAATCAAAAGGAGGCTTACCACAACTTGTACTAGAGTCCCTATAACCAATATAACCATTAGCACAGGTTTCATCATGGTCCCTGTGACCATCATAGCTAACAAAATAATCATCACAACGACAGAGAACCCGGTTGCTAATAGTATCACGTACAGCATCATACTGGTAAAATCGAACTGGAAAGAGAAAATGGGATATAAGTACCAGTAATATGAGCACTACATAGGGGAGAATGGAAGAAAAAAACGTGTTGCGCCGACCCCAAGTAAAATGGGATGAGGGCAGGAAGATGATGAACATGAGCACTATATTACGCGTCGGCGACATTTCGCTTTTTGCTTCGATAATGGCATTGGCGACAGTATTGCTGAAAGTTATTATTACTACTATAAGCCTATATTGTCCCACAGCTGGGCATAAGCCTCCCTCTCATTTTTCTATTTCTCTCTTCGAGGGCAAGTTAAAGCTGAAAGCTAGTGATGTAAAAACTCGTTTACTATAGAAAACAGACACAATAAGATATATTGATATTTGTTAACCAGCTATGTCTCATTATTTAAACCGATACCATTATATATTACTTTTATAAAAAAGACACAAAGGTAGACCAAATCAAAGATTGAAATTTTAAAATTGTACTCAATAATATTTCTTATGATGATTATTAAAAATTTTGTATATTTGACCTAATTGCGTGCGTACTTACATTAGAACAAGCTAACAATACGCAAACAAAAACAACAGCACCAGTTGCGAGAACAGCGTATAATAAAATTTCAGTTCTGTAGGCAACGGAGATTTTTGCAGCAATTAGGCTCATAGAAGCCGTCTGAAAACAATAAACAATTTAGTGATCGGAAAGCCTACCATCAGTTCTCAAAGTAATATTACTGCTGAGTAATAGAACTTCTTAGTTGTGGAAGCGAGACAGCGCACTACACGTAGAGTGGCGTCTCTCTCACACGCCAGCAATAATGTTACTCTAAGATCTGATGGTAGACCCGGAAACAAAGTTGTCAAAAAATAAATAAAAGACTGGACAATGTCTAATCCGTTTCAGTGTGAGTCTATCACTTAGTAAAATTTCCAGATTGATTTTGATAAAATTCAAGTATGTCACTTTGATGAAATTCAACATTCTTTGAGGATTCTAAACCTAATATTCCACACACTGTTACATTTAAACCACCAACAAAAAAATAACATCCTTTTTTGAAACCCCGCGTGTGCCCCAAGTTTTCCACATCTGGGCAAAGACCTTCTACAAATTCTTCTGCGATTATCTATCTCGCGCCACCTTGAACCAATCCTTGCGGTGTGCGGTCAATTCTTCACAAAAAAATGTTGGTAGATTTATGAGTTCAAAGATACCGCTAATATTAACAAAACAAAGTTGCAAGGAGGTCTTCTAGAACACGGCGAACAAATTATCGCATAGTTTACTATTAACAAGCCAATCCTGAAAATAAAACATAGTTGTTAATTTCCTGAGACCTGCCATAACATTGTTCAATCATATTACAGAAAAATAAAGCTTACATTGCGGGTATCATAGTTAAAAATCCAGTTTGAATGAAAAAATCTTTCAGATCAGGCCTGAAAACATTTGGAAGATTTCGTTTATTCATTCAAGCATACGACAGAATAAATGAATCTAACGTTAAATCTTGTTAATATATTCAATAGGGATGACGACAGGGTAAAAAAATAGTTAGATAATATAACACACGTAATTTTAACAATAAAATTTACTAGCATGAACTGATTTAAAGTTTAGGAGAAGAAGTTGTAATGTAAAAGCAAGGCAAAACTTTGGTCTATTTGTGTTGCAGGACAAAAGAAAAAATACCAATCCAATATTAGGCATTAAAGTACTTGACGAAAACAAAAGAAAATGTCGTCATCCCTATTCATGGAAACAAAAGGCAGAAAACTAAGCAAAGAGGTAACGCTTACAACAACATTCTAAAAAGTTGTACAAAAAAAAGAATCCATCATTAGATTCCATTGACGGACACTACTAGACACAGGCTTCTTAAGGTGGGTTTAAACCAAACAGACAAAGATATAGAACAAGAGCATTCTTTCTTGATATTTAATTAAAAGAACAACGAAAAAATGTTCTGTTTCCATATACACTAATAGAATTTGAAAGAGAGGGGATAGAACGAGCACTAGCTCGTCCGATGTAAACTGGCCTTAACACAATCATTAGAAAAATATTAACTAAACCTGTAGAACAAAGACTTACGTATTCAAAACTATGATGATGAAGCCAGCTGTGGCAATTATCATAACAAAAACTAAGCTCATCACTAGTGCAACAAAAGAGTTTCGGGAACCAGGTTCGTACATCAGCGGCGTTCCCCAAGGCGCGCGATCTCCGTAGCCTCCGTAGCCCCGCCCTGAGCTCTCCGGATCATCTGATCCCGGACTTGGACCCGCAAGTTGCCCCGGACCTGGAATACTCAAATTATATTTTTGGCACAACTACCATCAACATCGGCTATCAAAAGCATGTCACCACCTTTTAGGGTGTTACCACACCAATCGATGCAATAAGATGTCATTACAGTTGAATGTCATTGCATCCCCTCTAAGCGATGTGTTAAAGAGGTTTTTGATTGGTGTAATTGATTTTTAGGTTTAAGGGACCCCCCACACTAGCGTCTTTCGAGCGTCGTCGTCGTGCCAGCGTCCGCGCGGCGTCGACGCGACGTCGACGCCGCGGCGACGCGACGTCGACGCGGCGTCAGTTCAACGTTTTTTGTTAACAACGGCAACGCGTTGCCAGCGCCGCGCACACTCGGCGTTCACAAAAAACGTTGAACTGACGCCGCGTCGACGTCGTGTCGCCGCGGCGTCGACGTCGCGTCGACGCCGCGCGGACGCTGGCACGACGACGACGCTCGAAAGACGCTAGTGTGGGGGGTCCCTAAGCTGCAGGCCCATTAAAAGGGAGCGAGGCTATATAGCGAAGTAACGAATAATTATTATTAAATGGGTCGTTATGCCTGAAGAGAACCGGAGATTTTATCGGTAGGTATCATATTGGTTAATATATTTCCATTTCTTCGCTTGAAGGGACAAGCATCATACATGGTCAAAGAATATATTTCATAAGTGATTGATGACATAAAACGTCAGTTTAACTCGTTCGCCTTCGATTGCTCTAAGCACTCGTTAATCTGCTTACACGGTCATTAATATTACAATGCTCACTAATTTGTCATATGGCGCAATATCATTGATCGTCTGGGAGCTTCCCTACAAAATCCTGTCCTGTAAAAATAAACACGGCTTACCTTCATTTGTTTTAATTGAAATCTAGACACTGACCGTACTGACTCCAATACGACTGCTGCTGCGGCGGCGGCGGCGGCGGCGGTGACGGCCAGAACTCCTGCCCCCATTGTCCTCGGTTAGGCGGTGGGGGTGCCGCACCAAAGATGTAATCATACAATCCCAAAATTGTAAACTTCTTACGGACAACATTCGTAACACTAGTTGTAACATCAGTACCTTTCAATTGCACTACATCTAGACTCAGTTTATCATTCTTGAACGCAGATAGACCTAAACCATCATCTACGTCGACACAAACAAAATTTTTGCTTTCAGAGTTCAAGCTCTGTCTCTGCCTAACTGCTTCTTCTTTTTTGACCAGTACCATATCAATGGTAGTATTAGGATCTTCTTGTACGTTGGTCTGATGATCTGCATTTTCTTTGTATTTCAAATCGCCTTTTTCAAAATTATTATAACTCATAAAGATATAAAATTTAAAAGAAAATATAAATTACAATATCGCATCATAAAAAATTAGACAAAAGTCAGCAACAAAAGTCAAGGTTTAGAATGACTTTATATTTTTTCTGATACTTCAAAATGTTTTATTTTTCAGTAGATTGGCGGTACAAAAAAGGTTTTAATATGGCGATATACTTAAAATGAATTGAAATATTTAACATTTAATTGACATGCGAAACTGAGACCACAGACTCTACATCCAGACTCAGAACAAGCATTTGTGAATCGCACAAATTATTTTACTACGTAGGGATCGAACCCGTGACTCTTCGCGTGGCACCCACAGTGGCAATTGGCGTGGTGACCTATACAACTCGGTTTTCCGTGTAGTCGAAATCTATACGAACATTAATAGATCGATGTGATCAGTCTTCATATCTTAAGAAAAGTATCCTAACCCTTGCTAATACATACCCGTCCTAAACAAGCAGAAGTAGTAATTTAGCACTTTCTTCGTAATTGGATTCATGCCTATTACTTTACCCATTAGAAAGGCACCATTCCATTTAGGGCACTCAAGTAACAGACCTTTTATCACTACCCTCAAGTGTAGAGGTATCATTTTTCATCTTTCCAGATTGGCAGATCTTGTCCTTTTTTCCTTTGCAATGTTTTTCGATCTCTGGACGATATTTAATTTCGAAATTGTTTTGTACCTACAACTTTTGGATGATTAAATAGGAACAATAGATAGGTATAATAGATATTTAAGAAACATTGTTATTTTTTTTACACATAAGTTAGTTTTTTAAGCTAGTACCTATTAATTATTGATCTCGCAGTCAAACAGTTTGTACTGTTTTGTGAGGCACTGTCTTACCTCATATGTATAATATGTGCCTATTACCCTAATAAATAAATAATAATAATTTTAAGACAGAACTTTAAGAAGCTAAGGCCCTGACGACCTATCTATTGGTATATTTATTGCAAGTGTAGAAGAGGTATATGGTACATTTTCCACCTATTTTAATGTTATTCTGTATTTTATCGATCTGTCTAGCCTGCATCGTGTTGTATTATACAACAACAGCTAACCCTACATCCGTCCAAAAAAATATATGAAACACCAACTATTGTTTATTAAATTAAACACCGTAACTCATAGGACCAAACTTGTCGGGCCTTTGCCAGATCATAAAAGGAGAGCGTATTAAGAAAAAGGTCAGAAACGACTGCAGTCCCATGAAAAATGATAACCCTTGGAAAGCTTATTACTTCGAAAAGAATTATATCTCTGGCAAGTTCTGTGCTCTAGGGAAATCGGGATAACCGTGACGAAACCCGCGGGTATTCATAGGTATGTCCGTATGTGTGTGTTTTGTATTGGTATAGAGTAAGAGGTTAATTATTTGTGGACCTTTAGTCCTAGTACAGTCACAAACAAAAACATGTAAACATGACCAAACAGTTGCAGTAGATTTCTTATGCGAAATTTCTGAAGCTGTTATGGATTCATGATATTGTAAGAAGCTAAACAGAAAATGTTTAATTTGAAAGAAAATTTCACGATTTCATAAATCATTTGAGGTCGTGTATACATGTATTTCTTCGTTACTGTCCATATACTTTCAGAGTTTTCAAATATTAGTATCAAGCTATTGTTTTTAAGCATCGAAAATGCTTAAAAAAAAATTGGAAAATTAATATGGATATTTTCCAGATAAAAAATCTGACAAAAGTCTTATTTTCAAGTGATTTCAATGTTGGGGTAATCCCAGTTTCACCAGATTTAGCTGGATGACACTTTACAAGGAGTGAATGACCGGTCCTACCATCAAATTACTATAACACAACATTCTGTAAAATAAAAAAGCTATTGTAAACTGAAATTTCCACTGATTTTGTAAAAACAGAGTCTTTTCTATCGGAAGTTGTACGATGAAAATTAAGCAGTTAAACAGGCACCAATAAATGGTAAAATAATGTATAACGACTTTAACAAGAACGAAAACAGAAACATATAACATTGTTTTAAATAGATAATTGAAATAATACAGAATTCTAAACTGTTAGAAGGAAATTGGAAGGGTCGGCAACAAATGTTCTGTGGAAATCGTTAGAGACAATTCTATTACAGCTGTTTGAGCAAACTGTCTGCCCTACATTTCAGTTCGTAAGGTTGGTACACCTTTTGTTAAGGGAAATAAACTTTTATGTTAGCATGCTGATGTTGGTATTCATGGAATTAAGTGGAAGACCATTTATTTCGTTAAATTGAATGGGTTTTGTTGATTCGAATTCTGTGGCTTAATAATAATATGGTAGACTTTAATTGTAACTGTTCTGTAGGTATTTTACTTTTCAGGTGCGTACAAGCATTCCAGCAGTTTTGAACGACCTAGTTTGTTTTAAAATCTTAATTCTACAGGTCCACTCGTCGTCTTGCCAGTGTCGCACAGAGCATTTGCGAGCGATCTAGCGACTCTAGCTTTGGCAATAAATGGGGCCCGGGGTTTTTTTGGTCGGTGTGAGTCCCCATATCCCCATGCCGTGCCCTCAGCGTGGGTTGAAGTCATCAGAGTTTCATCCCAAAAAAAAACTCTATGTAAATTCATTACAATGTAAGTCAAACTACGTCTCATTAAACCTTCTACTGCCAAGTAAAATTACTAGGCTCCCTTGCAAATCTGACGGAGTAATCAAGTTTTTCTAGACAAATATGCTATCACGCCAAACTTATTAATAAATCTATACCACAATTTAAACCCGAAATATATTTAAAACGGACGCAACAACGACATAAAAATCTTCAATGAAAAACAAATTTTACAAAACAATAGAAGCTGAGAGTCTCCACAACTTTATAAACGGAATATTTTATCACTTTGTTCTTGTTAAGGAAGAGTAGGTTTTAAGTGGTTTTCCAAATAACAGTAAAGGTGTAGACAACTGTTTGTAAGAAGAGCCTTATTATTTCCCACTATAAGGATTTTTTTTCTACACCACATTTGAACCACATCATTAGCACATTGTTTTGCAAGTTTTTGTCTGTTGCTATAAAATACAATAAAATTGAGTACTCGACTGACTTGGGTATTTAAAAAACTAATAAGCCCGTCAAATAGATTAAAAAACATTTAATTAATATTGATGAATATTGGTATACAGCTAGCGTGAGTCCTAAGACAAAATATAAATGTGTATACTTACTACACTACTACAGCTGTAGAAGGTACTCAGTTTTGTTATAAAGTCATAAATCGAGATGTTTCCCAATTTATCTGTAACCCTTTTACGACAAAACCTTATAAACTATGGTGATACCACTTGTTATGGAGTATTCCTTTGATCTTAAAAAAATACTAGTAATACTACCTTTTACTGCATTCGTACACGCAAACCCGTAAGCACTAACTAGTCAACAATAAGCCAGTATTGTTATGAACGCGGCTTTAAAACCAAGGCAATAGCGAGACACCGCAAATATTAACTATGACATTTCTTTCAGAAGTATTTTTCGCTTCAAGTTTTCTTGTTTTGAGTGGTACATTAAAATTTTGAATGCTGCAAATAAATTGTACATTACACGACCAACAAGTGAGTTTTGATGGACGTTCTGAAATCGTAGTAGTTTTTTTTAATAATTACTTTGTTACAGAATTTTCTTAGTCAATGAGTGCTTAATGAGATTGATTATTACTGTGGAGTCTACGTACTTTGACATTACAAAAATGAAAAACTACCATCATCATCATCTCAGCTCGGAATCACCCACTGGCCACTGCTTTCCTTTTTTAGAAATTTTTACATAAAAGAAAAAAAATTGTATAATTATGAATTTCTTGTTTTTCGTTAATTTTTTCTTTCTTTACTGATTATTTCATTGAAAATAAACAAAAATACTGCTTATCTTAAGTGAAATAGTCAGTTTTTAAGTAAACCAGGATTTATCAAATTTAGGTATCGAGTAGCAATAAAATCAGTTCAGAAATTCAACATTACATTCGTACAAAATCAACAAAATTTCATTCAAACTAATATCAAATTAGTTAAAGTAACATCATTTGAATAAATTACAAATCTTTTTACTAACAATCCAACAAATCAAATTACAGTAGGTACTACAGGCTAGCTAACTACCGACGCCTGAATTGGACCAAGAATCTGAATCTACCGTCAAATGACCGCATTCAATTTTCGACCAAAATCGCTTCACCCATAACCTGACCTAGAGACCTAGTTGAAACGCGACCTCGCACAAATCTAAGTCAAACGCAGCATCTTAATCTATGCTAAGAGTAATGAGTATTTTTTTGTCTGTATGTAACGTAGGTATACCTACGTACAAAAAATAGAAAATCATTTATTTACCAAGATTTTAGTGCGATATTTGTTTGTACAAAAAAAATTACAAAGATTTTAGACCAAAAGTACCTAAATCAAATAGTGACTTGTGAAGCAGAAATATTCGTAAAAGATACAATTAGAAGTTAAGTATTACTCTTGTAAGAGTAAAGCAGCAATCAATCGATCTTTATTTTGTAATGATGCAATACAATTATATTTGTATTTTATTTTCAATTTAAAATGCTTTAGAGATAGTGCTATTGCCTCTGCATTCAACATCAATCATCACAAGTCAAATGAAGGATTCAAAGTCTACCCAAATACATATAGAGTTAACTTATAAAATCTGTCAAAAAAACAGACGCTCTATTAATCAAAACCATGTCACAGCAACGTTTCCCAAAGAATACCCAACTTATTCTTCAACATGTCCATTCCAAAATCTATTATGACAAAACACCCTAAGAAACAACAGCCAAATTCCACCAAGACAACCTAATAACTCATATATTTCCGTGCTATTAACTGTAAACCTCGCATTAATACTTCTCACTACATATATTACGATCTCCTTAGTACGTCCAACTAGCAATATAAATCAAATGTAGCTGAGTGAGTGCTCGTCCCTTTATTAGTTCGGGGCCTGAATTCCTTTAGTCTCCTGGCTAGATATGTATAGGCTATGTTGTTGCTAACTTCGTATGAGTGATATAGGATTCTTTCTTCTTGTCCTCGCGAACGCTCGCAAGAAATTTTGCAAGAATCTGATTATACATCCAATTATTGGCCCTTAATTCATTTAATGTTTTACTTCTTGCTATTTTTACGGCTTGGCAGAGTTATTACTTCTAGTCCTAATTCTTACGTTTGAATATTTCTATGAAGTTTTTGTAGAGCCTTTCTGCTTGAGCAGTTTAGACTTATTCTATGGAAAACTCAAAACAGGCTTCTTGGAAAGCAATAAATTTGTTATAGTTATAAGTTAGCGAAATCTATAACGCGAAACTTATACCCAAATATAAAATGATTCAGCATCATCGTCGAACATTTAATTATTTCACCACTGCATAGTCAGTCTGTGGCGCCAAGAGTTTGTAACGTTTAATGAATTTGTGCCTTATGCAATCGCAGGGCGTTCGCTAGTCGCGGTCGCATAGTAACCATGCGAGCTTCGTGTACAGTTAGAAAAAAAGACGGTGAATAATTAGAAAAAGAAAGAAAAGTCTATGTCTCGAAAGAACACTATATTTTCGAACTATATCAGAGTTTAAAATTAAGCTTAAAATTATCGGGTATGAAATACGATGTCAGTTTATAGCCTTAAAAAAATCGTAGCTTATGTAAATGTGACCATAACATTTGTGTTTGTATTTCGTTCTCAGGCCTTAACCAATAATATCATGGTAATATCATTTTTTTTTATTATAACCACTCTTTTTAACCACTAACCAATAGACCAACAAGCCAATCAAAAGTGATTTAACTGTTTTAGTAACACTGAGTCAATCGATCGCATCGGTTTAGAATATATTTTTTATATCATAGGAATATAATTGTATCTAGATATCGAAAAAAAAACATACTCTTCAAACAAAAAATATAATATTCGTTTCAAGAATTCAGCTATCCAGAATGTTAAGTAAATGTTTTCGAATACTCTCTAAGCAAATTTAAAACTTATCGAAAAGTCTTTAAAATATAATGTTTGAATAACAAAGAATGTGATCTTGTAATAATATTGTTATGCTGTAGAAGACAGAACGCGTAAGCGAGATGTAGCGTAATCATTTAAATAGCAAGGTAAGCTTTATTTGTAAAATAATATGAGTTTAATATTTTCTTAAACCAAAATACAAAATATTATTTTTTACATGAAAATATTTATTTAAAAAATACACATATTAAGAACATCGTCACAAAAAATGTAGACGAAATTAAATTTAAATTCTAATTTATTTCTTATCAACCTGATTTACCATGATCCTGACGACTTCAGAAAGAAGATAATGTTATCAGCGTTAACCGACATCCACGCAGACGGCGCCATGGGTCACATCTAGTATATTACTATCAAGTTCAAAACTAACCTATCCCAATCATATTATATGTGGACTGCACGAGTAGCCGATTGGTATGGATGACCAAGCCAATTACCATTGTGCACGACGTGTCGGTTTGCGTAGGATAAGATTTTTTGCGATCTACATCAATCTACAGATGCTTGTTATGAGTATGAGTGTGTTAATGCATGTGAATTAAGTCTCTGTAAAATCTCCCGCGATACAATGATTAAATTCACTAGTGCGGGAGTCATTTCAAAAAAATATACATAATATCAAAAATATTATCTTAATCTAGCTACTTCTGACAACGGTACTTCAAATTACAATGCTCGTCGCGCTTAGCCCATCGCTCTAACTTACAACTGTTGCTGATTACAAACGAGCGCGCCAATTGCACATGATCACTGCTAACAAGAACGTTTAAGCCTGTTTAATATGCCGCGTGTGAAACCTTTGTCTCTACATGCTCTCTACAAAATGCATTTGTGCTGCAAATTAGACTATTTTGGGGGTCTAATTATTGGATAGGTAAATTTGAAGCGGTTAATGCGGTTAATGCGGCTAGTGAAAAATGAGGCTCCATTAAATTTGTTTTCGTACTTTCTTCTTTAGAAACGTATATTTTATGTTTTCGTATGTGCCTTGTGTCATGTTTGCATTTGATTTTGCTTTGTCTTTTTTTTCTATAGGTTAATATCTGATTTCGAATTGGAGTTTGAATTTTTCACTTTTAACAAAACCAACAATTTAACTATGGCTATATCCAGTCGATCACACACACGCAAACTCTACCATACACCAAAAATATCCAATAACCAGAACAAATAAACAGACTACAGAAAACCAACCAATAAAAAGAGAGTTATTTTGTCCCAAATTTCCACAAATCAACTGACTATTAACTGTGACTTTAAGTGGGTTCCAATAAATCGCAGAAAGTCTTGCGTTAGTAAAAATATAGTCGGACAAACGGACGGCAGGCCGCGCGGGCCACGACGACAAAACGAAGATTTACTCGAGTGTGAGCTGCAACATGGACGGAGAGAGCAAGGAAATCTGTGGAGACTGCTATTATTTTTCTATAAATTAAGTTCTTATAAATAAATAAATATTCCACGACTTTCACACAACGCCATCTAGTCTCAAACTAAGCAGATCTTGTATTAGGAGTACCAGACAACTAATAAACATACTTATATATTTCTAAATACACACATATTAAAGACAAATTACATTATTTTCTTATATACAAAATTCCCGGGTCAAAATGTTAGTTACTCGTCTGTATGTATTTTGTATATGCATTCAGTAGGTCTGAGAATCGGCTACTATCTATTTTTTATCTGTGAATTCTTTTTTTCGCGAACGAAGTTGTGGGTAACAGCTAGTTTTTCTATAAATTAATTTCTTATTACTATAGATACGGTGTATGTAGAAATTAACAAATTGAAACTTTGTTCCCGTTATGAAACCTTTTGGTCTCAATGGTGTTTGCGCATTGAGACTTTTTTGAAACAATAACAAAATCACTCTATGTAGCCGATTTTCATACGACGAGTTAGTTATAAGTTATTCCAGTTTTCCTCTCTTACCTATCTCTGAACTCACTTACCTACCTAATTCGGGGTTACACAAATTCTGATAGATACTAGACAGCAAGAAATCTTCGATGTCACTGTCAAAAAGCACTAGTGTCGCAGAGAAAACATGACTTTGTAGAGTGGAATAATTTCCATGTAAACCGTCTCCACATATTTCAGTATTCCCAAATTGATCTCTGGTACTGCGATCGGTATAGATAGGTGCCGGTTCCGCCCTCGCGGTGTTACTAACTAAGACCGAATAAGCTTGCTTTTTGACACACACAAAATTGCTTTCATTGAAAGGTTTTTTAACGTTCTCTATACTGATTCGTTGCCTCATAGTTGCTACGTAATTGCTACGTAGAGTTACTAATGATAAAATATCTGAACTAGTTTTTAGGTGAAGATTTTTTTCGTTTAGTAGAACTTATAACTATACTGACATTTTAAATGTGAAAATAAGTCTGTCTGTCACGTTTTTAGGCTTAAACACTTTACTACAATCGTTATAATTTGTAACGAGATTAATTTAAACTTCAAAAAAAGATATGCTAGTATTTTTTTTCAATAACCGAAAAACACACATGTAGAGTCGACCATAAAATACTTCGTCACAAGCAGAAAAGCCTAATAAACTTCTTCAAAGTGTCTCGTATGCACAATACTACGGTAATGGATATTAAAAAATGCCATTTCACACGTCGACAAGCGTTAAAGGGAGGAGCAAAGTAAACGGTTACCCGACAAGCAATAAGCTGAAATAGATTGCTATTCCATTCCTTTTTCCATTTGCGATTGTCGGTTATTTCGTATAATCACCCCGGTTTGAGTTAGGATAGGAGCATGGTGGGATGAAGTAGATGTTTTTGTCTTGAGCACTTTCGAAGGTTGTAAGGAGATTATAGGAATTGTTGCTGCGCTGTTTTTTGACGCCATGTTTTGGGATTTAAATAGCTTCAAGTCAAGCAAGGTAGTACCACGTAGTACACAGGGAGAGCTAGAAGCCTATGGTAACTTTTCCCATTTGTGGGACAGTATAGGATAAAAGAGAGTGTTTGCTTATATTGTCTTACCCATATCTCCAACGTATAAAATTTCATGCATGTGGAGGGTTATTGGACACATATTCTCTGTGTTCTTTTTCGTACTTTTGCTTAGTCTTAGAATAAAAATCTTAGGCCGTTGATTTTCGAATACAAGGTGAAAGAAGGATGGCCCTCTTCAGTCATTCAAAATAGTTTCGTTTGAATATTACTGTATTAAAACATGAACTTCGAGAAAATTATTACAACAATAAAATGTGACATTAAATTATTTAACGAAGGTTAAACATGCGATCTAATCCCACGACACTACTTAGTCGTCCAGTAGTTAAAATACTTCGTTTCCGCAACTAATTATAAATTCAATTAATTTCCCTCGTAATTGAAAATTCAATTCATAATTACGAACATTTCAATTAATGAATCCAATTATTATTGAACGTATGATACTATCATAAATGTAAATACGTTCAAACACAATAGCATTTGTTCATATGCTTTTGTTTTCTAACATATTATTATCATTATGCATTCGAACTAAATATGCCTATTTAGTATTTAAATAGAGATGCCCCGCGGTTTCACTTGCGAAGGTTTGGTGGGAAATCGGGGATTAAAAAAAAAATGCTGAAAGTAATTTGTTTTCCTTTGCATAAACAATTTTCAAAATCGGTTCAATGGTTTAGGAGTAAAAGCATGACAAATAAAACAAAACATGTTTTTATTTATAACTGGCCCCCCTGCACCAGCTCCGCACGGGTGAAATACTGATGAACCCTCTATACATATAAACCCTCCTCTTGAATCACTCTATCTATTTAAAAAAAATGCTTCATTATTCGTTCTGTAGTTATAAAGGTGTAAGCAAACAGCGACGTCAGCGTTCATCGCTCCGCTTATCACTGTGAACGATTCTTATCGAGTGACTGCCTTCCCGAGCGATGTCAAAACTGGTAACGCTTACGTATTCTCTTTCAGGATTTGTGTTAAAGAGGACTTTGTATTTTTACAAACGAACTGATTGTGACATCGTGGCAAAATTAAGTGGTTCTTGTTAGTGTTAGTTTTTGTTTAATGTTTGTTGTTTATGAATGTGTTGAGTGGTGCAAATGTTAGATCTTTTTGTGTATTAAAGGTTTATTGTGAAAGTAATCGTTTAGGACGTTAACAATATAACTAATAGGTTAGCTATCGATTTAGCTTTTGGACAGCTAAGTTTTACATTAAAAGTAGATTTTAAAGCAGTTTTTATTCCTAAATTCAAAATTAATATGAACAATTGAACACCTTCCTCAAAAAAGTGATTCATCGATAACAGCATTTAACTGCTTTCAATATTATTCAACAAGTTCTACAAATGTATGGTACGAATACAACCCACTTCAAACTCTATGCTACATACATTACGCATACGCAAAGCTACGTACGCTACGAATACTACACGCGTTCCGAACGCTACGTGAGCGTCCCAGACTTCAAATACTATCACTTCCAGCTTACCAGAGTCAATCACTGTTTCTCTTTTTGTTATAACCTTATAGGTATGATACCTCAAAGGTCACAGCAAACATAAGTACGTAATAAAAACGTCCGATATACAGTCGACGCTTGTATTGTGTAGCGACAATGCTACGCCAGGCTACGAGTATATCTCTGCTACAAAGCTGAGGTGTGCGACGGATGCGGCGGACGGCTGGCGCGGCCTCGTGCGGTTTCCGTCTTTATCGTCTGCAGTACAAGCTATAAGTGGTAAGAGGTCGTAGGTGATATGACATCTTCAAAAAAAATCTTCAGAAAAATTTGACTTTGTTTCGATATTGTGGCGTTTTCTTGTCTATCAGTTGAACACATTAAAGTGATGCAATTGCAATTAATAGTCACCACGTCAATTATTATTGTATGTGACGTGTCGCTGGTTAGACAAGGCCAAGAAAGCGCAACGCAAAGGTTTTTTTGAGTCTGGATGACTTTGTGCATGTGGAACGAATGTCTGTGAAACCCCTCGCGATACAAGGATTAAATATCTTAAGGCGTGAGACGTTCTTGAAAGACAAAAAAAAACTAAATTACACTAATTTGTTTTATCCTAAACTGTCATACTAGAAAAATATACAGGTATCAAAAAATTTAAAAGTTAGTTATAAAACTCGCTTCTCCTATGTCTTGGGACTTCCTGTACGAGTGAGCAGTGGGTGAGTAAATGCATAATGTCTGCCCACGCCTTCAGGAATGCCAGCGTTATAGTGTACAAGTGTGAGCATAAATCAATCATAGCAGTTTCATTTCTCTTAAAGTTAGTATTGCTAAATTAATTGTGGTATTATTTGTAAAATTTTAGCTAATTTCCAGACCGCTTGGGTACAGAACTTCAGTAAGGAAAGTTTGACCAACAATGAGGTACACAAAATACCGAAGATTTATTAAAACAGGTGTTAGTTTACCACGTTTGCAATTTTAAAAGCGTGTGTGTTTTTTTTTAATTCGAAGTTGATTTTCCTGAGGAAAGTTTATTTAAATAAAGGTATGAACTAAGTTTTTATTTGCGAAAATGCTTTTTAGTAGCTTATTTAAAATATTATTTGCGAAGTCACTAATTATTCTTCATATTATAACAATTGATATTTTTCATATACAAAGAAATCTAATTTCAATTCGTTTTATTTTAATAACAATAAACAAATTTATGATAAACATGAACAAATTAAATTCAATGATATTTAATTACTCGGTTTGTTTCCACTCATCGCTGTCCCGCGGGTGTCGTACAACTACAGAATGATGCCTCACGCCTGTTTTATGTGTCGGGAATTAATTCAAACAAATGCTAAAACATAATTAAAACTAGTACTTTATGATGGCAATAAAAAGAGCTTTTTATCATCGTCTTTTTTTAGTTATAATGCAATAAATTTACTAAGTAAAGGTATGTTTTTTAAGTCGAATAATTTTAAAAGATCTCCTATTTAGACCCTCGTACTAAAAATCATGTTTCATGGTGTAATTTAGGCACTCGTGTCCGCTAAAATACAATAACTATTTTTGCTCTATTCTCACTAAAGCACTCAACCGACTGTGTACCCAGGCTGAAGCTGCAAATAAATGGCAATATGGTGGTACTTAGATCCCTAAACATCAATTGCGAGTGCGGTATGCTTGAACAGATGACGTCGCTCTTGCTGAAGAGCCCAAAGTGTCCGCACGTCTGCATTTTTTAGGATAGTATCCTTGCCAACGCATACCATGTACGCTACACGTACGAGAGTTACGCACGCCGCGTACACTTAGTGATACAAGTGATGGGCACGCTACGTTACATGCGTAGCAGACGTATCAAGTATCATCAACAGTTTGTCAATCGCACGAACAAACTCTTAAAAATAATGCAGTGCTATCACTACGTGCAAAGAGCATACATGCTACTTTACTACACATACTAGGCATGTAACGCAATCCGTATACTATGGGAGCTGCATACGCTACCCATGCCACTTATGCTACATGTGCTACGAGAGCTACGCACGTACCGTACCCTACGTAGCTCTCGTAGCACATACTACGTATGGCCTACAGCAGCAATATCAAATGGCTCACAAGTTCACTTAGAACTTATATCAGCGGAACAGTTTGTCTATCACACGAACAAACTCCTAGAATTAATGCAGTGCCATCACTACGTGCAACGAGCATACGTCATGATACTTTACTACAGATACTAGGCATAAAATGCAATCCGTATACTACGAGAGCTGCGTACGCTACGCATGTCACTTATGCTACATGTGCTACAAGAGCTACGCACGTACCGTAGCTTACGTAGCTCTCGTAGCACATACTACGTATGGTCTACAGCAGCAATATCAAATGGCATACGAGTTCACTTGGAACTCATATCAGCGGAACAGTTTGTCTATCGCACGAACAAACTCCTAGAATTAATGCAGTGCCATCAATAAACAAACGTACCGAACTTGGCAACTTCGCTGCAATGCGATCGCGTATCTGAAGGTGCGTTTAGATGTTAAGGTACTGGAATAACTCACTGGCTTAATATTTTGATGTTATTTTAAATAAGAATAGTTTGTAAATAAGCACTCAGAGCGTTTCTTGTTGCCGTTGGTCTAAGGATGATTGACTATTCCAAAAAAATAATTTGTGATTGTGCGTCTTAGTCATTTGAAAATAATAGATTTCTTTTATTTTCAAATAACATGATTTCTTTATAATAGAGTAAACTTGTTAAACCAAGTTTATTGGAGTCTATTTGCTGTCTATTAGGCTATTAGATCAAAGGCGTAAATTGAGGGTAAACATTTTAGGCTGATTTCAATGAATTAAAATCTAAAATAAATTCAAAACCTGTCGATCAAACCATCGAGGAAATTCAGGACCAGTAAACAGTTCCAGTAACTAATACCCAGTATAATATGTCGTGTAAACAGCCCACGAAATAAAGTTACGCTGAGAAATGTACACACATTTGCTCGTCAAGAAAACATGAGATCCCGTCGGCCGTGATTTAAATCTCTAATCGATAGAGCTATGTATACAAAACTGGGAAAACGGGTGTCGAAAATACTTTCTTACTGCTTTTCATCAGAATAGTATTTGACTAGCAGTGTTAACTGTCAAATATGTTTGTAAGACTAGTTATGAGAAAAGTTGATAAATAATTTTTGAACAGAACTGGATTAAGGATTATTTAGCTTTACTTTTAGGACAGCACTACACATCTTCAATACCATGCAGCCAAAGTCGCGGGCTATAGCTAGTATTTCATAGAAACCTACTTAAACATTGAACATCATTTGAACCGGATTATATGATAACGGTTTACTCACGCATATTAATCTAGAATGCCCGACTAGTTTCGGACTCAAATTCCTTAATTATGAACTGACGCGGCGGGCTTGCATTTTGTACATGTAATTATCTTCCCTCGCGTCTTGGGTGGGAATCGAACCCACGACGTCTGGTATAGCAGTTAGGGCCACTAACCACTAGACCAACAGGCTAGTAAAATTCGGTCAGTCAGTAATTAATTCAAGAATCAAAAATTAATAATAATTAATTAAAATCAAAATAATATTATACGACACATTTTCAGATTGAAAAGTTTTACTTTATTCCTGAAGCTTTGTTTATGCTTTATATTTAATTAATTTAATTACACATTTCTGGAAAAGTATGGTACACCTGAACCATTACAAAGTCCGGCGCACATATACCAAAACCTGAATTTTAACACAGTCAAAAATTAACTTTATTACTATGTCCATAAAGCGAGAATTCATTTGAAAGAATTAACACCAAGAACGCACAAGCATTTTTGTCTTATCATTTTTTGACAAACAGTTACGAACTGTAAGTACAAGGTTTTAAAATCTATTATCGTGTGGTATATAAACCAAGAGCGCCAAAAAGGGTTAGTGTACGCATTGCAGTTGAGGCGAACAAAAACATTTGTTTTTCAACGTAATTAATCTTGTATAAAATGGACGCACGCGGTAATTTACTGCATTTTTTATACATTTAATTTATTACTGGTGTAATGTTGTTGCTGTTATTAATATGTAGAGAAATTATAATTATGACGTCATACTTGTATTTCGTTGAATGTTTATGACCACATTTAACAATGACTTACACGTCACTTTGTGTCTACTTTTTTATTTAATAGAAATAAAGATACCAAGATCACTGACAAGACAAAGCATCACAGATAGTCAATTGTTTTGGAGTGCCAAACATTTTTTGGAGATATATCTGACGAACTGATGAGTTTTTTTAGTTATAGACCTATTTGCGTTTGCTTGACAAATAAGGCGATAAGAATTAGAAAGCTGCACTGGACAGGACACCCTTAAGTACTCAAACTTTATAGAAGAAGCGGTGCAAATCCCTTATAAATCGTCGAGAGACAAAACAAAAGAATGAAAAAATTCGTAAAAATAGTTTTTTTATCAATGTTAGGTAAGGTTTTCTATCTTTTCGGATAGCAACGGTAATGACATACAAAATCAAATTGGAAAACTTTTTGACTACAACGCTGTCTCGTATGAATTAGTTCGAATACAAGATCAAAGGATAATCGATGTAAATATATGCGGCTTATTATGTAAAAAATCGTTGTATGTTTGTAATTATTTTCGAGGCAATATTATTTTATTGCTGTTATAAATTAATTAGCAAAAATGCGAAAATTTTCAGCAATATTTTATTATTAAATTGGTAATTTTACTTCATTAAAAATTGTTTTCTATCTGCTTCTACTAGATACGTAACACCGGTGCTAGTATATACAACGTTATGATTAAATATTTCTTGGAAAACCTATATTAGGTACAGGATATTGAAAAAATAAGGTCTTGAAACAAACGTTGTCTATGATACCTAATATTATTATTTCGTTTATTTATACCGCACCTAAAACGCTTATTTAAATTAGGCTTATAATTTATTTTGTAGAATAAAAAAAGATTGTCCAATTTTAAAATCGGTAATAGGAAGAAAACAGGTCACTTTGTACCATATGACCGATTAGCTTTTTCTCGCGAAAGAGAGTCAGATAAAAAAAAATACCCTATAATCTGGATAATCTAGGGTGTAAGCTCACTCCATACCAAATTTTATCAAAATTGGTCAAGGTGTTCGGACGTGAGGAGGTTACAAACTTACGTATCAAAATAATTTTATGTTGCAACCGCGTTGACAGCGTGTAAACAAGCGATATTTCCTTCCATGTTTACCCGACTGCCACAGAAAGGAGGGTAATGTTTTTATCAAAAACTATAAGGTATTGGCAAATTTGACAAGAGGTATCAAAGACACACCAACCTATTTACTTTCGTCTATTTAGCTAGTTCTTGCCCACGACTTCGCCCATCTTCCAGTGTCGGTTAGAAAGAGGCCAATGTGTATATCAAAGCACGCTCAGGCACTTTATTTTATAGTAGAAAAAACTAATCAAACGATTAAACTTTTTTATCACTACTTACTTTTTGGAACAACTGAAAATCTACTGATTTTTCCTCTCACCCGCGACTCAAGCAAGTACACATGAACTTATTAAACATAAACATGTATTGTACTCATAAACTGATTACATGAATTATTTATTGGGAAATAAATTGAAAGGCGCAGACCATGTACAGTCGAATACATAAATGTGTAATCAGAAACCTACCACTGCGTCTTAAAGTTGTAAAATCGAAAGTGTGGAAGTGAGACGCCGCTCTACATCGTGTAGTGCGCTGTCTCGCTTACACAATTGCTATAATCTTACTTTTAGAGGTCTTGGTAGAGTCGTAGGTAAACGTACCAATATAAATATGTAAACTCCTTATGTTGTGCGAGAAATGTTTAAATATTTATGACATTGTCTATACGATGTTAACATATTCCTTTTTGATACGTTATGTTTTTTTTCATAGGGATGTAGGTAAGGATTTTTTCGATTGTTGTCTCTTATTAGTTCTTGACGAAGTACTGGTCAATTTAATTGAGCCATTGTCTCTATTCTAAATAATAGAGAGTTGTAATTACGTTGTGGGAGTATGGATTCTAGTTAGCCTAGGACTCCAGAATGAACTTATTACAATGGATTCATCTGTGCCTAAAACCAAACAAGTTTATTACATTTTATTAAGTGATCTATAAATTGAACGGCTTGGAAGAAAACGGGAGGCCTTGGCCCAGCAATGGGATCTTACACAAAGCCTATGAAAAAATTGAATTAAAATGTAATCTGCCGTATACGTGAGGCCTTTTAGTATGAATGGAAAAAAATGTTTGATTAAAATAAGACAGAGTTTTAATAATATACGACCACCAAATAAGACAGCATCAAAGCAAGACAAATAATCCAACGCCTACATAATTAAAGCGAGCAATCTCACCGAAGCGTCAAATTATAATCATTATTCCTTTTTTAACAGGCGCCGCAAGACTGAAGGGTGTACAAGATATACAAAAGGGGTGCATTCAAAGGCAAGGGGGTATTACGCCGACAAGATAAGGGCGCCAGGTAAGGCTTATCATGGGGAAGATAAATTACGTAATTATCTTCAAATGTATAGCAGTACGGTTAATTAAATAACAGTGATTTTTAGACGAGCTTTTAAGTTATCGTGACTTCGTTTTGTATTTGTATGAAGTTTTTGGTGTTTGATGTCGTAATACAATTCAGTTTTACGTTCTATAATCATAATTATTGATGAATTATTACGATGTTAAGACACTCTAACAAACTACTTTCTGCCTTTTTCAAAATACATAATTGCGACAGACTTTCATTTCATTTCATTTCGTGAAATAAAAACCTTTTGATTTAGAATTCGACAATCGCGATCAAAAACATTTGTCCAAACAGTTCAAAAATAATAAGATCCTATCTCAATTTCCACAAACTTTCCACATTCAATTCTATGAATCGGTCACATTTGTGCGTCTAGAATTCTAATACGTATCCAATTTTCAATATGTCAAACACTTCCTCAGATTTACTTGAAGGAGTTAACTTTAAAAATGTATTTTATTTCTTGTGAATAGTTTTAAATCGAACGTTCCGACCGCGTAACGTTTGATGAAAACTGAAATGTAATTTTGACGGCAACATGTGTGCGGAAAAGTTAGTTCGATGACTCTGCTCGTTTGGTTCGTACATGGAAAAATGGCGTGTTTTTTTTTGCATATAGTAATTCCGTAGGGTTCAAAAAAAGTAAAAGAAAAAAATGTAAGTTTATGTTTTTTTTTCGATGACCTGCATCGTCACCCTTCTGGATAAAGACCTTTCTAGTTTTCTACCACCACATTTTGTCCCCGACTGGGTTGTACAAAATTGAATAGTTATAGTTATGGTAGAAGTCTAGAAACGAATGCCTTTTTTGTATCTTAGTAAAAATCTTCATAGCCTGTCCCTAGTCGGGGGGTTGACGAGGGGGTGAGCCGAACTCTTACTGGCTAAAACCACTGGAGCGTCCTCATTTACCTATGGCCAGGGGTACGAGGTTCGCTTTTGCAATCACCGAAAAAAAAATCATCAGATTTTCAAATTCTTTTACCTGGATTCTAATTGCCTATTTTAGAAGGAATTTTATGTTACTAGACTTTTATAAGCCTGCTTTAAAGGGCATGTTTTTACTGCTTCATCTGCCTTTAAATATCATTATAATATTATTACTCTTCTATCCAAAACAAAACACAAGTAGCTGGACTCTCGACAGTTTAATACGTGACAAGGCAATGCGGCTTAGCTTTTTATGAATTCTTAATCCATTGTTACCGAAAATCCTCGTATAATGAGTTTTTATGTTAACATGCAAACGTACAAGCATTGACATAGAACTAGGAATGTTAAGCGATGTTTAATGGACGCGGTACAAATTAGTTTTATGGATACTTGACTTGCAAGTGCCGCGTAAAAGATACTGCGTTTTAATGCGATTTTAGTACGTGACTGTACGATTTATACTGTAGTATTTATTTCATACTTTAACAATATTTGTTGCAAAAATATTTAAAGTGTATTCGCACAAATCCGTACAATAGAACTAAGAAAATACAATGAATATAGAAATTTTGAAAAGTATCCTATTTCAAATTAATAAAAATAATTATATAATAATATATATCTATATACGACCAATAGCTGGGCAAAGGCCTCTTTCCATAAAAGAAAGGTTTGAGCATTGGTCCAAACGAAGGTTTTTCAACCAATGAAGCCTTCATTCTTTAATATCATATTAAACCATGAAAAACCTAACAAAAAATCCCTTCACCTTGTTATAAGCCACATCCACGCATCCCAAACATCTGTACGACAACATGAGCGGTTGGAATTAGGAAGTGGTCAGGTGGACGGACGGCCGGACAGCCGAAACAATCCGCGCGCGCTGTTTACAAATGAATCCTACGAGTAACGTTAGCAACTAAGCTTCATAACTGTAATGTAATCAAAATGCTTGAACTCGATAATTCAATCATAAAAAAGAACTCTACAGATGATTTGCTGATCACCAACATTCTAAGTCACTGAATATTTGTAGCAGTTCAAAAACCTAAGGGTCTACCACTATTTGAAACTACTTAGCTGTTGCTCGCGGGAATATTGGTTTTAGCTGCAAATAAAAATTCCCTCTGTGATGCAGTCGCTCCAATAACAATATTTTAAGACGTGGTAGGCCCTTAGAATTTGTTAATACCTTTGTCACAGTACTTTTCTTGTCGACTGTACTAAAGATAGCGAATTTATGGAAGTCACCGTTTGTTTTGAGTTTCAAAAAGGAGTTTTCATTTTATTTTTTATTGGTTTTGTCGGTGTTCTCGTATAGATATCGATTACTGGAACAAGATTTAGGATTTAAATGTAAAAAAATTACAAACTTTGAACACATCCTCATTTGTTAAACGATTTAGATTTTTCATTTTAAAAGACGTATGTATTTCAAACAGTTTAATATTTTTGTCATTTCTAACTTAAGAACCAAATATGTTTATTAATCTCTATAATTTATTTCTTTAACGCAATATAGTATTTATGTACTTAAATACGCAAAATCCGTGCCTAATATACAAAAAATTGTTCGAGAGGAAATTTGACAGTAATACTAAAGGCTTAGTTAGTAATATTAGTTGTTGGTACGCGGCCAGTACCCGCCTTATCTGGGCCTAATGTTCCACGTTATAGAGTCGAGAGATTCCAGTATCGTAGGCAACGAGGTCGTATCCTCGTACGAAAGAGTTGTTCATTTGTTTTGGTGTTTTGGGTACCTGTGTTTAGAATTATAAAGTTGGTTAGGTGTTATTATTATGCAATTTAAATGATACCTATAGATACTTCTTGGTATTAACGATAAAAAAGTGATTGTAAGTGTAAACTAGGGCAATGGGATTTTCATATTGACTACCACTTTTGAAGTGTATGTACCTACATCGTTTTTAAATAGCCCGCATATAAATAAAAAAACTTTTTTCTTTTATGAAAATAAAAAACGTTATTTCGATATTACATACAGAATATCCAATTTTATGTATATGAATACTTAGATATAGATAAGATTGAAGTTATGCGTTTATAACATAAAGTATTTTAAAGCAATGCCTTAAATAGGTGTACATACTACAAAATATATATTTAACAAAACACAGAAAGTCTAGATGAATTAATCTAAAAGCACAGTTAATTAACAAAGACCTTAATTAATAAAAACGTTGAGATATAACATTAATTCATAATGCAACAGTAGCAGCCGTTTCTCAAAGCTGCATAATGAGAAACAGTATTTCAGTTCCAAAGATTAGTTATTTTTAACCGGTTAAAATGAGTTCATAAAGCTGGTTAACTAAGTAACGTCACAGTATAAATACATACAGAAGTTTAACTGGGCCATGTCTAAAAAACAAATGCCTACAGCCAAGCGGTGCGTAACAGAGATAGGGCTGATAATCTACAGCATTTTAATTACTTCAACAACTCACCGTCCGTACGTCACTGTGACACGTTCGCGACTGTATCATGCGACGGTCATGCCACGATCCGATAGCTTAGGCATAACTCGCATTGCGCCCGTTTATATATAAACTTATTTTTCTTTTTTTTTACTTTCACTCAACGCCATCTAGTTTCAAACTAAGCAGGGCTTGTATTATGAGTATATATGTTCCTCGACCGATTTCGGCCACGGCGACCTCTTCACTCTCCGTTTTACAGTTCCATTTGTCGTTGATGTGCTCGTGCATGGCTCACATAGCCGATCTTATTACTAAATGTTCGCGCACAATGTGGGCAGGTCAGTACACCATTGCAAAAATTGTATGGTATGGCACAAGGTGGGCGTGCTTTTAATTCATCGCGTCTAGCATCCAGTTCGGAACAGCGTTTGTCCTCAAAGTCTTTGACTCTGGTCTTTACCAACGTCCTCCATTCTGGTCGTCGAATAGCCAATTGTTCCCATTCTGAAGGCTCAATATCGCACTTTTTCATATGGCGCTTCAGCACATCTTTATACCTGAGGAGTTGCCCGCCATGCTTACGCTTGCCCTCCTCAAGTTCAGAAAAAAAGATGCACTTTGCTGTACGCTTATTCGCCATTCGTGATAGATGTCCACACCAGCGGAGCTGTCTGCGCATGAGGTAGGCCTCGATCCCCATAATGTTAGCTCTTCGCAACACTTCCGTATTTCGGATGCGGTCAGACCAACGGATGTTCAATATTTTGCGCAGACATTTCATATGGGAACGATCCAGAGCTCGAATATGGCGGCAGTAAACCGTCCATGACTCCGATGAGTACAGCAGGCTCGGCAATACTACAGCCCTATATATGTCTATTTTAGTAGCCAGCTTCAGGTCATGTGAGCTGAAAACCTTGCGATCCAGTTTGCCGAATACCGCGGCTGCGGCACCGATCCGACTGTTGATTTCAGCATCAAGGTCGCACTTTGACGTTATAGTGCTCCCCAGGTAGCGAAATGTATTCACCTGCTTTAGTACGTCCTCACCGAGTTTAATGGTCAGTGTCTCTTGACCACGGACATCTAAAGACATCACTTCCGTCTTTTTGACATTAATCTTCAGACCGAAATTTCGACAGGATTTGTGTAGATTGGCCATAAGTCGTTGCAGGCCTTCTGGGGAATCAGTTACAAAACACAGATCATCTGCATAGACAATCTCAGTGATCAGTGCGTAAGAAACTTTGGTACGAGCCTTGAGCCTGGCTAAGTTAAAAAGATTGCCAACATTACGGAAACGTATGCGAATTCCTTCAGGAGTTGTCTGTAAAACTTCCTGAACCATAACTGCAAAATATAACGCGAACAGTGTGGGCGCAAGGACACAACCTTGTTTTACCCCACAGGTAACGGGGAAAAACTCTGACTGATCTGTGTTTACAGCGACACATCTCTGCATATCGTCATGAAGCAGTCTTAAAAGTCTAACAAATTTCTCTGTGCATCCTAGTTTCTGCAGAACTAACCAAAGGGCTTCTCGCGGTATACTATCAAAAGCCTTCTCAAGGTCAACAAAACAGAGATACATATTGCGACCCTGTTCTCTGCTTTTTTCTTGTAGTTGACGCAATGAGAAAATGGCCTCACAGGTACCACGGTCGGGTCGGAAACCAAACTGGGATTCTGGCAGGATCTTTTCCGATAAATTTCTAAGTCGATTCATTAGAACTCTAGCGAAGACTTTTCCCGGAACTGAGAGTAAGGAAATACCGCGGTAAGAACCGCAATCGGCTCGATCACCTTTGCCTTTATATAGAGCCCGAATGAGAGACACTTTAAAAGTGTATGGGACTTGTTCTTGTTCCCATATAACGGCAAAAAGTTTCCAAATCGCAAAGTGCAGGTCCTCCCCACCGTACTTCAATAACTCTCTCGGTATAGAGTCCACTCCAACTGCACGATTATTTTTCTGCTGTTTAATGGCCAGAGTAACCTTACCTAACCGTACTTCCGTAACAGTTTCACCTCTATGTGTTCTGCTGTGCCGCCTCAAAAGTCGACGGTGTCTATCAATAGCGTCCGTTAGTACCCCATTATTTTCATCAAACCAGTCCTCGTGTTTTCGGACCCTCGGACCTAAAGTTGATGTAGCAGTTCCGAGAATTTGAGAAGAAAGGGACTCCCACATTTTGCCGACTTCACCGGATTCTAGATCAAGAGGCTGCAAAACAGAACTCAAGTTTTCGGCATATTCCTTTCTCGTGTCTTTATCTTGAGGTCGTTCAAGATTCAGATGCTTTTGTTTCGGTCTGTCTGATCTACGGGGATGTTGATGTCGAAAACGTATCTTAAGAACCAGAAGCCGATGATCAGTCCAACAGTGAGCGCCGCGCATGGCACGGGTAACCTGAACCTGTGACACATCTTTCTGACGCACTATAGCGTAGTCAATAAGATGCCAGTGCTTTGATCTAGGGTGCATCCACGTGGTCTTATATTTAGCTCGTAATCTGAACATGGTGTTTGTAATCGCAAGATCGAATTGTGCGCAGAGACTAAGCAACAGCTGTCCGTTGCTGTTCATATTTCCAAGACCATGTCTGCCTAGAACTTTAGGCCAGGCTTCATAATCCCGACCCACCCGAGCATTAAAGTCACCCAAGAGTAGGATCTGCTCTCTTGTCTGAATACGATCTAAGCACTGCGTTAGCTCCTCATAAAATTTGTCTTTAATCTCATCAGACTTGTCTAGCGTTGGGGCATAGACACTGATGATATTAAGGTAATTGTTATGTTCCATGTGAAGGCGTAGTGTAGTAATACGGTCGGAAATGTGTACAGGGTATTCTTCTAGGTGTTTGACAAGCTTATTCTTGACTGCAAAAGCTACACCTGACCTTCGCGGTTCGTTGGCAGCAAGTCCCTTCCAATAAAAAGTGTATCCACCCACGTGTTCTGTCAGCTCTCCTTCATCGGGGAGATGTGTTTCGCTGAGCGCAGCCACATCAATATTATAGCGATGAAGTTCTCTTGCTACGATGGCAGTCTTTCGTTCCGGACAAATGTTTGCTTCGCGATCTAGAAGTGTACGCACATTCCACGCGCCAAAGGTCATTAATGCTGGTGTTGATTTTATATTCTTTATATTTTTGTAACGTCGACCGCGAATTTGGGATGCAGAGGCAGCCGCGGTTGCTACCCTCTTTGTAGGTTGGGATGAGCATTTGTTTAGGGCACCTTTTCTAGCCCCCTCCCCGGCTGAGCGGGGAAAGCAGTGCCACCCTAAATAGGGCTGCTTTGTCACCTCGGGTGTTGCCGAATCCGCCCTGTCACCCCGATGCAGAGCAGAAGCGACCACGATGTAATACTACACCCTCAAGGCCGCCTACGTGCAGGAGTCAGACAAAGCTCAACGAGCATCACGTCAAGCCTCTCTACCTCCCCCTATCGCCGTAGGACTAAACTGAATTGCGGAGTCCTTATACGGAAGCGGTCAGTTGCGCAGGATATATTAACGTGCACAAGAGTACGCGCAAAACACAGGTGCACTTACTCGTCTTTGCCTTTCTGTGTCCAGTGGAACGGAGACCGTTACGACCGGAGGAAGACTAAGACAGATGAAATAGTATTTCGGTGCAAGAAAAGGTACAGGGGGTCAACACTTTTTTCACACACTCCTTTAATCGCCTTTTACGATACCCACGGGAAGATATGGGGTGGTGTTATTCTACTCTGCCGACAACCACACGGCCGTATTATGAGTACTAGGTAACTGATAAATATACTTAAATACAAACCTACCATAGATAAACTACACGCAGACACAGGAAAAATTATGGTGCTCATCACACAAACATTTGTCCTGGGTGGGAATCGAACCCACGACCTCTGGTATAGCAGTCAGGGGCACTAACCACTAGACCACCAGGCCAGTCAAAGATCATATTGTATATATTGTTATACTCTGGTAACGCATAAGTCGAGTTATCTCACATTAACTGTTTTGTTAAATTGCCGCATTTAACTGTTCTGTTACATTATTTTAAGAGTTATTAGAACATTAGTTTAAGTTATGTTTGTGGTGTAATGGGACTGTATTAACGAGGTATACTTCGTTTTATTTTTATTGTAGATGTTGGATAACTATAATATCACTAAATAATAAAAACAAAGTCGCTTTCCCCCGCCTGTCTATCGATAGTATATGCTCAGATCTTTAAATCTACGCAATAGGTTTTGATGCAGTTTTGTGAATAGATAGAATGTTTCAAAACAAAAGTTTGTATAACTGGCTGCTGCACACAACTTCACAAGCGCGTATGTCAGTTAAACCTGCTAAAACTTTGCCTCCTTCTAACAGAGTCGGTCAAAATTTATGTATTGGTCTAGGGCGTGAGCTAAGTCCATAACAAACTTCATCAAAATTGATCGAACCGTTTGAACGTGAATGAGTAGCAAACATCCATTCATCCATACTTACAAAGTTTCGCATTTATAATATTAGTAGGATACATCAGTATTGCATTCATGCGAAGCTGGGGCGCGTCACTAGCTTGTCTTAACTAAAATGATAAACACAAATGATCGCTCATTTCGATCAGTCGAGAGCGTATCAAACATTCACATGTTTGATTCACTTTCGACTATGATATAATACCAGCGTATAAACGTTCCAATGCTAAGCACAAGCGTCTTCCCATATAGGGATGTTTTAGGCATTGATCACCACGCTAGCTCACTGCGGGTTGACGATTTCCGATTCCTATATTTGGAATCTAGATTTAATCACAATTTATTCCTTCACCGTTTCTCATTAGTGTCTTGGAATAATTAAGAAAGACCATATAACTTTGAATAATTCAATGCTCTTGCCTGCGCTAGGGATCAAACCTGCACCTTATGCTTACAAATCCTTACATAGAACCGCAAATCCACCATGAAATTTTCAAATACCAATGATCCAATGATTTCTTTAACTATTTCATTGATGTTTTAAAATGTTATGCCAGCCACATTGTCAGCGAGTTTATTTCATTTCGAATCAATATACATCTTAATACAAGTATAATTGAATCCAAATGTTTAGCTTCGCCTTTGAAGTTACCATCAAACCGTTACGGTTTCCTTCATACGTAATGTTAATTCAAGTCAAATAGGGAAATGCCGGTGAGGTAAGTAGAATAACACCAGAGGGGAGGTACAGGATAATACCACGAACTCTGAAAGCGAGACTGGTGCGGTGGTGGAAAAGAGATAGAGCGATACTAGTCGTAGCGCGCCATCTCGCTTCAACAACAACAGTCCTGTTTTTAGGGGTTGTAGCAATCGCACAAAGGTACCCTAATGGGAAACATTGAAATGGGAATGGTTTGTTTTGAAAACTATGTGGATATGGAACCTTATATGTGTATCCTCATTCAATATAGGTCAAGGATACTGCAGATAATGTTTTACATTACGTAGTTAGATTTATTGAGATTTTTAGATTACAAAAAATTTTAATAAGTGGTTTTATTTTGTGTAAACTAAAGCGTATACGAATCATACACATTTCAATTAGAGGCAAATGATATTTCCATAATCCTATTAAAGTCAAAAAGATAAAAGTCCAGAAAAAATATACAGACATGACATTTGTTTATGATGACTCATGTGACTTAAACATGTCACGTTTGAACATTAAACACTGTAGTAACGAGTTCTAAAACGATAGTCACTTGTTTTCTGCACTCGTTAACGTTCATATAGTGCTACAAGGAACTTTTGGCACAATGCCGTCATTTATTAAAAACTATAACTTTTGACTCACAAATGGGTTGATTGTTATTGCGAATATGCACATCAAACCTTGTCAACCTGCCCTAAAGATACTTGTAGCTCTATAACAATCCTGCAAACCCAAGTCACGCGACTGACAACATTTTAAATACCAACCTTTTTGCTCTCCAAGTGGTAATAGTGTCATAGAAAGATCACATTACAACCAATGACCTTATGTTTGTGACTCCTAATAGCTCATTACATGTTCAAATAGCACTCAAACGTTGTAATGCTCATTTAAGGACCCACCTTAATGCTAACAGCTGTCGCATACTTTTATTTTAAATTACTTTAAAATTTTGTGTTTGTTTTGGCGAAATTTCTGGGAAGAATTTTGTTCTAGAGCTTTCTCCTAAAATCTATGGTGCCTTACATCTGGGCTAAATTACTTTTAAGGTTAAGAACGTATGATTATTGATCACCACGTTTGTTCACTTGCCGATTGGAGTTTTCAGTGTCTATTTTCGTATTCAGATTTCTTCACGAAGTTTTTCTTGACTAGTCTTGACAGTGGTATCTGAAAATAAATAATATAAATAGACAAGTAAATCCACGGTAAACATTTCAATTTGAACCCGATTATAGGATCCTTAGGTTATCTTTACTGTTAATATAAACGCAACATCTGTCCTGAAGACCTTGAATTTTTTCATAAAACAAAACATTTACTTTCTTACAAGCATACGGAAAAAGGGCCAAATGATTATGTTAATGCTAGGGTCATGGGCAGCGCATCAGTCACAGCAGAACTACGTCATAAGTCACCCTCTCTCGGCATACGTCCGATCTCGCCCCAAACTAAGATGAATCGGGGCCTTTTCCCTCTAAACATAAAAATCTCGTATTCAGTATATTTTCTCCATAATATATTGGAGGTAATTTATCAGAGAGTGCGAACAGAAAATCTTGTCGAGGTGAAATTTTAATGTGGATTTGGGAATTTTCATTTGAATGATTTTCCGTTAAGTATTTTGTTAGTACATTTTAAAATGGCAAGAGCTTTACATTTGAACTAGAGTCTTCTACTTACAGTGTTGCAAAATTTCCAATGCCCAACAATTATAGTCTAGAAACAGCTTCCAATATACGAATCATGTAAAAAACGAGAACTTAATCACTCATTGGACACGGGGCACGAAACATGGTGGATCTTGGATACTTATTTGTACGTTGCCATAAAGGGCCTTCTCTCTATTAAAACATCAGTAAACTGCACCAACCAGTGTAGTCCAGTTTTTTTCTAGCTTATTGTGTCCCACTGCTGAGCAAAGGCCTCCCCAAAATCTTTCCACGTTTGTCAATCCTGTGCCACTTCAAGCCAATCCTCGCAGTCCAATTATTATAGTGCAAAACAGACTTGAGTTTTTTTCCTAAAATAAACTCCGAGGATACTTTTTCATTTACTCAACCCGTGAACACTCCCCGACAATATTTAGCTCTTTCCTCTGTCCTATAATTCAAAAGGGTACAGAACCCATACAAGCGTCCATTCCCGTATTAATGCAGTGGAAAATCCCTGAAAGCATGAACAATTTCTTTGACTTACGTAGAGTCGTAGGAACGCTGAAGCCCCTATATTATTTTCATGAGCCAAGTTGTTGTGGTTCCGTAGATAACTTGAGAAAACTTAAGCTAAAAATTTTAAAAATATTTTTATTACCTAAAAAATATCATGGCATTTTCTTTACTTACTTTTAGGAGTGGTGGTTAGTATCAAAAAACCTATTCTTGTTTAGTCATATAGTCACTGCAGAATAAATTACGTCCATTCTTCCACACTTAACAGTCTATTGTTTTCTCATATCGCCCTTTACAATGTGCAATTGTGCATACAGTTTGAACATGTCCTCCGCCGTGTCTGTCTGTTCGCGATAAACTCAAAAACTACTACACCAATTATCGTGCTGTTTTCACCAATGGAAAGAGTGGTTCTCGAGGAAGTCGACATCTATTTCGAAGTCGCGGGAAACAGCTAGTTAAATGATAAACGGAACTACTGTATAATTGAGCTCACACTTGACTGTTTTATAAATACTGGCATCCAGTGAGCCTCGGGAGGATCCTACTGCGTTTACTTTCTAAAAGTTCTTTAAACTGACTTGATAACTTTACAGTTATGTGTGGTAACTTCTCTGGAACAATAATGTCAGTTTTAGTTAGGTTTTTAGTACCTATGAGTACTCCTGAGAATGTATTTTGAAGAATAGGTTTTTAAGCTTTGAAACGTCGAATTTTCGATTGCGCTCAATAGGAGTTTTGTTGCTTGTTATAAATTATCCACGAGAAGACTGACAAGAAATCTAACAATCTTTGAAAAAATTAAAATCTTCATTTTAAAGGAATTCCATTCTATCATAATCTTAAATTGAGAAATTAATACGAAACACCGCTCTGCACCTTGTAGTACCCCGTCTCACTTCCACACCAGTAAAAATCTTACTCACCGAGACAAGACTAGGATATAAACGTTATTCCGGATTTAGCTCTGAACATCACAATATCTCTTAATGACCATCAACAATCGGTCTAAAATCTTGAAAAAACACAATCCTACATTCTTAAAAGATTTCTGTAATTTAGTAGGAAGACGTACAGTCATGAGCAAAAACATGTATACACGACCAAACAGTTGCAGTAGACTTCTTTAGCAAAATTTCTAAAGTTTTTGTGCAATATTCCTGATATTGTAAGCTGTACATCGAATGTTTAATTAGAAAGAAAATTTCACGATTTCATAAATCATTAGACTAGGACTTCAAAACTTCAATCGTTTGGTCGTGTATACATGTTTTTGCTCGTGACTGTACTTACTAGTAAAAGACAGGTAATTAGTGATTAAGCTTCAAAACGTCATTAACTGAGTCGGAACCGCGATCAATCAATGTGCCTTTACCAAACTATGTTGGTGTCGGCTTCCAGTCTCAATGGATTCGTAAATAATACATTTTACATGGCGCTCAGCTAATGCCCTTGTTTTAAACTATTTTTATTACTGGTATTAGGTTATTGAATTTGTTTTGGAATGGTGTTGTAGCTTTTCAAAGTGTAAACTTTCGCTAATAATTTGCTCCAGTAATTTAGGATCTAAAATGCATTACTTGAAACTAAATACCATACTTAGTTGAAGCTAAGTAATTACAATTTAGTTATTACATTATTATACAATCGAATTAATGGTCGTCTTCGGCGAAGGTGGTGCGAGGATCCAGTCACACATGCGGGTCGCTCGTGGCCAGAAATAGCAAAAGATAGAAAGGTTTGGAAGAAAATGGGGGAGGCCTTTGCCCAGCAGTGGATCTCAGACAGGCTACATACAAAAAATCAATGGAAATTATGGGTAACAGTGACAATTACAATTTATTCCTGGATTTTTGCAAACATAGTTACCGATACCGTGTAATTTAAATATCATAATATCGTCCTTGTTGTCTTATTTCATAAAAAATAAAATCAAAGCAACTTCCAATATGTGACATGTAATATACCTTCCATTAATTAACGTTTATAATGTAAGGTCGAACTTCAAAGGATTGACTGACGAGTCCCTCAGGCTTACAACGTTATTAGATGAAAAAACCAATGAAAAACAAACATTTGTATAATACACGAATCTAACGAAATTTCCATGCAAAATGCGAATTATAACACGTATTCCCATTGTGTGACCTCAAACAAGCCAATTTTGTTACTACAAAACTAATTGCTAAACTAAAATGAGCTTTAAACTCTTGTGATAAAGGTCTGGTGAGCTTTTTTGACCAGTATGAAAAACGTGGTGAATCGTAGGCCAACACATACAGGTTTCGATTTCTCTTTGAAATTAAAAGGGGACTCATGATTCCCTTAAGGTCGAGACCTAGTTATAATAGACACGTTTCGCACAAACGGACTTCAATGCTGTTACCTTTTTTCAGTTAAACCACAGTATAAAGAAATACAATAGTAGAACTCGGCCGTTTCTAAAAAAAAAGAAACTTCTTTCGCACGGTGCTTATACAATGATAGAGTTGCCCACCTTTAGCATTTTAATTTTAAAAGCTTTTATTTAACTTGCAATGTATGGATATTTGTGTGTTCGGGTGAAATCTTTGAACTCAATTTTGAAGTAGATATATTCAACCGATTGTGCTGAAATTTTGTGGACGCATTTTGTTTGGATGACAATATATAATAAGATATGTGACGTCATTCTAAATTCAATATGGCGGATCATACAAGATGTCAGAACAGTTATATTTAATCCACTTATACAATATGGGTATCAAATGAAAGGGCTTGTTAAGAGTGACTAGAAAAAGAATATGACGTCATTCTGAATCCAATATGGCGGACCATGCAGGATGGCGGAATAGTTACCTTTAGTCTACTTCTACAATATGGGCATCAAATGAAAGGACTTTTTAAGAGTGACTAGAAAAAGAATATGACGTCATTCTGAATCCAATATGGCGGACCATGCAGGATGGCGGAATAGTTACCTTTAGTCTACTTCTACAATATGGGTATCAAATGAGAGGGCATTTTGAGAGTAATAATAACTTGAATAACTAAAAAGTAAAAAATAAAAAAAATTAAGTAAAAAAACTTTTTAAGAAAAAGCTTTTATTTAAACGCTCTAAAAAGAAGAAAATAAAATATTCCTTTTGGATTATACTAACAACTCCTCATTATACACAATTTATATATAATAATAAAAGCTTGTCGCGAGGTTTACATACCTATCAACATTCCTTTTTATCATAATAATTTGTGGTAAATCGAGCGACAAGCCTTTATTATTATATATAAATTGTGTATAATGAGGAGTTGTTAGTATAATCCAAAAGGAATATTTTATTTTCTTCTTTTTAGAGCGTTTAAATAAAAGCTTTTTCTTAAAAAGTTTTTTTACTTAATTTTTTTTATTACATCAACAACTCGCCGTCCGTTCATCACTGCGACACGCGCGACTGTTGCAAGCTGAGAGTATGCAACGATTCGAAAGCTTAGGCACAGCTCGTGCTGCGCCCATTTGTATGAAGACGTCATACTGTATGTATTAGTGTACTGTGTTTAAACCTTAGTACAGACTTCACCGTGATAGGTTGAAGCTATGCGACCTTTTTACACGTGGTTTGATTATAAAAGCGAAGCTGTAGAGGCCTGTAGTCGCCTGTAGTGGATGCCATTTTCGGGTGAAACGAAAATACATAATGACGACCCTTGTAAATTGTCGGGTTATGGAGGAAATGTAAAAGAATGCCGGCTTTCGCTATTCCGTGTAACCTCATTTGTATTAGAATCTCTTTTCTGTATTGTGGGACACCTGACCCGATTTTTGGATAGTCATTAGAAGCCGTTGTTAGAAGGTGAGTCTAATATACATTTTCTTTTAAGAGACTATAATAATATGGATATTTCATTCATTTAAAGTTGCAGTTAAAAATTCACTCATTAAGTCTAGATTAGACTCAATGGGAAATTAAAAATATATAATTTATTTCTTTGACGTTGTATAAACGTCTTTACAAGCAAGTTTCAGATAGTTGTCAAACGCCAAATTTAGAACTGTCAATAGAAATACAGAGCAAAAATATCTTTATTTGTTCACGACTTCATAAACCTTATTTTATTCT
Organism: Chrysodeixis includens; assembly: GCA_941860345.1. NCBI lineage: Eukaryota > Metazoa > Arthropoda > Insecta > Lepidoptera > Noctuidae > Chrysodeixis > Chrysodeixis includens. The sequence continues at coordinate 6,985,369 of OW796114.1, read as the reverse complement.
ACAATTTCCTTGTATGGAACAAGTCTCGTACTGAACTGTTTGCTTTTTTATCTGGTCTGATGAATGGGCCAATCAGTGTTTTCAACGTTTCTAATTGCCTTGAGAGCATACAACCAGCTATATTTGAATGTAATTAACGTATCTTTCTAGAAACGATCTACACTTGGATATTGAAGCCCAGTAAAGGAGCTGAGGCCTACCTACACATCTTGAAATAATATTGTTGCAGTGTAGAAAAAGAGACGCCGCCGCGCTGTGCACTGTCACGCTTCGTCAACTGAACGTTTCTCTTATGTGGTGAGGAATATAATCATCACCTTCTTGCCCTCATCCCATTTTACTTGTAGTCGTCGCAACACGTTGTTTTCTCCCATTCTCCCCTATCAGACGTCACACTATCATTTACTCCTATTTCATCCATTTCGTTCCATATACGGGTGACTTTGAAGTCGTGGGCAATATTTTAAACTAAGACACTATTAATGATACTAATAGCGTTAGGGCTAACGCAATTAGTATCATTAATAGTGTCTTAGTTTAAAATATTGCCCACGACTTCAAAGTCACCCTGTATAATCCATCCACCTCTTCTTTGACCTTCCCCTTCTTTTCCATCCATCAATCTATCATGAGAAATATTATAAGCATGTCAGAAAAATAAATAAGTATAGAAATTCTTTAAAAAATATTTCCTTTATTCAAAGTACTCAATTTTGCAGGTTCCGCTATTTTGAAGATCAAACAGTCTCTTTCAAGCGCTCTCTATAGCTACCCTATAGTTTAGTGTTCGGAGTATTATTAAGAACATCACTCAAGCACCGTGCAAAAGAAGAGAAACCCACCTCAAAGATACCGTCTTTCTTCTTTTTGTATGATTTATGTACCAACCTGTTGTCAAAGCTTAAACCGCCCATATACCTCTAATAGGGCTTAATTGACTTTTGAAGTATTGTCAGATGTGCTGGTTTCCTGACGATGTTTAACTATACCTTTGAAGATGATGCAGTACACGGAGAAGCATTCAGACCGATCGAGGGAGCTTACCAGCTTTTTAAGTAAGACCACTGCAGTTGTGGAAAGCGAGATATCATAGCTTTGTAGTGCTTTGTACGCTTTCATTATTCTATTCTGCTGTCTTCGTTCCATTGCCACGTCTAGGAGGTGTTGTCTGCATTGTCAAAGTAATATATCGTTTGTTTTATGTTTTTTTTAGGTATTTTTTATGGTGTGTTGGTAAATTATAAATAGGATTGTATTGAAATGAGTTAAAGTATGAATTATATGCCATGGACGAACACACAAAAGTTTTAATATACGTAGCGGTTGTTGTACTTTTTATATTAATGGGTATGATTATGTGTTATCGATACAAATTGACAGGGAAAGCAATTAGACTGTTCTAAAGGTAGAAAACTCAGTGTGCGCGACATGTAGAAGTTTCGATTCCCGCGTAGGACTAGTATTTTTGTGATCCACAACTGCTTGTTCTGAATCGCAGTGTATATGACTTGAAAGCTTGTGAAACTCCTCAAAAACAAAAATAAAAATAAACATCCTTACTGCGGGGAGTCGTTGAAAAAATATATTTAAAGGATATAATAACTTTCGTGAGGCGTATTCAAAATTAGAGTCTTGATTGCGAGTCAAACTGGCAATGGTGTCGCGACCAGTCAAACGCCAGTTCAACTGGCGATACCGCCGCCGCGTCAGCTCTTGTATCAAGTCATCTTGTCGGGCTATCTGGATAGATACGTGTGAGTAAAGTAACTTTAAATGTGGTGCAGTGATAATTTTGCACGCTTAACTGCCCTTTTATCATTGCATAATTTTCAATTAGCCCTGCAAGATCATATTGCACAATTCGATTGACAGTCTAGTTGCTACCACGCCCTCAGTCTAGTTACCTTATCACGATGTTATCGTCATAAGTCTTTAGTATTTTCTTTGCTTTTAATATTTTGCTATACTTTTATTATTTGTTTTGTAAGGCTCTTAAAGGAGCGGTTAGACCTTGGTCAGTTAGTCTTATATTTTTATTACTTACAGCTTTAGAAATGATTCTTCTAGTATTGAATGCTTAGAATGATTTAAATGTTAAGTTTATCATACTGCTTGTAATGTAACATAATAAAATGTTCTTTTTTTATCCGTTTTTGTACTATTTTTTGTCACTTGACACACTATATACGTACAAAAGGGACACTTAAAATAACTAAATAATTGCAAGGGCCCATACACAAAGCAAGTTTTTACAAGTCGACATATACATATGGCTCTTGCACACTAGCGTTCCTCTTTCAGGCGTTTAATTAGCAAATGCACGACGAAGATACAGATGAATGGATGAATATCAACGACAGAAGGTAGTGTGAAAAGGCACTAAACAACATTTAAGGTCTTATCCAAAGTTAAAACTCAAAACAACCAAGTTCAATGCACAAAAGCAATTTATAATCGATCAATCTTCACTACTCGCTGCTCTTATGGCCCAACAGCGCCGGTAAACGTCTGACGGGGAACTGGCAGTATCTAAAATGAGTGTCGGAAAGCAGAAAACTGGAGAAATAAAATGCAACCTCCATACAGGGCCAGAGTTGTTATATCTTGTTTGTTTGCGTTTCTTGGGCGTTTAAGCTTTGAATTGTTGGTTGATAGAATGTGTTTGCAGTGCGTTTAGTGGTTTAACTTGCATGAAATTGTATATAAAAAGAAATCGAGATAAAGTCAGCATCCTAAGCGCAATTTACTTGTACTATGAAGGCGAAAGTAACAATCAACTAGTTTTGAAAATGAACAGTATTAGATCTCAAAAAAGACTCATTTTCGCCGTAATAACAAACATATAAGTGGGCCAAAAGTAGGTTAAGTGAAGATTCGTAAAAATGAAATAATGCCTGCTTGTCATACAGGCCTTTTCCGGGGTAAAACAGTAATGACTTCAACCTACGCCGAGGGCACGACGTAGGAATACGTCGGACTCTCACCGATTAAAAACACCCCGGGCCCCTTCTACTTCCTAAACAAGCGTCACAGAATCGCTCGCGGATGCTCTGCGTGACTCTAGTTGACTGTCATAGAGGCCTATTGAAGGCTAAAACTCTGACACCATGCACATCAACCTGCCGAAAAGATGATGAAAAACCCTGTAATTTTCCACAGCTGAGCAAAGATCTTTTTTACAAAGAAAATACACGCAACAACTGCATCCCAAAACCCCAAGTTAAAATAAACAGAGCAAGTAAATAAACAAATCTTTTAGGAAACGTAAAGCTATTAATCAATCGTTGTAATCTCAGCAAGCCTTACTATCTTAGCGAGTATTTATTGTGATTCCGATATTAAAGTGTCGCCATGAGAAATGTATTCGTTGGATTATCTGCGGTGCTTTTAGATAGATTTTTCCTGAAGGCAGGCTCAAGGAGTAATGTTATTGCAGTTGTAGAAGCGTGACAGGGTACTTCGTGGTGTAGCGTGGCGTCTCTCTTCTACATCTGCAATATTATTGACTGTAAATTAATTGTAATTGCTATCTGATTTGTGACATTTACAGTATTTTATTTATTAATTTTACATCTTTAAAATTCTCTTACATACCGATTTTGTAAATCGCAATGCATCATACATAAAACATCATTTGGAAATCAAAAATACTGTGGTTTGCTGCAGTAGTGCTTCTTAAGCTATCGATCTTTTCTCAAGTACGCATCCATTTTTTTTATAAATATAGCTATTGCTTAACATAGACATAACATAGAGAGTATCCATTAGCTGTTATCGATAAATGCCTACTCAAATAACCACCTGACTTTTTTCTTACCACTACCAACACAAATATATAAAAATATTTTTACAAACACAGCCATAAAATTCCCCCAGCAATATTTACAAAACAGTACCATATTTCCAGCAACTGTAGTCCGTATATCTTGCAGCGTTCGTTTGAGCGACACTATCTAAATAAGGCGAGGAAGGGGTCCGCCGTCCGTAACAAACGTTACGCTATTTAACGATAGAGGACGTACCATAACCACTTCTAAAATACTATTACAATTGTGAAAGAGAGATGCCGTTATACGCTCTGTAGAGCACTGTCTCACTTCTTTCTCAGACTTTGACTACAGCAAGAGTATGGGATGGGTAAATATGTAAGTCATATTTCTCTACATGCTTTTACTTGAAAAATGACAATATTAGGGGTTTATGGCTGCATTTCGATACCTTCGACCAATGCGCGAAAAAGGTTGGCGATGCGAGGATATATACCGAAGCTATGGAACAATTTGAGTAATTTTACCAGAGTTATGTTTGACCACTGACTACAGAAAGACTACTAAAACGTTTCCTATATACAGTTTCCTGTAACTACTGTTTAGTAACTCCTAGGTGTCGTTCACATATCCATCTGTATATCCTGCAAGATCTCACGCAACGTAGTAAATAAAGCGGTTTCCTTAGTTCTTAACAATTTCTCAATCCATTTTTTCACAGTTTTCAATTTCAATTGTCCTCCTCCGCTACGCATCCCCACCCTACATTACTACGGAAAAGTCGTTTACCCTGAAGCAATTTCTATCATAACATTAGTCCTGGGGACCCTTTGCTGATGTGATAGAGAGATGCTACAAGCAATGTAAGGCTGCCTGTGCCAGTGGAGCTAGGCTGCTTAGCGGAGAGACTGGGATACATTAACCAATAGGATTGCACAAAATCTCCGCTCCTTGCAATCCATTGGTTAATATTACTCGGTTTTTTCGCTCCGCAGCCTAGCTCCGCTTCAATAGTCAGGCAGCCTAGTGCTCGATCGCATCATCTCACTTTCACAACGAATACTCCCTTTCCTACACACGAAAAAGAATTTATTTTATAAAATCCACTGCAAGTCTGCAACATTTCATTAGTGAGCAAAAAACAAAATCAGGAGACGTATTATGTCGGTCATTAGCCGGGTATAAGCCACAATGTTTGCTGTTTCACTAATTACCTACAGGCTTTTTATTCGGAACGTACGTAAAGTAATTAGCTAGAATTGTTGAGATGTAAAATGAGCAAAAATCTTTGTAGAATTTTAGATTCTTGGAACAAAGCGAGCAGGTAATTAGGTTTTTTAGGAATCTGTATTACCTGGAAGTTAAAGAATTTAGATTGCGGTACCTCGAATAGGATTAAATATTTTTTTCCTGATGTGACGTCACAATAACGCAGAAGTGCTTGTCCTGAGTCTGGGCGTTTGTGCATGTGAATTGAATGCCTGTGAAACCCCCCGTGACACAAGGATTAAATATCTAAGTGCGGGAGTCGACATTAAATAAAATGCATAAATTTTCAATGACATGAGTTTACGACTAAAATATCTTTCCATACAGTAATTAAAAAGATCCCAAGTATCTTTTTTATGATGTGGTCCTATGTAGATATTTTAAACACAAAACACGATATTTCAAAGTTTAGCAAGTTTTTTACAGCTTTAAATAGGAGGTATGAACATGAACTTTCTTTACCCTGAAAAATGGAAGCGTGTACTGGATACTTACTGATAAAACCCACCGGAGAACTTCTTCTTTACCTTATATCAAAAGCATTCAGCATGACATTGTTTCTTCTGTTAAGTTAGTATATTTTGTTTATTTTTCGCACGCAATAAAATTGATCATAATTTGACAAACTATTGATAGACATCACATGAAAAAGCGACGTTGCTCAAGAAAGCTTTACAAAAATATACCTAACAATTCCAAAAGTAAATACATGCCTCTTTTCTGACACTGAATATACGGAAGACTAGCTCGGCAGAATACAAGTGTCGCACTTGTATCGAAGTAATCATTATGTAGGAGAGCACGTAGGCATTTCAATTCAATTCCCAGTAAAACTGACTTCAAATTAGTACGGAATTAAGTTTCTCTCAAGTCAGATTGCCTCAGGCGTGTGCGCCTGGATTAGATTTTATACTACGTCTTAACGAAGCAGCGTAAGTTGGGAGAGGGTCGCGGTAAGATAGTGTTATCATGTTCTTCATGGATTCCTGGAGGCCTCTTAAGTCAGATGGATACAGTTGTTGAAGCGAGAGGACGCACTACAAGTTGTAAAGCATTGTCTCTCTTTTGTAACTGCTTTAGGCTTATTTAAAACGCTAACAATTCTCCTTTAATGTATAAGGATGTTTGACTCTTTAACGGGATAGTGCCAAATATTAGAGGCTACTACGAAAACATTACAACATACCCCTTGTTCCTTTATCTAAGCAATGATTTTGGCATCAAGTAACAATGGTGGAATTCAATATCTTGACCATCGATTTCGACCTCAAATCATAAATTATATTACATCGAATTTCTCTTTTAATAAAGGAATGTCTAATTATTTTTTTTAAAGTGATTTATTTTTTGAGATCCTACAGGATCTGACACATCTCTCCTTTGAATGCTTACTAGTATTAGTACTTAAGTTCGTATTACACAAAAATATTATAGTCACAGGCAAGTTTACCAGAAAAGCTATAGCTTCCAACTTGCGGCACAACGAATTAGCCTCCGTAGACACAGCAGGAAGGCAGCGAGGAATCCTGTGATGAGCAACCGTGAGGTGCGAGCGATGCGGGCGATGCGGTCGATGCGCGTCGTACGAGCGGCGCGGGCGGTACGTGCGATGCGGGCGGAGCTTGTCGTACGACACGTTACTTGATTCTAATTGACATTCAACAACTATGCACTCTCTACCAACATGTTAGGAAACATTTAAACGCAGTACAGTTGTAACTTGGAAGGAAATGAAGGATGCTTGAAATACATATTTATAGGATTTTTTTATTAGACGATAATTTCTTATGGCTAACTGACTACAGTAGCAAGGCTGATATTAAACTTAGTTCTTACTTTTTTTATTTTTTTGTTTTTGCATGCTTGTACTTTTTTTTATTAGTAATTTTAGAAAAAGAAATTGCCCGTGTCTACAAGCGTGAATTTTATTTGTGACTAGCTTCTGCCCGCGGCTTCGCCCGCGTGGTAAAGGGACAAAAAAACCAAGGTCTTTTCTTAATATTTTTTTCCGTAAGAACCTTCTCCTAATAATAACAAATACAACAAAAAAAGAATTAGTGAAATCGGTCCAGCCATTCACGCGTGATGCCGTGACCAAGGAAAACGGGTTTCATTTTTATATATATAGATAAAGATAATAAAGATTGTCACAACTCGAATTCGCTATACATGTCAGCAAAGTTAACAATTGTTCGTACACAACATTTCGATCCGTAACTGTAACAATGCCAATCTAAAGAAACTTAAAATTTGCAACATAAATCTTTAATTCAAAACAAATCAGACCCGTGTCAATTGATAAAGAATTCAATTAAAGCAACTAATAAATTAAGATCACAGATTAACTAAATCGATAGGGTTAGAGTAGAGCGCGACACGAGACAGAGGTCGCATTGATTCAAATTTCTTGTGTTTGGGATATGATGATGATTACGTACTTAATAAGATAAATTCCATAGATATATTCCATTTACTTAACCGCCTATGTAGGCGGTTAATTAAAATGGATTAGGAATTATTCACTACCAAATTTTATAATGACAAAGGCAGTTATTTGATCGGTGTTTAGCAGAGTCCAATGGACTTCGGGGATGCCTTTGTTCGGCAGTAGAACACAATATTCTAGGGAAAAATGTGTATGGAAGCTAACCGTAGCTTTGTGAGACGATAGGTAGATGATATGTTCGATGTAGTTTAATAAAAATGAACCCAAATTTGTGGACAGCACGACTTAAAATTGAGTTGCTTACGCCTACTTACGAGCAGTAAAAAATACTTGTACCCTCTGACTTGTATCACACTAAGGGTTCTTCAACATTTCATTGGTGACTCTTTGATGCAAACACAGCTTTAAATCTAAAGCAGTAAAGTTGAATTTTGTCTACCATTATTGCCGATAACATGCGTTCACAACAAATACTTTGTATACACAACTAAACTAACGATAAAAATAAAATTAAAGCGTCTGCTATTAATTTAACAGAACAGCATTTTTCTTCCAATACCGACTTTGCATAAAAATTACACCGAAAGACTTATCCTTTTTTAACTCCGTCTATTCGTAGTCCTGACTAATCTTCTTTCGACACAGACAAGACAATGGCTGTGCCCTGTGCTGAGCTGTGGGACTTGTATAGGTAGGTGGCTGGTTTATATTATACAACGTTGATAAAAGCGAGAGGCATTAAATGAAACCACATATTCTGTATATCATTATAAGGCTACACAACAAAAATCAAATCAATGTAAGCAATAGTTTAGTCACAGGATATTTTTAGTTTGAACATGCTGTATCTTCCTGATTAGGTGACTAAGTTTTATAGGCATAGTTATCTAGTTGGCTCCGGTTGGGTCCGAAACTAGTCGGGCTATCCCGATAAATACGCGTGAGTAAACCGTTATAACGTTTTAAGTATGAATCATCCTCACGAAAGTTATTATAAAAATATTGCTTACATTGATTTGATTTTTGTTGTGTAGCCTTATAATGATATACAGAATATGTGGTTTCATTTAATGCCTCTCGCTTTTATCAACGTTGTATGTATCCTTTTTAATTCACTGGATTACTTCAAGGGAAGAAACATATATTATTAATAACGTGAGTAGTTGATTCAGCCCATTGTAATGTAACAATTAACTTCTCCAGATCAGGATGTATAGATAACGCAACGATTACGCGTTGCACCTCTATCAAGTGTAAGTACTGCGGCATGCGTTGTAGTACTATAACGCTCGGGTTAATGTAGTTTGTACCGTTATTAGGCCACTTTGAGTAACTGCAGTTAGTTTGTCTGTAGGAACGATTTAGTTAACTAGTAAATTAGTTTTGATTGTGTTTTATAGACAGATTTAAGTTGAGTCTTGAATTGAATTGTTTTAAATGTTAACATATTTCTGAGTCCTTTGCTTGGTAGATCCGACAGACTTATTCGTTCGTGTGATAATTTTTAATCGACACATCGGAATCTTCAGGTTTAGGTTTAGAATAAATTTATTTCTAAAAGAATCGCGTCAAAAATTCATTTACATGATGGTGAAAGCTTGTAAACAAATTATAATGCTTCAAGTTATGATCAAATCATGGATTCTACTGAAAGAGGCCACTGCAAATAGATACTAAAATAACTTCGAGACTTTCCCAAAATTTCTTCCAGAAAACACCAATAAATTAGGTCTGAAAACATTAGATCAAAACAACGTAAAGCATTAAGTTCGGCATTATATGAGCAAAGAAAATCTGTACAATCCTGATCCCCGATTTCGTATTCAAAATCCACGGATAACGGATCGCTTGAGGAGATCAAGAACTTCTGTGAGAACTCATAAAAACTAAATGTTAAACTCGTAAAAGAAAATGAATTTAACTTGAGTGTATAAGCTGATTCGACGGATGAATACTGAAGACGAAGTATAGGGGATGGGAAAACCAGATGACGGTTTTAAGACATTATAAAGGTCGTTGAACATTATGCTCTTTCTTCTAGGGTGTTTTGTTCGTAACTGTCATAAAACGTTGATGATTCGCCAAAGAAATCATATATTATTCCGTTATATTATTAGATCACTCGGGATAGTCTGCAGTTTGCAGATAGAGAAATCAAAACGTTAGGATAAAATCAAAAATTGTTTATTCAAAATAGGCTACCAAGTAGCACTTCTCAAAGGTTAAAATACCATAAACAGCAACCCATCGACCACCCTTCACTGCTTCCTGAGCTCTTTCTATGATAAAAGAAACGGCGCAACAAACTCCCCAGCAGCACGTTGTAAACACACAATAAAAAATCTGGTACAGGTTTTAAAAAGCAGAATCAATATGAATAAAACTTAACCTCTAAAACTATCTTTTAATATTTTCCCTAAGGTAGGAATGGAATGATTTACTACTTCGCAAAACTTTCACTGCCGCCATGCCGTTTCAGCTAGGCTGCAGTTTCATTTCCAGTCCTTTCTATAAGCCACAAGGGTACCAGAAGACCGATTTGAAACTTATTAAAACTTGTCCAAACTATTTATCTCGAGTTATTTGGGATATTCAGAGAACATTCCATTTTAATCGCAGGCAATAAATAATTCTGTAAGAGATGGCAAGACGTTTTGACGTCTTAACTTTTTATATTCTTTCTGCTTTATCTTGGGTGTTGAACTTCAATTTTCTCAGTAAATTTTAAGACGAATAGCAGAATTTATTCCTTTCAAATAGGTGTAGAACGTCTGTCCCGTGATTCAAAGTTCAGGGGCTATAAAATGACGGGCTAAGCGTGACGACGGGAGACACTTGGAGCAGGCATCAAACCTCCTCGAATGCCTCGTTATGACGTTTTACTACCATGACTGTTGGGTAAAGAGCGGCTTTATCAATTCATAACTCTGATTACTAATCTCTATAATAGTACGACGGACTGGCGGTTGCTAATAATTTCTTCGCCCTTTTTGGAAATCATTAAGTGCTAATAGTAAAAGTCAAAGAGTAGAAGAAAACGTCGTTGAAAAATTTAATGGATGATGGACTCACAAAGTCTAATTATATTACTAACGGAACTAAGGAGCGCTTGAAAACCTTATAAAAGGTATCTTTTGCTAAGAGATATCCAGTGAATCTTTTTCAAAATTCTAAAATTTATATTAATTAAGCTACTAATAACTTTGAATAGCCTGGTTCTCCGTTTACCGCTACCCAAGACCTCTTGCTGTGGATAAAAATGGCGAAACAAACTACAACCTTATTATGGAGGCCAATGACTTGAATGACTCATAATAACTCTGGTCAGATGTAACTCTCGAAGTTCCGCGAAGTGATCCGAAACGATTTAAGCTAGTAGAGATCGCATCACGAAACTCAGGAAAGAGGACTGTCGTTTGGCAGTCCAAGTAACAGTCCGAGAGTTAATTAATTGGACGTGACCCGATTTATCTGTCCCAGTTAATGTTCTGACAGAAAGTTTTGATCCCGTGATCAGCTGATCATCTGACATTGAGATTAATATGATTTGTTTAATCATTTTTTGGTAGATATGTGCGTTTTTTTTTTGGGCATTAGTGTAAAAAAGGGAGCAATGTTTTTGGAAATCTGTTTTCAAAACGAATGAAAGAGACGTCAATTTTAAGAATCGAATTTTTACAATACATGCCAAAAAACTCGAGTTGAGCTGGCTTAAAAAAGGCTGTATTTGCAACAAATCCAATATTCCTAGAAGTTTAGATAAAAACTGACAGGATCTAATTCGGAGCGAAGGTTCTATTTTTTTTAGTAGCTAGGTATTTTATTATTAGCATGAAATTTTGTGTTTTTAACGAAAGGTTTTGCATGCAATACTCACATAGATTTAAATATAAATAAATATTCCATCACTCACACAACGCCATCTAGTCTCTAACTAAGCAGAGCTTGTATTATGAGTGCTAGACAACTGATAAACATTCGTATATATTTCTAAATAAATACATAATATAAATAAATTACACCCAGACACAGAACAAATGATCTTGCTCATCACACAAACATTTGTCTTGGGTGGGGATCGAACCCACGACCTCCGGTATAGCAGTCAAGGGGCCATGAACCACCAGACCAACACGCCAGTCATATTTGTTTTAAGCCCCTTTTTTATAATCTGCACAATTAAGAAAGTAGAATGTAAACAAGTATCAATTAGTAGCAATATTAAACAGTAATTCGTATAAGCTAACCACGCCGCGCGACGTCGCCCGTTGTCGCCCGTCACTCTTGTCACCACGCTCTGCTAAATGTCACAAATCGTAATTAATGAGATGAACATTTCGCTAGACGAGTATGAATCCTGGAAATATAGCAGAATTACAAGTAGATGGTTTAATTTTATATTAAACCTTGTTACTTCGTGAATTATACAATAAAACCCTTTATTATGTTAAATAATGGTATGTAATTGACTCCTTATTCTTTAATAAATCGTTGTATCGTGGGAGCTTACATAGAGACATCAGACTCAGAACAAGTCTTTGTGGAACGCACAAATTCTTGTCCTACGCGCGGATCGGACCCGCGACACGTCGCGTACACTGGTAATTGGCGTGGTGACCGGTGCCACTCGGATATTTGTGCAGTCAAAATTAGTACTTGATTACTTATATAGAGTGATACAATTAACACAGCCATGTCCAGTTTTGGACTTAAAAGCCTTTCAAAATGCGTCACACACGAAATGGACCTTCCACATGCAAGCCTATTCTAGGCCATCGCTCTACGTTTAAGTATTTCATCGTTCACTGGAAGGCCTACATAGAAACAAGACTTTTTGCCAACTAAATATCAAGTTCAAGTACTATCAAGAGTTCTCCAATTACATAGACTCTTACCAACGATTTTCTCAGAATATCTTTGAGATACAATAATGAAGTGTCCAGATCGAGCTTGTACAACTTGAAGGGAACTTGAAATGTTCAAACACTAATATAAATTGAACAAGTTATCATCAAAGCATAAAGGGGAAAGGACACTAAAATTTAAGTATTCAACTATAACCAGGTTTAACGTTTTCGTTTTACGACGAACGTCAGTCGGTCACGATTTATGGATTAGTAAGTTTGAATGAGCTTAGATGGCTTGTATACAGGCCGGAATTACTGGCGAATGATTTATTGGGTTAACGTTGATTGATGGAAGTCTCCGCCAGTCGTGTCGTTTCATTGTTGACAGTCTTACTGGATACTGTATCGGAATAATGAGTTCTGAGGATGGCCTTTTAGTTTTGTGATTATTGAGTGTTTTTTGGAGGAATTGAGTTTTGGTAACGTTGCTATGATTCATGTAGCCACTGGACTCATATGTGATATGAAATAATGTATCTAGAAAAAATAGATACTATTGATAGGGAAATTAAAAGTTTATCATCAAAGAAAATTACTGTTTATGGAATACTGTGTAACGCAAAATAAGTATTGAGAAGGTCAGACGGGAGATACAACCAATACATAACATTCACGAGTTTTAGAATCATCATCATCTGCATAGGACGTCTACTGCTAGACATAGACTTCCTCTAAAGATTTCCAAAAGACCAAAAGAGAAGAAAAATCTTTTAGAATGGCACTTCAAAAATCCCGTAGAACTTCTGGGTAGTGCTTTAAATCTTAATATAGACATCGTCATAATTACACTTATAGTTGGTACCCCAATGTGAACTCAGCTTAACAATACAGTGAGTGATTATACTAAACTTTAGGAGTCATTCCAGCCATCATCGTATTAAATCGGGCTATAAATGGCATGCGTTCAAATGGTCTGCTATAGAGCCCCCTAATCTACGATTCTCAGGCATTATGCTCCGGTTATCACGATGTACTCGGATTTGCTGGACGAAATGATGATTCCAGATGTTTTATTTATTTATATATAACAGGCACATCAACAACATAAAAATAAACATTGCACAAGTGTTATATCTAGTGTTTACATCAATTACAGACGTGCTCAACAATTACCAAAAAAAGTCAGCACAGTATTCACAGGTAACTATGCACTTTAAGTACTTTTACTACAATAGAAATGATAACTGGGTTTTAAAAGTATACCTGACTGTATTTTCTATTTGGATTTCGCAAGATAACTTAAAAGGAAGAATTCTGGTCCTTTTTAAAGGCTAACATGGGGACACAGATCCAACATGCAGAGGCCTTGTTGAGAATTTTAATCGTAAATGTAATAGAGCATCTACCAAGAGTCCACCCCTGCACTATGGATAACATACATGGACGGCCAAGATACCTACGAAACTATTGTTAATTATAGAGATGAAAGTATTTGAGGCGTAGGTATTGATATGTTAAATGTTATTTATCATTATTTTCCTTCTCCAGAGAATCTGAATTTTGCTTTTGTATTCACGTATTTTGATAATTAAATAACAAAGACTTATAACGTCTTTTTCTTAGTAATAGTGTCTAATATAAATAAAGTAAATTAATATAATAAAATATCTCGTGCTACTGAAATAAGGTCAGTATTTACGTCTGAGCGAATTCGAGAGTTTCTAAGAAATGATCATAAAATGTCTAGTCTTGATCAAATATAATGTTATAAGTCTATTTAGTTTTATTGTTGTATACAATATTAAAATAACCATAAGCTATATTAAAGTCAAAAGACATTCTGTCTGTCTACTACATATTTTGATAAACTTCAATATAGAGTCAGCTAATGTAGGTAGAGTCCTATTGTAAGGGATGCAAAACTTTTAGTCGTGATTTTTAGACAACCATGCAAGTAGAACCATAGGCAAAAACTAGTCCCACTTATATTATAAACGCGAAAGTTTTCATGTTCAAATGGCTGGATTAATTAGAAAAATTATAAGGTAGAGTTAGTTAACACACTGGATTAACATAGGCCGCGGTTGAACCGACTGCATCAGTGGGGGATAATATTTTTGCCCCTATAACCGATATTGGCGCGGGTGAAACCGCGGGCAAAAGTCAGTATTACTATAAAACAATAACAAATCACGCTCTTACCAAATAGAGCTCGTAAAATCAACTCTATGAGCACTGACAGTTCCCGAGTATTCCCGACACGTCATAAAGTATTTACGACCGTCTATACTTTTAACGATTCCATTCAATCAACGGATTATAAGAATGACAGTGTTAAAAACGACTCTAAGTTTTAGGGGGCAAGTGCCAGTTTTGATTTGCAGGTGAGGGTATAGCTGCATCAGCGATTATTCAAGGTTTAGCAAACATGGTGTCATAAACTGACACAAATTTTAGTTAGTGATTCATCAACAAGTATAATAGGATTAGTGGCTAGTTATACTACTACTATAACTATCAACTCAGCCTATCGCAGTCCACAGCTGGGCCTCTGCCAAGTCAGGCCCCAGCACCCGATCCTCCGCCTTCTGCATCAAGTCAGAACCAGCTACCTTTGACAGACTTTGACCATCAAAGATTGTGCTCAATTCTTCCATATATAACACCTTTGCTCAGTGAGACATCTACAGACTAGTACTATTGGCATTAGGTTAAGTCTAAAAGGCGGCCAGATAGAATAATTTATACCAAAACGCCAAGCTATGCGGCCAAAAACGCATTGCCAATATGTTTAGTATGATGAATTGCTATGCAACGCCACGCGCCGACTAGAAACGGCAGATTTCCAAATAAAAACAATTGAATTTGAATGTTACTCAATTCAGGAAGGTACATTCAGTAAGAGTTTGATACTACCCAGTTCAGAGTGGTATCCCCCGTTTTACCGAAAAAAGGGCGAACTGGCCGGTAATAAATAGAGTTAATTCTTTACCATTCGAATCTAATACTATTTCATTTTCTTAAGTAAAGTTCAGGCTATAAATCAAAGGTCATGTACCACCATAAAATCTTCCGAGTCCAGAGAAACCCAGGCTAGCTGAAACACGACTCAGTATCGCAGAAAACTATTACAAGGAGAAAGTAAATCACTACTTTTATACGTACGACACCCATATTGTTTTATGGGCCACGCAATCTGGTGTAATGGATAGTGTTGGGGTCGCGATTCTGTCGATAATCGAGTAGCAAGATTTATCGGGGTGAAGCGATTAGTGATGGGTAATCGATATAGTCTTTAAGATAGATTGTGTAGAGTTTTTTAACAATGTTTTTGCGGTGATCGATTACTTGTTTTTTTTTTCTTATAAAGCGTAGATAAGTATTTTCTTATTGCATAATAAGTTAACTTAGTAATTAATTAATTTTAATTGTAGTTATGTGTGTATTGAAGTTATAAGTAAACCTAACTTAAACATTAGATAATATATTATATCCACCTACGTCGAAGAAAAAACAAGTATATTTAAAACCTGAGCAAAAAGTACTTACTATATTTCAAAGAAAATTACTCGCCACTTACACAATCTAAAGAAGATCAAATACTAAAGTATTTCTAATTCGAGTAAGTGAGATATTTTTTTTTTCTAAGTTTTGTTTCGTTTCGCCAACACTACGGTTATATGTTGCAACAGATGCTTACAGGGTGTTTTTGTTCCGCAGTTGGGTATCAAAGAAAACTCATTATCTTTATATCATGTCTGATATCATTTGTTTTGTATTATTGGTCTGTTTGTTTTAGATATCTAATAATTATTCTTTAAGATGCATAAAAACACGAATTCAGGTCATGTAATACTAAAACGATAAGACAAAATACTTCTTCTTTAAAGAAAGTCATACAATTTCGAAGTGACACATGATTTATAATTTTTGTATATGCGTCATACCTTTTTCTGTATAGAAATATCATTTTCACACTTTATAGGCATTCCACTTGCCTACTGTTTAGTTGGCCTGTCGACTGTAGAATCTTGTAAATTGAAGAGACGACCAAAAATGCCTTAATCAAACACGTAGTTTTTAAACCTTTATTAGTTTGTTGTGTCAGCTCATTTTACACTGGTTTAATGAATCTTTTATTTCGAAAGGTTCTATAAAAATGAAATGCTTGATTGATATTTGATCATCGGACCCTTAACACGTGTCTGTAAATACTCGATACTAAAAACCAACTTTTCTTTGAAATATCAATCTATAACCTACAAAACATGAGTTTTATAACAGTGATATCACATAAAAACCCCATATTTCTTCAGAGAAACGTACTGACGTTTGTCACGTATTTCATTTGGTATTCAAATCGCCGAGTATGAGCTGATAGGAAAATCAAATTCGCGCGCCTAAGGAAGAACAGGGGAATATTTATTACAATTACATTGGATATCTTTTATTTCATGTTCACTTAGATATGATTTTTGTATTTATTTTACTTGCCGTTTGAGAATGTTTTAGTGAGAAAAAAAACTTAGCGTTGTAGCAAGTATTGTAGCTAGTTTCTTATATTTCTTTAACCCCACAGATAAGATTTGAATTGACCTGGTATTTCTATTTTAAACACTGCAACTGATATGTTTTGTATAATTTAGAACTTTAAAACACTTTCACATTTAAGAATGTAAGATGTCCAAAAAATGAGTCGACCAAGTGGCGTTTAATCAAACTTGCTAGATACACAACGCACCTGCACGCTGGTATGAAGATTTTTACAACAATTCACAACTTCACAGATATCCTTGAAGTTCATTTGCTGAAACTTTAAATTTGCACTGTTTGGTACATTTTGTACTGGGCGGCGCAGTTGTTGCAAAAGACTGGTTTCAAACTATCCCAAGTAACATATGACGTTAAAAACCATAAAGAATCTCATATTAGATGGTATTGATGGTAGTTAATGTAAAAGCAGAAGGAATTATAAGATTGTTACAATGTCAACTTACATTTCACAATAAGTTTAATATTTATCCCGTACCTACCACCAAAATTCATTACGCAACAGTAGGCCTTCATAATTAATCTAAAGGGTCATATTTGCGAACAGAAGTGGGCAATCATTGTACCTATGATAAACGTGTGTTGTTGTGTACTTTGAAACTTGTAACGCGGAAAGTAAATAGTACTGCTTGTTGTTTTTGTTATTCATGTTGGGATTACATTTGTTACTATAAAAGGAAATGTGGTAAATCCTGTGACCTACTACCGTTCCGTAAACTAAGACTTGCAGTTGTGAAAAGAGACGTTACTCTTCGCCGTGTATTAGGCCGCTAGAAATTGTTCGTGGAAAATTGAATGCATTTTTTATACCCGACAATTCAGTTTTTGTCGACTAGGAATATTAGAGGTCAAAATTAGGACATTATGTTCAATTCACTCCTTTTTTTCCTAGCCTGTAGGGTCCCACTGCTGCGCAAAGGCCTCCCCAAAATCCTTCCACGATTCTCTATCCTGCGCCGCTTCGAACCATTCCTTGCGATTTACGTTTAATTCATCCCGCCACTGCCTTCTGGGCCGTTCTACATTTTTTTAATAAAAAATGTCCCATCCAAATCGAGGGAGTTAACAACCCTTGCATACTATTATCTAACTATGTCCAGCTTAATCTAGGGAATTAGCTACCCTGACATCATATTATCAAACTTTGTCCAGCCTAAGTTTGAAGACAAACATGCAAACTCGCTCACAAAATACACTTTGTACCTATGTAATTAAAAATAAGCGCCACGTACAGTACACCACATTACCGCATCTTTAGCAATTGAAACTCCCAAGTTCTGACTTACTTGAGCAAGTAATTGTGAAGTTATTGAAGTTCCAAGTTGTGTTGTATAAGTCGCACGACTCGCACGTTCCGGACTTAGGTCAACAAGGCACGAAGATAAACAATGGTACCTTGTTCAGCGCATTACCGCTGTCAGGACTGGTGGAATTGTGGAAATGAGACAGCGCTATACGTTGTAGATAGTAGCGTCTAGCTTACACTGTCGTTTTAGGAACTTGTGGGAATTGCTTAGGTACTAAAATAGCGTACTAGACTCAGTACGCTTCGAAAGTACCTGAGAAGATCTTGAACTCACTTGAAATAATAACATTTTGATTTTATGACAATAATGGAAGATAAAGAGTTCTAAGAGGCGAAAAATAATTCTAATCTTTTTTTTTCTTACAAATCTAAAGACTCAAAACATTGATCAAATGTAATACAATAGAATACCCTATTCTAATGTTTATGACACCATTCAAATGTCCTATGCCAGTCCACGAAGATAAGAATTTGTACAAACATAGTCAAATTTGATACCGAAAGAATTACCTCAAGGAAAACAACAAGATTAAGACTGAAACTGCAAGACACGGTAGTTACATAATACATTAAATCCTAATTTAGCAGAAGCACACGAACATCTCTGTAGGTAACTACAAACGCACCATACAATACTAATGAATATAAATTCTGCTTAATAATGTTTGCAACTCGCAGCCAGTCTTAATTAACTTCTAGGGGCATACCACCACACCTTAAAGTGGGACTATTGCAATGGCGGAAGCGAGACAGCGCTCTATACGGTTTAGCACGGCATCTCTCTTCCACGATCGGAATATTTTTGCTATAGGATGTTGTGGTAGGTTTACTGTCCTTCGTATATGAAGTAGAAATGCAGAGAATTAATTCGTGTAGTCTTAGGAAAATCTTGAGAATATTAAAATTTGAGATGATGCCGCCCTAAGCCGTGTAGTGCACTGTCACGCTTCCAAAACTGCAATAATATTAATGGTCGTTAACTATCTACTTACTTGTTACCTTAAATTTTTATTTCATTATATGGCCTGTACTTTCGACTTGTGTAACTTACAACAGAACAGGAGATATTTTAATCGAATGCATCCATAGCAATTCAATCGTTTAGGAGCTACAAAATATACTCGGATAGTATATTTTGTAGCTTCTAAACGATTGAATTGCTTTTGATGCTGATACTTTGGCTTTTATCTCTACACTTACCTGTACCTGTCCAGGATTATGTAATCTTCAGATAAAGCTCACTATTTCTTAAAGTAAAATGCTCTTCTACACAGTTTCGCTTTACAACTACAACAGTCTAAATTTAGTATGTGTAGGTAGAGTTTTTACCCTACCACGGTCGGTGCGTGATGAACTGCAACGCATTACCGCGCACTGACCAAACGCGGGAGACGTTGCATGGTGGTTTAGGTCTAGTCAGTAAGAGTCTGACGCATGACAATTCCCCCGCATTACAAAAAAAAAACAATAGGGTATTTACCCCTTGTCGCGGGGTAGATAAATAGACATAAAAATGCAACTTACATACAATTTCAATACTCAAGTGACCACAACATAGCAAAAATAATCCAAAAACTTATTTATCTGAAAGCCAAACAAGTACGTTCGAAACTAAAGGAGCAATTCTTACTATTCTTAGCGCTTTCCGGGCTTGAGATGTTTCCTATTGTTGCCACCAGCTTTGAAAGTTGATAACAAAGACTTGCATTCAGAAGTTTAGTTGTTGTGGTTGAATGTTCAAGGATTTTGTCCGAGTACCTTCGCCTTTTAGATTTGGGACAAGGATTCTTGGTGATGTTTGATAACTTCGAATACTAGGTTTTTTTGTTATCTCACTTGCTTGGTTTCTTGTGTATATTAATATGTTTAGTTTTCATATTGTAATCTGAATTAGAACCAGTTCCGTCTTCCGAAATACAGATTGTTTTTGAAATGTCACTTAAATGTTTTAAGTTCGATAACAGTATTTTGTTGATCAATACATAGAGTAACTGAAAGTAGTGTAAGTATAGTTTCTTTGTGATTTCTGAATGAGAAATCTAATAAAAACTCGTAGTTACAATGTTACATTACAATCAAAATCCGAACCACTTTTGCAGATAACAAGCGATGAAAAAAGTTTCTAAAAATTCTTAACAATTTTCTACCTCATCCACCCCGATTATCGGGAAGACAAGAAAATAAAAATTAAATCTCAGCATACTTAAAAACTTGGAGGAGTTTAAAACGAAAGTTTGAGGGCCAACAAAAACAAAGTTGAAATGTCTCGCTTATTAAGGCAGTCTCAAAGGGTTATTATTGTGATAATTAGACGGAATAATTTATTGAGGGCACGCCTAACTTTGGATTCTGAGGTGAATATTATTACCTAGATACGTCTACACTGAGCTTCTAGCTAACTTTATTGATGTAGACCTATTCCTTTAGAGCTAAAACGTTTTGCTAATAAAGTTAGACAGCTAAGCGATGGTACAATATCCATGTTTGGGATGTAGATTTAGATCAGTCTCAATAGTCAATATTTTAAAAGAATCTTTTAGTGTGAACTCATGAAAGAGAAGGCAAACCTATAGAGTCACCATACAAAGACACAAATATTAGTACAGTAAAATAATGTAAACGAGCAACTTAACCGATTAGCAACCCGCTCATTATTTTTACGAAATAAAGATAGCCAATGTAACCAGACAGAAATGCGTGTTAGTATCGTTGGCAAAAATCAAACGATATCTCTTACCCATACTCATTAAAATGTGTTGAGACGATGTAAGAGTTACAGCAGAACAAAAAACCTCATATGCACATTACCCTGAAAATATTACACTCTTGCTACAAGCATTCAGACAAACCCTTTTTGAGCAGTCAAACAATGTAGTGTATGACGCATCGCCTCACATATATTTACATATTCTAATGCAGATCGTAACAACATGCATTATACACCTGACATAAGACTGTGCAACATCTTTTATTTGTTGTACCAAGACTCCCAACATAACGAAAAATCAATTACCTTGATGGATATCTTTGGAGAAAAACATCCTCTAACATTCTGTTAATAGGAACATTATTTAAAGGCGTATGATGAAACATTTCGTTGTTAACAAGACTTGTTTGTTAGTCCATGCGGGGTTCTCGAGACTTTATTTAAGTTACCTTGTTATCTCAGTATTGTCTAGCTAGGATTGAGGCTAAATTAATATCCAACCGGCGAAGACAGCTCGAAAGTAATTTTATTATTTGTTGTTCCATCTTTTGGGGAATTGTAATTAAAAATGCGAGTGTGGACGTCTTTAAGTCTTTCCATTTACATCACAATGATAACATCAACACAAAAGTTTGTAAGAATGTTTGATGTTTGCTACCCTTTAGGCTTTTAAGGTTAGACTAATTTCGGCAAAATTTGGCTGACACAGGCCAATTTTACTAGCTTGCGAGACCCACGCGGGCGATGCCGCGGCATAAACCTACAATAAAAATCCAAAAGCTTCCGTTTTTCTATTCTTAACACTGACTTCGCATATTACTCTGAAAAGCTTTCCAAACAGCTCAATACTTAGGTAATACGGAATACCTTTTGCATTCAGAATCTAGAAATATTTTTGTGCCTGATAAAAGTAATATTGCTAGGAATATAGTTACCTAACCCCAACGAGTCTAGTCCAATAGTCTACCCTATCTAGTTACATCCACACTTCCAATCAGTAGATGGCGTGCAATTTTAAAATGGAAACTGTTACCACGATATTGCCGCTACATAAACACTTGAGAAAGTGTTCTCTTTATAATATACAACGTGTAACAGAAATAACACACATCCACAGACACCCCAAAAAGAATATCCTTTTTTATCCACAATTAATGTATTGAAACATTTTTATCATTTTCTTAGATATTTGTTTTTATTACATATTATCAGAATAATTTGTACAAATAATTGGCAAAACGAGTGAAATTTGAAAGTGTGAACCGCTGTGAATTGCTAAAGCCTTATTGCATCGACTTAAGGCTCATTTTCGTTTACTTCGAGTGCTTTATGAAAATAGTGTCTACAATTTAATTATTTCTAAATATTTTTTTGGTAAAAAAAATATTTATTTTTATTAATGAAATGGATTCTGTTATCGATTCTGAACAAAGTAGTTTCAGGATGTGCGTTAATTATGTTACACGGTGTATTCTCGTATTTATTATTTTCATTCATATAAGAGTCTTTGCTACTTCTTTGTCTAGTAGGTGGATAGGATACCAAGCCCTTACTAATCGAGTACAATCTAAGGATTATGTCAAACATTTTTTACAGTATCTCAACTACTTTTTAGCTTAATACCATGAGTAAAAACTATGTTCCCCATATCTTTGGTTTGGTTATTACGCATATTGCAAAAGTAGAGCGATAGCAATTGACAGCAGCAACTCTACAATTTTGACTACCATTATTTGATTTTGCATAACGTTATTACTTTACGTAAATATGCAGTGTTATCGCTTTACTTTTGCTACATTCGTAATATCACTACCGTAAGTGAATCAATCAAATACTTTTGAGTTTTGCGTATTTTTATATTTGAAGCAGTATGGAGTTTATCCAGGATACCCACTTTTATATCCTACTTTATTTGTTCTGGGTATGGTAGGTTATTTCAAACTGGAAGTAAGACGGGAATTAGCACTATCTGCCTACTTGTTAAAAATTATTCGCGGTCATATACATAACCCTGCAATTCTAGAAGAGATAGAATTGTGTGTTCCTGAGGAATACGTAGGCAGGAGGCGGAGGCCACCTCAATTCTCGGTGCCGCGCGCGCGCACCAACCTGCTGCAACTCGCGCCGCTCACGCGGGCGCTGCGCGCGCTCAACACGGTCGCTGGACGAATTGATCTATTTTCCTGCTCACTGACTGAATTCACAAGGGCTACTTTATGTGTATTATGTGATTATGATTAGTTTTAAGGTATTGTTATGTTTTGATTAGTTTTTGTTTTAGAATGTTAGTTATAATTTGTCTACGCTATTGCATTAGGATAAGTTCCTGTAATAATAGTCGTAAGTTGATAATAATAATAAATTGATAATAATAATAAATTATGGCAGAATCTTTATACCGTTGTGTAGAGATTAGCCAGTCAAAGAGGTTGACTGCCCAGGATGCGCCGGACGTAGTGACGTCACACGGGGAGGCTCTCTACTTGCATCCCATTTAACCAGAATTGATTTTATTAATGTTAACTTGCCCAATAATTACCTTATACCTACTTACCAATATGTAAGTATCCAAGATTACAAGCGTATAGATGGCCTGGACAAAAAAACATCTCTGAAATGAAATTATTACCCAACGTTGATCGAATTGTACAAATGTATAACACTGAATAGTTCACGCAAATTAAAAGAAGAGAAATGTAACATGTCCAAGCAGGCTGTTTTGGTATTGTTAACCTCCTAAAACCAAACTTACCTCTGTAAATAGAAGTAGAAACAGGAAGCTCCTGTAATACTTTAAATAATTACATAAAAAAGGTTAATGTATTCATTTGAAAGGGTATTTTAATGACCCGATAATTCGGTTTTAATTGCACCCTTGTGTTACTAAGCCATGTCAGTCGTTTAATGATACTTAAGAGTCGAGCACGTATTTAGAACGTTAATTATTGGCAATGACGGAAACTTGCAAACATCAAATTTTAATGATGGAGATACGTATTGGTTAGTTGAACAATGGAAAAAAATGATAGGCAGCGTGTCACTAAAGAGTGAATTTTAACTGAGTGACATTTGTGAATTCAGCGGTTAGGCATACGAATACTTAGTGAAAATGAGTTTTGTCGTTTGCCTTATGACCTTCCTTTACACGATGTTATTACAAATGAGGATCCCTTTTTAACATTAAGGATTCTTTTATACAGATCCACGTATATTTAGGTATATGGTAAGCAATAAGCGAAACAATCAGGGTCTCGTTTCTGATTGCTACTCATTTTGTTCAGCCTTTCGTCTGATATTCATTCCACGTTCTTTGTGTCGACGCTCGAATTTTTTGCTCGCCCAAATTGAAATGTTTTTGAATCGCTAAAATCCGACCACAGGTGTGTTCAAAGAGATTCTTTAATAAACCATTTCCGATAAAATATAATGGCGTAGGTATACACATTATTTGTAAGTCGGATAACTGACGCATTTTCGTTTTAAAAATCTGGATTACAAGGAATGATCCAATATATTTTTCTCAAATAACTACGATGAAGTTCTTTAATTTTACTCTTCTTCGACTACGGAATATGAGATGTTTTAAACTTATTTTTATACGAAAGCATCTTTAATAATGAAATATTTTACATAAAACCGAAACTCATTAAAAATGGAATACAAAAGCTCCGCCGCGGCACCTAGATTGTATTTTTATTTTCATGCAAAACTACCTTCACAAGAAACAGATGTTTTGCATATTAAAAGCCATATCTATTGCATTTTCTAGAAAATTGCTCTCGACCGCATTCATTGAATATATATCAGGAGAATGAAAGATGATTGTTGCCTAGAAAAAGGTGGACGGTAAGAATTTAAAATAAAAAAATGTAGTAAAATATAGTTCCCAGGGGTTGAATAGCTTTGCCTCTACGACTGGGTGTTAAACGAGCCCGCAAAAGATGTTTATTCGCTTACATTCGCACCCCTTTCACCTTCCTACAGGTCATTAGGCGGTGTCGCAAAAACACATTAACCGGGAAATTTAAGTGTTTTTCAACCCCACTAATTACTTATTTGGCCCTAACGGCCGCCCAGATTAGGTTGTATAAATTGTCTGCTCAACTGAAGGGTTCTTTTTAGTGGCCGATTATTCTCCGCTTTCCTTTTTATCTGCTTGAATTACATCTGATTTTCTAGGTCGCTCTGAAGTAGGATAACGAGAAAAACAAAAGAGAATTATAGCTGATCAAGTATTTAAACGCTTCGAATAACGTAAATAAAGGCGCTCAGAAAACTTAAAGCTAATAGTGGTTATTTATTTCTTAATTTACTGTCAATATTGTATCACGAGCAAACTGTCAAACTATCATCTGTCGCACTTAACTCACGTCGACCTACAATCGAAGTGTGTTTCCAAACTTTCATGATTTGTACCACAGATTTGTCACACAAACTTTCGCCTACCCGCATCGAGAGAACAATTATTGTTCTTCATGCGTGTTAAGAGAAACAGTGGGTTAATTACATGCTGATGATATGACTATATCCTTTTGTTATGTTGTCGTAAAACTTGATATAAAAGATGGCATACAAACAAAAGTCCATAAAAATAAAACAAGCCTACCCTATTCACACAAACTGCCCGAAACCATAAAACAAAGCAAAGGTCAACGGTAGTTAGAATCTCTACTAAAAGCGGAACCATTTGTTGGAGTCGTCAAGCAAGTACGTGCATAGGTAACGAGCAAACACTGCCTTTAGACAGCTGCACTTCTATGTACACAAGTCTGTCTTAAAACTTGGAGTGAATTAGCTTCGGGAGCGAAACTCACGTCTCGTCTTAAATTAGAAGATTTTCACAATGGATCCTATGACATGAGCGCTGTAATTGTTTGAGGCCTCGGGACACGCGGCTAAGTAAGCGATATCCTATAATTACACGTTTTGGTTTGTTCTCAAATTATGTGAGGGTACGGAATGATTTGTAGATGCCGCAGAAATTTGGGACGAGGGTGCCTACCTATTTCGGAATACTTGTGTTGTAAGTTTGATCCGAAAAATATTAATAATGGTATCATAATTATTTTAACACAATATATAACTTTGCTTAATTGTATGGATTCTAGGAATGAAGATAGGTACTTTTATAAAAACAAATAATCTGGAAACCTTACACCTTTTTAACAATGTCTCGATTATTTAAAACATTTTGATTATTTTGTACTTAATATAATTCCCGCTATTTGCCCGGCCACACGAACAAGCGCTTAATATCGTAATATGTAGTATTTAACTTGTAAGTGCTTTAATGTTGTTAACTGCGAGGGTTGAGAAAGACTTGTTCCAAACTTAATTGTTGTTCCTTCAGTATGAGGGACGTAGGACACGTGAGGCTCCAGATTACAGAGTTACCGGGGACGAGCAAAGTAGATGAAAGGCTAAAAGGCTTTCCCCGACTTTGTTGCCTAGATGCGACAAGTTCAGCCTTCAAAATTGTTTGTCATTTTTGGATTCAGTGGCCGAGTACGAAATTCACTACTATGATAAATGGCTGGATTCTGTGGTGTCAGATAACTTTTCTTGTTTTATTGAACACTAGCTGCTGCCCGAAACTTTACCCGCGTGAATGACAGTTATAGCAGCAAAATATTACCCCCATCTGAAGTGATCGGTTAAAAAGTAGCCTGTGAGTTAATAAGCTAGGGTGTTTTCCATTCCGAATTTTATCAAAATTGCTCCAAACGTTTAAGCATAAAAGAGTAACGAATATCCATCCATCTATTTAAAATGATTGATGGAGTATCGTTATAATAACGATTAATGCGTGCTTTGACAAAGCACGCATTAATCGTAGAGGTACTTAAAGGTACTTTATATGAATCAATAAAACGAAATACTACAGCGGGCTTTCTAAATACAATACGTGTTGAAAGTACACAAACAATCGCTTCGGTTGTCTGTCTGTAAATTGCAAACCTCGGTCCGGCAGACAAGCTATCTCAAACTGTAGATCTCGTCTATCAAGTTATTCTCCGAGACTTGCTAACTAACGCTCTCGATTCGATACGAGCTATTCAAGTTAGCACCTAGCAACTGTGACTGTACAAATGTTGGCAGTAGTTTCAGTGCTATTAAATCATCACAAAAGCTTGAAATATAATATTAAAATAAACAAAACGTCAGGCGGCGAACTGCTCAAATGAAAGTTGGAAACTACGTCATTTGGTAAAAAAGGAAAAAAAGTACGACCAGTGTCAGTCTCACAGCTGCCACGAGATGAATCTAACAACACCTCATATAACTAAAATCTATTATGTCGTTTGGGCTACAGAGCTTGCTAAAGAAATATTCAATACATTCTCAAAATATGATTACAAGAGGCCTATGTTAAGAAGTTTTTAAAAAAATATTATTTTGTAGCTGCATTAGTCTTTTGCAAGATAAATACTGAATGATGTGGGGATTGTGGACATGACACTCCAACCATCAAGATCAATGAAGTAGTTTTGGTGGAATGCCCTCACATGCGAGTACCTGGCAGGATCCTCCCTCCCCTCACTCCCCAATAACACTCCTTTTTAAAATAAGACACAATACTTGTTACGACCTTAGCCTTCTGCAAACACTTGCGAGACAAACGTGTTAGTATTCAATACAACACAAACTGGTCCACACTTACATTGGCCAAGTTGATGCAAAACAATTTCAGTTCTGACGACCCCAACTAGCTGAAATCGTTTAAACTTCGATACAGTTGATACAAGTATTAATTTGTATTGTAGTTAACCTTGCAGTTTGCAAGTCAATAGAATACACGGTGTTAGTCTAGTTCTATACAAGTTTGGAGAACTTTTGAGTCATGAGCACAACAAACACTTTGTATCATGTTTCAAGCTTCACTTGGAGTAAATGTTATTGTTAAGTTAAAACAAGCAGAGTTAAGTTTGTACTGGAGTCTTGAATAAGTGATGTCATTTACACACCCACTTAGTTATTTATAAGGCATTTGGAGACAAGCAGGTCAGATTTATGATTGTTCCGATAGGTAACAAGAAGAAATTAAAAAATGAATGACGAGATAGGAATACATCATTTTATTTCAAACCAAGAGAGCGAGAAA
This sequence comes from Chrysodeixis includens, assembly GCA_941860345.1. Lineage (NCBI taxonomy): Eukaryota > Metazoa > Arthropoda > Insecta > Lepidoptera > Noctuidae > Chrysodeixis > Chrysodeixis includens. The sequence continues at coordinate 6,957,374 of OW796114.1, read as the reverse complement.
GCGAAAGAACAGAAATAGCGACTGGAATACTTGAAGACATAACATGATTGTGAAAGGTAAAATAGTAAAATTTAGAATTTAGCTGTTATAACTTCTAATGCTTCTTATCTAGACATATAAATAAAATTGAAGGTTCTGTTTGTAATATTAAAATACCCGTTTTACTATATGAACACGCGTATGATGAACTTTTTCGTTTAATTCACGCGGACAAAGTTGCGGGAACAGCTAGAGGTAAAAATCTATTAAGATAATGTTATAAGCTCCTTTTGTCTTGCACACCAGAATGATGAAACAGAAAAAACAGCCCTTTTCAATACAGTCTTAGAAAGTCAATCGAAATATCATTATGATATGCAAAAACTCGTGGAAGCATGATTAATATCCGGGCCTTTGTTGTTTGATGGCACAAAATGTGAAAGATCGATAACCGGTGAAGAAACCGCTAACTTTTTATAACGAACGTCGCGAATGGCTCCTTTGTAACTTACAGGATCCGTGTGATCGTTAATGTTAGTGGAAATTGTTTGTGAGCTACCCTCAATTCGAACGACAAAATGTGCGATTTTTTTTGGACGTAGTGAGCAATAAAGTAAGGCTTTTATTACTAAACATGATGGTAAGGAAGACGGGTAGACGCAACGTCACGAGAGACGCCGTGTGTTAAACCTACTTGCATTCATCATCATCAGCCTATCTGCCTATCAGATCTGTTTACAGCCACGACATTTTAATGTAATACTGTATATTACATTAAAATGTCTGATATATGATGATGATAAGCCCACATAAGTTGGCAGTGCACAATTAGTTAAGTAAGTAGCCTTCTTGGACGCTGCAAAAGTTTAGTTCCCTATGTGTTGCTGCCGAAAACTCAAACGTGATTTAACAATGAGAAAACGAGAATGAACAAATGAGAACTTAAAATGGCTGAGGAAAAACTGTACATGGTAGTAGAAAAGTTTTTTTAAAGAGTGAAACTGTCTGAAAAACACTCAAACATGATGATGTAATATAGCTGATGTAAAGCTATGTTTTAGTTAACATACCTTTTTATGAATGATATTGGAAACTTGCCTTTAACCATACTTACACATCCTTATTAAGCATGCTAATGAAATGAATGAATATTCTTGAAAAAATATTTTTCTTGTAATGAATGAGATTTCTTGAAAATCTTTTATGAATGAGTTAGTAATGATCATTTGGCTTTAAAATTGTTTAAAGAAACCCTGGTATATTTTTAATACCGTTTTTGTGATTTTCTACTTCAACAAATTTTGTATGGGATGACCAAAATCTCCTTTATTCTTTCTCGGCATAGACTACAACTCTCCTAAAGCAAGTTTGTTTTAAAACGGTATCAAAAACAAGACCGGGCTTCATCAAAACATGGATTTTGCTTACCTCTAAAGTCTGAGTACTTACCTTTTATGACGAACGTTGTTAGTAAAATTATGTCTACATATAAACTTGACATAAAATAGAAACTCGCTTTGACTATAAAATTTTGATTTCTTTAATAGACTCTTTATATCTTCCCCCTTTTGCTATCAATAACAATAATACAAAGCTTCGGTAACCCAAATAAGTTGATTGAATTACTATCCGGTCAGTATAATCTTGGCAAAGTATTATGTTCCTTATTCCTAACGGGATAGGGTTGACGTAAAAACGAACAAGCTATTTTTATTCGTATGTTGACTACAGCAGTGAAGCCTTGCACGAATATTACCTAACTTTTAAAAGCAATGGCACAACGAAGTTTGACGGTTTTCGTGGTAACCGGTTGTCCTGGTATGGGCGTGTCATGCGGAGAAAAGATAATCACGTGAAGGAAGGTGCTGGACATGAATGTGGATGGATATAGGAGATGAGGACGACTAAAGAAAGACGGATTGTATGAAAGATGATATGGCTGCAATGAGATGACGTCAGATAGAAACGTGTGGAAGAAGACATGCTGCGTCGATCACAAATAATAACTGGGGTTTGGCAGGGGAATGATGGAACAACGAAATTTGAAATATTTCAGCCAAAACGTGATTTTTCTTTCTAAAATTATTATATTGCAAATATGTGTCATTGCTTTTGAAAACTAGGTAATATCTTCCGATCCTTCGATAGGTCTGAAAAACTAAAACTCGGCGGACTTTTTATAAATGTGACTCTTATTCGATGAGGAATCTACCAGGAATCATACTCATACTCTATGGAAAGACTAGGGACCCACCACGACCTCTTAAAGTCATACTAACTCCGTTGTAGGAGAGAAATGTAGCTCTTAGCTCAGCGCTCACCGCTGGAGGCGCAGCGGAGAGCTTCTAAAGACAACAGTTTAATATAAATGTTAACTACCTTGACACACGGTCTATATTAGATTAGTGTAATTCAAGTAGCGTGAGCGCGTACTGAACACCGCATGCGAATTTATTCGAATATTGACCAAGTTTATATAGGAATATAGGGGAAGAGAACGAACAAATAACGATGGATGGATTGTGTGAAAGATGATATGGCTGCAAAGTGTTACTTGCGACATGACGTCAGGTAGGAACGTGTGGAAGAAGAAGACATGCTGCGCCGACCCTAAATAATAGGAAAAGGGCAGGGGAATGATGATGATGATATAATGTTTGACCATATGTCAAGGTGATTAAAGATTATATAAAAATGTTGCCTTCAATTGCTCTCTGCTGCGACTCTTAGGTGTACTGCACTGTATCGTTTCTGCCACTACAACTGGCTTACTTTATGTGGTGTTAGTACGCCCCGAATATTCATCAACCCATGCTCTATTGGAAAACGGAACTGAAAGGTCCAAAGTAGCTCAAGCTACAGAACATTAGTAGTGTGTGATTTTGAAACTTATTTGAGGCATCAAAAAGGTTTATGATACGAAAAGGTTCTATCAAACCATGGAAAACTACGGCATCTGCATTTCAAAAACATTAAAATGATATACAACCTTATTATGAAGCTTTATTAGTGAGCAAAAAGTAAAATATCTATTTAACCATTTATTTTTATTTCTAAATATATTAGTCGTCCTACTTTAATTATACTTGACAAAAGCGAGTTTCTATTTAGTGTCTAGAACAACTTGACTGTTTGTTTGTTACAAAAATACATTGAGATTATAATACATTGCATAAATGCGCTTGATAACAAGAATATGAAGACGAATGATATCGAAAATATCTTTCTGTTTATACAAATATTCAATATGCTTGTCCAAAACAAACACATCTCATGCTATACCATATAAACATTGATATATAAAAACCCGAGAATAATTACACTTAGTGTCTCAAAACCGCCTAAACCATGTCCAAAACACAAATTAAAACTGTGTGGGGTTCTGCAAAGTTTGGCATTGAAAAAGCCACTTTAAGCCATGTACATAAGTTTGAATTTTCTATAACGTTGCATTAAGTACAGACTCTTCTGACGGTAATTTTGATTCAGAACGCTTGGGTTTTTATACATCAATGCCATCCTATTACTTCTAAAACAGTCAAGTTAATCGTTTAAAAGGCTTTACAGACTAGAAGGAAACGAATATTAGTGTGAAAGGTTCTTTGTATGGTATATCATACAGTAAATACATACAGTACATAAAATTTTCTCACTTTCCGTGATACTTTACATCTTGTCGTTCATCAAATGTATTAAAAATATATTATTTTACAAGATTATTGCAATGCTTTCCCAAAAATGACAATTTTTTACAGTTATTGAGATACAGTGTAGGTAAGTGCGTAATACAATGTTAGTTATTGCATGAGATCACAAAAAATAACGCCTGACTATATTAGGATATCTAAAAAAATCCTTAAACGAACCCTGGTCAAATTCCCGTTTCATTACATAGGAAAAGGTCAAGAAAGCAGTAGTCTTTTCTAAGACATGTTTCATTAAACAGGAGTATTAAACTACTACTTAAACGGGATTTTTTGACTAAGGTCTGTTAAAATACATTGTATATAATAGGCACATAGGTATAAACCGATTGACAAAAATCAGTATAAATATTCGAGATAAAATCGTTCACTACTGGTGTTTAAAAGTAGTATCTTACATAATACAGGTTGTTTGGTTGATCTACTGTTTTTAAATTGAGATTTTTAATAGACTATTAAGTAAAAAAGGCAGACGATTTTTTAATGGAAATATAGAAGATTGGGAATTAAAGTCCACATAAAGACAGTTAAAATATAGTCTACCAAACACCCTGTATAAAACGTATATACCTAAAGGTAATTATTGCATATCTACTAAATGTATTCTTGTTTAAAAAAAGAATTACTTGTCAATTGATTGTAAGCATACAGTATACGTGTCACAAATTTAATAAAACCAATCTCATTAAAAGTTAAATGGAAGACCGCCAATAATAACATTCAACTTTTGTTCTAGGACAAAAAGCTACTTAACATTTTAGACAACAAACGGGTCTTATTCGCGATATAATGCGATAATTCTTTTCTCCTGAAGTTTCGGTCGATTTGCAACGATTGTCGCGAAAGTTTAAAAACTACTTAAATCTACAAAAGGCTCTTTATAGTTCGATCCTCAAATTCTGAGTATTTGAATACAACGTTCATTTCTGCATAGTCCAATGTTCAGGTTTGTTAAAAAAAGGACTAATTCACATCATAGCATAATTTTAGCAGAAACATACTTGAATGTATAATCACTACAAAAAACATTTAGCAAGGGACGTAACGACTGTCTGTTTTTTTTTGAGTTTATCTAGCTAAACACAAGGTTTGACTGCTTCACTGGACATTTCACAATTTAGTTGTAAAATAACTGTCCTTTAAAAATCATTCATACTTTTGTTGTATCCATATGGCTAAGAAGCAAAATCAAATTTCACTAAATTTTCTCCACGCTTTTTATTGCTTTACTTTATGCACCATTATTCGATATATACGTTAGTCTTTTCCTTTATTCTTAAAGACATAGGTAATAAATTAGTTATATATACCTATTAATTTGTCATTACCACTGGTATTAAAAAATCAGGCAGTCCTTTTCATGTTTAAACATAAAAGTTTTTTTTGCTACCTATATGAGATCTTAAAGTCAGATCTAGTGATAATAAATACTCATTAATTATAACATTGCACAAATAAGGTTAACGTGGCCACGAGTATATACAAGTATCATATGTATGTATGATATGTATTCAAATGATTATAAGTGACTCGTTAAAATGAGAGATTTGTAATTCAGAAAATGTTTAGTTGAAAAAGTGAAACGCACTTTACACCGTGCACGATCACATTACACAATTGCAAGTCTTACTTTTAGGGGTAATAAAGAACTTACTTAGAATGATCGCAGCACAATACGTATTTAAGTATACATAAAACTACCCCTTTGAAACTTTATGTTTTTTTGCTACATTTGCACTCGGCGGTGTTTTACCAGCTTTTACAGTGACGAGCAAAAACATGTACAGACAACCAAACAATTGAAGTTTTAAGTCCTAGTTAAATACTTTATGGAATCGTGAAATTTTCCATAATTTAACATTTTACGTTTAGCTTACAATATCAGGAATGTTGTATAACAACTTCAGAAATTTCGCACATCAGAAATCTACTGCAACTGTTTCGTCGAGTATTCATGTTGCTAGTGACTGTACCTAAGCTTGTGAAGTCAAGTTATGAAGTTAATAATGTTGGTTGCCTAGCAACAGAAAGACAAAAATTATCATATCCATTATCGGTAGAAATTATTCAACATATTCATGACCACGTAACCTTGATTTGTGTAAACATATAAATAAGGAGTATAAAAACAATTCAATAATACAAATAACACGTATACTGTATGCACGTTTATTAACTTTAAGACAAGCTACTATTAAAATAAGGTTGATTATCTAATGTATTACATAATTACAGTTCACTTCCAATTTTTCACTACATTGGACGATTAGGCCTTCCTTACACGAGGGCACAAACGAGTAATGACTTTAGCCCAAACAAATAGCGTCATGCAAACTCATAGAGGATTGCACATAAGCACAGATCGTTGGAGTTGTCCAAAAGTCGTCTGATATCGGACTTTTCTTGCGTCGCCTCGTGTAGAAAGAACCTAAGAGTAGACATTTGGGATGTTACCACAAAACTATGACTAAGAACTTGAATCTATTGTAGTTATTACCAGTAAGGAAAATGCAGTAGGAGAAAATCAGGAAAGCTTTTCACATGCTTCCGGGATGAAACAACGATCATTGTGTCATGGTAACAGATGTAAACATATAATAATAAACACATGTTTTACCGTAGCATCTTTACCTGTAACATTATAAAAAGTACGGGAAACGATGATAGGATATTGATATACGACAGCCAGATATGACGCAAGTCTACCATCCGTCTTATATTTTAATTCATCTTTAGTTAAAATACTGTTTTCAGCTGAATCTGATGTATTTGGACAGAGAACCGAACTCAGATCGCTTGGAGAAAACCTAGACAGAAAACAGAAATAAAATAGTATGTCAAATGTTCACACCAATCGTATAGTTAGCCATTGGTTTTAAGCGATTATTACGCAGTGGCTTGAACTACCATACATATTCACAGTTTTGTTCACATCTATTAAACTACACGCATAAGTCAATACATATTATACCGTATAGTTCCTCATTCACACCAAGGGTCACAGTTAGTCTACTCACAATCGATAGCTATGTATTCAATTTGAACGCTTATATTCGTGATACCAGGCCATCGCATATTATCCCTTTGTTTCCCAAATATGCATGTCTATTTACATCCAAACATTTCGAGCTAATACCTACAACAGCGAATGTTCTGTAAATAAAAACAGTCTAGAACATCGCTTGTACGTATACTACCTACTTGGATCTCTCTTCAATATCGAATATTTACTAAAGGAGAATTGTTGCTACCCGAAAATTTATTGGTATCGGGTTATATAGGAACTTTTTTTCGACTTTTGCTCTATGTTATCACAACCTATATTATAAGCACGAAAAGCAAGACTGGGGACTTGATGTAAGACTCTTGCTGTTATGGGGATCCCTACTCAACTTAAAACAATTGTGGAAGCGGAACAGTATATTACACGGCGTAGAGTGGTGTCTCTCTTCCACAACTAAAGGCTATACTTAAAGATATTTCGTAGGCCTTTACTTATTGCTATGTGAAAGCTATTTAGTACATTGCAGCATGCATAGCGGTGTCCCGCTTCTGCGACGGCAAGCACAAAGTAAGCGCAATGTTTTATGCCCTTTATTGTAGATGCAAAGCAGTTATTGTACTAGTATTTTCTGCCTTCTTGACTTTGCTGTTATTGCTAATCGGATTAAGGCTAAAGTGAATACTAAATAGAAAAGTCTATACTCTAAAGGAAGCGCTAATCATTGCATAGAGCAGTCTTTTTTCATGATAGCAACACATAAAAATGTTGACAGTTATCAACAAGACTCGTCTAGTAAACAAACGATTGTACAAAGTCACATCGCACACACACCTTACACTCCTCATACAAATAGCTGCTAACCTGTCTTCTATAGATAGGAATGATGACTTTGACCGTCAAATAGATTAATAAAAAATGTTAAGACACGATTTTTCACGTAAGAGTACATTTTATGCTCAATTGTGACGTCATTTAACTAATGCATTTGTTTCTAAATGACGGTCTCAACAGATTTTGGCTTTTCCTACCTTGCCATCACTCCTATAACCTTAATTCTGTACATTTAACATAATGACCTCGAGATTTTTGACTAAATATATGTGGTGGTCATATGAAAACGTTGCAGAATACGACTGAAGTACTTATAATACTATTTACAACATTTCGAGATATCGAAATAACTTCAGGAGGTTTACGGCCAAGTCTTAAAGTAATATTGTAGTTGTGGAAACGTGACAGCACACTACACGGCGTCTCTCTTCCACAGTTTTAATAATATTACTTTAAGACGTTGCGGATACCACTAGTATAAGCTATTCTCATTTTACATCTGATTCCTTTATACTAGAGACTGTAAAACTGAATTCGGATATTCTAAGGATACTATGTCACTTAGTACATACTGGGCTTGCGGATTTCTAGAACGAATATCAATAGCACGCGACTTCAAAATTCAAATAATCTAGAGTCAAATTCAAATTACTAGCGAGCATATTTTTCATAATATAATATATACTGGTACGTATAAAACGTAGCCTGACACATCAAGATTCTTTTTAAATTGAACTTTAATTTGTGGTACTTAAGCCACTATTTTGCGTTTCATCGATACGACAAACAAGTATCCAATATATACACTCACAAACGATGAAATATCTCAGTCTAAAAGCCATAACAGTACTAAGAAAACGGATTACTTTAAGAGTATTTTGTATAGGGATAAAAATACTTTCAACTGATATGAATAGTCCGACCTATGACCTATCGCCCAATTTACTATCTTGCCAAAAAAGTGGGATAACTATTGACAAATACACAGTAAGAATATAAACGTAGGTCTGTTTGTACCACAGAGTCAAAACAAATGGAATGCTAGAGTGCTCTAAAAGCTAATAATATGAGCAGTCTTTCTACAATACAGACTTCTTAAATGTCAAAATATATTTTTGAACTCTAATCGTATTACTAATATATTTGTAAGACGGAAAGTACTCCATTTGCTAGATACTCTGTGATCGGTACTGTAAAATGAAACTCACTCATACTTCCTTATAACCTCGTCTTTTATAAAGTATAGAACACTACACACATCACTTCACTTCACCAAAACCTGGGTCGCGGTCCCATCCACCTGTTTTGGGGCCGGGGGCCGTTGCGCGGCCACGATTGTTGGGGGGAAAAGGCGGGGGGCCTGAAATTAGTCCTCGGACCCCAATTTCGGGGGAACCTTGGGTTAATGAAGGGTCTGGGCTGAGCTGGCTGCCAGTTGTCGCTCGCAAAGTCTTCGAACGGCGGCGAGGGGTTTCGGACTTCGACGGGGACTTTTTCTAGTCCCCTGTTTCGTAAGTCTTCTTCGTAGGCGCTATCGTTGGAGTTTTCTTCGGTTAGGTCGAAGGTATGTTGGAAAGGGAGGTTAAAGTTTTTGAGTGAGGGCGGCATGGCGTCAAAGGGGTTGACCATGGGAGGTATGACGGGAGCTGAGCGCGACTCTTTCTTCTCGCTGTTGATCTGTATGAGGTTTGTATGGTTCATGTCGTTGTGCACCTTCCCGTTGTCGCCGCCGACGAGCACTTTATTGTTGTTGTTGAAGCTGTGGCGGCGCTCCGTTTGGTTTAGCTGCACGCTTTGGTACATACCCTCTGAAATATTTATAGTAAATTTTACAATTGAATAATTACAAAAACCATTTAAAATATCTCTCAAAATTTCAAGGACTAAAAACATCACCGTTAGCTACGTTGCACAATGAAAAATGCTTAAAATTAATACAGACCAAGAGAGAAAATAATTTTAAATAGTAATTACAATTTCTATACTTCTAGGGATCTACCTCTTTTATTACGATTCTTGTAAAAAAGAAAATGTAAAACGCACCGTCTCGTTTCTACGACCGAAATGGTCTTCATTTAAGACATAAGACTCGGATTCCTACTAAGTAGGTTTACTAGGTTAGTTAGGAGTATATTATAATAATCCTTACGTGTATCTTCGTCTTCAGATAAGTCCATGTCGACGCTCTCGACGATATCCGTAGGCGGCACCATGGGAGGAACTCTGTAGTCCTAAATACAAATACATAGGTATACATAATCTGAAAAAACAAACTGAACAATTTTTCAGTTCTTCGTCTTGAAAACCTGTCGTGGTGGCCGTGAGGCTCTGTAAATGGATGGGGTTCGCCTTCAAGTTTAATGGACTTTCCTAATGATTCTCAAACACAACTGACAAACGATTGTGAAGAAACATGTCTTACGTAACCACGTCTTAAATCAAGACTGTTGAAGTTGTGAAAGCGAGATGGCGTAGACCGGCGTTTCCCTTTCACAATTGCAACAGTACTACTTTAAGTGGTGATAAGCCCCAGTCGCCCCTGACATAAGATAGTGCAAGTTGGTAAATAAATGATACTTACTTGATCTAAGGAATTGATCGGTATTATTGGACGCGGCGCTGCCTGTTGATGCGTTAACGGTATAAGATTTCTGTGGTCCACATCTGAAAAATGCAGTGTTTAATAAGTTTGTGTGCTTCCATTGTATAGGCAACATCGAAAAAAAGAAAGAGAAAGAAATTAGACGTAACACGATACGATGGATAAATTTCAACTCTCGTGCAATGACCTCGGTTGCTTAATTGGTAAAGCTTATGGCGCGTTTAGCCAAGAATTCGCAGGTTCGAGTCTTGTCTGAGGTTTGCCTTGTAATATTTGTCTTTACTTGCAAAACAAACAATTGTAAATGTTTGAGTTATCTGTTATACTTCAATGTGTTGTATGTAAATGTTTTCGGCATATTTCAATACAATTGAAATGTCAGGTTGAAGCCTTAACTTGTATTCTGGAGTTGTGTAAATCTGATCTGCACAGTAATAGGATCTGGCTCAAAATATTATTAATCTAGATAGAAATACCTTGATGTATGATAGTTGGATGTCGTATGGGTGCTACGGGCGGCGCCAGCGCCGGCAACAGCCTTTGATCTACGTCTTCCAACTCTGTTAAACAGATATAGCCACCGTTACTAATATGTCCTGACCAATTTGAACCACGGCGGATAGCTACGCGGGACATATTATAGTGCACAAGCGTGTGCGCAAACACAGGTGCACTCTCTGTTCCTTTACACTCATAGCCCGGTGGGACGGCAATCCATCACGACCGGAGAGACATCAGGCGCACGACCCACATTTTTACGTGCCTTCCGAAACACGACAGTTATTTCTAAACACACACATTCGAAAAACCGGTAAACAAGAACAGAGAAAAACAAGACTGCTTAACATCGTTCATAGAGCTGTGAATCTCCTTCATATTTAGAATAGAAGTCTAGTAACTCCGATAAAAGTGCAACGAATAAAAAGCATTCTGGTGGTTTCCAGTCGTGAAAGATGCTTGTTAAATGCTGTTACAGTTTCGTTCAGCTATAAGTAAAGCTGATCCTTGTCCATTCATAAATAAGTTTTGTTTTTCGCATCTAGTTGATCGATTAGTTTACATAGAAATACATTATTTGCATAATATATAAGTTTTTACATTGTATACTTACGTGGTAAGAGCGGCAACGCCGGCGGCGGCGGCGGAGGCGGCAAGATACCTCTGTGATCCACATCTACCGCAGTGATCTCCTAGGCAAATGTACATAGTTAACATATCTGGGCAGACAAAAGAAAATATTGAATACTAAACTTTATTCCTTAAGCATAAGGTAAACATGAGAACTAGTTTTTGTAATTTAAATTTAGAGAAACGCAGCGCAACAAAATTTTCTTAGGGTTATGGAATGTGGTATTGTATAAAGGTGTAGTAGTGTTTAGTCAGGCAGTGTGGTCAAGCGTCGCGTCAGGTCTGGTAGTAGTGTAGTGTTAAGCGTAGTATTGCACTATTACATTAACATTTTCCACTCCTGACACTACAGACTACCGTAATGTAGCTTGTAGTGTCAGGGATGGAAAATGTGTAGTGTTTAGGGTAGTTTAATGGCAAGTTTCAGGTTTAGTGTTAGGTGTCGCGGTGGTGTGGTAGCAGTTTTAATGTATTATATACAATAAAAGGGTCTCGCGATATAATTCGAAATTTCTTTTCTCCCGACGTTTCGGCCGAGTTGCACCGACCGTGGTCACGGCTGAACTTGTCCACTCGTGACCATGGTCGATATGTGTAAAAGTTTAAAAAATATGAAGTGTTCGTGTAGTAGTATGTTACCTGTCGCGGGTAGTGTACTGTGTGTCAGTAGTGTTAGTGTAGTAGTGTGTTACCTGTCGCGGGTAGTGCACAGCCTCGGGCGGCGGTGCGGGCGGCGCGGGCGGCGGGGACTCCGGCGGGTCCGCGAATGCCGCGCCCACTCGCGCCAGCCGCTGCAAGCAGAAACTAGCTTATGACCCTCATCATCATCATCATCAGCCCGTTGCAGTCCACTGCTGGACATAGGCCTCTCCCAAGGTACGCCACAGAGCCCGGTCTGCTGCTCTATGCATCCAGTCGCTGCCGGCCCTCTTGGGTAAGTCGTCCCGCCATCTGGCCAGAGGACGTCCCACGCTACGTTTACCAAGACGCGGCCTCCACTCCAGAACCCGCTTATTGGTAATACGCTAGTGCCTTTTCACAATTAGTAATGATCATGCTGTCTGGATTGCGCGGTCACGAAATATGAAACATGACCGTACACACAGATCATAACGCCAATATTCACGTGCACTTAAAACGTTTAGTGTCTGTTTACACAGACCGGCTCGGCATCGGCCTCGGCTCTTTTTATTTCACACAGAACGGATTGTAGACGCTTCAAATCGGCCGGAGTGGATCCGCCAACTACTTTACATAGACCGACTGGAAGAGATCTGAGAGCGGATGCCCACGGAATCGGGGCGTGAGATAAGTTCAACCACTTTGTCATGTCGCTACAAGCACAGACTACACTAGCTCGAACGCTTGGCGCTCATTCTGAACACCATTCGCGAAAACGTTTACACTACACCCGCATTTTTACTTCAACAAGCACTAGAGCCAATACTTTCTCGACGACAGTAGGCATTATTGAAAAATTTCAAATTAATTTATATTTAAAGTCTAAAATCATTTTATGTCTAGAAGCTACACTAGAGTAAAGACGGTAGCTACTACAAATCTATATTTGCTAACATTAGTTTTGCAGGTCACCGCCTTGCCGAAAGGCGGTGAACTGCAAAACTACACATCGTACATCTGAATGGGTACCAACTTGACAAGCATGGCGACATCTGACTACCCTCGAGGCGATCATGTCTTCAACATCACGTCATACAAGCATTCACATTTTTTTTTTACTAGTCGTTAGTGTCCCACTGCAGGGCAAAGGCCTCCCTTCCCTCCTTCCACCTATCCCGGTCTATGGCTAACAGGGGCCAGCTTTTTCACAAATTATAATTAAAAAAGAAATAAACAAGTGTGTGCAGACTTACCGGCGCATTCCAACTACTACTCCACGGACTGGTTGGCTCCGGGTGGTACTGGGGTTCCGGATCGTCTGAAACAATTTATAATGACTATGGAATTTACATGAATTTTGAAAATCTCGATTATAACGACGTTACGTGAATATTGAAATTCTCGATTTAATGAATCTTGACGTTCAAAAAGGGTACAATGGAGCATTTTTTGAACGTCAAGATTAATAATTATAGACAGCACCCCACCGCCCACCCTTTGCCGCTTCCTGTGCTATCGCTAAGGGAGAAGAAACGGCGCAACAAACTCCCCAGCAGCACGCTGCCTTTCAATTTACAATATACTAAGATTTTAATTTAAATGACACTATAATTTGAAACCGCAGTATGAAATTAAAACTATTTAGTGACTACGGAAACCAAGATAGACAGACCGATGGATAGCAGATTTATTTCATCTATATCTATCTGTGCAATCGTATTTAGATTTACTACCTTACCTTACTAATTTTTCTATAAATAGCCACCTCATAATTTGGCTTTGGTATCGGTTATTTGTTGCACTCATTTTAAACAAATTAGTTCCTATGAAAGCAAAATAATAATATCGAACCTTAGTGCGTACATCGCATACCTATATAACTCTTTCAAAATTCAAACGTTTGGTCAGTTTTATCTAAATCAAAATCAAAAGGCCTTTTCAGGCACTTTGAAAACGTTACTGACTTTATCTACGGGTAAGACAGCAAACAGTGGGGTACTGCTAGTTTAAAAGTAAGCATACCGTTTATCTCCATAGTGCCATAGAAGGAAGTGGGCGGCGGGGGGTTGCCTGGCGTGTCTGGCGTCAGCAAGTCGAGTCCGGGGAGCGTGTCCTGGGACTTCTGCGACATCGACGCGCTCGTCACTGGAATATGAGCCTTCTGTACTAAGGACCTATACTCGAAAACAGACTCAAAAACTACTGGCATAAAGTTCGGAATTGATTGACAAAAATGACAACTTTTCTTGATTTATTTTTTTTGCTTTCGACTTCTGCGACATCGACCCGCTCGTCACTGGAATATGAGCCTTCTGTACTAAGAACCTATACTCGAAAACAGACTCAAAAACTACTAGCATAAAGTTCGGAATTGATTGACAAAAATGACAACTTTTCTTGATTTAATTTTTTTGCTTTCGACTTCTGCGACATCGACGCGCTCGTCACTGTAATATGAGCCTTCTGTACTAAGGACCTACACTCGAAAACAGATTTAAAAACTACCAGCGTAAAGTTCGGAATTGATTGACAAAAATGACAACTTTTCTTGCTTTCATTTTTTTTTTACAATGTACTTTTTGTAGATAGTTTTAATGTCTGTTTTCAATCGTGACATAGAAATCCGCTGCGCTCTGCCAAATAAGCGCTGGTTCTAGACAACGAAAGCAAATGTCATGAGTACTAAATTTCAAATTCATGTGAATGACATTTCGCTTCAAATAATGTCTTTGAATTGTTGAAGCAAATTATGGAAGCAATTCGATAAGCGTTAGCGCTCGGCAAAATGTAATTTATCTGCAGGCCTAGGTTTATTAAATACTCAACATGGTATTGGACTATGTTAAAACATGATAAGCTGAATTGGAAAGCGTTATCTTTCCCTTTTATGATTTATCCCCTGTAGGGATATAGAGGGCCAACTTTACGAAGAGAAATCAAGTAATCAAGTTTGTCCCGTTATTTTTTGGGCATGTCGTAAAGGGTATTTTTTTAGCTGCTAATGATGGGTGTTAATTTCTAATCAAGCATATTATACTGTTTTTGTTATATGAGGTAGTTTCAAGCGAATATTGTTATTGCGCATTAAGCCATAACCAAGAACGATTCATAGGTAATTGACGTTCTAACTCCACTCAACATTCACCAAGACAGCATGAAACCTACGGATGACTTCGTCGTTCTTGAGATACGGCTGAAAATCAAAATTTAAAAGCACGCCAAAGGCGATGCTATTTTGTATGTCTCAGCCAATGGGAAAATAACATTGAAACACATTTCAATTTAAAACTAAGGCTGTGTATAAGTAAGCATACTTTTAAGGTCGCAATGTCAATCGGCGGCTAATAATAATTAGTGTGCCAACTGATGACAGTCTAAAGAATGGGGCTACAATAGTTAGTACAATTTGAGGCATTAGCTAGATGTTAATTGTGTGTTAAGAAAAGCCAAGAAAAAAGACAAAACAAGAATCATGGGTGCTATTATCAAAATACAAAACACAGTGCAAAAACACGAGTTATTATCCTATTTTTCACTACTTTCGTTTCTTACAGGCAAAATATTAGAGCATTTGATTATTACCCAATATCTAAATTACAAACATTAAATGACTCGAATAAAAAACGTCAAATGTCGATACAACAGTTTTAAATGTAACATATTTGTTCTTGTTTGTATTATAAAATCATTTACCAATTGTGTTGCACTAAAATTATTAAGGGTTATAAAATAGAACTAAAACTAAGTTTACTAACTTTAAACTCCTATGCGATATGCATTAAAGTTTAAAAAGCTTTTAAAGTTAGATACATTAAATTTGTTTTCTAACGGACACCTAATATAATGATTATCTAACATTAAGTTTTTACATCATCGTTATGACTAATTTCCCTTACTTTCATTAAAACTTATAACAAGTATAATTTGTTAATAGAACTAAAATGAAAAAGTATCATAAATTATGGGCATTTCACAGTAGGAATGTATGCACTGTGAAAGCAAGACGGCAATCGCTATCTCCCTCTCACAATTACAACAGCTCTGCTTAGTACGGGTTCCGTGTGGTGTCCGGATATAAAGAATAGCGCCACCCCATATCCTCCACTGGGTGTCGTAAAAGGCGACTAATGGACCTTGATTGTTGGTTGTTTACCCATTCATGGGTAAACAACCAACAATCGCATTCCCAGAGAGGCGGCCGACTATAAAACCGTAGCTAAAACCATTAGCAACATGTTTAGAAAAAAAACATGTTGCGCCGACCCCAAGTAAAATGGGATAAGGGCAGGAAGATATGATGCTTAGTACAGAAATATAAATTCTAATCATGCAAACAAAATAAGTGCATAGCTATGAATCAGTGGCGCTATGTAAACTTATATTTCAAGATTAAGGCCTTACAAAAAGATTCGTAAGTTAAGATATCAAGAAAAAGCATAAGTTCATATACAACGTGTACAGCGAAACTTGGTCACATTGATGAATCTTTAAAATGTCTACAGAAAAGTTACTAATAAAAGTAGCATAGAATGGCCTTTCTTTAACAATTTTTATGTCTTCATTTTATTACATACCCACTAATGATTAAAAGGCAGGAGAAATATTAAAAAATACGACCAAGTTTCCGTTACACTGTGCCTAGTCATTAACACGTTAATATCTATAACAAAACAGACAGACATACAGACAAAACTAACCTGAGTTATTGTCAGACGTCGTGTTATTATCATTGGTAATAAGGTTTTTTATGACGTCATTTATATTTAAATCTTGCTTATCGTTCGGCCTACTGTTTATAACTTCGATTTTGTTGGCTGAAATTCAAAATCGATTGTCACTATAAAAACCTTTTTGAGCTTAAAATTGGTAAATTTGTGCAGAGGAAGAGCCGTATAAGAAAGTAACGCAAATGTGAGCACAAGAAAATGAAAACAAGTGAAAAATACTCACGAATTGTCAATGGCATTTCTTTTGTCGTTCAATTATGGACTTTGTGTGAGTAATGTTAAAGGTTAATTTGTAAATTTAACTCTTACACAATTCTGTTTCGAATATTAATTTTATTTTAATGACAAAACTTGTATTAGTAGTGGAAATTGGAACTAAATTATTAATTATTATTGAGTGTAAATACAAATATCAACCCAATTGCTTTGAAATTAAGACTATTTCAGGTTGGTATAACTGAGGTTCAAATATAATTCTTGTGAATACTAGCCCCATTACAATATGCTGTCTGAGGGACTACTTTTACAAATATATACTCAGAAACCGCGGCTTATAATATTTGCAATTAATTGCAAATACTTTTCTAAAGTTGTCAGTTTTCTATAAAACTTTTTGAAGTACCTCATGATCTTTATAATAAGGCTCATTTCAAATAGTATTAAAATATTAGCAGCGACTGCCATTCCATACACTATAGGAGACTCACGTTTATATAAAAAAAAACGGCTATGTTACGCTCGTCAATGTAGCAATAAACATTATGAATAGACTAATAATTACTACACACTCACCATTATTGAGAATTTCTGTAGAGTCGTTGAACAACGCCATTGGATTGTCAGACGTGAGAAAAGATGTTAATCCCAAATTGTACAGAGATCCATCGGCCGCCAATGATGTATTGAAGGTCTGGTCGATATTATATCCAACTGAAACGAAGAAACACACGTTAATAACTTGCTTACATGAACTATGCGAGAGTCGGTCGCTATAAAACGCAAGATGTATAAAAAAGTCACCTTAAATAGACTCAAAATGTCCCAAAACCCAAATTTAGGAAGGAAAGTTAGGCAGAACATGAGTTCCGTAATTACAGGATCTTGAGAGATTAGCCAGATATGGCAGTACAGAGAATGTAGAAGTCTAAAGTCACCCCGAATTTTGCGCAGTAGTGCGACAGAACAGGTCAAAAAACATATTTTCGACAACAAACGGAACTCGCGATATAATTCGATATTTCTCCCGACGTTTCGGCCGAGTTGCACAGACCGTGGTCATGGGTGGACTCTTTGTGTATAAGTAGTGAAAGTTAAAAAATATTAAAGAACTTACTATCGTCGTCATCCCCTCTGTCGGCTGGCGCGGGTAAGTCAAGATCCTCATCAGGCCCCGGCGAGGGCACATCTTCGTCCCGCTGCGGCGGCGACGGGGCCGCGTGCGGTAATTTCGGGATCAACTCGTCCAACTTGCGTTTTAACGCCCGCACTCGAGCGCCGAAGTTCTTGTAGGCCTGGACATAATTGTATGTGTATTATTATAATAGAAACTAGCTGTTGCCCGGAGACGTCGATTTGCGAAAACAAAAGAAAAACTGGAATGAAAAATAGAAGGTGTAAGAGTATTGGCCGGATTTTCAGACCTACTGAATGCATAGGTACGAAAATTTCAAGAGAGATCGGTTCAGCCGTTTCGCAGGAGTATGGCAACGAAAACTGTGACACGAGAATTTTATATATTAGATTTTGTATTATTATAGATTTTATTGAAAATAAGTTCTTTTTAAGGTTCTTTTTCTTTCGAGGCCTTTGAAAGAAAAAAACTCACGTCTTAAAGAATCATATTTTGTCCGACTGAGCGTCCCTCTGCCTGTCAAGACCCTGTTTCTCAGGAACGTGGAGGTACCACGCTCACGCATTAAAGGTCAAGCTTGCAATTTTAAAACATTTTTTTCATGCCAATTTGTTTTTCTTTAGTTTGTTTGTCTCGAACTTGGCTAATTTTTTTGTTCTAAAACATTGCTAACAAAAAATGTGGGAAAAATGCCTCAGGCATTCTCTAACACACAACCATAGGGTGACGTAAAGATAAAAAGAAGTTATTTTAGGTAATTTACGGCTTACTTACATAGGCAACAACTTTAACTTCGCCGCGTTGTGTTGAATAGTACTGGTTGGCGGATGTAAGCAGAGCTAGCAATGCTTCACGAGCGACTATCTCCCTCTGCAACGCCTGCGTGTACCTCTCCACGCACGCTATACCATCGTTCAACTCCTTTTCTACATCATCCTTGTTGTTCCTTTCTGTAAAGGAAAATTTCATAATTATTATTATTTATTATGTTGGATTGCCAGTTCAAAGGCTCGAATCCCAGTAAGCACCAGTATTTTTCGAATTCATGTGCATAATACTAAGTAATGATTGCTTAACAAGAATGGCAACAAGGCAAGTGGCTGTTATTGGAACATGCTAGATTAAACTATATACTGTAAATGATTATCATAAAGCCTTTTGTAATAAAACCAAATAAAATTAAAAAAAGAGACTAGAGGTACTAATAATTTACTTACTTCAGTTTTAAAAGGTAGTATAATTATGTAGTAAGACAGAGTCTCATAAAACGGTTCATACTGTTTGAAAGTCAGAAGAAAATTATAAAATTGACTAAAGATTACATCTTATAATTGAAAAAACTAATAATGCTAAAAAAGGAGAATCTTAAATAATAAATTAACAAAAAAGAACTACGCAAACCTTCATACAAACCCTTGAGACTTGTTCTAAGAGCGTCCGCATCAGACAGTTCAAGATGATTGTCATGGATATCCTTCAGTCTGAGGTCCGTATCCGCTTCTAATACTGAACATTGCTTAACTTTGTTCACAAGTTGTGTAGGCTGGAAGAACAATATATTACTTACATTGATTTGATTTTTGTTGTGTAGCCTTATAATGATATACAGAATATGTGGTTTCATTTAATGCCTCTCGCTTTTATCAACGTTGTAGAAGTCAGTTAACACAAACCAATTTACAGCGTCATTATTTTTCTATGACATGTAGGAATTGGTGCTTAATATGTTTTGACTACACCAGGTGTCAAGCCTATTTTGTTACCTAATAGCACAACGTTCATTTGAGAATCGAAATGTGTTAATTGATTTTTGATGCTGACCATACACTATAGTTACAGATGTGAAAATTAAATTGGCAGCAAGGGTACAATGGCAAAAACTCTTAGGCAAAGCGCACACTGCTGGCGGCGGAATAAACACCAATTGTAGATTATAGTGTAAGGTTTACATTAAATTGTTGTCTTCATTCATTCTCACTTCATTCCTTTCCACTGCATCTCCAGCGGGGTGCGTTGGGCCTAATCAGTAACATTGCTTTCTAGAATCACACTAATATCTTAAAAGCGAAAGTTTGTAAGCTATTCATGGTATAATGCTTGGACCAATTTTAATATAAACCGTAACAACATACAGGTACATGAAACCTCAGTCAAAAGGAAGGATATAAAATGACAGAGTTATTAGGTTGTTACTTTCAAATAGTAAATAAATAAGTTTTTATTGTTACACTTAAATAGGTGTTGTGCAACAAATACTTTTAATGAGCACAGCTGCACTGTAAGAGGAATGTTATTTATCACAAAAAAAAAAGTTATCACTAGCTTTTGCCCGCATGCATATCAGTTTTAACTGCATAAGCATTTCCCGCCTCGACGCTATTGTTATAAAAGTAGCCTATGTGTTAATTCAGGGTGTCAGCTAACTCCATATCAAATTTCATTAAAATTGATCCTGCTATTTGAGTATGAAAGAGAAACAAACATCCATACTTACAAATGTTCGTGTTAATAATATCACTTACTTGCTGAGATCTACCACATGATGTTAAGAACTTGGACCATATTCTTAAGAATAGAATGTTCTAATGAATATGATATTCTCAAGAGTCAGTTTGTAAGCCTAGGTAACAAACACTTCAGCTTTGTGCTATAAGTAGGAAACCATAAGTAAAAGGTACTCGCTCAAGGAATAGATAGTTTCTCTTAGTACTTTTGGTGTTGATACTTTTAAACTGCTACTAATGTGATATAAAAACTTTTCCATAGACATAACAAAAGTAACCAAGTTATAAATTTACTTTCGCTTGGCCACTACAAGCATTAATCCCCAAACATAATGCTGTATACGTTGTATAACTTAGACACAAATAAAAATTGTGTGAAATGGCTTATAATAGTTCACAAATCATACACCCAACTTCTGGCAAAATCATCAATACAATCTGCTATCAACTGACTTAAACTGAGGCTGAACACAAGTCACTCAATCTCACATAAGTTTTTATAGCATATCAGAAACAGTCAATTTGTATTCGAACGCAAGAACTAGCGTTGTAAAAATCTTCAACATTAATAATTTAATATGATTTAATAACTTACAATCCATGACACATTCTAATACTAATTTAATACTACATACAAGGACTTAAAAAATTAGCACCCAAGCAGTGACTGTTTGGGTCAATATTTATCTACTAGCTTTTGCCTGCAGCTTTGCCCTCATAGATATAGGTTATCGCTGCAATATGTTCCTAAACCATCTTTTTGGCAATTGCATAAAAGATGCCATACCAAATTTCGTGAATTTATTTGAGTGTGTAGGAGTAACTAACACCTAACCATACTTACAAACTTTCGCTTTTATAATATTAGTAGGACTATTTCTATACAAACTATGGGAAATGATAAATACCTGAAATTCAATAGATTCGTCATCTGTCTTCTTTATGGCCCCCGCACTTAGCAAGCCAGTGAGATCGGACAGAAACTCATCATCATACACTGATCTTTGTTCCCAAATTTTAAAGATACGCAGGATTTTAGGTCTCACTTTTTCATCTCTGAAAGTAATATTTCTTTATTGTAGTATGACTTAATATAAACATGCTTTTGATGCTTTGTAACTATAAAATAACCTATGTTTTTTATACTGGTTTAATAGTAGAATGAAGTAAATAAACTTATTAAGATAATTATTTAAGGTAGACAATATTATCGGAAGTAACTGTGTATACCATGTATTGTTGTTATTAATTTAACATTTATATTTTCTGAATTATATATTTAAACTATGTATGAATGACTTTAACCAAAATGTACACAATAACTAAAATACAACAATGTCAACAAAACAAAATCAAAAATTTTACCTACTGGAATAATAATCAAGTAAAATAGTGTGAGACTTACTATATTTGAATAATTTTAATAAGATAAAGTAAATTGAGTGATATAAACAAAACAATTGAGTAGTCAAATAAGCTTTTATAATTGTTCCAGCAGTCATAACATGTTTACATATACATACCTGACTAAAGGTGTAGCCTTCTGCAGATTGAGCCCCCAGCTCTCGACAAACTCGTAGTTCTTCCTCTTACTGTACTGAATCACATCGTTGGCTAGGTAAAACAAAACGAGTCTCTGCTCCACCTTAACCCTCTTTAACACATTCAACCAACTTGATACTATCTTCTTATGATGTGTCCGTTGTTTAAGGCACCATGATGACAAACCCTGGATACTCTCTTGAGTGTCCTTTAATTGCATTAATCGTTTTTCAAAGGCTAATGTATTGAATTCCTCCGTCTCGCCCATTGTTGTGAAACTTAAAATGTATCACTGACACTACAAACAGTCCTAGTGGTCCGGCAGCATGATAGCACTGATATTATTTTTGCACACTTATTGCAGGCAGCATCATCATTCCACGAAGGGTTATGTTCATTTTAACACAACACGATAATGTGGACAAATAGACGCAGCGAAAAACCGCGTTGATAGCACTAATTCAGTTTTCATTAAGAATACATATCGGATCTATGATATATAGTTGTTTCAAAATAAGTATGTTGTACAGTATCCAACAGTAAACAGTTTAGATTAGACTTATACAATCTAAACAAACACAGCGAAAATGGAAATTATTACGGAACTATTCTCCCAAAGACAACAACCGCCATTTTCTATACGACATATTTTTTATCCACTCGACTAAATTTGGCACTAAGGAACTTGACTTATACTTATTTGTAAATATGTAATTTTTTTAGTAACATAAGTTTAGTCATAAATGTAGATATTTCTTGTTTTGACTTATACAGCCAAGTGTAAATAAATAAATTAAAAAAAAAATCAAATTTGACAATAAACGATTTAGTTGTAATGGATTAACAAAAATACAATATTTACACATTTTATTAATTTTGCAGTTCGTCAATTCTCAATCCTTACTTGTATGAGAAGACGTCAGTGCTATGCAGTAAATCCTTTATGGCCTGAAATTCTATAAAATTTTGAACCCATTTATTCAACCTTCTGGTGAACGTTTCCGACCGTGGATTATGTCATGTGTTGACAGCAATGTCATAAATACGAATAAAAAAAATACCGTTTTATGCCGTATCTAGCCTAGAAATAGTAAAATTTTCAACAATGCAGGAATTACAATACCTAGTAAATTATGTTGAAAATCATATATGGGCGTAGGATGGCGCTTTCAAAGTCTTAAAGTAGTAAGGGTACTGTACTAGTATTTTACGATAGGTACAATTAGTCGACTTAGTAATTTATCGATTTACATAAATAATTAAAAGTGTTTCCGTATTTTTTTATTAGATATATACATAAACATAATTACATACAAAAAATAGCGTAATAGCCCTTACATTACTGATAATTAAAAAGAAAATCATAAAAAATACTATACGCATGTATATCATATGATAAAAAACTGTTTCAGAAAATAGGAAGGAATATGTTACGACGTCAATTTTGAAAATAATTGCCATCAGTATTAATTTTACCACTGGTTGTTATTGTTAAGTCTCACTATACCTTTCCTCGTGACCCTTCCCCAACTTTTTCTCCTGAAGTTGTCTTCCTCGCGACGTAGCATGTAATTAATAGCTTTAATTATTGTGGCTTATATAAAAATAGAAATACATATTTAGAAAACATATCAATAGTGAAGTGAAATGAACTAGAATGAACGTAACGTTAAATATAATATATAAAAGCATTTTGCAATTTATAGCGCTTCTAGCAATAAAATATCTACACCAGTTATAATAATTATATAGTTAAGTTAGTTAAGTTATATAATCTTATATATAAAAATCAATTGCTGTTCGTGTTAGTCTCGCTAAAACTCGAGAACGGCTGAACGGATTTATCTCATCTTGGTCTTGAATTGTTCGTGGAGGTCTAGGGAAGGTTTAAAAGGTGCGACTTTTTTTTTTATTTATCGTTGGGGCAGTACAAAGTCTGCCGAGTCAGCTAGTAAGTTATAATAATTACGTCAACCCGAATTCTTACTAATCAACTAACTGAACTTGATCATTTTGTCACATCACTACTTGTTGATTGCGATAATGTGGAATGTGGCATCCCACTTTTCATCAACAGTTATTTTTGTAAAAAGTCAGAGGGCTATGGAATATTGTGGCAAGTGGCAGCCTCGGTTGACACTTGACAGCTCCCAGACTGAAGTATATAGCAACGTCGCGTTTTGTTGTGAATATTCGACAGTTACTTAATATATTCTTTTATTTATTCTACTGATAATAAAATAGTTTACGGATGAATAAGTGAATTAAGTTTTACGAGATACTTTCGTATTTTGAGAATTGAGCAATTAAGGATATTGAAACTCTCGAGTAAGTTGTCTTTTGTTGTGTTATGTACCTACCTATTTGTTTGGATATGTAAGTGTAAATACCTTAATAACAATGCAGTTTTTTTGTTATTATTACAACTAAGAATGTAAGTAATTGCGATTATGTATGACTAAGCTTGGTAGTGTCAGAGTTTAAGGAAAATCAATAGCTAGTTGTTTTTGACGGCATACTTACTCTTATTGATTATTTAACCCAAAGGTCGGGGATTATATTACACTACGCGTACTTGAATAGTACTATACAGATATTGCGCAATGCGCATTATTCGTATCCCCCGAAATACGGTTCGAGGATCAATTTATTTGGCTGCGCTATTTTGAGATTGCATAAACATTGACTAATCCTACTGTTTTAAACCATAGCATATTAAAGAAGAAAACATGTTTTATGATTATTTTTTGTGACGCGGATTGGAACTGTGATACTATGCATTTTAAATATAACGATACATTTCAAAATCATTTATAACTGTCGCTGCTCGCCTTTTTGTTTTTAATTGTTAGGTACATTTCTTTAAAAATAAACTTGTTATAATATAACGAGTTTTTTTTAAAGAATCTAATCTATTCCTAAGTCTAACAAAATATAATATATTATGTGAGTCATATATTATGACTTAGTATTAATAGATTAGGTATAATTTATAAAATTGGGATAAGGGCAGGGGAATGATGATGATGAATTTATAAAAAAAAACTTGGTCTTGGTACACAACAACAATAGTAGGCTGGAAACCTTTCCTATATTAAACTGACAAATTATTTTAAGTGACAAAACAGATAAGATAAAATGGTTTATTAAAGAAAATAAACTGATAAAAATGCTGTTTGGCCATACATGTACGTACCCGACGAGTTTCGGGTTCGATTCCCGGGGAGAGTTGGATATTATATTTTACCTACTATTTAACATTTACCCAGAAGTCAGTTCTTATATTAGCTATTATAAAAAAAACTTTAATAAAATAAATAATATAATATTTTTTGTGACCCGAAGCTTCGCGCGAGTGTTTTTACATTACCCCTTAAAAAAAAGAACATTTATTTTTTTACGATAAAATTTACGTTATTGTCTTTCAACTATCAAAATAGTGTATTGTATTGTTTAAGGGATTTACCGATTGAATTAGTAAGTTGTTAGTTGATATCTCGAAACAAAACTAAAGAGCTTCCCGAAGAAGCAACAACATATAAAATTTAACAGGGACGATGACAGGGTACGAAAAGTAAAAATCTAATTAGTCCGACAGATAGATAATTAAAAAATATATGACACATATTCTTGCTCTTTTTCCTCGGAACAATAAAAAAAAACTTATTAATTGTTCCGAGAGCGAGGAGTTTATAACGCATTCGCAATATTTATACGAATAAGTGACGTCGCGTTTAACTTTCACTGTACTTTGATCAAATTTTGTTTGCTGCTAGGATAAATAAAATATGTATCCAAGCGTATTTTTTGCGAGTATACGGTCGTTTCAGTATACGCGCTTAGACGCGCGTATACTTCAAAAAACCAGACTGGCGTAAACGCGCTTATTTCGGCGTGTTCGCTCGAACCGGTGGTATCGTGTCAATATCAATATGGATAGGGAAGTGGGCGCGTGGGGAGGTATTTCTCGCGGCTCGCGCTTGTACGAGCTCAAAAGCGCGTCAAAGCTCGTACGAGTTGAGCGTGTGCCAAAAGGTGTCTATACGCCCCTACATGCGCTTCCAAAACAAGCTCATACGCGCGCATAAAACACTAGTCTGAAACCGCCCTAAGACGGAAATTAAGTTAAAAGTTGTCATCATCCCTATTGATATTACTGCTCCAGCTGCAAGTTTGTAATCCATTAAATTGAAGATCTCAATTTTTGATCCAATCATTTCCTTGTTACAGATTCAACAACAAGCAAGATGTTAATAAAACTAACAGGAAATAGTTTGGGAGAAAGGCAGCGCGAACTAAATGCCAAAGTCAACGAAGCCGCTTCAAATAGAGTAAGTTTCGATGACATTAAAGACGACAAAGAATCTTCAGACATAGAAGTACTGTTCAAAATAGATCTAGCATCAAAATACAAAAATATCGATTACATTATCGACATACTGAAATCAGGAGACAGTTTGTATATTTCAAGAGCCCTGAAATGTTCCTGGATGTATGAAGATGAATTCAAAGATACCATCAATGTAGATTACCTCCAAAACAATGTTATACCAGCTATGTCGTCGAGAATGAAGAGGAAGCTTCTATTTACAATATCCACATATGTCAGGGATGAAAACAGAGCTGCTGAATTCTATAAATACTGTAGAACCAAAAAGTTGGATAACATCGCGTTAAAATTCCTAAATTTCACAAATGATAATTTTAAACTGGAAATTATAGCAGACAAGTCTAATCTTCACCTAATAACGTCGTTACAAGGTCTAAACCGACAGAGTTTTATTAGAAACTCATTCAAAGTGGCCGAAGCTTTTGTAGCGTTATTTTACATATATAATAGAGTTCCTGTTTTTCGAGATATTAGCTACTTATATACAGTTTCTGAAGAACAATATTTAGACATGCTAGAACAATCAGTTCATGTACAAGTTCAAGTATATTCAGAGAAAGCTCGGCTAGGTGCACGTATTTCTAAACATATAATGAAAAAACATAGGGCAAGAGTTCTTAAACAACCCCAGCTATATGTAAGCATCCTGAACCAAAGTGTTATGGCTAGTAACAGTACAACAGAAAACGCTAAAACTTACATAAAAGCATTAATACCAGAAAAAGTTGAAAACTTTTGGAGCCAAAACTTTTGTAACACGTACAAATTTATAATTGAAATATTGAAAGATGAGAAGTTTAAATATATCAAAAACCTCTTTAATTCGTTATACCCTGATGAACAATTTGAAATGAGAAGCAACTTTTATTATGAGCAGTGTTATTATTTAATGACAGATGAAGAAAAACAACATTGGGCTCTTAAACAAATTGAAAGCGGAAACGAAATTCTCGGCACGGACAAAGAATACGTTTGGTATAAGTTTGTGAGCTTCGATAGGTCTTTCAAAGAAATAATAAAGTATGTAAATAAAACCACAGATCAAAATCAGAGAGCACACATTCTTAGCATACTACTTGAGTCTGCAGAAATCCAAAAGGCAAATCCAACGATTTGGTTACGCCATGTAGAAAAAATATTAAAATATTACTATGAGAGACACAACAATGAAGCAAAATACGTTAAAGAGAAATTCCTGGACAAGTTGCTGTACTCTTTTGATGTTTACAAATTTGATATCGGTTGCTGGACACAATTAGACAAACTATTTCACAGTTTAGACGTTTACGATAAGAACCAACAATTTAATGGAAAAACTGAATATAAAATGATCGCTTTGGTTTATTGTATTATCAACAAATTAGAAGTTCACGAAGCTTTAATTAATGAAATTAAGACTAGTTTGTATTTCTATACATTAAAATTAAACACTGACAAGTTGTCGGAAGACCAACAGCAAATGGTATACGATTTCCTGTTCGATGTTTACATGAGCGAGATTAGAAAACACGAAAATGTTGACTATAACGATGAGGTTAAGTACGAACTGCGAAGGTATATTCACTTCATTTTGGACCTCTTGTACCAGTATGAAAAGACTAAAGAGGACGTCCCAGATCTTGTAACAAAGTTTATAAATTTAGACTTATCTGAATATGAATACCATAGTCTTTACCGCACCGACGACCAGCCCAGAAATTTATTACGCGATTTGAAAAAAGACGCTAAACTTGTCGTAGACGACCTGCCAAGTATAAAATCAAAAATTGTTTTATATAACTTGAGCCAACTACTATCTGTTTTAAAAACATATTTTTCTGACGATATCGCAAAGGACTTTCTCGATGTATTCGTTGATTTATTGAAAGATAAAGAGTTGTACTGCAGGAACGTTAATGCTGCTACGTATGGCATCTTTCAACTTGCCGATAACAAATTCAAAACGGAATTTATGAAGGAATATGCTCCAGAGGTAGCAAAAATAGATCATGTAAATGCAGACAAAAATAAATTATTGATTCAACAGGCGATATGTGCTCTCTCGTGTTATTCACGTCCGCCAGTCGCCTTAGAAGACATGCTCAAATATATTAAAGGAGACTATGTACGTTTTTGTTTACCTACGTTTCAGTCGTACTTAGCAAGCCTGCCATTACCCCAGTGCATAGAATTTGTTCGAGCTCTGTTAGATACACCTGTATCCGTTCAAAAACATGGCATTCGTCTCGCGTTTGAATGTTTCAGTGTCGAAAATCTTAATAGTCTCGTTTTAAATGTTTGGAAGGAAACAAAAAACGTTTCTCTAAGAATGGTTATTTACAAAGCGCTGTATTCAAAGGTTCAACAAGAAATTAGTGAGAATACACAAGATGAGTTATTTAATACACTTAGCAGTATAACATCGACGGTAAATGAGAACGATGACAAAGAGCTGTTTGCACTTCTTGAAGCCAGACAATTTCCTACTCGATTACTATCTGAATATATCCGCATCGTTTGGAAAGTAGTATGTCAATTACCGGTAAAACAACTAAATCTAGTTTACATGCACAATGTATTGACCTCTATAGAGAACAACTTTAATTTATTAAGCAGTGACATTACCGAAGGTATTATCAACGATTTTGTAGTATCTTTATTTAATGAAGAAGGAGCTAAAAAATCAAATCATTCAGAAAGAGACTCAATAATCAACACTAAATGGAAGCTTACTGTCAAATACATTTTACATGTAGAAGACCATGATTTAGAAAAAAAATCAAACTTAACACAAAACTTGATAAAACGTTTATTAGAATCTGAGCAAGCTTTAAAAGACAAATGTTTCGATTTTATAAATTCTCTGGAAGAATCAAGTTACTATGTTGACATAAAATATTTCAATAACATTGACGTTATAATGAAATCTATAAAAAAACAACTTGAAGTACTAATATCATTTGAAGAAAACTATGTCAGTGTGTGGGATCTTGAGCTTGGCTTAGCGACAAGAAAAGTTATAGCTCAAACAAAGTGGGAAGAAGCCGGTGACATTAAATCACAAATGAAACTCGTCGCAAAGAACTTTGCAGAGAAATTAGGAAATGTAATCAAAAATTACATAGAAAACGGAATTTATTTTGCCTCCCTATTCTCAGATATAACATCAATGATTCGCATTAAGATAGGCAAGTTGATGCACAAATTTAATGTGCATGTCAAAAACGATGAAATTACGATTCCGATATGTTTAGAATTAATTGAGATTGATAAACCAGAAATATATTTACTTGTTATAAATCTCTTGCCAGGATACTATAGGCCTGAATACAACGGAGACTTTGGGGTAATCCTTGATAAAATTAAAAAAGTAGACAATAAGGAAATACGATTAAATTTGTTCAGGAAATTTAATTTGTTTAGAGATAACAAATGAATGTAAGGTGCTCGTAGCTGAGTGTCAGATCGAAAAACAATTTAATTAGATGAAGATTTCCGAGACACAGTATTAAGAATCACAGATTGTTTTCTGTACCTACACGCCGCAGGTTATCTCGCGCGTGGACGCCTATACCGCGATCACTTTCCACACTCAATGCTCTCCTGGACTCCAGACTAGTCCAGACCAGATTGTAATGTGTCCAACGTGAACTTGACCATCCATGGTGATCTTGTCTGAATGCTTGTCGTATCGCGAGATGATAGATATGATTTTGGTTTGTTCTTTTTATACATACATATTTTAAGTTTTTTTTTTTACTTGTATAATTTTGATTTTCGTTTTTATTAGTGAAGTGGTAAGCCGTGTAAAAATTAAATTAAGAAAGATAAATTATTAGATTAGATAGTTATTGTTGTTTAAATAAGTAACGGTTATCAATAAGAAATGTATTTATTTAAATAGTCTAATGCTTATTATACCTAGTCGGATATAAGTCGTTTTTTAAGCAAAACTATACTGTAAGTTTATAAATATATTTTCAATTGGTTAATATGAAAATTAATGTTTTATTCCTCCTCTGTTTTTGTAAGTTGTTGGTTACTTAGGTACATCTGCAGATGTTTATAATACTGCAAGATCTGACTTGTTTAGATGAGATCATTATTTGTGTCTTCACACAAACGTAGGCGTCAGATGTTTAAGCGATGAGTGTGGTTAACAAAAAAAAATTGTGGTTCCGTAAATCCTTATTCAAAGGATAAAACGGCAATCAATTGAATATGCTGTCAAATCAACTGATCATGACTGATTAGTTGACCATGAAACAACCAATCAGAGCTTGACATGAGATTTGACTGATGATTATCAAATTTTTGTGTTGATCACTGTCACTTTCTGTTCGTCAGTCACCAAGTTGTATATCATGAGATTGAAAGCTAGAGAGATGAAATTAGATGATGTATTTCTCCCACTATCCTATCCTTGATTAGTAGATATTTATAAACGCAAAAGTTTGTAAGTGTGGATAGATGGACGTTTGTTACTTTATAACGCTTAGATATACGGCTCAACCGAATTGCATGACATTTTGTGTGGAGTTAGTTGATGCGCTGCATTAACACAGACTACTCTTTACAACTATTTTTTCAGTCAAATTGGATGGGTGACCCAATTGTGAAGATTTGATTTCTTTAGGTTTTTTCAACTGACGTAAACTAATTTGACTGTTTGGATAGTCGAGTGGTATAGATCATCACGCCAATTACCACCAAAAGGGCGAAATTCCTTAGTGTGCGAGTCGTTCTTTTCAACAAAAATAAACTGAAACTCAGTGTACCGAGTCCGACTCGCGCATGACTCGTCTTTACAATTATTTACTCGTTGAACCAATTTAACCTTGTACGTTTGTTAGCATATTATTAGTTTCTGTTAGTCACCATCTGTTATATTATCTCATCGTAATATTTCCTAACATTGTGCCATAAAACAAATTATGGGACAAAATTATGGAAAAAAATCTGCTTCGTTACTATAGATGGGTATCAGTAGATATCCTGTTTTTTTTCGTCAAATCAGCATTTGCCCTATAGGTAGGTCCCTACCCAAGTATGATGAAGTATGTAACATATAGGTACTATATTGTATTAATAATACCCTTCTCAGATAACAAGTTATCAGCTGAGTATTTACTCGATAAACTATCGACATTTGCACATGCCGGTTGTGAATGTTATGATAACGGTCGTTTTGATAGAATTTTATTGACGTACATATTTAGTAAGTATTGAAATGCAGTGCAATATTGTACTTATATCTTGCAGGACATGTCATCGTATACTGCGCCATAAAGCGCGATGGAGTAAAAGAAATCTAGCGCTATAAGTCTATAACGCCGTCCTCTTTCCGTCTTTAGACTAATAGTTTTGTGATTTCATAGTATGGCGCCTGTTTATATTACAGGGCACTCAATGTTTGTTTAGAGATGATAAGGGTACTCTTGACTTCAAGGAGTTATTACTATCAACACTGCTTGTATATGTACATGTAGGGTATTCAACCACATACAGTCGGCAACTGAATATAGTGATGAATAATTCATTTTAAAGCCCGACACACTTGGATTCTTAATTTGTCATACTGTCCTTCCATTTGAATAGACCCATATTATTTTAAGGAGTGGAGCCACAACAAACATCCCTCCATACTTCGCGTTCGCGTTTTTAATGCAAGAAGATTTCTGGTCTAGGTTTTTTGTAGGTCTAGGTGTTGTTTCCTAATTGAACAAACCGCTTTTCCTTTTGTGGTCTGTGAATCAAGACTGTATTCATCAACTTTAATAGAAGGTATATTAGCACAAGTGAATCATGCTTTTGCATGCATTGTCGCAATATTGTGTTATTGATATAGCACAGTACAATTCCAAAGTATGATTCAAATTATGTATAATGTTTTTCCCCTTAACGACATTACTAATTTTCGGTAAATTTTGTATAGAGGTCGCTGATATCTTAAATTGTAATATAAGCTGCTTACTACTAATGTTTATTGCGAAGAATATATACTCCCACGGATACATATATTAATAAAAACATTCGGAATTATCTCACGAGGTTGTTAGCATGTGGTGGGTGGACCCTGCAATCCGCGCCGCAATAGTCGTTACTGCCAATGGCAAAATAGCCAAGATTCCTCTTACATGTTGTATGTATTCCTTTTCTATGTACATTGAAAAATGTAGGATGCGGAATAAAGGTGAGAATAATTAAAACAAAATTTAATTCTGCGAATTTAATCTGTAATCTACACAAAAATGCAACATTTATCAATATTCCGTATAAAAATAAGTACAACAACAAATTTAATATCTACGACACGTTTCTATTTAGAATGAAGCATCATTTACTATTATGATCAACATTGAGTAACATCAAAGTGAAAGATTTTTATCTACATATTTTTATGATTTATTTCCTGTCGCTGCTTCTCAAAGTACGATAGTTCCAGTTGTGGTAGTGTTAAAAGCCCACTAAAAACAACAACCTGATTAACAAATTTGGTTTCCAAAAAAATCAGTGAAGAAAAAAATGATTTCGTTATAACTTTTGTGTAGGTATCTTTATTATTGACGGTTTACTCAGGCGTGCGCATTAGCATGATTAAGGACTACGGTTGAAGTCGAAACTAGACGGGAAATTCCGATAATATGCGTGAGTAAACCGATTAACAAAGAATTAGAGAAAAAAACCTAGTCTGTTATTACTAGCTGAATTTCAATGAAAAAGTAAATCACAATATGTAGATATAAATCGATCACATATAACAAATAGTATTTTGTACCGCAGGATTCACAAACAAATGAAGTCACAAAGAATAGTTAGTAGAAGAATATTAAATAGATATGAAAATTCTAAAACGATGTGTGAATGATAATGTTTTGGTCGTAGTACGTGGCAATATTCAAAACTTAGTTGTGTTCGAATTTGAACCTTGAAGCGTGGTCACATAGTTGCAATTTAATTAACCACAGTGCCGATGATAAAAAAAATTGTTAATAACTTTGAGAATGGACAAGCATGCCGTTGAAATAGCTGCAAAAAGTTGGGTTAAGAACCTAGATGTAAAAACACATTTATTTTTTGTATGATATTGGGTATCTACTGAATGGATCTGTTTCTACCTCTTAAAGGTGTTTTTAATAACGTGTTATTCTATCCGTTGAGTTATTTGAAATATGTAAAATAAAAACGCCTTTTCCGCAAGCGTATTGCAGGCATAATACTTTAATGAATAGAACAATTGCGGGAGTAGCGAGTGCGGGGTACTCCCGCATGCGTGATGAAATCCGCACGTTGTTAAAAACACCCTAAACTATAGGTAAATGTTGCAAGGAAGAAAAACTACTACTAAATTAGTTAGTTCAACTTTTACAGCTGTACCCACGGCATTGAAGTGATATAAATAGATTGAAGAACAATAACAACATGGAAATGAAAGAAAGCGTTTTAAAAGCTTCACTGGACGTCAAGTTTCGATACATTAGCTTACATTTGCAAATAAACAACAATTTAGTAGTGTGTTTGTATGTATATCACTTGCTTTTAGTGGCTGGGGGCTTAGTAAAAGCACAAAATAATATATTTAGACTGTGGTAAAAGTCATTGTGAAGTAGTGAAAGGACTTGACGCAAAAAAGGCATATGTAGACAAACTATTAGACAGGCTATTCTCATAAATGCAAAGTAGGACAGACAGGTTACTGCTTGTTGCGCTTTCTCTGCTAAAGCATAAACGGTTTGAATGAGTCAATTGAATGAATAAGATACTTTTTCATTTTGTATAAGGATAATCAAAAAATAAATTCAAAGCTAAAATCAGTTGCACCAAGGTTTGCACAACAGATAAGATTAAAAAACTTTTAGGATTTTATCAGATTAATAAAAATTTGCTAATAACATTTTAGGAATATCAGACTATGACGAATACCTTTACTAAACTAAGTCATTATGCAATATAACACATCAGATTCTATCCCAATAGACATAAGAGTCAATTTTGAACGTTCAAGAGAAAATTATCTAATCTGGCCTGAATAATCCAATGCTTCATACATCCGCCCCTCACGATAAGAGACAGTGATAAACATACAACACACAATAACAATTACATCGCTATAACTATACTAAGCTACTCATACAAAAATCTTAACTATGAAAAGCTCAACTAAAACTATTTTACAATAAAATACGATAAAAATAATTACTCTCTTCGATTACATTTATACAGTGAAATGAGGATATTTGGTAAACCTTGGGGTTAGTTGGAATAAACGAATGACCAAAAATGTAGGAAGCTAGGTCAAAATGTCTACCACTGAAAAGACCAATGTTGAAATATATTTCACCAAAAATTGGTATTTTTTTAGTATGATAAAAATAAAAGCTTAAAATCAAGAGACCAAATAAGAAAGCGATACACGGACACAAGTGTTTTTGTATTCTCAAAGAAATTAAACCTATTTGAGGTATAATTAGAATAAAAGGGAAGTTTATGTCCAAATAGGTTTCCAAAGAGCCCCATTTTACTGTAATCGTTAATACATTATACATTGACAGTAAATTAAGCCTAGACAAGACGACAACCTAATATAATACTTCGATATAATACGTAGTTATAGATTGAAAATGGTTATAAATTCAGTGCCTGTACTGTGAAGTATTAAACCAGGACTATTGTCGATATGAAAGCGAATTGCTTCTCTACTGCTACTCGCATTATAGACCGCGAAAAGCCGTCTCCCTTTTAGGCTAAATGTCCACCGGAGCGGAGCTAGACTGCGTAGCGGAGAAACCGAGAAATATTAAACAATGTATTGCAAGAAGAGGAGATTTTGTGCAATCCTATTGGTGAATAAATAAATATTTCTCAACATTCACACAACGCCATCTAGTCCCAAGTTAAGCATACTTAGTAGCTTGTGTTATGAGTACTAGACAACCGATAAACATACTTATATATTTCTAAATACACACATACTATAGATAAATTACACCCAGACACACAACAAATGATTTGAAACATTTGTCCTGGATGGGAATAGAACCCACGACCTCCGGTATAGCAGTCAGGGTCACTAACCACTAGACCAACAGGCTCGCCAATATATCCCAGTTTCTCCGCTCCAGTGGACAGACAGCCTTAATAAGCAACAGTCCTGTTTTAAGAGGTCACAGTACAGAGGATAAAGTTTACAATGTTAATTGACTGTGCTATGTTGAGCGATTGTTAAAAAACAATGAACAGAATTAGAGAGCTGTCTCTGCCTACATTATTTTATACTATTGATAAATACCTATCAGCTAATTACATAACAATTATATTAATGTAGTACGTAGGTACGAATAAGAAGATGTACTATTCAAATATTAACTGTCTGATATAATGATAGATAGGGGTTATTACTTGGTTGGAAAAGCAAACATCTCTTAAGTCCTTCAGTCATATAAAAAATTAAATAAAAATGTTATATTGATCAGCAATTTAATCTTTACTGATCACGACCGATATCGATTCACAAAATAACATTCAACCAATGATAGCTTTTGACAGGTGATAAACTAATTAGTTTATCAATTACACTGTGTTTTCTTCTTATTCGTAA
Organism: Chrysodeixis includens; assembly: GCA_941860345.1. Taxonomy (NCBI): domain Eukaryota; kingdom Metazoa; phylum Arthropoda; class Insecta; order Lepidoptera; family Noctuidae; genus Chrysodeixis; species Chrysodeixis includens. The sequence goes on along the minus strand of OW796114.1, from coordinate 6,921,414 downwards.
TACACTAAAAATATAAATAAACGTGTAGCGACATGTCCTGACGTATTTCAATGAAAAATGGAAGACCTGTTTATGTAAACGAATATAAATGTTTTGACACTATTATTATGGAAGATATCTCTTAAGGCGTCTAAGGCTACATTAAAAATATTTATTACTGAGGAAAAAATAACTTGAGAAAAATGCACGATTGTGGTTTTAAGCTTATTGCAGTCCTCTGCTGGACATAGGCCTCTCCCAATGTGCACTAAATAGAAATGTAGTTACATTGTATAAGATTAAAGAATTGTACAAAGGAATGCTAATCGTATTTAGATTATAATTTGTTTTTATTCATTGGTAAAAGTGCAATAAGCCTTTTTCATTGCACAAAAAGTTATCTCATTAGATAAATAAATAACAATGCATATTTTGATAAGTTACCATAAAAAGAAATCCGCTTATTTTATTATAGAGTGTTATTTTAATCTAACTTTAATCTAAATACGATTTCTTTTAAGACAACATTCGTACGAGACGGCGCAAATTTTCGATACCTAAGACTTAAGTCTCCAACGCATTTATAGAATTACGTGCACAGTCGTGAGTTGGATACTAAAATTATACGTAACATTCCATATCTAGTTACGTTCGGTCTTTGTTTTTGCATGCACAGCGCTTGAACGATTCATATGCATTTATTTGCTTTCCACAATTCAAGATTTGGTCGGGTATCGTTATTTTATAAATACCCTACATTTACTTATTATGTATTTTGTATGCCACCGAAGCTTAAGTGAATTAATGTAAATGCTTATGAGAAATAAACCTATTTCAAACCTCGATTATTGTATGGACTTTTAAACGATCTAATATAATGGATATAATTTATTGTTTGAAAAAAAAAACAGGGCAACCGGACCGCGTGGGCGCTTTAAGGTGCTCCCACACTGCTGTTATAGAATGTTTAGTAACGTTAGGCTCAATTCACACCAAAAGCGCGGCGAAGCGCAGCGAAGCGAAGCGCGGTTTGAGTGTCATTTGAATTTTTACTTTATTCCCATTACTATAATGTATACTTTCGCATGAGAAAGTCGAACGAGTCGCGCGGATGCCCGCGGCGCCGCGGGACTTCCCGCGAATTCCATGAACGGAGTCTCGTTCGACTTTCTCATGCGAAAGTATACATTATAGTAATGGGAATAAAGTAGAAATTCAAATGACACTCAAACCGCGCTTCGCTTCGCTGCGCTTCGCCGCGCTTTTGGTGTGAATTGAGCCTTAGTAAACATTTGTTAGCAAACATTTAATCACAAAAGTCAAAAAATGTTTTCATGTTAGTAAACGTTAATTAACATTTTTGAACAAAATTGATCAACAGATCGGAACTATTCATTCTTATAAAATCTTCGAAGCAACCATCAATACCCAAATCCTCGAGATAGTTTGTGGCAGTATATTTTTCTCTAGCTTTAAGCGTTCGGCGCATGCAATAAGAGCGTTTTTTCTTTTTTTTAAAACAAAAAATTAAAGCTATCCCAATTAGCAAATCTTCTTCCATTTTCGTGTAGACGCCTCAGAACGCAAAACCAAACTGCGAGCCAATGCCAGATTCAAAATGTTAGTAAACACTTTCCATCAGTGTAGGAGCACTTATAACATGTAACAGTTCCTAACAAAATGTAAGAATTGACAACATTTGTTAGTAAATGTTTTAGTGTTTAAAAATGTTTATAAACGTTTGGTAACAGCAGTGTGGGAGCACCTTTAGGTGTAATTTTTATTGAACATTTGTGTGTGGTTGTATATTTTCGAGTGTTACTAATATAGAATCCTTGCCTTGTATGTACGTCAGCCATATGAAGAACATTGATTGTGTCACCTTATTTATTTTCCTGTCACGACCGGCGCAATTCACAACCTGTGTCTGGCAAGACAACAGGATATTCCACACAATATATTTTATTATTTATAGAAACGATTGTTTCTTCTAAAACATTACCTATTCAATCGCTATTGTACAAAATTTCAAATAAACGACGGGTTCGGTCAAATTTGATAAAAATGATATGGAGTAAATCCTCTTCTTTATAGGTTTTCTATGTTTCGGGTCGCTTGTGGACTCAGCATTTCTCTATAGTACCATAGAGTATCCACGAATATTGTTATTGAGAAAAAGATGATTATAGCCGTATATACATAACCCCTCGTTTAACGCAGTCGGTTAAAGACTTCACGCACAAATTTTGAGCAGTTTTTAATTTGGTGTAATATTCCTACCAAATTGTTGCACAGAAGCGGTATTTGGAATATGAGTCGATTTTACCGCAATACGTTGTTCATTAAAATAATCGTGGTAACCTTGTTTTTGTTTAATATTCAATGCGGTTTACCCGTGTTATTCCCATAACGGAATCATATCAAATTAACAAGTACATGAGAAATAAAATTAGTACAATATTTAATTTATTTTGACTGCACTGATAACCAAGTGGCATAAGGTCACCAACCCGGTGACCACTTAGCGTGGCGTAGGGCAAGTATTTGTGCGACCCACAGCTGCTTGTTCTTAGTCTACCCAGACACAGATTAAGCATGTTTTTGTGCGTGAAACTCCCCGCGACACAAGGATTCTTTTAATTCTTCGACCAGTACCAATCCTGTACGTGATTGTGTTACAAACAGCTAACACTTAACGAAACTTTCGCATTCCTAAAGATATTATGATGTGTTGGTGGAATTGTAGGCAGCCGACACCAAACCCTTTGGCACAATGGTCTAGAATATTATGGTGCCTTTTTGCGTAGATCATAATCATACCTTTTTTTCGGACGAATGGTAAATTTAGATTAAAACAAAAAACACTTCGATTCCTAATTGTACTAACATTTTTGGAAAGCACAATAAAATATTTCCATAAGCATAAACGCAGTGGCATCGAAGACTAAATGTCATGTATTGGAGGGTAAATAACAAACAGTAAACAGTATTATTATTAGCTATTTGAGGCTCTAAATAGCAAAGATGTCCTTAGAGAACAATCATCAAACATACACAAGTGCTCTTGTAAGAATACAAGAGTACTTAGAAGTCGATATGTCTATCGGAAAAGTATGATACACTACACTTATTAGAATCCTTATAATAACGACTTCAAGGACTATCAGTCACAGGAAAGTATCCACTGCGTTATAAATGTCCAAGAAACGATGGAATACAGATTTGGGTAGAAAAGATGGCCTGAAAATTGAATAATACGCATTGTATTTACTATGCAATATGACTGTACTTGGTTTCGCCCGCGACTTCGCCCGTTGTAGCTACAAAATCATTATCCCCTGTGGCAAAGATTTTTTAACCGATTGCCTTAGCCTATTATTTGACTGAGGGTGTCAGTTAACTGAGCTAACTCCATATCAAATTTCATCAAAGTTGATCCAGCCGCTTGCTCGTTAAAGAGTAACAAACTTTTATATCTATTACACTTTACTGTATTTACAAACTTGCGTGTTTGTATTAAGATGTAGGTATAGTTATTGACATTTTTAATGTCTCAGTGTCCATTCAGCGTTTTGAAAGGTACAGGAAAATACAGGTCGTGTGACTAATCTCTCATCGGATGTGTCGGAATGTCTCACGACATAAGACATTACTAGAATACAGAGTGCATCTGTGCTTGTGTAGTGTATGACGCATCGCCCCACATATATTGTAACGTAGTTCGTAAGATTGATGCATTATAAACCTGGCATTAGACCGCACAACATCTTTTATATGGTCACCCAAACTCCCAACATTACATGGCGACCCTGGCAGGATCGCACGAGTATCGTATGCCCTGTGTAGCTGGTGCACTGGACTGGTGTCTAGTAACACTAGCCGCCAGTCGTGGCCGAAATCGGTCAGGACACATTATTATTAGCCTTGGAGTACTTATATAGAAATATGACTATGGAATTTAGTAAACTTCTGCCTGTACCAGAGCCGTTGGTATTTTTTTTTATTTATAATTAGTTAAGATTTATTGTGGCAAAAATACATAAAAAGACACATTTAATATTCTGCCAAACTGCAGTACAGTTTGTCGTTTCAGGTAAGACCGTGTTCAAAAGACTGAAAACGCAATACAATTGATTCGCGAAAAGTTGCAGAACTTAATGTTATAAAATTAAAGCAAGTAGTAATAAATACGTGTCTAACTAAGGGTTTGCTTATCGCCTTAATGTTTCTTACTCAATATATTCCTAATGAGTCAGACATGTCGCCACAGGTTATCTTAAGTACAAGGAGTGAAGTAGTTCTAGCTGTGTTTACAAAGGACACTAGAGTGATGGGCGATTCTCCGGATAAAATATCAATAACCAAATATCAGCAACCTGCCCTAGCTTCGCACGGGTGAAACTTTCCTCTCTAATCGCTCTATCTATTAGAAAAAATACTGCTTCAAAATCCGTTGCGTCGGCTTAAAGATTTAAGTGAACAGACAGAGAGTCTTTGTTTTATACTATGTAGTGTTTAGGGACATAATTGTTAATAATGACGTAACTATAAGCATATGCATTGACTGCCGAACAATAAAATATTTACAGTTTGTCAGTCACCGGTGACAAAGAAATACGCCTTGCTTGACGGTTATAAACCAACATAGGTATAAGTTATTCTTTTATTTACTAACCCATATGGATGCTGCTTATCCCGACATATAAAGATTATTTTATTTTTATTATAAAGTCTCGCTAATAAGTCCGGTGAAGCAGTCAAAGCATGCGCTTATACCTTATAAAAAAAAAATATATGATAAATTAGTTTGATTTAGAAATAGTACCGTACGAGCTTATAAAAAAAAATACATTAAACTATCTTCACTGTTAACAACTTGGGGAATTACCCACATTTTTACTCATTTTTTTACACAATTGATGGACCTGATTATTGTTATTTTCTTCCAGAGAATCACCCTAGTACACATTCATTATAGACTAGTTCTATTTACAGACCAACCGGGAGGCAAAACTATTGCTTTGTTATTTCACAAGTAGATGTAAAGTTGTACAAATAAGTAAATATGATGATTATGTGTAACTGTAAAACATTGCTATGACAATTTTAAAAGTAAAAATTAAAGTTGGATGATTGCGATACTAAAAAAATAGGGAATGTATTACAGTATTTTTTAATTGGTAACACCCAATTAAAAAGATACTTTTAACAGAAATCTTTTCTTAATCAAATTCTGAAAGTGTAATATCCATTAAATATAATTAAAATATTTCACATCCCGGTCAGATAGAAAGCAAAGTAATTAGAATGATATACAAAGAGCAACTCCAAATTATTGTCAGATGATTGCTTTGAATGAGGGAAGCTTAGGAAACTATATCGCGGTATTCGCTAAGGCCGTTAATGCACCGACAAAATACTAACCCATTTAGACGAGGAAATATCGTGCGAGTTCATACATTGCCACCTATACATGTCATTTTTGATATATGATAGCATGACTTCGCAATGTATTGTAATTCGCAAGATATTTCTCGTATTACCTAAATAAGACTTGTCCTTTTGTTATGCTTTATATTGCTATGAATATTTTAATTTGCATACATGATGTTTTGTTATAGACTCAGATCGATTTTATTTAAAAAATAGGTAATTTTTTGCCCTGCAGTAGTAAAAGTAATATTCCATTGCTGCCGAATGTGCTTTTGACAAGCCTCAAAAATAGACAGTTGCTGTATGTGCTTGCGTGAAAATCTAATATTGTTTTGTTTCTTACAGAACACAATTCAAAAAAAAGTATTAGTATTTTATTAAAACCTTATAGTTTTTATAAGGCATTACACTGCATTATGTATATTAGATAGGAACGTGTAGAAGAAGAAGACATGCTGCGCCGACTCCAAATTATAAATGGGGTAAGGGCAGGGGAATATTGATGACTGCATTATTTAGGCAACTCCCTTTGACGACAGCAGTTTTTTATAGAAATATAAAGCAATCAGGATTAAATTTCGTGACACGGTGCTTAGACCTTCAGAAAATATGTTCAAACAAAAAACATCGAATAACATTGAAAAGTTCCATCGAAACGCTTAAAAATACATCAAAAAGCCTTCACAATACTCCACATCGACTGATGTGTTTGATATCCTTCTATCACAAATCTCTTGCATTTCATACTTTTTAGCTATACTGTTGCTATCAGTATTGTTGGAATTTGTATCTTATTTTAATGTACATAAGATATGTTTTTGTAGATTGTCTGGTGCTATCGTTGTTGTATTTAATTTCAGAATTCTGATCAATAATTTGACTTGTATTTTTTATAAGAATTCAATATTTGACTATTTTTTTCCAACAATGCTGACAGCAACATTCCAAGCAAAAACACTTTTACAAAATTTGTACTCGTCAAAACAATTCTCAAAACATTAGAATTCAATGAGGAAACCAACATCAAACCTTACTATAGGCTTATAAACGAATAGAAAAGAACTTCTAGAAAGGATATTCTACTTATCATACGTAGTATGTCTATACTATTCTATGGTCTAACAGGCGCTATCTATGACGTTCTAGCTAAATTGTACTCCAATTTTTGTTCGTGATTTTTCAGTTATTGAATATGAGAGGTGGTAATAGAACTTTAATTTAGAATAAGTGCTTAATTTAGGTTAACTGATTACGTGAGCAGTACCTGTACCACGAATCTTTAGACAGATATGTTGTTATTGTAAATGCGGGATGGCACACAAAAGACCTTTCGTGTGTTCATATAGGACAGTAGTTGTGCGACTGTTACATAAATACATTACTCAAAGTTATTTCAGCATAGATATAAAATCCAAGATGCACACTTACTGTTTAACGAACATCTACCCAAAATTTCCAATATTAAAATTGTCTAAACTTTTGCATATATTCTCGCATGGTAAAAACAACTTTAAGACATATACTTAAGGTTCAATTTTCGTAAAATGACTTGTCAGGCAATGAGTGTTAAATCTGACAGTTACTTTTATTCACGACTGTGGATTTTATGTCCATACACATCAATGTTTTTAAGTTCAAAGTAAGGGGTCAAGTTTGATTGGTTTATAAGACATCATATTCAATAACTGTCCACGCATGTACTAGGGGAGCATGTATAAAAGGGGCGGTACCAGTCTACGTGGGCCGCGGCTTGACGTCATCGACTTGTATGAGCTGCTCGATCGGGATTAACGACAGCTCGCCGCCTAACATCGGCGCGGGCAGGCTCTGAAAGTGTATGATAATGTCACATAAAAGTACAGATATTTTAAAAAGAAAGGAATTAGCTGGAAACAATCACAAGGTCTGTAAGAAAAAAAGCAGTTGCTGTTCCACTGCAGACCAACTCCTCTCAATACTAAACTTTAAAGGAGATTTCTGCAGTTTACATCTTTGTCAATTTTTATTGTTTAGATTAAGGCCAAAATACTATTTAATAACAATTTTAGTTTTTGTATCGGCTTCCTTGAACATATTTACTATTAACAAAAAATCCTTAATTTCAGGTCAATTGTAGTTGCTGGCTGGAACTAAACACGTTTATTGCTTTTAGACGACTTTTATTTTTTTTTAAGTTTTAGTATTTGTTGTTATAGCGACAACGCAAATACATCATTTGTGAAAATTTCAGCTTTCTAGCTATTACGGTTTATGAGATACAGCCTGGAGACAGACAGACAGACAGCGGAGGCTTAGTATTAGGGTTCCGTTTTACCCTTTGGGTACGGAACCCTAAAAAAAAGTTCGTGCTGTGTGTATTATCGCAAGGTTTGTGTATCAGGGAGGTTGTTACTGACCAGGTGTTTGTCGGGCGTGTGCGTCGTATAACGCAAGGTGAGGTTAGTTAGCGTGGAGTTTAACGTCCCCGACAGGGTCCATATTGATCTTAACTTACTTTATTTTTTTACCATCTCTGTAACATTTTATAATAACTTTCGTAAGGATGATTCATACTTAAAAGGTATAACGGTTCACTCACGCGTATTTATCGGAATAGCCCGACCGCGTTAGCTCATGATTAAGAACTCCGGTTGGGTCCGAAACTAGTCGGGCCGTTAAACCGTTATACCGTTATACCTTTTACATATCTCTGTAACATATGGAATGCAATAAATAATTTGAGTTTGAGAGTGTGTTGTTACTGACCAGTGGTTTGTCGGGCGTGTGCGGCGTGTGCGCGTGCTTGTCCCCGCTGGCGGCGGCCTCGCGCGCGCGCCGCAGCCCCAGCGAGAACACCGCCACCGACCGCACGCGCTTCACCAGCGCGGCCTTAGCGCGGGAACGACCTATAGGAGTTTAGACTAGAGAATATCTATACGGTATTTGCAATGTCATGCAAACACATTTCGTATCTTTAGCCGATCTGTCCTATCTAAATACCCTATTTAGATAGGACCAATCGGCTAAAGAGAGTTCAAACAATGGAAAATTGACGATTTTGGTTTTAAAAAAATCTAAATGTTTTTATTTCGAGTAGGCCTTTCAGGCACTTTCAAAATTTACTGACTCTAGTGACGCAGTTACAAAATGTCACTCTTATGGAGAAGAACCGGAAAGAAATTTCATATTATGGTGAACGAACACAATACATCAGAGTTGAACACGTCGAACAAAACGAATTTAAGAATTATGTACTGTTTACACACTTCGGATTCGGACGATTTAAAGTGTAGAAGTGTACGAGGTCTCATGGTACCACTATATATCCTGCATATAGAATAAATTCGTTCCCCTCTATAGTCACATACATTATCTTCTATAGCCCCACGTTGGGCGCCACGATATAGTCGAAGTGGATTAAGTTTAATAATTGAGAACTTTAGAAGGCACAATTAACTTTTTTTCTAAGAATACATTTAGATATAAGCAAATCTCGCAAAAACGCGACCCAAATCTTACTGAACTCTGATTAGTCGCACGAGAGTAATGAGCGCAAGGATGTGTTTATACATTCACCGAGTAGGCGAGTATCTGCGAGTATCTAAATAGTGCATTACCTCTACTTATACGTCCACGGGCTTCAATTAAAAGGGGCTTTGATAATTGATTACTACAAACTACAAAATAAATAATAAATTATATAAATTTTCCACGACTTTCACACAGCGCTATCTACGCATCTCAAACTAAGCAAAGCTTGTATTAGGAGTACCTACTAGAGAGCTGAAAAACATACTTATATATTTCTAAATACATACATATTATAGATAAACCACACCCAGAAACAGAACAATTGATCGTGCTAATCACACAAACATTTGTCCTGGGTGGAAATCGAACCCACGACCTCTGGCTTAGCAGTCGGGGCCACTAACCACTAGATCAACAGGCATGTCAACTAACATTGTAACACGAGAATTTTATATATTAGATTCCTATTTTTTTTTCGCGAACGAAGTCTCGGGCAACAGCTAGTTTTATGTTGTAACGTTGCACGTTATTTTGTGATCTAATAAATAATCTAGTCAATATCGCCGTAAGACTACTTAAACCTAAAATATTCATTTCAATATAATGAGCCGTGAGCCGCGCGCCGCGCGCTGCGATAGCTAACCACGCCACGGAAACCGGTTTGGCAAACGATCCCTTCCACCTAGACTGCGACTCGCCGCGCTATAGTCCAACAAATCTAAGAAGTACCGTTTGACAGTTATGACAAATAGGATAATAGGGTTGGGAGTAAAAAAATCGATTACTATAATATTCGATTTTTATGAGATCGATTACTATAATGTCCGAAATTTAAGAGATCAATTGTCATAATGAAATAAAAGTTATGTTTAGTATATTTTATTTATACACTACTAGTACTAGAATCGTCATCGTCTTCGTCATCATCGTCATTTAAATTAATGACTAGTTGATTATCTATGAAATTATCAAAGTGTACGTCTCTGTCGAAGTCGTAATTTATTTTAGGGTACCTATGTATTAAGTGCATAATGCGGTCGCGCAGTAACGTGTCGTCAATTGATAATTTGAAAGTAATACATTCGATTTTTCATATATGTAATCGATTTTTTCGCATACAAGTGAATCTGAAGAGTCACAACACTACAAGCAGGGACCTAACTACGTGACTTTGCAATGAGGTCGAAAATAGAACTATTAGAAATTATTTACTATGTAAATATGTGTTATTTTGCTTTGTTTGAAAGTTTTCAATTAAATTAGGATATAAAAAATTGTAAATTTTTAGATACAATAATAAAATCTTTCTAAATTCATGGTTTTATGACAAAGGTTGTCGAAACTGAGTATTGTACGCATGAACAAAGTTGTTTCGGTTTGAAAATGATGAAACGTCAAACGGTACTTCTTAGATTTGTTGGACTATAGTGAGGAATATTGGGAATTGAAAAAAAGATACCGACCACCACGCAGCCGCGAACAGACGCTTATAGTCATCTACCGTAACAGTTCTAAATTCGCATACGTATTTAATTTCGCACAATAATTTTTAATAAGTCTCGTCTAATTTAATTTCTAAGTGCAATTAATTGTTAAATTCAGTGAACCCCAGACCGGGTGAGTGTTGCAAAACAAATCTTTACTACGCTAACTAGCTAGCTAATCGTTGCATGACTTGCTATTTTCATTAGAGCATTGTTCCTTCTTTGTAAATGTGTCTTATAATGTTTTAGATCAGTTATTAATGTTTAAAAGTAATTAGTAATGTTTTGTGTTGTGTTATATCGTGTTTAAAAGGCTAATATAGTATCTAAATACTATATTGTCACTTACATGTCCGTTAATTCAAATTGACGGTTGACTTTGACCTTTCTATAGAGGTCATACATTTTTCTTTGTTCTCGTATTTTTAAATTCTACTGGTAATAATGTGTGTAACCTACATGTGCTAATTATCTATAATAATCCTATTTTTTGTTAATTTCAAATTACTCATTTTTGCAAATCATTAACTTCGTGCTTTTGCTATTGTACCACGCTGCCTAGACTGCCTCATCTCGATAGCTGCTTAGTGCTAGAACACTGCTTCCCTTTTAGTAGGCCGTGTTGGTAGGATCGGGATGTTGCAGTCAAAGCATGGATTCGGACATTTTCTAAGGCGGCTAATTACCGAATTCCAGGGTTCAAGCACCTACCTACTATCTTCGACTTAGTCACTACGATCCGAGTCGGCTGGACCACATTGACCTCGTGACCTCGTGATCTCCGTGACCTTCGCGCCGAAGTCAGCGGGTCTACTCTGCATCACCGACGGCTGGACTACTGCGGAACTGCGAGCGACTACCTACTCAACCGGCTACTGACCCAGGATAGTGTTCTACCAGCGAACTAAAATTCGTTACGCGCTCGATATTTGAACTCACGCCCGGCTCAACCGACATCTACCTACCTACCTAATAAGTAAATAAATTATAACTAAATTATTTCTTTATTTTATTCCTACTACCTACTAAACCACCAACGCTACAATGTATAAGATAAATAATAAATAAAACAGCCTATACATATACGTCCAACAGCTGGGTACAGGCCTCTTCCCGTATACGGAAGGTTTGAGCGTGAAGTTAAAGCGTGCTGAAAAGGTTATATTTAGATTATACAGGATGTTACGTACTGCCTTTGTCCTTAGGTTTGTCGTCCTCGCTGGAGGTGTTGCTAACGTCTAACGCCGGCACCGCGTTCAGGTCCGGCTCAGACCCGCCCGCACCCACGCTGCCCGACAGCTCCTAAAACACATACACAGGGCTACTTAAACTATTCCCTATACTTATATTATAGCTTTTGTGAAGATGATTCATACTTAAATGATACATCGGTTTACTCACGCGTATTTATCGGGATAGCCTGACTAGTTTCGGATACAATCGGAGTCTCACGAGCTGACGCGGCGGCGGGGTCGCGAGTCGAGCTGAACAGTTCGACTTGCGACCCCACTATTGAAGTATTCCCTTTACGATAGGATATCGAGGACCTTTTTTTCCTTTGGGTAATCAATGACCACTCCCACCACGATGGACCCTGACTTACCACCCTGACTCATAGATGCAGACGAAGGGAGTGTCAGACTTTTACGGATTAAGAAACCCCCCACACTAGCGTCTTTCGAGCGTCGCCGTTGTTGTTCACAAAAAACGTTGAACTGACGCCGCGGCGACCAGCTTGCGTCGCGTCGCCGTGGCCTCGACGTCAGGTGGACGTTGCGCGGACGCTGGCATGACGACGACGCTCGAAAGACGCTAGTGTGTGGGGGTCTATAAAACCCAGTATATTCCTCGTGGAGTGGTGCGTGCAGTGTGTGGGGTGTACCTGCAGCGTGGGGTTGACGAGCGGGCGATGCTGCGCGGGGTGCGGGATGCAGTGCGCCGAGCGGTGCAGCGGCTCGTCGCGCAGCCCGCGCACGCCCAGCAGCGACAGCGGCGCACCCGGGGCCACTTCCTATGCACAATAATAATAATTACCCCTCGGGGCAAGGGCATTACCTCATCCTGGGGATAACCAAGACCTCAGGGCATAATAGCTTGCTTTTTAAAACCTCGAAGTGTAAATAAAAAAGGTATCTGAAGGTCTATGTAGGAGCATACATCCGCAGGACAGCTTATGGCAAGCTGTTTGTGTGTGGCGACACAACGGAACCTGAATGCCCCAGGGGGTCACTCTTCATGAGGATTCCCAGCTCTGACTTGCCTTAACTGGCTGGCTAGAAGGGTCGCTAAAGCTATATGCTCAGGGATGGAAGTCTCTAATGGCGTAATAACAAGGCAACCTGCTCTGGGTCTGTTACCCGTGATGGCGAAATCAGTGTCACACCTCTCTACACCCCTAGCCTCTCTGGTGTTACCCACCTGCTGCCTATCCTGGCGGTTTAATAGGGGGCTTCTTCGAGACGGTGAGTCATCGCCTGGCAATTTAATTGCATTCTAATGTATTGTACGGCAGGTGACATAGTTTTCCATAGTTATGGAAGGAAACACACTAACATATCCTATCCATAGCCTATATTCAATGATCGTGTTCGTCACACAAACATTTGTCCTGAGTGGGAATCGAACCCCCCCCCCCTCCGGTTTAGCAGTCACTGCAGTGGTCTCGAACGTCATAAAGCGAGATTGGTAGAATGGCCAGCTAAAAACGGTATTTGTACCCAAAATCGGTAAATGAAAAAAATAAGACAATCAAATTATTTTATATTTATTTAAGCCGTTGAGCGTCTTTTCCTGATGTTATGTTGATATCTTTATTACAACTCTTGCAATAGCTTTCGCCTTTACGACTATCTTGCAGCCAACCTGGAAATTCTTCTACCCATTCTTTTCTATCATATTGTTGATATTTTTTTCTTCTTACTCTCGCACTTGTATTTGGTTCCTCGTCAGACGACATTTTAACTTAATCGTCTGATTTTGTAGGCACTGTTTAGGTTAGGTACTTTCTTTTCAAAACTAAGAAAATTCATGAAAAAATAAAACTTAAAACCCTGTTTATATTGACTAAACAGGTAAATCCCCGAGCGGGAAGCCCCTTGTAACATCGAATTGTAGGACAGAAGGGGGTATTCCCCAAAATATATGAATTACTACACTAGGTCCATACTATTGAGGGCTTCCCCGTAACATAAATGAAAAGAGTTGCCAACTTAAAAATGTAAAATCGATAGAAAAATCGGGAGAATTTCCATGTATACTGTGAAATCGTAGAGTATTCAAGAAGCAGGGAGACTGACAGGACAGTTTTTCTTTTACATGCCTCAGCTAGAAATAATTCAACAACATTTACACTCACTCAACGGTTTTGTCTCCTACACCTACAAAACTATACATATTTGATTTGTGAGTAGTATTATCTTTATTACAAATTATTTTTTTGTAACGCCAAGATCCGCGGCGAAGGTGGTGTGATGATCTTGTTAGATATGCAGGTCGCACGTGGCCAGAAATCGCAAAAGACAGGGAGGTTTGGAAGGAGAAAAGGGAGGCCTTTGCCCAGCAGTGGGATCTTATTTAGACTATAAAAAAAGCCAAGATTGTTTGCATTTAGTTAATTACCTGTACAAATGGAGTATAAATACATACATACATAGACGTCACGCCTCTTTACCTTGGGGGTAGGCAGAGATCACATCTTTCCATTTGCTACGATCCTGGCATACCACTTTAGCTTCATTCACACTCATTAATCGCTTCATACACGCCCTTCGGTTTAGGGTACTCCTGACCTGACCTTTTTTTAGGACTTTTCCTATTTGGTCATGGAACGTCTGCCGTGGTCTTCCCTAGTATAAATACCAATTAAAAAGATCGTATATTACCTTACGCCGTATAGGTTTCGTAGGACTAACATCTGGTAACGCTTGCAACGAGCCGGTCACTGTCACCGGCGGCTCCGAAGTCGTCGTTATCGACGCGGCTTTAGGCCTGCAATACCAAGTCACACAATATCAAGAGTTCTAGGTAAATAGGAACGAACAAGCGAAAGGACACAGATTTGTAGTTAGTGGAGTGAAAATGTTTTTTTCACCGAGTGAAACCTGCTGCTTTTGCAAAAAATCAAGTAAATTTAAATTGACTAAAAAAATCTAATTAGTCTGTCAGATGGTTTAAAAAAACATTGCATATGTGTTTTTCTTTTATAAAAACAATAATAAAATACGGAGATATCATCATCATTGGGGTATATAGAATCAATATCAAGATATTATCATATACTTGGGGTCGGCGCAACATGTTTTTTTCTTCCATGATGCATCAAAAATAATGAATCGTATAGGAGGCTAGTGACGTCACTTGTTACGTGATAAAAGAAATATACTATTTTTATTCTCTCTGACGGACTATTTTGTTATTTTTAGTTTAATACAGCCTATTCTGTATTATATGTAGTATAGATATAGCATTTCTAGTATCGTCACACGCTAATTTTTAGTGTAAATAGCACATTAAATTGGTCATTTGTTTGCAAATTGAAGATTTACAAAACTATGCCGTGATAAGATGGCGCTTGAGTCGCTAGAGCAATCTAAGCCTGAATGCAGGAAAGTTACAATGAGCTTGATACCAGCCGAGTTTACCTGCAATAAGTCGAATGTTAAGAAACATTATCACTCCATTTGTAAACAAATCTGTGTCAGGAAAGAAGAAAGTGCATGAAGACAGATCAGGAAGTTCCAAACCACATCAAACGTTTATTTTGGGGTTTAAGTTTTTTTAAACAGTTAAAAGACGATTATCCAATTGTCACGTAGTGTTTATGAAAAACAAGAGCCTGACAGATAATCTATGAAAAATTGCAAGTTTATATTATACTTAAATGATATAACGGTTTACTCGTTGGCTGACGCGGTGGCAAGGTCGCGTGTCGAACTCAACTTCGACTTGCTGGCCCGCCGCCACGTCGAGTCACGATTAAGTACTCCGGTTGGGTCCGAAACTAGTCGGGCTATCCCGACAAATACGCGTGAGTATACCATCATCATCTTCCTGCCCTTATCCCATTTCACTTGGGGTCGGCGCAACACGTCTTCTAGACATGTTGCTTAAAGATTTGGCTATGGTTTTATAGTCGGCCGCCTGCCTGACACTAACCCTCTTTGTGAATGCGTTTGTTGATGGCTTACCCGCCACCATTCGGGTGACGCAAGGTGCTTGGTACAGTGCACTGGGTCTTAAGGTCCATTAGTCGCCTTTTACGACACTCAGTGGCAGGGGCGTGCGCTCCATAGAGGCACAAAAGCAGCGCCGCGGCCGCCTGCTTATCGTTAAACGTTACGTGTGTAGTTGTTGTCTAAATATTAGGCGTTTTTAACTTATTACGATTCGTAATAGTAAATAATAATAATAGTCGTTAATAGTAAATAAATGAATAAACAAAATGTAATAAGTTAAAAACGCCTAATATTTAGACAACAACTACACACGTAACGTTTAACGATAAGCAGGCGGACGCGGCGCTGCTTTTGTGCCTCTATGGAGCGCACGCCCCTGCTCAGTGGAGGATATGGGGTGGTGCTATTCTTTATATCCGGACACCACACGGATAACGTGAGTATACCGTTATATCGTTTAAGTATGAATAATCATCACGAAAGTTATTATAAAAAAAAAAAAAAAATAATTTATATTCGTTACATGCACCGTTGGAAAATCATCTCAAAATTGAATATATAATATTTATATCATTTAGCCAGGGCAGTGCTATAAAATATACAGTTTTGATAGATGTGAAGACATAGGTACAATAGCGCATAGGATAGCGAAGGATGTGTGTATAGCGAGCATAGACGCACACAGGGTTACCAACTAAGAGCCCGCAAAGAGTTTGCACAGCGCATTGGATTTATGACGTTCTAAAACAGAATTTAAATTAAGTCTATATTAAGTTAACAAATTTGCGTCAAAACGATTAAAATACCAACTAATATGATTGCGCGTTCCTAATTCAACTATTTGTGAAATTATTACATACAGAGTAACAGTTTGGCAAGTTTGACAAATAATTGACTGATGGCAGTACATACGGAGATTTTAAACCTATTTTCGAGTGTCATAAAGAATTCCGCAGCGCCCCGCTTACTATGGCAATACTATAAAAACCAATAGTTCAGGCTGTTATACAGACTTGATACATACCTACTTACCGATGTATGTATGACTATATGAACTAATATAACTGTACGGAAGGCAGAACCAGCTTTTAGCTACTCCGTAAACATTTCATATAATGTTTTATTTTATTATATGTAAATAACGCAAAAATAAAATTATATTTTATTTTTTGTCGTCTGATGAAAGATAAGGCATGATAGACATATAGGAAGGACTTAGAGAAACATTTATATAAAAATATGGCCAACGCACTACAGAATACAGAATTTACAAGATTTCGGTGATTTATTTAGTAAAACCTTATAAAAAAAACAAATTAAATTGAATACTAATTAAGAATTGAGTATTAAATTTAGAAAACTATTATATAAATTTATGCGCTGGCCATAAATAATAGTAAAACTTATCAAACTTACACACAAGTAAGAACGATGACGTAGTTATGAAGGCTGTGCTATAAGAGACCTACCAATAATAAAAGGTTCAAGAAAAACTTCTAATAAAGTTACTAAAATTTATTGCAAATAAAAATATAATATTATTAACAAGCGTAAATACTGATGTTTATGAATAAAACTTATAAATAATATATTTCACTACACACCCATCCACTTAATACTTGTGTCAAATTAACTGAAAAAAGAATAAAATTAAAAATTAAAATTGGGAATGGCGGTTCAAGCCTAATTTACTGCCAATGATTGTGAACGCTACATCTAATTTGATAAATGTTAATCGATCATTCCATGATCGAAACTGTGTGTGCTCGATTCTAATTTGTCAATAAAATCGATATTTGAATAACATAATACTTCAAATGGAAACAACCTTCATTACTAATTGTGTTAAGTTCTATGAGTCTTCACGGTTTTCCAAATAAATTATATTACAAATATCGATTTTACCTACAAATAAAATAAATGTATATTGTATACTACGCAAGCACATACAGTTGCTTCGCAATTTATATAAAATAATTTTGAACAATAAAAGCACATACAATAAATTCTCACAACGGATATTTACGCATTATTGTGCTACAATAACATATTTTGATGACATTAATTTTCACAAAAGGTGTATTTATTCGGTCAGATACAACTTTAAAAAAAATGTAGTTTGCTTCTAGTTTTTGTCATTTATTTTACCGTAATATCACTCAATTTATATACTAACTTTCTGAAGCTTCCTTTTGAATATTCGTGACTGTCTCCAAAAAATTGTATCGGGCAGTAATAGTTTCTTTTTTATTATTACCACTCCCACACTAAGGAATTTACTCTTTGTATTGCAGGCAGTTCAATTGATACCTCTTCTAATTGATTGTTCATACAAATACTATCATTATTTTTCTTTGCATTCATTTGAAATCATTGCTTATCCTCTTCTAAAAGATTTGTATGCAACATTATACCAGAATACAGGTAAAGTGTTGAATATTCTAAAGTTGAAATCTCTCTATACTTCTTTCCCTTTCTACGCAATTTAGATCACTATTCTTATAGTCCTATTACTACATATTATTGAACAAAATTTTCTATAACAACTTTCCTGTACCATATACCTACAAATAAAGATATTCTATTCTATTCTTACCTAAAAGGCGGTATTTCAGGTATTTTCCCTATGAAGAGTTTCTTCTTGTCGTTGAGTTTGTCGTTGGATGGCTGTTTGGGCGTCGTCGGTGTGATCGTGCGCGGCGTGTTGCGCGCTGAAGGTCTTACGTCGTCTTGGCTCGTGCATTCCGACTGGGAATACAAGTTATCATATCAGTAGTTGTTCTAAAACTAGGTATGATAAGTATAAGAAGTGTGGTAAAGCAAAATCGCTCTCCACGCTTGTCGGTCAAGATCTTTAAACTACTAAAAACCAAAAGTACTAAACTCTTTACCTTGAATTTCCTAAGTTATGTTCAATTCAGCTACCAGTCTTACCAGTTTTAGCTGAACGCCGTATTCTAAACGGTGTGATTGCTTACAGTCCAGAACCAACTTTATCACACAAACATACTATTTAACCGACAGCTAAAGAAAGGAGGGACAAATCTACAATCAGTATTTAGCATTAGCCGAACATTAATTAAACCGTTTTGTAGAAATCTAAGTAAACTAGTCAATTTTTTTTTTAAATTATTATTTTATTTGCAGACGCATATAATAGAATTCGTCTTACCATAAGCGGAGCGTGAGAGTTCTTGATGGCTTCCCGTCTCTGGAACTCGACTTTAGCCATCTCAGTGGCCAGCCAGCCCGGGATCTCTGGTATAGCGATGCGGAGAGCCAGCACTACTATGAGGACAACATGCTGAAAAATAATATAGTATAATGTTCCACGACTTTCATACAACGCCATCCAGTCTCAAACTAAACATTATGAGTAATAGCGGTCCAGACCGATTTCGGCCACGGCGGCCAGTGTTACTATGACACCAGCCAGCTACGCAGGACATATTATAGTGCACAAGCGTGTGCGCAAACACAGATGCACTCTCTATTCCTTTTACTCTCATAGCCCGATGGGACGGTAATCCGACACGACCGGAGAGAGATCAGGCGCAGGACCCACATTTTTACGTGCCTTCCGAAACACGGAAGCTGTGATATTTATTTCTTAAACGCACACAACATTCGAAAAGTCGGTGCGCGCCGTGGGGATCGAACTCAAGACCCCTGACTTAGCAGTCCTACGGTCTTGCCACTACGCTATCATAGCTTCAAACATTATGAGTACTAGACAGCTGATAAGCATACTTATATTTCTAAGTTCACAGAACATGATTGTGCTCATCACACAAAGATTTGTCCTGGGTAGGAATCAAACCCACGACCTCTGGTAATGCAGTTAGGTCGACTAACTAACTAGAATAAAAGGCCCGTCAAATGTAATAATAATAATTGTAAAATAAAAAACACAGACTCTTGCGGCAAAGAATTGTATTTTAATATACAAACGTGAAATATAATAATACAAAGAGAACCAGAATTTATGTTATGTTTGTTTTGTTCTATTCGCATCCTACCCATCACAAGTCGCGACTGAAGTGACAAAAATGAATAAATACAAATGATTTTACGATAAACGCTTAACAAACACAAACAAAAACGATTTTACTCAATCAATAAATATTAAAATGTACCTTCTTAAAGCATTGTTACTTCTTGAATCCTAGATCAAATATTCCTATTCGCTTAGTCATATCTCGAATCAAATGACAAACACCACTTAAAAATCTATGAAACTCCAATACTCCTTATGAATTGCCATAGGAAATTAAACCTTACCTCTAGCGCCACAATGACGAGAATGGTCTGCGCGGGCGTAGCGTCCGGTAGCAGTCGGTGTACGGGCCCCGACAGACCGATCAGCGCGCAGTTGACTAGCACAGCTACTGCGACCATCGCTTCCATAGCAGGCTGTAAAGAAAGTTATAATAAGCTACTATATATTTTTAATGGAATCTAAGACTACAATGTTGTAATTTTTCTCTTGATTATGCTGCGGGACGTCAAAGCAAAAAAAATCTAATCAGCGGTTCAAGCGCGACAGATACACCTTTGTATGCTTTGATCTCATACAGCTCACATTGGAATTAGAATTAAAGCAGAACGGAGATTTGTGCTGTTATAACAGAATACAGAATACATCGCCTCTCGACTACGAGTTCGCTAACCGCTTCGGTAGAAATAACTTGCCATTTCTGCTTATATTTCTTCTTGTCCTCTCCTTGTTTAGCTAGTAAGAGGCCTAAGTTTATTAATATATAGTATAGCACATCGCCGCGATTGGCAAAGGCAAGAGCACAGCTGACTGAGCAGTCCGACGGCATTACGGGTGTGTTTATTCGTTGGTCAATGCGACGTGAGATCCGCTACATGTTCGTGAGAGTTACCACGACCCCGGCACCCAAAGGGCTCCAGGAGGAACATAGTGGGTTTTAGTCAGTAAATTTATGACACTCCCTCCCGCTGCGCCCACAGCAGGCGGGGTCATATGACGACTTCCCACGAAAAAAAAAAATGATCCGCTTAACGCTAAGGACTCACGGAGCGATTTTTTACCGCGCCCGCTGCGGTGGCGGGCCCGCAGACTCTGTAGAAAGCAGATTTACATGTAAAAAACAAAGCACAACTCACGGCGCGGTTTACGCCCGCAGACTGTGCGATTGTTTGCGGCTCCCGCGGCACCGGCGGGCAACTTGTAGAATCGCGCGGGCCGCGGTCGCCCGCAAGCTCTGCGGTTTGCGCCCGCTCGCTCTGCGGTCGATTGGCGGGCGATCGCAGTGGCGCAGAGGCTGGTCTTGCGTCTGCCGCTGCGGTTGCGATAGTCGCCCGCAAACGTGGCGGGCGATGATCGCAACCGCAGCGGCTGCGGGACCGCGCGAATAACCGGTCTCGTGAGTTTGGAAATAAATTCGCGGTTCCGCAACCGCTGCGGGCGCGGTAAGAAATCGCTCCGTGAGTTCTTAGCCTTACCTACTTCCTGTAAATGGAGTAAAGATGGTATGTGTTAGTGTTACCTGCCAGCTAACACTCTCTTGACGCGCTGTCCGAAGGGCCGCTGCGCCACGTGGCAGAGCTTGAAGGCGTCGGCGCGGATCTCCGCCGCGTTGTTGGCCAGCGCGCACAGCGCCGCCAGCGGGAACCCCGCGGAGAACAGTAACACGTGACCCAGCTGTGTTAGTATTACCTGCCAGCTACCAATGCTCTTGACGCGCTGTCCGAAGGGCCGCTGCGCCACGTGGCAGAGCTTGAAGGCGTCGGCGCGGATCTCCGCCGCGTTGTTGGCCAGCGCGCACAGCGCCGCCAGCGGGAACCCCGCGGAGAACAGTAACACGTGACCCAGCTGTGTTAGTATTACCTGCCAGCTACCAATGCTCTTGACGCGCTGTCCGAAGGGCCGCTGCGCCACGTGGCAGAGCTTGAAGGCGTCGGCGCGGATCTCCGCCGCGTTGTTGGCCAGCGCGCACAGCGCCGCCAGCGGGAACCCCGCGGAGAACAGTAACACGTGACCCAGCTGTGTTAGTATTACCTGCCAGCTACCAATGCTCTTGACGCGCTGTCCGAAGGGCCGCTGCGCCACGTGGCAGAGCTTGAAGGCGTCGGCGCGGATCTCCGCCGCGTTGTTGGCCAGCGCGCACAGCGCCGCCAGCGGGAACCCCGCGGAGAACAGTAACACGTGACCCAGCTGTGTTAGTATTACCTGCCAGCTACCAATGCTCTTGACGCGCTGTCCGAAGGGCCGCTGCGCCACGTGGCAGAGCTTGAAGGCGTCGGCGCGGATCTCCGCCGCGTTGTTGGCCAGCGCGCACAGCGCCGCCAGCGGGAACCCCGCGGAGAACAGTAACACGTGACCCAGCTGGGTTAGCATCTCTAGGTACTCCGCGAATGTGCCGTCGTACTGAGGATCCGGGACAATGTTTATGCTTAAATATTTTTATTAAAGGAAAGGAGTTAAGAGACCCCCCACACTAGCGTCTTTTGAGCTGTGTCGTCGTGCCAGCGTCCGCACGACGTCCACCTGACGTGTTTGCCGCGGCGACGCGACGCCAGCTCTGGCCGCCGTACGAACGCCGAGCGTGCGCGGCGCTGGCAACACGTTGCCGTTGTTGTTCACAAAAAACGTTGAACTGACGCCGCGGCGACGTAACGCCAGCGCCGGGCACGCTCGAAACACGCTAGTGTGGGGTCTGTTAGTCGCCCTGGGGCTCGTGGCGACCAGCGCGGTGGACATCACTTCATATCATTCAAAATTCGACTGTGTTGTGGAGGTGAGTTATTGATCATTATAGTTAGACCATTACCGCTGTACCGCGCCTTAGGTGCGGGCGCGCAAGGCGCAGGCAAGGCGCGGGGCGAGACGGGGGAAGCATCGGCCGACGCGATTGGTCAGTTCGCCATCAACACTCATGGCGGTCGCAAGTGTCAAATTCAAATTCATATTCAAATTCGGACCGAACTGTCTATGTCAGCAGCACACGAGATTAGTTTTTAAAGATGGGTCATGCGATATCTCGTGATGTTAAGACATATGGAATAAATTGTTTTCCGTATTCCATATAATTCAAACTTTTAATAAACCAAAGCCTGATTTGAAGTAAGCTTAGTAAAATATGACTATATTGCATTTATATCATTTATTTCTAGTAAAATACATAATATAAAGTCAAAGGAAATGAAATATTTAGGTATTCTTGTTTAATTAATTTCGAACTTACTAATTAACCTCAATTAAATAATTTAATTTTGTCGCGTATGTAGAACTGTAACCTGATATCGTCAGATCTATCCGACAATATCGATCTCATGTGAACTCATGCACTTTCCTCCTCGGCCCCCACCTCACCGCGCATTCCTAAGGCGCGGTACAGCGGTTTTGGTCAAACTATAGTCTACGAAGTGCTTGAGTTCAACAACTACACATCAAAATAGCTCGGTAAGAGGTACTACCAAGAAATTTCATGCGTTATTATAATAGCCACAAAGTTGGTATTCGTAGCTGTCAGGATATTAATTTAACGGGAATCCAACTCGTTGTTCTGCGTTTGCACAAATGTTTTTAAACCTAAAAAAGATAGATCACTTTCTTGGTCGTCCATAAAAAATGTTCATCCCATGTGAGAGTAGAACCCTTGTCTCATCTATAGTATCGTTGTCGGAGAGTTAAAATAATTGCGTTCAATATAGAAGAATTGGGTAATGTCAGAAAAGGTCAGAAGTGGGTAACGTTTTTACAGCTACAACCGACATTCGCGCGGGCGAAGTCGCGAGCAACCGCTAGGATATGTACCAATATATATTTCTACAGTTTCAACGTACCTTAAACAGCTGCGACTCCAACTCAGCCTGGTGTATGACCTTCTGTCCTACAAGCGGCTCGGAGTCCCGTCTATCATCTTTCTCCTTATCCGTGCCGCCGTTAACAAGAGTGTTGTCGGGCGCTTCGCCTGAAGAACTCGTTTTCTTCTCGAAAAGCTCCGTTAGTTGCGCTGATGTCGGTACTACGGAATAGTTACATGTGATTTAGATTATACAGGCCATAATGTCATGTAATTTCGAATAACATCATTTATTTTCTGAAATTAATCGTTTCTAATAAATAAAAAACCTAATCTTATAACCTTGTTGTTATTAACATACTAATTCATTTTTAGTTTGTACCAATTTATACACTGGTCATATGTATGAGTATGGTGTATAGAAATGACAGGCAGTCAACACTTTCTTCAAAAAAACATTTAATACTCAAGTAAATTAATTGTGATCGCCGTAAAAAATGTCGCTAACTGCTCAATAATTGTATCGGAACACATTTTTTTTAGAATGTACTAAACATTTTAAATATGGTTGAGATATTATGTTACTAAAGATTTGCACTATACTATCAATAAAATATATGATTATGAAATATACTTTGAAAAGAAACCTTTACTTAAAATGAAGGATAATTTTAACTTGTTAAAATTTCTTTTATTTTTTTATGCTTTAATGTATTACATACTGTGCTTATATTTTTTGTTAAAATACATACTATATATGCTCCAGATTCATATTAGTATACTTACTTTTGCTCGGGCTGATGGCACCAAAAACATCAACACAAATTTTGGCGAGCCTCAAGTTCTCTATTAAATAAGGCAATGCTGATTCTTTTAGGTTTCCGATCAGTTGTCTAGTTATTAACAAAACTGCTAATTGCTGTAAGAAAATACAAGGTACTAGGTATAAATAATTCAAATTATTATGATAGATATTATGTATTACAAACAGTATTTAAAGAGATAAAGCCACATTTCGCAATGTGGATGATTTACAATGACCAAGGGCCCACGGACACCCAATTACCACTGCACGCGACGTGTCGCGGGTTCGATTCCTGTGTAGGACAAGAAGTTATGCGATCCACAAAGGCTTGTTCTAAATCTGGGTGTCTTTATGAATGTGAATTGAATGTCTGTGAAACCCCACGATACAATTATTGAATTCCTTAGTGCGGGAGTCGTTTGTTATAAAAGAAATAATACAAACCTCTTTTAACTTATCCATATCCTGCAGGTAAAACGCAATATAGAACAAACTCATGAACGAGTTCAGAAATTGGAACTGCAAAGAAACAATACACGCATATATTATCTGTATACATAAGAACTAATACATCGAAAGCATACTACTTACTACAACATAATAAACAATGAAATTATTTATGATAATTATTTTTACTATATTTATATTTATTTACAACATTTAAGAAATTTAGGATTCAGAATAATCTTTCTAAAAAAAATATTTTTGGTATTTTAGAATTTATTTTATTTGTATGTTAGTTGTGCTTGTGATAAGTGTGCATTGTAATTATATCTTCTTATCTTTGAAAGAGAATGCAAGTAGATTTTTTTGACAGTTTTAATTAAATTGGAATTGCCAAAAAAACTATAACTCAGATCAGGTTCCGCAGTGTTAAGACACTATACAACCTGATCTGATTCATAGTTTTCTCTTTTTCGTTTCGATCAATTTATTTAATTTAATGCGGCCGTTTCGAGGATTATTCAATTTAATGCGGCCAGTATTTAGCAACACTAATTGCAGCATCATTGGCGATGATTAGGTCCACCAACGTGCGATATAGTAATAATACCAGTCTATAAGCATCCCACGGCTGGGCACAGGCCTCTTCCCACATAGGGAAGGCTTAAGCGTAGATCACCACGCTAGCTCACTCATTTGAATAAAATAGTAGAACTGTCAAAGTCGATTTTAAAGTAATGTAAAAAAAAATACTTGTTTTATAAGTTTTTTTTTTGTGTCTACTTAACTACACAACAATGAATGAACACTACAACTTCCATAAAGACAACAAAATAATATGTATTACAGTGTATTATTATATTTTTAACTTGTTAATAATACAAACGGATACATCTATTTAGAACTCCTGTAATAAAAGACTTTACAAACATCTGAATTGAGAAAGTCCTCTTTTTTTGAAGTCGGTTAATAACTGATGAACACAGTCAGATTCACAATCACCACCACCATTTCAATTATAGTTGGGGTTCTTTAGTGTAGGCTTGCGTTCAACATACTAACAAAATCCCCATAAAATGCATGACATTACAAAATGCTTTTTCAAGATACTGTTTATCAGATTTATGCACATTTATCTTTAACTATGTCAATGTTAATATCTGTTTATTGCAATAACCACCAAAACAGCATTATTTTTAAATATAATTTTTATCTCTGATGGCACAAAATAAACTAATTCAAAAATATATTTTACATTTTCAGGAGTAGCTAACACATCGATGTAACCGTTTGTATAATATGCTATTCAGAAATGTTAATACTTCTCATGCAAGCGTAACGAAACAGCGTGCAAACTAAGTCACTGTGCCTTCCAGATTATTATTACATTTACCAATATATTATTAATGACCGTCTCCGTTATTTTCTAGAAGCAAAGCGTGATGGAAGCTTAGCTCTGAGCATGGCGTTAGTTTTTTTTACAGCATTTTTAAATACAAACCAATGCTATTTTCACAATCAGGTGATTCTCATACTTTGTCTCGAGTCGATAGTTCTCTGTTCGAAAAAAGTGACGTCATAATTCAGTGTTACCATTGTATGTTTTTTTTTATTTTTTTTTTGTTGTGTCCAGTCCCGTTTGGTAAGCAGTAAAGAGAAAAATAATATGCACTATAGTATAATATCTACACACTGTGTTATTCTACTGATTAAACTATGACTATACGTGGCTATTTATTGTCAATTTGTCTATTTATCGATATTATTTAAACGATTGATAGTCTATTTCTATACGAAGAAAAAATGATAATCCCAAACTAAAAGTGTCATGCAAAAATTGATACATATCTGGGAAATACTTATATACTCGTTTAAGAAACCGATTAAGTATTATTAACCGATAATTCAATGTAAATAAATAATATTCAAAGTAAAATATCATATTTGTTAGTTTTATAAACGAATATGTAAGTTTGGACAACCCTTAATATTGTAGAGAAGTTTATTAAAACTTTTCTTTGACTGACATACATTTATTTTCAATATAATAAACAAATTAATGCTATCCCCATACTAAGATAGGCAAATTACTTAAATATAAAATAAATACGCTATACTTAATATTATTGTCAGTAAGAACACCGGCGAGAGGTTTACAAAGAAAAAATAAATTAAATAAATTTCGAAATTGTATGATTCCATCCAAAGTCACACAAAAGAATTAAACTAACAAAAGTGACATTATCCACTAAATTTATTGTATTGTGACCTTCATGTCAATAACAATAATGCCGATATAGGAAACCTCTTCACACGAAAACAAAACAATGACGTATTCAAACCAAAATCGATGTAATTTAATATGAACTTTATAATCATACCCATTAAGTTGACACTATAAAACAAAATCAAACGTAAACCAAAACAGGGAGCAAATTAATGTTATGTCAATAAAGTCGATATTGCATTAACAAAATCAAACGGAAAACCAAACAGTGGGTATATAAGGGGTGTTGTTATTACCTTTGTCGTTAAGCCACCTCGCTATCCTAGCGTAGACTTCCTCTTCGACGGCTATGATAACAGCGAGTAGGGCGCGTGGTATCCATGTAAAATATACTATGTTGGCCTCCCACCAATCCTGAAAATATTACACTCATGTTAGTTGATAGAGAAAAATATGGGAGGTAAAGGGTCTATTAGGGACTTAAATTTTTCTTGAATTTCTCTTCTCATAAACCGTATTTTGGCACAATTCGGTATTTGATGCCTCTCTGGAAAGGGTGTTCTCGAAGTCCAGGGTCTACCTCTTGGGGTTTTGACAAAGATAAGTACGGGAAAAATACTCTAGGATGTATTGGCCAATAAGAGTTTGACATTAACCCACATCGTGTGCCCTCGGCGTGGGTTATCTATTTTTTTAACTGTGAAATGAAACACACTGCTGGGCTCAAAGTTCCCCTCCCCCCACCCTGCTTTTGTCTCCCTTTACCATCTTGCTTTTGAGGTTCCCCCGTTCTTTCACTCACGTACCCCAGGAATTTATAACCACGAATCCCTTACTATGTACAAAAACGGTTGTAAGATAAAAACGTTCATACCTGTGCTCTAAGTAGTGCGAAAGTCGCAGCAGCGGCGACGCTCAGACACAGAGCCATGAGAGGGACCGACACAGCGTGACGCCACACGCGCCTTCTCCACGCCGCGTATACTGGCTCCGGCCGACCTGTTACTGCGCTAGTACTCATCTCTCCCTGCGGATATACAACACATATACTTAATACGCTTGAAGTTTTATGGGATGAGAGCTGTGATCGACCCTGGTAGTATTTGTCTATAAAGGAAAAGTGGAAAACGAACTAAGTTATAAAAAACAAAATTCACCTGAAACAGTGGTCTCGGTTCAACAAGTAAATCATCTCTTTGATCCAATGTCCCCCACCTATACGCTAGTACATTTGAATATCTGTAACATACACAAAAAGTAAAAAATAAAATGAACAACGGGTCAGTGAAAACAATTGAAAACGAATTTCTTTTTTTTGCCTAGTTTTTATTGTAGCTAATGTGAAATATTTGAATCAAAATCAAAAAGTTTTTATTTCGAGTAGGCCTTTTCAGTCACTTTTAAAACGTTACTGACTTAAGTTGCGCGGTTCTAAAATGTCATTCTTATGAAGAAGAACCGGCAAGAAACTCCATAAGTTACTCTATTAAAAAAAGAAAAATACAATTTATACATTACAATAATTATGCAAAAACAACGTAATTTAGCAAAATGAATGACATACCTTTTCCACGTTTCTAAATAAACGCACGCCCAGAGCACGTTGAATAGCGAGAATAGTACATAAGCTATATCCTTCCAATAGTCATTCGCTGTGCCGAGCCAAATCTGTAACAGAAACATACAATGAAGAGCATAATTCCTGAGATATTAACTCAGTATAAGTTCTTCTACCTAGCCTTTTTCCAAACTTTATATGTTAGGCTGGGCTTGTTACTATTTTACTTGCTACACAGTTATTTATTGCAATCATAGTTTTTTCAATAATAATAAATAAATGTTGGGCAGATTACTCTTTCCATGATTTTAGATTTCAATATTCGGAATCAAGGGTTTCTCCCTTTTCTTTCCAAATTTGTCAGGATTATTTTCTATGATTATGAAAGTACAAGTAACTTTGAAAAGTCACATTATGCTAACCAGCATTGTGATCCAATTTGTTATCTCGCTACGATCTACAGCTTTTTTTTTATCAGAAATATGAACAGTATAGTTACCCAAAATATAAAACCGACAGCTGCAGGCACCGTCAACGACTGCGTGTAGTGTCCAAGCCAAGCGAAATACATTGCTATTTTAACACCGAAATACTCACTAATCTCATCTGAAAATATACAATCACATTTCAAAAAACCTAAGAATATATTTTAATGTGTCTAAGTATTTTTAACCGACTTAAAAAAGGAGAAGGTTTCTCAATTCTCAACCGTTAGAGAATGAACATATACTCGGGAATAATTCAACTTGCTGCTTTGGCACTAACTGCATTCAGCTGATATGATAATATCGGTTTATTTTCAGTATTTAGAGCCGTTGTTGTTGAAGTAGGTTTCTTTTTTGGTTAAAATTAATTATGTTAAAATTTTGTCCAAAGAGAATAATAATGATGGTTGATTTTACTAACGAATTCTTATCATAGCGATACAGGTTCTTCATAATAGATATAGATAGATTTTAGTTAATAGTTTGAGACATTGATTATGCATCTTAAATTTATATAATGTAACAATGTATCTTACCTAAAGGCTGAGGTGAAAATATAGTTTTAACCCATTTCGCTCTGAGGTTCTCTAAAGCAGCTCGTTCGTGGAGAGGAAACATGCTCGCCACCACACCTCTGCTAACACACGCTGGCACTGTCAAATAAAATACATATACATACATAAATATTTAGTAACCTAGAAAAAGAATGTTTTCTGATGAAAGTTTTTAGTTTCATGTTCCTCTGTTCATACTAAGAAGAATCGCAAAGACCAGAAATAAAACAAAGACTTTTTTAACAGTGGGAGAGAACAGACTCATAATAGAAATGTTAAAACTTTATAATTCTATTAGGTTAACATTGCATTATGACAAACGGATATTATTTTTTTACTTAACATCTGGTCGTATCCAGTTAGTGTTTAAACTAGTACAACCAGTATAGCCAGTACTAGTACTTCATAAAATAAATTTCAATATGTGACTAATCTAATATTGTCGGGCAAATTAATAAGAGAAAATTTGGCCACAGAACACGTAACAAGCATCGTACTTTAAACGTATGTTCCCATTCATGGTCTGTCCTTTACAAAGTTCAACGTATAGAAAAACAGGTGACCTTAACTCGTAAAACGGAGGTTAAACCCGTCCAAGGTGAAGTGGCTCTCAGCTCACAATAGTGCATTTAACCTTATTGTTAGATTTTATTAGGTGAGCTGAAGCATTACAATACAGGTAGAAGATATCCTACTTATATTATAAACGTAAAAGTATGTGTTTGTGGCTCTTTTACGTTTAAACGGCTTAATATTATTTAATGAAATGTGATATAGGATTAGCTGACACTCTGGATAAACATATGCTACTTTTTAACCGATTGCGTCCAGGGGGTAATGATTTTGTAGTTGTAATCGATATTCGCGCAGGTGAATCCGCTGGCAGATAGTTTCAAAATAAACTCCGAGACTTAATGAGACGGCATACATTTTAAGATCGGCAAAAAGTGTGATACATTTTTTGATGAAGTGTTAACTAATTGTATGCAAAACATGAATCAAATCGAATGTGGGCATTATTAAAGTTAGAATGGAAAATATAATCTCATTGCTACAACATTCTTACTTACTTGGCATACACATAGTGTTTCTACTGACGTAGCTTTGATTTTGAATATGACGGAAGCAAGGAAGAGACACACAATCGCAAATTTGTTGTTATGGCAATTCAATAGTATTGTTAAGTTACCTAATTAAGTATTACTATCCAGTTAAACTCCTTTATGTGCTAGTTAATAACATGCATTTGTATTAAATTCCCCATGTAGTCTTGCAGCAATAATGGCGAGCAGTAAAATACGCTTTTACGGTTTAATAAAAGCGTAGTTTTACTGCGTTTGCAGTCTCAACTATAAACATTTGCCCATATTGCTAGGATACAGTCTCTCAGATAGGAGGTAATATGCAATAAACTTGAGTAAGTGTATAATAAAATTAGCAGCACGGACAGTATTTAGCAAGTATTCTTAAGGTTTGATGTGAATTGTACTTAAATGTGAATTGGGAAAACGTTTTTAATAAACGTAGAAAGATTTATTAAATTCGGACTAAGTTAGATTACCCTTTTTTAAGAAATAGGAAAAACCATTATCTTAACTTATATCCATGCCAAATGACTTCAAATAATAAAACGCTTTTTAATTTCATGCTGTACTTATGACTTTGAGAGTAACGTAGTGACAGATTTGCATATTTTAAAATTACATGTTCATCACTGCAATTGGTTGTAATCCCAACGATCAACCAATACCAAGTCATCAGTTCAATTGACAAGGAATTCAACTGAGCAGCTTTCCAAAAACTGTGTCTTAAAGTTGAAGATCACGAGCGTTCCAAGTCAAAATCAAAAGTCAATTATTCAAATTAGGCTACAATGTAGCACTTTTTCAACGTCAAATTAATAATAGACAGCACCTCATCGCCAACCCTTCACCGCTTCCTGTGCTTTCGCTACGAGAGAAGAAACGGCGCAACAAACTCCCCAACTACAAAGGTAATTGCAGTCGTTCGTTTGTGTGTATAAACCCTTAAATGTGTTATTCAAGTTTTACCGTGTGTACGAACTCTTAAATACGTTATTCAGTCTTACTTACCAATACTTTGTCCAGGTCTGAGCGTGAGGGCTGGTTCTAACGCGTGCTCGTCACCGGGTTCCGCGCGCGCTGACTCCAGCACGTGCTTCACTAAGGCACCTCGCTCCTGCGAGTTTAACAGGTCGGCCGCTGATGAGCCCTGTGGAAAACCATACGTAAGACAATAAATGTTAATAGAAATCCATGTTTGTGGACTTCAGTTACTTGAAATGTCACTTGGATTTGCCTTTAGAATAATTCTGACCGTCCACCGGAGCGAAGCTAGGCTGCGGAGGAGAAACTGGGATATATTAACCAATAGGACTACACAAAATCTCCGATCTTTGCAATCCATTGGTTAATATTTCTCCTCCGCTCCGGTGGACAGGCAGCCTAAAGGGGGTTTATTTTCCTGTCAAAGGATGATATAAGCCGACAAAAACAACTGACGCATCAACCCAACTTACAACTCAAAGGGAACCTCTAAGGGGCATAAACATTGCGGTAGCTCAGGCGGAGATAGTGCGGTAAGTGAAACTCTTTTAAAAAAACCGGGGTCATAACTTTGGTTATGGTGTGTTAAGAAGAGTATCGCTACATGATTTCCTTCGTTTCCATTTCTTTTTCGCGTTGAGGTTAGGCTTGACATATAATTCTTGGACACGAAAAATGGCCAGAATAACATCAAACAAAAACAACATCACAGTCTGGATTAGGATTTATTCTCCGTTAGGGTCAAAAATCAGACAGTAAATGGCTTGACAAGAAAAAGAAAATCTCTCCTCAAACAATACAGGGTTGTGAAGTAGAACTAGGCTAACGTAAGCACAAAGAAGACATTGCTCTCCCATATACATAACATTTCCAGTTCTACAATACAAACTAAGTCAGATGTGCTGGCGACAACTGCACATAAACAGTTACACTACCATTTCATTTCAGACGGGGTAGTCTAAATATGGAGATATTGGCACATTGTTCGTCACACAAACTGTGGCTAGCTAGTTGGCGCCAAAAGCCGTAATTCAGAACAAATGACAAACACTGTAAGCAATTATATCGTGACTAGTTATTGCCCGCGACTTCCCCCGCGCGAATGTCGGTTATAGCCGTAAAAACGTTACTCACTTCTGGCCTTTTCTGACATTGCCCAATTCTTCTTTATCGAACGCAATTATAACAACTTTCCAACAACTATAGTTATATTTTAGTCAATATATATAAAAACTTAACAAATTATATACTAAAACCTTTTTTGAGAATCACTCTATACATTTGTAAAAACAGCATGAAAATTAGTGCAGTAGTTTTTGAGTTTATCGCGAACAGACAGACAGACACGGCGTAGAACTTTTCTTTATAATATGTAGTTATGTTGTGATAATATTCGAGCGAGCTGAGAAATTAATTGCGATTTAGATGCTGAAGGCATAAAAGTAATCTTATTTGATACAATAATAGGGTAAATAAATGTTCATAATAATGGTATAAATAACAACACAGATATTGCGTGCAATAAAAAAGCATATGCGTGTCGGAAACGCTTATTCTATGCAAACCATAAATAATTCATAGTAAATATCGATTCGTATTGACGTTATGGCTTGTTTTCGCAATGACTGACGCGTCCGATACAAGTTAGGTAACTATCGTAAAAATTGTAACGTCACATATTCACGGGTTGATAATTATTATATTGGTACTCAAATCGTAAAAGGGGTATTTTGCGATCATAGGTAGTAGTCAAAACAGGTTATGTGTGCATATTAAGTACGTAGACTACTGTTGATATTTTAATCTAATTTAAAAGTCGTTTATTTTTGTTCGAAAGTAAGTTTTTTTTGGTGAGTAGGCACAACATATGGTGGTTTAAACGAGGTAGTGAAGGTACTACGATAGCTAACTTCAATCTATTCTTGAAAACACCTCAAATAAGCCGAATCACAAAAAGAGAGGGATGTTTCATGAGTTCCTATGGTCTCTTTCTGGCCCCATCATCACCTATCATATTGTCTCCGAATTACCAAGTATAGAAAATTTGATTATGGACTTATACAGACAACGAGGCTGGTAAAAAGGAAGCAAGAGGTCGTAAAAAACATTTCCAATTCAGGTTTAACTCTATGAATCGAAGTAATAAGTTCCCGATCTTATTGCCTTCAAGTTGCAAAACCACTTCGGTGAAATGGAAAATATTGTACCAATATTTTCATACAAAATATGTTCGAGGTTTTACTTCAAGTGTCAATGCTATATCAAGACTTAACTCATATTAAGTAAATTT
Source organism: Chrysodeixis includens (assembly GCA_941860345.1). Classification (NCBI taxonomy): domain Eukaryota; kingdom Metazoa; phylum Arthropoda; class Insecta; order Lepidoptera; family Noctuidae; genus Chrysodeixis; species Chrysodeixis includens. The sequence goes on along the minus strand of OW796114.1, from coordinate 6,887,630 downwards.
TGTATGTGCCTCATCAGCCGAAGTGATCTGTCTTAGCACACACAAATTTATCTTTCAACTCTTTTCTTAAATGATATAAACTTTAAACAATTATAGTCCGTGCGTTATAGCATGGTGCGGGTGACACTTGCCTGTTTGACGTTGACGTCTGTCAGTGCCACATGATTAGTGATGGGCATTAGAAAAATCTTTTTTTATTGTTGTCGATTTTCGTATATTATATAACAATCAGAACCAGGTTTATGATTCTTTTTTACTCTTCTTTTTTATTTTGTTTACTCGTGGCAGACAGTACGACTGCTAGCGCCTTGTATGCGACACATATTTTGTTCTAATTCATTTTTGTTAAGTTGTTTTTGGTTTTAGTTTGTTTAGTTTTTTCCTTAGCAACTTTATAACCAATCCTACAATGTTGCGTTATTTCATCAATATAATTAAAGATTTTTTTTAAATAAAAATTAAACTACGCACGATATTCGTTTTTTATTCCAAAATAACATCGACAACCTGTCCATCGTAGCAGTAAATCCCATCACTAAATACGTCTCTGACGTTACGTTATACGCATAACACTTTACTTTATTTTTCACTTCATTAGATTTTATTTGAAGCCTAAAATATTCTGGTTGGCTTTAATTTAATCTACTACAGTTATAAACGATTTTGCATAATACGAATGTGATACAACTACAATAATAAGTTATAATTTTTACATCGCAGCAACTTTCAAGAGTGAAACTGTCACCCGCACCATGCTATAACGCACGGGCTATAGTAATTTTCTCCGCAACGATGCCGTTTTTGTAACATTTCCTAACTTAAATGAATTTTTTTGAACACAAAAATCGAATACATAAACTATAGCACGAATACACGATAATTAGACTAATTAATCCCTCATACTAAATATTCATAAACAAGATAATTTAATTCGCCATCATATTAAGCGGCCATTTTAAAAACAGGGACAAATGAAAGAGCATAAAATTGAATAAAACATCCATAATTGGGCCCACGTCAGGAAATTCCATGCGAACGAACAGATGTTCCGCTAATGACTGTGATATTCAACCAGCCTTGCTTTTTGCATTTCTAATAAATGGAAAAAGCAGAACCACTTCTAAAGCATAATGGGCGAATCGATGGTTAATAATATGAGCTGTATAACCTTCGAGGAAACTAACACTGATATCAGTAATAAAGGATGAGTATTGTGCTACACTTAGACTAATCTGACTTAAGTAGGTTAGAATTTCAGACTTTTCTATACCATGTGGACTTTTCCTAGTGGAAACCCAGTTCCTAATAGATTTGCCAATAGAAGATACACTTGCCTACATAATTGTAACTTGATTCTGACTTACTTTAATTTGCTCAGAAACATTACACGAGCGAGCTTTCTTCCGCATAATTTTATCTGAATTACATAATGATATAGGTATTAGGTGTAATCATAGAATTTTGAAATATCATGAAATTTGTGACACGAAGTCGTTAATGAAGGATTACTTGTACCATAGGCTTGCCGTCCCAAAATTCATAGAATATTTTTTGGCCCATCAAGCTTCAAAGCTAAGTCCTTATCTTTAAACAAAATTGTTTGGTTTAACAAAGCACGTGAATTATGGGAACATTTATTAAATTAGTACAATATACATAAGATTACTTCCATGTTTTCCAAATCCCAAAGCCCTTAAATCATAGTTACACAACTCAAAAGTTTATCGACGTAATCGGGTCGAGGCGAGACACAAACTTTGCAGTTTGCATAGCTCTACGTAACGACTCCGAGTAAACCCTACATGTCTTATTGTTAGGGATTCCGCTAGATACTGCATTGCTTAAACAAGGCATGAATACGGAATACGGGATTTACTAGGAGGAAATTTTCAGTTGTTGTTTATAATAAATGTTTGAAATGAAATAAGAATTTTTATTTAGTGTGTTTATTTCTTCTGAGTGACATATTATTTCAATTTGTATATGAATAGTAAACATTGCCTGCATTATTATACGTTTGGTTGAAACTACTATACGATTTTTACCAAAGCCTGAAATTGTTTCTAAAACAATTTGAAACCGGAGACTTATACGACAAGATACAGAAAAGCAGAATTATTCCTTTCCACATTTCATTATTTAGCCAAACAAGCCCCTATTACTGTCTGCAAAAACTAGTATTCCCATTTCCTACTACAGAACTTGTTTGAAATATTCACAACCTGAAAACAGGTCACCAATTTTCATATACGCCTCTCACATCCACATTTGGTATTTATAGCCCACACGAGACAATAGTTAATGGAAAAGTCGAATTGTATGATAAAGGTTACGTCACCTCATAACTTTTGCCTAGGAACTGAATAATTGAGTATTTTCTAGGTAATAAAAGTATTTTGAGGTGACGTCAGTAAAGTTTTCGGAATGATTAGGGAGATGCCTTGCCCAGCTGTGGGACAATATAAGTTAAGAAGAAACGTCCGTTTTTTTTTCTAGCTTTTCTTCGTCGTTATACGAGGCAAAAAAGGAAGCTAAGCTAGGACTTCAATAAACATAAATAGCATTTCATAAAAAAAAAATATAACATTTCCATTAAAACCTCCTTTCAAAAAGCTCGCCAAAGTACGATTCAGATTACAAAGTCGAATACGAAACCACATAATTGATCGCTTACAAACAATGTTCCAAATGGCGAAAGTTCAAGTTTCGAAGGTCTTACAAGCCCAATCTTCAATCAGCGACTCATAATTACAGACTTCGGAAATATTCGGCAATATTCGGTAGTATTCGGCAGTCCCCGAAGAAACGGTACTCTAAGAAAATGGAAGATATAAATAGCAGTGAATGGAGTCTATTATCAAAGTAAACGTTTATATCCCATTGGGAGGAGGCTCGATAAGTGGCGAATGTCTCGTTTCTTATATTTATACGTAAATAACATCTACATAAATATGTTATCAGTATGGAAATATACGTATTATGATGAAGACATGTCTTATTGACTAAATATTGCTCAAGAAAACACAGCTACAATCGTTATTTGTACTTGTTTACTTATATCAACAATGATAAAGGACTTTGCATTAATAATTTTCTTTGAACAGAAAAGTCCAGAAAAATATCCCTACATTACATTCATTAATCTAAGACATCGTTCTTTCTTTCGTTAATTAAAAAAGTTTAAATGACGTCCAACTCGACTGGCAACACCATTCATCCTGTCATGGCAATACTAATGAGAGTTATGATTGATTGGCTAAGTTATCAAAGGGACATCGAAACAATTTGAGCAGAAACGTGAAATGTCGACTATATTTGATGTGGGGTAGCAAGAATGGTTTATTGGAGCGGCACAGGGGTTGCAAATTGGCAGCACAATATCGTCATGTAAATCAAAATAGGTACACGGTATTTCAGGGTCAAGGAAATGGATTTTGTTAGGAACGCACGCACAATGGTTAGAAGAGACATGGAACGAATACCAATTTTGGAACACAGAACGGAGACAGTACGGCAGACCGTTTATAAGTTCAAAATCTGATTTTACTAACAAAAGCCGACAAAGGCCCAAAGGCTCTTAATTTTTTCACAAGCTTACTTATGAAAAATCTTTAGAGATAAGGGAAATATCCTTACCTTTTTAAGCTTTTTGTAAAAGTTACTTCATACCATACCTACATTACGTTTGAAGTAACTTGTAACAATTGAAACAATAATTTCCTTTGAAGACTTCACATCTACGCACGATGTTTTTGTTCGGAATTACTTCAAGTGTTGTTTGGACACTTATCTGAAAGTATTTAATACTAAAACGGTATCTCCAGATAAAAATACTGAAAATAGACTAAAAGTTTATTCAGTCTAGTCACGTTTATGCGTCTGTGAACTTATGAACATAAGAGTTCACGACCTCTTCCTTTATAAATACTGATCAAATTATGGGAGTGTGTTGAGGTTTGTCTGTATTAATATTATATGTAGGAACGCGCTTGTGGTTATTTTAGCCAACGATTTCATTTTTTCTTTGAATGTATACCTACTGAATATTTATTTTGGACCTTGCTTTTTTGCAGAACCAATTTAACCGCTGGTTTACCAAAAGGAGACCTAGTTTTGATTAAGTTTACTTTCGGTAAATATTAATTTATCTAAAAACTTACTTTTAGTGGAAGAAACAGCAATCTCAGTAGGGTAAGTAGAAATTACGGCGAAGTTTTAAAACGGGCAATTTTCTAAGCAGCGTGTTATGACAAGTCATTGTCATTAGCCTTTTATGATATACCTAGCATAATTTCTAATTATGGAGAACCCACAAAATATACTAACAGTATCTTCGATCACATAAAAAAACAAAACAAAATCGCATCCTCGTAAACATGTACAATCACAAAAGACCGGAAAAACATTAACATGGAGAAATGAGTCCACAGAAATATAAAATATAATACGTTTTGAATGCAAGCAACATTCAAACGAAACGAATATTTCTTGAACAATACACGTATTCTTGGTACACTCGTTGGAATCTAAAAGGTTTCCCTTTTCTTCTCTGAGTACCCTTCGAGAATGGTATCGAGAGGGAGTTTTGCTGGGTTGATCATTTTTTGGAACAAGTATTTCTGTACATGTATTTTTGTTCATGTTCTGACATTGTTTTATTTATGCTATGAACTTACGAAATTGATTGACTGGGAATGATAAGGATAGAATAGTCAAGCTTTAAATTAAATATCTCTTGAAATATTATTATGAAATCAGCGTTTTCTATAGCAAAATTAAAATAATTTTTTTACTAAGAATTTCAATATACTTAGTCAATCGAAGTTGATGTCTATGCACTTTCAGTACACTGTTAACAAATCTTGAACGATGGCATGCATGGAGCTCAATTATATCAAGTTCAAAACAACTAATGTTTGCACTCGATAAAAAAATCGATTTGTTTACTAATATCTCATTTATTACTGTACTGATAAGCATTTACGACCGTAAATTGTGACCAAAGCCAAGACCAAGAAGTATTAAAAATTCTCTCTTTATCATTGTCAAGAAGAATAACAAGAACAACACATCTTACTGTGATTTTATCGTAGATTCCATCTTGAATACGGGTGTTTCTGAATAAAATTTTAATAGTAATAAGTACATACCTTTTGAAAACAATGCATGTCACGAACGGTGAACTCTTTGTAGCCTCCACCAAATTCCGGCTTCAACTGTTTCGGCAGATGCATCTCTTCCGCTGTTTGTAATAGCCTGTTTAGAAACATAATTATTGTCAGGATTTTTTTTGAGATGACTATTTGCATGATTCTTTCAGGCGTAGACAAGAATGATACTTAACTAAGTGTAAACTACTAAGTTAATATTCAAAAATATGTTTTCGTCTTTACACTTTACTTGAACATGTTAAAAGCATGACATCTGACGAAGACATTATGCCATACATATACTTTGCGTTTTTGTACACGTCTGCAATTTTCCCAATCCAAAATCTATCATATCATTTTACCTATCGAACTTGCCGAAGAAACATACCTACATAAATAAGTCTCAAGCGCCGTCGAGTAAAAAGGAAATCGAAACTAGGAACATTGAATAGCAAAAAGTCAGGACGGTCTTAGTCCTAAAACCTTTTCAGTGAAGCGTCGACCTCGTGACCTTCAACCGTCCTTGTAATTTAATTCCAGTGACATGGCACCGAGTTTGCTCTTCAAACTGAACTTCAGAATATGATATTACGTTGACTAAGCAATTGTAGACGAACAATGTTTAATTTTCGTACATTTTCGTTAAGAGTACTTGGACTTCGACTTAATTAATACAACTTTGTATCTTTCACTTAAAGTTATTTTAAACATAAATCGTAAGATATTGTGATTAATTTATAGAACATTGAAGTTATTTATCTTTATATAGGATTGGACTTCATTGAATTTGCAATACTGCGAAATTGATCTGATTACCAGAACGTAAAAATAGATAACGCAATTACTAGCGTCCAAACATCGAAAAAATAAAACACGATCTCCCCACTTTTTTTTCGTCATTTCCGACCCACGCTAGAACAACTGCAATCCATGTACATTCCCTAAAATCTTCATCTACTACTACATACGTTCAAACAGACGTTTTCTTTTAAGAACCCTCCTAAGTTATAGCTCAACACTACAGCCTTTTTGATGCCCCGACCGCATATATAAAATAGCACGAGAAAGGCATTCAGCGCCAGTCCATTACGCAATACACCAGTTAGCTTTTATGCCGATTCGCTTTTCCAATATACTTTTATCAGTACTATAGTAGTAATGGCAGTGTGGTTTTTAAGTAAACATTACTTGGATACGACTGGTTGGTTAAACAATTTGTTTTTCGTTGAGTTTCATAATACGGAGCTCTTTGGAGTATTCATTACTCCATTACTTACATTAAATTTGTTTGCTCCAAGTAATGAGAGTTTAAATTTTTTGGATGGCTGGAAATGTAAAGGATGGCAAAAGTCGAGTTTAAATTAAATACTAAAACGAAAGACTGTACTATTTCCATTTGCTATCTCTACCACTTATATCTATTGTATGCGCCCCGTCCGTTCATTAATATTTTTTCTTACTTATCTCCATGTTTTTCGGTCTCGCTCTGCCCAATTTCATTCAAAGACATTTTTTTATGTAGCCTAAATAAGATCCCATTGCTGGGCAAAGGCCTGCCCTTTCTCCTTCCAAATTTCCTTATCTTTAAAAAAGGCTTTCTCTTCCTCCTCTTAAAGACATACTGTAGACGTACTGTTACTTAAGTAACAATAGTTTAACTTACACATCATCATCAGCGGTGATATAAAATGCGGCGCACTGTGACGACGCATGCTGTCTCACGCACACACGCAACCGCGGCCGACTCCCGCGCAGCTTCTGTAGTAGCCACAATAGCATACTGTCTGGGAGACCTGTTGAAAAATAAATGGGTAATATTTTCTGCTGACGTACCGTTGCCTTCTTTCAGCAAATAATAGATCCTTGCCCTATTTTTCGTGTGATTCGCTAGATACAACTAATGGAACAACAATGAGATTGGGTAGCAGCTTTTTCCTTATTATCCACATTTTGACTCCAGTCACTAATCCACTTGCCCGTGACCAGGGTAAATACCACCTCCTTTGGCGAAGGCATATGTCTAGTCAAATCTTTATACCCAACATAAATCCTCCCTTTGATGGCGTTTTCCCAATGTTGTGGTCGATTAACTTGCCTCAAGGGATCCAGCTGATGCCATTATTTTTCGATACGATTGCCGATCCAGAACATATTTATTGGGTAATTCAGTAACAAATTGAGTTTTTGGACAGGATTAACTTTTGAGTATAGATGATGTGACAATTTAAGGTGAACATCTAGCCAATCAGAAGTCCTCATACTCGCAACTCTCAAAGGATTGCATCAAATAGAACAGATATATTTATATGCAATGAATGTAGGTAAAACAATAGGTCACAAGAAACAAAAAGGCCTCATTGTACAATGCATGCAAATATAACACATAGTCGTAAGAACAGTTCAAAAACAAGGTACGTTATTCATCTTTAGGCTCGTAAATTACATAATTTTAAGGTTACATTGGAAGATTGCCAGGACCCGCCACATGAATATGGAATCCTTATCCTGAATTCATTAGCTAGTCCATGATTTATACTTTCATACGTAATATCGTTCGCGATTTTCGTTAGTAATAAATCTGTTCTGGAAATATGCCAGATTACGATAACGAGCCTAATATAAATCTCTTAGTAATTAAGTAATACATTATTTTATCATTACTTCAGTAGAAAAGTTGTAATAAATATCAAAATGAGTTAGAACAGAACCTCATTGAGTTCTTTATGCGAATTTAGGAAGTGTATTTTCGTATCTTTTTCTGCTCTGTAGCCAATATTTCAGGCCAGTGTAATACATAAATCTCTTTGCGGTAATACTTGTCTGTACTGTCATATTTATTACATTCTGAGCCAGGTCTTTCATCTTTCTTCGTTATATTATACCACCATGCCTATTGCAAAACTTTTTCGGTACTTTCGATCATCCAGTAAAATACAGTACAAAAATGCAATGTAACGTTTCAAGGTATTTGTATGGAATTTTACGTAAAGAAATTCTAAAACAATTTCTTGCACGTTTACGCTAGAATGTTAATTCTAAACGGACCATTACACCTTTTAAAAGTAAACTGGGGGTCTCATTTGAAGCTGACGTGAAAATAGCACGTACGTACATAACTAACACGAAGAGAGAATGGCGTAGCAGTTAACACGAACATTTCTGTAAAACGACGAACATCGGGGGGTCTACCAGTGGCCCAACACCTCTTCAAGCAAGGCTTGCATTTGTGGAAGCGAGGCACCGCTATACGCCAAATCTTGCTGTCTTACTTCCACAGCTCCGATTTCAAGAAACGGTGGTAAGACCCTAAACATTAAAAAGTCCGCGGAATGGGTAGCCTGGCGATAGGCCAAAAGTTTTTACTGAAAGAAGGGAAATATTCCAGCCAACTACGGATATCTAAGCTAGCATTTGTTTTAAAAATGAAATGAAACATTTCTGGACACGTTTCAATGTTTAAGTTGGTAAAAAAGACAATCGGAAGCTATTATTCTTATATTTTGTCTAAACGAATTACTTCAAGATATAATGTGTACTTTTTTGTCTGCGGAGATACATACCATATTCAGTACTTTGAAAATTATGACCATCTTTTGCCTGGTTGTTTGTTAAACGTAGTATTAAGGCGGTATTCTGACTTTCAATGATCGTTACCCAAATGGTAAACAAAAAACCATTACAGTTGTGAAACAGAAATCGAACACCACAAAACATACAAATTATTCGTTCGCCCTACAATACGTTTGAGAGTTAAGCATGTACTTAACATTAATAAATTCGTGGCGGTACCCGTACACCCGATTACCGTATCAATTGGATACACAGCGGTAGAATCAATTCCCCATCGTTCAGTAACAGTAAATATTCGGATTTATAATTCGTTAGGTCGAACGCACCTACTGTTATATAGAAATCGTTCTTATTTCAAAGCAGTAAGGTTCACTTTCCAGGTTTGTTCATATTACTGACGCGTTGTGTGTACTCCGTTTGAGATTTAAAGAAGTTCAGTAGCTTCAATTCTGTATTAAACTTCATGAGGTTATGGGATTATGAATGGGAATAAACATGTTGCTATGTGAGTCACAAAAGTAATCTTGATTACTTTATTACTTCCACTATTGTGATAACGATACTTGGCAACAAAAAAGTAGGAAGTTGGTTTTTTGAACTAACAAAAAGTATAAGCACAGCTATAAGTTACGAGACATTTTTTATGGGCAGAGAAAAACACAACTAAATGTTTCAGTTCCATTTTTGGGAAGGATAGAAGCCAGAAGGAAGCCTTTTCATGTTTTGACATTTAGGTCAAAATTGAACTCTTTTCTGCTGCCATTCCACTATTGCAGATTGGCTGTCAGCTCTGCATAGCTCAGTAGTTATAAATTGGGCTCAGTATCACTTAATTTATCAGGAACTAATACAGGTATTGCAGATCGACTAGTTACGATTGAAATTAACAAAACCAAATGAACATTTAAGCCTTTCTAGTCAGTATAAAGCCTGAAAGCATTCGGGTTGGGCCTACACTCAAGAGCTTTATCAAAACCCTCTTACAAACACGAAAGCTTTCGATATTAAGGCAACGATTATCCATCCATACGTGATTGGGGCTTACAACCGCAGTACTTATCAGAGACAGAAATGACAGCTTAGTAAATTGGATTCGGTCGGATACTTCGATATAGTATGGTTCTTGGCTGAAACGATTACAGAAATAATAGGAGTCTGTAACTGTCTTACTATAGCAAGGCATAGGATTCAAATACTATCTTTAAAGCTTAATTTAATGTATTTTTTCTAAATTCAGTCACTTGATACCAGAAATTAATCGCGCTTTTTTAGCTGTTCCTGTATGTCAGGCAAAAATCTGTACCCTACCCTTACCTCTCTCTCTTAGACCTGTTTTGGTAAAAGAAATAAATCTTATTGCACCACCTCCGCTTAGCTTGCTCCGATGTATTATGCCAAATCGATGGACCCATTGGCTTAAAAAGGTTTGGCTTTTAGTCGTCTGACATTCGGCAAAAATATCTACTTCTATTATAGACTGCCTATGAAACTTTGCGTGGAAGCTTTCCGAGTTATTAAAAAAGGTTTATTTAACATTCTCAGACTGGGTTAATGGGCCAAGAAATTCTATAAAACTATAACAAGTTAATAGGTCTAATTACGTTTAAAAGTACATTCGCCTTTGTGTAATGGGTCATTTGCATGAAACTTTCATAGTTTATAAATAGTATACATTGCAAAAACTATTTTAAATTAGGAATTCAGGTACCAGTTTAGAATTTCTAAGTCAATAATTCTATATGATTTATTAGTCATAATATTTAGATTTCTTTTTCTTCATAAAATATATGTTTTCATGGCTCATGAGCCCTCTAGAAATACTATAGCTTTCTAAGAGGCTATTCAAACCCTTCTATTGTAAAATCGAATGCTAAACTAAATGACAAAAATCTTCTTCTTCCTCTTTTAAAACTCCTTGAGCTTATAGCCTGAATAATCGTATCTGATCGAATGAACGCAACCGATTTTACATGTTGAGCGACCATTCAGAAACTGGGGGTAATTCGATCTTAATTATTGGCTGAGTCAGGTCAGGTAAGACATTAGAGGTCGCCCCTATTGGGTAAGTTCATTAGGAGTTTAAATTAAGGTGTATGGATGTATAGTAAGACGTACCCTGCCCTATAGACGTCCTTAATGACTCTTTATGTCGTTGGATATCGTGAGGTTTGATAATACAAGGTATTTTTCTTGAAGAGGTCTTCTTCTTCTGAACTCCGTTTGTTTAGGTAGTTAACTTAATGTAAACAATTTTGGTATGTCTTGTACAAAATGTGATCTTGAAAAATGTAAAATACATTTTATAACTTGAAATTCATTTAAATTTTCTAAAACTATAGATATTTGGTTTGTAAGTAGTGTTATCCATATTATAAAATATTATTTAGTTAATAACCTGAACAAATGGAGTATACGTACGGATATGAGCTTTTCAAAACATCATCAGTAGACATATCGTAGTGCAGAGATTGGTTGACTAAGTTTATGAAAAGCCTAGTTGACGCTTCAGGGTCTCATCAGACAGGGGTAATTAGAACGGGTGCCGGCATTATAGTGAAAGGCTGCGGTAAAAAGCCTTTCGTTAGTTTTTACTCGCTGCGACGAACGACTTACGCTAAGAACTCACGGAGCGAATTTAAACCGCGCCCGCCGCGGTGGCGGGCCCGCAGCCTCTGTAGAATGCAGATTTACATGTAAAAAATTAAAGCACAACTCACGACGCGGTTTACGCCCGCAGACTGTGCGATTGTTTGCGGCTCCCGCGGCACCGGCGGGCAACTTGTAGAATCGCGCGGGCCGCGGTCGCCCGCAAGCTCTGCGGTTTGCGCCCGCGAGCGCTGCGGTTGATTGGCGGGCGATCACAGTGGCGTAGAGGCCGGTCTTGCGTCTGCCGCTGCGGTCGCGATAGTCGCCCGCAAACGTGGCGGGCGATGATCGCAACCGCAGCGGCTGCGGGACCGCGCGAATAACCGGTCTCGTGAGTTTGGAAATAAATTTGCGGTTCCGCAACCGCTGCGGGCGCGGTAAGAAATCGCTCCGTGAGTTCTTAGCCTTATTCCCTGTTTAGGCATTCTTGTCGCAAATTTTCTTTAGGTACGTAATTTTTGAGTAAAGGCAACGCGACACGCAAGTAGATAGTACTACTTATAGTAAATAAGGATTTATTAAAGGTAATTTTCGATTTAACATCTATAAAATTACAATTTCCTCATGAATAGATCAAAACATTACGTTTACGGGCTATTAGACGTGGAAAGTCGAGACAGAAAACATTTAGGACTGATAAAAACATAGTTAAGTATCTATAACAAACAAGTTATTGGCAACAATCCAGAGCGGAAATGTGTTGCCAAACATCAATTGTAGTAACAAAGAGCAAGTTTCTAACGTAATATATAGGGGTTGAATGAACTAGGAATACAGTCTGGTCTGTCTCACTGCTGGGCAAAATCCTATTCCCATACAAAGAAGATAAGAGTATTGATCACCATCAGATTGGTCGTTGTATGCACACTCTTGGGTTGTGTATCTCGCTTTGAAATTCAAGTTTTTTTACGACGATTTCTTGAAATTAATTTTCATTGCTAGCTAGTAAATAGGTAATCTGATGTTTGTCCAGTTTTCACAAAAATGCGGAACTAAATATATTTTAATAAAAATTGCAAAAAAAATTGGACTGGAAATTGGGAAAGATACTAGAATCTAATAAAACCAACATACCATGTAGGCCTACTGCCGCGTCAATGTAATGAATGGTATTCTAACGTATAATGGGAGCCGAATTCGCGAGTACGTATATTTTGAGCCAAGTTTTTTAAGCTACATAAGATTCTAATTTACTTTGACAAAGTACTCCATTATGCATTCTTTATCAAATAGACAGTATAAGTTGTTTCCTTCGGGAAATAGGATAGAATACATTAATTTTGTATGATTAATTTTCTAGCTTTTTCTCAGGCTGTATCGGAGTCGGTCAGCTTTTAGTCTCACAGGATTCAGAATATCGTAACTGAATACCGTATTTGACATGGATCGACTTATCTGGGGGCATGGCCTCTGCATGCTGGACCTGTGTCCCCGTGTAAGGACTGAGTTTACTCCCTTGAAGTTAGCCCGTAAATTAAAAGAGACACAAATAAACTGATCAATAATTTGCTGATGCTTTTTTTTATTAGAGTCAGTAACGTTTTGAAAGTGCCTGAGAAGGCCTACTCGAAATAAAAACCTTTTGATTTTGATTTTGATTTATTATTTTATTTTTATAACGCCAACTCTGAGAGAAAGAGTTAAAGGTGTGGGAATGAGACGCCGCTCTACGATGAGTACAGCATCATCTCGCTTACACTAAAGCAACACTCTTACTTTAAGTGATGATGAGCTCTTTGACCTCCACCAGACATTCGAGTAACACTCACAACAGTACACTGAAGGACTATTTAGTGGCATTTAGTATAATAAATTAAATTTTCAGGTTTTTCATTAATTACAACATACATGTAAATTACAGTAGGTAAGTAGTTACGTTAAAACGCGACCACAGTTAATGAAAACAGGCCAGTGATTGTACTACAGTTAATTGGAATTGTAGTAACACAATCAAGTGACTCATATACAGCAAATTGGGATAGATATCATTGCTTCAATGATATTATCGAAATTCGCACTGGTTACTGGTCATCTCAAATGAGTAGATATCAAATTGGGGTTTTTTTCTGAATGTATGTTGAGGTTTAGCTAGCCTTTCCAGGGTTTAGCCGTTTGCCACATTTTACAAGGAGCAACTTATTTTCTGATCTCTACAACTTATCTGACTATTAATATAACACTAATATATTATATCTGACTAATAATAATATGACTAATAATACCCTTAAATTTATTTTTTCACTACTGTCCAGGATAAATACTGGGAATAAGCATCTCTCTGAATTAAAAACAAAAATATAGGAAAATAGTTATATTACAATATACATATAAAATTCCTGTGTCACAATGTTAGTTACCTGACTACTCCGAAACAGCTGGACCAATTCTCTAGAAATTTTGTATAAGTAATAATATGCAATCAGTAGGTTTAAGAATTGGGCAACATCTATTTTTCATCCCAATTTTTTTTGTTTTTTTTTTCGCGAAAGTCGCGGGCAACAGCTAGTATTACAATTACCTCGTATTAGTCATATACATTATTTTATTAACAAGTAATAATTTACTATTCAATTATTCAATTCAAATCAATAGATTTGCATATGATTATGAGTCAGACTTGACATATTTAGGTAGGTGTAGTAGTATTTTATGGATATAGACATAGACATAACAACTGCTAAAATATTTTAGCTAACCTATCCATAAAACTGTATGCAATTAGAGTTTTCTTAAAGGATAATTGAACTTTGTTCTATTATAATTGCATGTTTAAAAATAATTGCGGCAGGTATAATTTCAAGCATCTAACTCTAACTGACAATATAAAGTTCTCAACAAGGCTCCTGCGTGCTGGACCTGTGTACCTAAGTAAGCCTTTAAACAGGACTGGGTTTCATCCCTTGAAGTCATCCCGTGAATAGAAGAGACAATTATTAAAAGATCACTATTTTTTCTTTTCGCTGCTAAAAATACTGGAACTACTAACAAATTACTAGAACTTTATATACAAATGCTAATGATAAACTGAGTAGGCATCCAGACTTAAAGATAAACTTTTTTAGGAATATGTGTCCTTATGAAAATGGCGTTTAAAAAAGAATACTAACCTTTAGGGAATATAAGGACAACATCAGTGTGTTGAGTTGGTGTGGAATGCAGGAGAAGGCGACGAGGGTGCATCAGATGGGCACTGAGCTGCCCCGCCATCGGCAGGCGACGACGTAGCTCGCGGCCGGCTAAACAATAATAAAAAAATTAAATGTTCAGCTACACAAAACATATTAATTTTAATTTAATGAAATAGTTTTGTTAAAATTATTTTTATACAATATCTTCATTCAAACAGCTATTATCAACAACAACAATGTGTGCATTTAACAGAATAATAAAACACAATCTACGCACCACTATCCAACTTATCTTTCGCAAATTCAGCAAAAGATCTGTGTTCTTGAGGTGTAGAATGCGCACTGCTCTCGTAATCTTCTTTTTCGGGGTTTCCCACACTCCCATCTTCACCCTCCATGGCGAAAACTCTTAATACAGTCCTCAACGCAATAACAATAAAACTATACACACAATATCGTGAGAGACCTTCAGTTTCTTACATCATCCACTAAAATAGTGGCTATGAACTTATGTTATGACTAAAGCACAGCATCAAACTGGAAAATGTGACGTCCCATCAAACCGACAAAGACGACTAACATTGTCAGTCGTTATAACTGAAAACACGTTTATTTACTTGGTAAATATTTTATTTTGTGACAAAACTGAGGTCGCGCGCTGCTGTCACTAATTCAAAATTGATTTTTGGCCGCCATTTTCAGGTGGCGTCGGTGTTGCTATAAGTATAATAACTCACTCACTTCCTACAACTAACTTGAATAAAATTAGATTTTATTACCTGAATTCTAAGCAACTTTCAATCATGATTTTATTGTATTACATATTTCATGGATAATCGAGTATGATCAAAATTATGAATCCATTATAGTCCAACAAATCTAAGAAGTACCGTTTGACGTTTCATCATTTTCAAACCGAAACAACTTTGTTCATGCGTACAATACTCAGTTTCGACAACCTTTGTCATAAAACCATGAATTTAGAAAGATTTTATTATTGTATTTAAAAATTTTCAATTTTTAATATCCTAATTTAATTGAAAACTTTCAAACAAAGCAAAATAACACCTATTTACATAGTAAATAATTTCTAATAGTTCTATTTTTGACCTCATTGCAAAGTCACTTAGTTAGGTCACTGCTTGTAGTGTTGTGACTCTTCAGATACACTTGTATGCGAAAAAATCGATTACATATATGAAAAATCGAATGTATTACTTTCAAATTATCAATTGACGACACATTACTGCGCGACCGCATTATGCACTTAATACATAGGTACCCTAAAATAAATTACGACTTCGACAGAGACGTACACTTTGATAATTTCATAGATAATCAACTAGTCAATAATTTAAATGACGATGACGATGACGATTCTAGTACTAGTAGTGTATAAATAAAATATCCTAAACATAACTTTTATTTCTTTATGACAATTTATCTCTTAAAATTTGGATATTATAGTAATCGATCTCATAAAAATCGGATATTATAGTAATCGATTTTTTTACTCCCAACCCTCTTATCCTATTTGTCATAACTGTCAAACGGTACTTCTTAGATTTGTTGGACTATAAAAGTCTTTATGTTTGACAGTTCCAAAGAATCTTATAGACTGGTAACACCATCTTGAAAACGTCACATGATGTCAAAACAAATCACGTTCGGATATTTGTCTAAAAACACTGTAAAAACAGCAATCCGTAATAATTTTAAATATAAAATTTAAGAAGAAAACTTTAACATACAGTATCAAATGTTTCTTTAGGCATTACTTTCCATTAAACAACCCTGTTTTCCCTTTCTTTTTACTTTAATACAATTTTATTTCTGAACGTACTTGCTTTGCGGTCATAGCTGTATTAATTTAGTCCTTATTTTGGAATTTTAGTTCATTAATAATAGAAAAAATTGCTATGAAAAGAGATCGATTGTTTTTAAACATCTACTTTCTGCAGACAACAGCATACACTTTGGCTTTTGTTGTTGCCTTTATTGTTATCATATTGCTCGAAAGAAATAAAGAAGAAGGCCGTAATTGTCCCATTTAATAAATTTATTGTAAAATTTACTTTTAAATAAGTACAAAACATTAACTTTTATTAGTGACACATTACTTTTATCATCTTATAGCAATGGACCTTCTGAGGAGGTTTTGACAGTGGAAAATTCACCGTTGTGATTATCCGAACGAGTTTAAATATTCGACTTTCTGTCACATCATTTGTAAACGTTCGTTAATTTGCGCGATAATACGAGTTACAATGGACGTGTGATGAGCCGAACGTCGCGACTTTCTCTTAATTGTAATTATAGTGTTAAAAACGAAAATATTCGCGCAGCTGGAGCAGGAGAAATAATCATTGACGTGATAGTGAACCTGTAAAATATAAAGGTATGTACAACTTGTATTGATAAATGACCTTTCTTTGTACTCATGTAATCGTCGCAATTTTCTAAAATTAAATTTCTGTATCTGTTTTTACTGTGAAATTGTACATTGAGACTTCAATTTATTATCGACGTGAAGGTTTGCTGTTTATTTGTGTCTCTTGCGTCGTATTTATTGTTTTTGTGATAACCCACTTTCACAAAAAACACAGCTGTTATGTCGTCACGCCTAATGTCCTACAGCTGAGTTTCTGTGACATCAATATTATTCTTTTTAGTCCTTATTTTTCTCGTGATCGGAAACATATGGTAATTTATGAAGAACAGTTTCTATCAAAATAATAATAAGTGAACTGAAGGTATAATGTGGCGAAATATAATGCGTTTTGTTTTCATAACAGCATCCTGTTAATTCATGATAATAATGCTTTTATAATTACTTCCCTTTTATGTGCATTGTGAAGAGGTTGCACTTCCATGTTTAAAGTATTTTAATACTTAATTTTTTTATTACATATCTATACTAATATTATAAAGCTGAAGAGTTTGTTTGTTTGTTTGTTTGTTTGTTTGTTTGTTTGTTTGAACGCGCTAATCTCAAGAACTACTGGTTCGAATCGAAAAATTCTTTTTGTGTTGAATAGACCATTTATCGAGGAAGGCTTTAGGCTATATAATATTACGTTGCAACTATTAGGAGCGAAGAAATAATGGTAAATGTGTAAAAAACGGGGAAATTTTTTCATCCTTGAGGGCTTCTGTTGCGTGCGCTGCGAAAACGGTTCAAGATACACACAATATGTGTATGTAAGAATTATTCCTATTGAAATGATCTTAAAAAAATGTCCGCGACAGTATATGTCTATATTTTAAGGTTAACTCACTAGAACCGTTTTTATGGTAATCAAATTCGATCGAAATTAATGCATCAACGCACAGCCCAAACTACTGGACGGATCGGGCTGAAATTTGGCATGCAGGTAGATGTTATGACGTAGGTATCCGCTAAGAAAGGATTTTGATAAATTCTACCCCCAAGGGGATAAAATAGGGGATGAAATTTTTTATGAAACTTTGTCAAAATTAAACCGATCGGGCTGAGACTTTACACGCACATAGGTACTATAATGTAGGCATCCGCTAAGAAAGATTTTGATAAATTCCACACCTAAGGGGATGAAATAGGGGATGTTTGTAGAAATCTTCTTAGATTTTTGACTAGCCATGACTATAAACAAGTCTCAGGGGCAAACTCTCAAATTTGCGGGTATTGACTTGAGAGAACATTGCTTCTCTCATGGGCAGTTCTATGTTGCTTGCTCACGAGTAAGTTCTCCCAGTAGCTTGATAGGTTTAGCGCCAAATGACAAATTAGTTAAGAATATTGTGTACAAGTAAGTTTTGTAGGCCCTAATTTTTTACACTAACTTGCTAAACAATAATACTTCTTAACGCGTGCGAAGCCGCGGGCAAAAGCTAGTCCTAAGATAATTATATAAAGTCTCTTGATATTTATTATTAAATTATTTTACTATGTAAATATGTTTATTGTGTGATTATTAATACTGTTAATTTGCATTACTGGTAATTTTGCATGTCTTTTAACAACAGGGCATAGCTTTTACTTGTTCTACAAATGAAAGTATTTTCAATTAATTTGAACTTTTAATAGTCATTAAAATGATACATGTCTTCTACTTCTAAATTTGCATTTAGTATAATCACTATTTTTATGTAAATTTTACATTTATATGGTACATGGTTGCTTGCGGTATATACTATGTAGCCAGCTATTATATTATAAATAAATATTCATGTTGTTTTGTAGTTAATTATATCTAAAAATGTAGTATAATATTATGTCTATAAGATTCTAATTGGATAATGGTTTCTTATTTATCATCTTTATATCTCTACTTTACAGGGTGATGTTATGTAATTACATTTTTTTGTGACAAACATTACAAAATAATTATGCCTTGATTATTATCTTATAACTTACTTTAAAAGTTATTTACATTTTATTTTAACTTTGATAAATAGCAAAATTTTTTGTGACTAATAAATTCAACAACATATTCTATTCTTTGTACACATTTACGATTGTATTGGTACATTTACCCTAATGAAAATGATACATACTACATGCTTACCATCAACGGCAACCCATTGAAAATCTAATATGTGGTGTACAATAGGTGATAGGGTACAGCATTCAAAAGCTTAATACTGTAGCATAAACCTAAATTTCTAATTACTACTAAAACATTCTTACACTTTATTACCAAGTACTTTTTTGACTAAACCTTGTTCATCATTCCTTTAAAAAAGGTTTATTACTATAGACTAAGACTTCTTTTTAAATCCTGATGTTGGTACATAGTAGTGGTATAATTTGTGCAATTATAATATTACCGTGTTGGCAATCAACCTTGATATTATGATTACTTATCTAACGAGTACATGATTTTATAAGTGCTTACACTGCATACTTGATCTGATTTTATATGATATGTTAGAATATAATTTGTGTATAATGTGCTGTAGATATATTTAGTAGACTATACTTATAATTTTAGGTAGAAGCTTCTCTGAAACTTTACTGTATTTTTGATGTTTTGCAGCTTTCAACTAAAACATGATATTGGTTATTAGTAAATTTACACTTCTAATAAAAAATGATAATGTATAGCTGCATGTTGATACATCTGAAACAATTTGCAACTATGAATTCTATTTATTAGTTACTATTTATACCATAAAGTTATGGGAGTCAGTAGAAAAAAAGTATAGAAGACTGCAGTGCGACTTATTATTGAGTAGCATTTAAATATTCCATCTAACTTAAGTAGTATAATTAATCTTTATAACGTTATTTCTCTCTTAATTTCTTACCCTATAATTTCGTCCCATTATTTGCTCTGCGTTTTTAGTAAGTTTGTTCCCCCCTAGATGGCGTTGGATTGGGAGACGTTGCCGCTTCTTCCACTGACGTGCATTATGGACCACCTCAGTACGGAGGATGCGCTAGCGGCGATGTCCACTTGCAGACACTGGCGGAATGCTATGCTGCTATATGAAGGCCGCAGGTGAGAATGTTTCATATAATTTAAACCTCGAAGAAAGAAGGGTGGGGCCTGGTGAACTTAAAAGTTTTGAAACGAGACTTGTGGCTGTAAGCAATAACTACTCAACTAAGAGTAGTTCTTGCTTACAACCATAAGTCTCTTCAATGTTACCTAGTTAAGTAACATTCTAAATTGTCTAGTTATCTGACTGAAACAGCATGACCTATGGGCGACATTTTGCTGTAAGTCGTTCTTCCATTATTTGCCTGTTGAAGCTGTGATAGTCAAGTGGTAAGACCATAGGACTGCCAAGTCGAAGGTCTCTATTCAAATGGTTCTAAAACCTATCCATCCGTACGATTCAACATCTTCGTTTTTGGGTGGTTAAGTCCATATTTGATCGTCCACTTAAACAGCATTAAAGCTTTAAGAAGTATTTTTGTATTAAAGAACTTTCGTCTCAATTAATTTATAAGACGGAAACAGCCGTGAGAGGTTGATCAGTTAAGAAAGATGGCGGTAACTGTTTATAAAGTACCAGACGACCTTAGATAGTGTTCTTTCTACTCACAACCAGTTTTTTAAAGGTTAAATATAATATTGAATTGAGCGGCCATGCATCTAAAATATCGATTAATATGAAGTTAATAGTATCATGTTGATTACACCGATGCATTATTTCATTAGTACCTAAGTGTAGTAATACACAAACAGTAACTATTATTTGTTTATTGCAACTTCTGATTTCATTGTGCTCATAATGAGATCTCTATAAACATTTATAAATTATGGCCAGTCTGACTGTGTGTAATACATTCCATTATCAGCACATTGTTTTGTATTACGTCTCTAGGCAAAGTATATGTTAGTTTGATAACGTATTATGTAGTGTTAAGAAACAGCGAGAGCTTGATAGCAAAGTACTTAGCGGTTTCTATGTCAGTCACGTGTTTTTGATTGCACGTGTGATAAAGTAGAGAAATCATTTCGAGTTTAACGTAGCTTTGCGCGAAAGGTACTACCATGCTCTTATATAAATTGAATCGATATAGCTACCTTCTTGGCAATTGAGACCTTACACGATAATCATCGAAACGAAGAGTAGCCAATGCGTTTACTGAGCAGTTATATACAAACTACAAAACCTAAACGCAAATTAAATACGCGTAGTTACTCCCTAGAAAACTAAGACTGGTCCTTTCGGGCGGTCCTTTTTCTCCAAATCAAGTACAAGAAAACTTATCAGCCTATTGCTAACCTATTGGTATTTTGTCCTTAGGCACCCATTTAAAATACGAGCCAAGCATAATCTGGAAAAGAACCTGTTCATCGCTCGCATATTCAAGAAGCACACACGAAGCCTGCACGTCTTCGTCGACTGCAGTGACACCGAGCTCGAGAAGTTCATGAACCTTATACTTCCACAGTAAGTAAAACTGTTATTTTAGTATTCGAATGTCGTATTAAAATGACCATTATAATATCAGCCTATCACAGACCAAGCATCCCGGTCGAAAAGACCATATTAATTAGCACAAAAGAGGACATCGTAGACCGAGCGCGTGATATGTATTAACTGGGTAATAACAGGCCTAATTAAAGAGTATTAAAGCTTCTTAGGTAACTAAATCTCATACACGTCCTTTCTATCGTTAATCCATTCAATCGCTAACAAGAATACAAATCGATTGAAACACTACGTAGCTACATGTAATTCCTAAAGGACCACGTATAATTGATAAGCATGTCCCGTGTTACTAGTACCGCTGGCCAGCTTTACGGATTGTTGGTCTTACTTAACACTTTTCTTAGTTTACAAAACGTTTAAGTATACTTGCGTACGAGGTTTCACCAACGGTTAATAAATTTTTGTGTTGAACACTCTTCTGCACACCTGAATTCGGCATATGGTCAACCTTGTCCAAAATTGCCCCTTGACTTGGACAAAATTATATTGTCACAGACCCCCTAAGATTAGAACAAGTTTGTGTACAAAAGGACCAGAACGACGTCAATGTGAACTGGCTCCCCTTCATATCGAAGACCCATTATTCAATTGCTTCCATTCAAGTACGTTACAAGCTCGGCAAGATTTGTTGAAGGGGTCCCCTTTGCTAATTATAATGGTTAAGGAGTGTTTCACCTCAACATAGGATGACGACTCGTAAAAACGGGATCGGCACAAATTGAATAAGCTTTAGAATTGAATACAATTGAAATTTTCAACGTATTTTAAATTTGAATAAGCAATTGTTTGTTTTGCGAGCCTTGACCTAAATTGGCATCGTCTCGTCGACTAAGCTTTATTGATCTTAAGTCTCCTCTCGTTTCGATCGTCTTACCTACTGAGGGCCTAGACAATATTACGTCGCATTAGAATAGAAAACTTCAAGAGAATGGCGTTTCTTTTCGAACTGAAGTGAAACTAACTCGACAGTTGAATTAGTTTTATCGATTCTTCATCGTTACAGCTCAGAGACATGTAATTTGTCCACAGACGGTGTATGTTCTCCGGGTATCTTTATAAAGACGATGAAAGTGCTCTTCTGTTTCCAATTGTTGCAATCACATAATATCCGGTCCTTACATAAAAGACAGAGATACAGACTGTCTAAACGTTTTCAGCTTACTTTTATTTCGTTTTAAATACCTTTCCACTTTCTGTAGCTTCCGTTTATTACTTTAAAACTATTTTAAAGATTCTTTTTAATCGGTTCGTTTTAAATACAAATGTAAGAGCTTATCTCAGTAAGAATAAACAGTGGCGCTATTGTGCAAATGTAATTTTAGTTAACGTAGTATGGCTTTGTGTTGTGATTGCTAAATAACAGTTGCACTATGCATTAGTGTACCTACGTCCTGCGTTTACATGATATTCTTGGAATATATGACTATACAATGCAACGTTATTAATTTAATCATACTACTACAATGTATCGTGTAATAGACTGGTCCTATTATCCTAATACGGTTGAATAAAAATGTTCTGTCGGCGAATACATGATGTTTACGGCGCAGCGCGATTGCTATATTACATCTATACAGACAGACAGTCAATGTCGGGTCTAAACCTGAACATCGATAGCTGAGTCTTATATTAGAACGTGTTTAATCAATACGAGCGGTCGCCGTAGCGCCATCGTCGTTCAAGTGATGTAACAATGACACAACTACGCACAACACAATATATGTTTACGAAACGTTATTGTAATGTTTTATAACAAATAAACGACTTGCATTAGCTCATTATTGTCTTTCTCACGCATATGGCTTCGGACGAAAGGACCAAAGTTAATCAGATTGAAAGGACCAAAAATACGTAGGAATATATGATTGGTTCCTTGAGTTGTTATAATATAATTGTAGGAAAATGTTGTTTGTGGTAATTTAACTCCGCTTGGCAAGAAAATATTTCCTGCCATATTCTTGTATTTCCGTGGTAATTGCTGTTTGTTTATTACAAGTTATATTTATCCTTATGCTATACCTCGTCCGGTTTGCTCGTATTGCGACCAAGTGGGCGATTGGTCCTTTTTACTTTCACATTTTTTTTTTGTTTTAAGAGTCGAGTGTTTATGTATTTAAATAATATCCGGTGTCAGGATAACAGTTGAACCTACGACCTCTCGATTCTGACAACAATACTCGTTATGCTATTGTCATTTTATAATACAACAAAAGGGTTTAAAAGAGGTCGCGTCGGGGTCGTTCCAGCCTCGCAACTGTGGAACTTGTAACTTAGTCGTAATAATGTATGTGTTTAAAAACGTTACTGGTCCTTTTATTCGCATAGCCCTCTTGTAATGTTGAAGTTCGGTTGGGGTCAGCTTTCAGTTACACTGGATGCAGATTATATTAAAAAGTCATTGCTATTTTTTTTTTATTCGTCGGCTAAGTAACCCTGTTTGAGTGTCTAACAGAGGGACCATATTGCCCACCCTTCACCACTTAATAATGTGCTCTATCGGTAAAAAAAAAAATGTAACAATTCATCTACTTGAAAGTATCCAAGTAGATGAATTAGTATTTCAAAATGAAATATTGCTTTGCTCTTAAAACATCTTGTCGAATCTTATCGTTGTTTTATAAGTGTTCAGTCAAGTGAAATAAGTGTTTGTACTTATTTAGGATAATAGGGATATTTAGGGAAATAAGTCATGTTCAATACGGCAGTTACATGGAAACTTAGTATGAAAAATAAAATTTATATAATTAATTCCTACATCAATCAACGAATACAACTTTCATATTATAAAATCACGGCTATATTGCTGTAAAAAACATAATGCTGTATATTTAATTATTCAAAGCAATTTATGTACACGTAATAATTATGTTATGCTATATTACTTCAACATAATATTACTCATTTTAGTCAACTCAGCTTAGTGCTGAGATCGAAGATTTAACATTTTTACATCGTTTATCTATGTGATACTTATATTATAAAATAAAGATAGTGATATAGTGACTCATGTGACTAAGAGAGTGATGAGTCTGAATGTTGATAGATGTGAAGGGGAAAGCCTAAGAAAAGATTGTCTAAGAAATGATATGAATGAAAAATGACTAAATGATCTCAGGAGCTATTAAATTGAATTTGGGGATTATTTTAGAAATCAACGTTACATGTTAACCCAAAAATATAGATACTACCCAGCGAAATAGGCTCGTGTCAGCTAATAAGTCATATAAACTTAAGTATAAAATTTTTATTGAGAATGGTGTCCTTTAAATTAGGATCCTAAATAGGTAACAGATAACAAGTATGTAACTTCAGTATATTTAATCTTATAAAACTAAAGGCTCAAACGCCTTTAGTTTCAATCTCATACTATACATATAAGAATTAATGCACAACAGACTACTTTCAAACGTGATAAGGCTTCGTTGTATAAGTATCCATTAAAATGTATAAGAAGTAAACCGAATAGTCAACGCTACGACAACACTTTCCAAAATACAACATACAACGTATAAATTACATTAAAATTTCTTGTAAAGTTAGGCTTGAATTTTGATATGCGAAAGTCATGTTAGTTCGTACGTTTACTACCGTGTTTAGTTATGAAATGCAATTAACATATTACGTGAGTGTATGAATAATTACGGTCTTATCGCTCTGGTCCTTGCGTCCTAACTGACAAGCGTGAGAATTCAATTATTTCCGACAAGTACGATTGTGGTTTTTGCTGTATGATTATTTAATACAGAAAACTATAACTGTTATATAAGGTATATTAAATGTTGTTTGTTTCTTTACAGATTTTTTGACACAGCGAAGCTACTTGAGGTTGTATTTATCGGTCCAAGCTTCATTCAGCAAAGTCATCAAGTGCCATTTGTTAAACTGAATAGGTAAGATTTTGTTTTACTTACTATGGTATTCTTGTAAGTGCGAATCTACTCCGCGTACTCAGCACTATCTTCATCGTCGTCATTTGCCGACGATACCTTTTTGGGTAATACCAATCTACAGTGTGCGCAAGTGCTAGTCGCCTTTTGACGTATGTCACCGGGTGTGGTTGACAAAAGATATTCTATGTCCCGTACGTGTTTTCAAGACTCCTTCCATCCAGCTTACATTCTTCAGGAGCTGACAAGGCACGGGGGCACACTAAGATTAAAATTAACGTAACCTAGATTGTTATGGCGAATAAGAATTTGAAATAGGATCAAAGGACCAAAACCATTAAGGGAAAAATGTTGCAACCTTTAAAGTTTAAGAAATAACAATATCCTGTTGCGTCTTACACAAGTTTCCGAGTTGCGAAAGCTTTTACGTGGCTTCAAGGGTAACTAATGAGAAGAAACCTTTAAAAGAAATGTAACTTTGAATTTCTAAAATTATAACTCTTTCTCTCCCCTTCAACGTGACTTAGCCACGTGATCGAGTTAAAATAGAAAACATTGTTATATTTTATATAATTACAATAGCTTATATACACCACTACTAGGGCCTCTTTCTCTGAAAAGAAGGGAAAGAGCTCTGCTCGAAAGAAAATGAGCGCTAATCATACTTACTCACTGCGGATTGGTGGTTGACAGAGCCTTAGAGGAAACTCAGTGACGTTTCATTTATTCGGTCTTATGACGGTAAATAGCGAAGATAGGCCACTTACATAACTCAAAAACAAGGAATTTGGTTAGATTCAAACATTTAAATGACTTGAATTAAACCGAAAAAGAACCTACGTGATTTTGTTTTTCATATGTTTTCAAGTCATACCAGTTGATGATGTGGCGCTTCGAAAATTGGTCATAAAGACCTATGTGTAGCTGGGGGGATAATTAGGTTAATCATACCATATCAGACATGCTTTAAATCGCTACTGACGTATTATAATTATTCTACAAAATTAAAATACCTATAAGGCTAAACTGCTGATGTAATGGACTGACGTCTTGTCGAATCAGCGTGCGCCTCGCGTCCGGAGAGCGTATCAAAACAATGGATTATATTATTACTGTTCTCCGTACTTCAATATAATAGCTGTGTTATCATTTGTGAAATGTATTAGATGGCTAGTATCTACGTAGATGAATTTGAAGATGAGATGTTTTCTATATCGCACTGATGTTATAAATGCGAAAGATTGAATGTAAATTTGGTACTAATTCATGCTCGAATGGGTGTGCTGATTTTGATAAATTTTGTTCTGATGTCGTCATTGAATGTCGTGGTGATCTTGCGGTTTAATGTATGAATTTGTATCCACGAGGTGCAGCTTTAATCCCCAACGCAGGAACAGTACCAATGTGACATTTTCAAATGATATACGTACCCTTTTAATTATTATTACTACTGACAAACAGTAAAGAACAACCTCGTCAGGAAACCTGGATTTCCCAATATAGGAATCTGTAATCGCCAACCCGCAGTCAGCTAGCGTGATCAATGCTCAAACCTTCCCTATATGAAAAGAGACCTGTGCCCAGCTGTGGGACGTATGTATAGGCCGGTATAAATTATGTGCTGATATAAGCATATAATTTTTGTAACAAAAAAAAGTATTCTCACCATGGGATGCAACTGGCATTATTGTTATTATTAATGCGCTAGTTTAAATATATTTTTCTACTCAATAAAATTTCTACTCAATACAGAAAAATAAAGTAAATAAAAATAAATGAGTAGAAGTAAACATATTCTCTAGGTCTATAATCAATTTTGATTAATACTAATTTTCATAAAAAACTATTTATTTTGTTGCCATTTACAGTTATTTTATTGCAATTATAAAAAAAAAACATTACAAAAAAACAAACGTTATAAAAAATATGTTTATTTTCCAGAGTAATAACTGAGAGTTTGGTGTTCAAACACTTGCGCAACCTTCAGAGGCTTCAATTCCTGGGCTGCAGGCTGAACACACTGCACAATGAAAATGAGGTTTATGCTGTGAGTACCAATACACACGTTGTTTTTTTAGTTTAGGCGGGGAATCTTCCTGTACCACTATCTACCTCGGGGGAAGTGGGTAGTGTCAGACTCTTACTAACTAAACCTGAAACGTCATACAACGTCTTTTGCATGTGGTCGGTGCGTGGCAATGCATAGCACTTCATCAGACATTATTATCGAATATTGTTCTAGTTGCTTTAATTGAACAACTAGAAAACTGGAAAGGTATATAGTTATTTTTAAGAAGTTTTTATGTAAAGCTACTTTTAAAACCAATTCCAATTATGTGAATATATCGCAGTCGATACTTTAATTAGAAATGGGCTAACAAATGCAAACAAACTAAAAAAGGGAAGTCAGTATTCTACGTTTTTTTTTTTTTTTTTTTTTTTTTTTTTTATAGCCTAAATAAGATCCCACTGCTGGGCAAAGGCCTCCCCTTTCTCCTTCCAAACCTCCCTGTCTTTTGCGATATCTGGCCACGTGCGACCTGCATATCTGACAAGATCATCACACCACCTTCGCCGCGGACGACCTCGACGACGATGTCCTTGCTCCGGCGTCCAGTGGGTGACGATCTTTGCCCATCGGTCAGGCTGCATTCGCGCTACGTGACCAGCCCACTCCCATTTAAGTTTGGCAGTCTTCTGCCCGACATCCATTACTTTGGTAATGGAGCGCAGTGTGGTGTTTCTAACTCGATCCGTTAATTTAACACCGAGTATACTGCGCTCCATTGCGCGTTGGCAAATCTTGAGTTTGGACTTCTGCTGTTCGGTAAGAGACCAACTTTGGGCACCGTAAGTTAGGACGGGCAGGACGCACATATCGATGAGCTTCCTTTTCAGCGTCATGGGCAGGCTGCCTTTAAGATGTTCTTTTAGGGCCCAGAAACTCTTCCAGGCATTCTGAATTCTTCTTTCTACTTCTTTTTCCTGCCGGTTTAAAAACGAGATAATCTGGCCCAAGTATATGAACTCATCGACATATTGCAATTCCTGCCCGTCTACCACAACCTTACGTTTCGTGCTATTGGTCATTAGTTGCGTTTTTGACCGGTTCATTGTCAGTCCAACCTCAAGACTTGCTTTGCTCAGGTCTTGGAGCATTTCTTCAAGTTCTGAATGTGATTCAGAAAACAGCACAATGTCGTCAGCAAAACGGAGGTTTGAGAGCTGGTGGCCATTGACATTTAATCCCCGTAGTTGCCACGAGTCTGGCAGCTTGTTGAAGACCTCCTGTAATGCGCTTGTGAACAACTTTGGTGAGAGTGGGTCGCCTTGCTTAACGCCCTTTTCTATTTGGAAAGTTGAGCCGGTAGTATGTAATTTGATGTTAGCTGGACTAATTTTATATATTTTGTCGATTAGGTCTATGTAGGTGTGTGGAATGCTTTGGGACTCTAAGGCTTCCATGACTGAGTGATGGTTTATGCTGTCGAAAGCTTTGGCATAATCTACAAATGCCACGTAAAGTGGTTTGTTAAATTCGTTATATTTTTCTATAATTTGGTTGATGGTGTGGAGATGATCAGTTGTAGAGAAATGTGCGCGAAATCCAGCTTGTTCAGGAGGTTGGTGTAGATCGAGTGCTGGAGCAATACGGTTTTGTAATATTCTCATAAACAACTTATATAAATGCGAGATCAGGCTTATGGGTCGGTAGTTCGAGATATCAGCTTTATCTCCTTTTTTATGCAGTAAGATGATATTCGAGTGGCAGAGATCGGAGGGTATTTCGCCGGTGTGCAAAATGGTATTGAAAAAGTTTGTAATGTGAGGTGTAAGAACATTTCTTCCCAGCTTTAGGATTTCTGTCGTTATTTCGTCTGCTCCAGGGCTTTTATTGTATTTCATCGCATGGAGAGCCCTTTGAACCTCGAAATGGCTGACAGGTGGAACAGAATCTGGGCAGTGGTATGTGGAGTGTCTTAGTTGTTTTTGTTGATCTTGGTACAGATTTTTATAAAAAGTTGTAGCAATTTCAATTATTTTGTGAGAACTACTCTGTTTGACTCCATTTTCATCTTTTAAATTAGAAATCCAAGTTTTTCCCTTTGTGATTCCTTGTTTCGCGCATCTTAACGAGGTGTTGTGTAATAACGCTAATTTTATAAGTCTAGTATTATAATCCCTAATGTCTTTTCTTATGTTGCGTTTAACCATTCTATCTATTTTATTATATTCTACTCTATTATGTTTAAGCTTCTCTCTATTATGTATTAAAGTTAATGTATTCATGCTTAATTTATTATTGTTTCGTCGTACACAGTTCATTCTCTTGGTAGACTTTGAGATGTTTTCTAATATTTTTTGATACTGATTATGGGAATTTAAATTTTCATCGATCGGTGATAAATCAAATGAGTTCTTTAGTTCTAGATTAAATTGTTCTACATTACTAATAAGATATTTTTTGTTTAACTTTTTTATTCGGTGTTTGTGTATGGCTTTGCGATACAATTTTACATTAAGGACTATTTTTGCGCGAACTGGTCTGTGGTCTGAACTGAATTTAAATTTGTTTAATATGCCAACGTTTTTGATGATCTGATTTTGATTGGAAGAAAGCACAAAGTCAATTTCGTTTTTCGTTCTACCATCAGGTGAAATCCACGTCCATCGGCGTTGTGGTTTTTTTGGGAAATAGGTATTCATTATTTTTAGTTCTTGCCCAAACGCAAATTGAATAAGTGCATTTCCTTGTTCATTTCTGGCTCCAAGTCCATGTGGCCCGAGAACTGCAGGGTTATCTAGGTCTTGTCTTTGCCCTATC
The DNA here is from genome assembly GCA_941860345.1 of Chrysodeixis includens. Lineage (NCBI taxonomy): Eukaryota > Metazoa > Arthropoda > Insecta > Lepidoptera > Noctuidae > Chrysodeixis > Chrysodeixis includens. The sequence goes on along the minus strand of OW796114.1, from coordinate 6,857,494 downwards.
TTTGCGTTGAAGTCACCTGTAATAACATTCCACGTGCTACGATTCTCGTCACAAGCTTTATTTAGCGTATCGTAGAAGTCTTCTAGTTCTTCGTTGGTATGGGATGACGTAGGGGCGTAAACTTGGACTATGGTTAAACTATGGTGGTTGGTGATATTTAGTTTCAATACTGCTATTCTCTCTGAATATCCTCTAAACTCGACGATGTTCTGTTTTAACCTTCTAGTCACCAAGAAACCGACTCCATAAAGGCCTCTGGTAGCTCCATAGTGATAAAAGATGTTATCTTCCCTTTCTTCTGTTGCCTCTCCTATTCTCCTAACTTCCGATAACCCTATTACGTCCCATTTTATTTCCTTTAAAGCATTTTCTAACTCTAACAGTCGCTCGTCATGCATTAAAGTACGCACATTATAAGTTAAAATATTGAGTATGGTATCACAGTCCTTTTTCTTGGCCGTTTGTTGTTGACGGGAGATCGATCTCGCCCGGGGATTCTTAGCACCCCGTACTCTGGGAATTCTTTGACTTACTATTCTCCGTTATTGCTATAAAATAAATCAAAGGCAATCATTTGATGTTTTTATCAATAAAACGCGTAACCTTCATGCATAAGAAATAAAGACTTTGTAGAAATAAATCCTTCATTATTATGACCATTTATAGTTATCAAAGGTCATGTATCTCGAAGGGATTGTTCTTTCTCTTACATCATCGACTGATGACATGAAAGACAAGCAAACAAAGAACTGAAGTTTGTTTTTGTTTACATTTCTTTTTAAATTATGATATGTGCGGTCGATAAAATTGTTTGACACAATCAGATTTACAAAATAATTGTGCAGAATACATAGGTACAAATATCGGCACTTGTAGTCTCCTTGGAAGAGACCTGTGCTCAGCAGAGGACTCCAATAGGCTAAGTAGTTGATTGATTGATTGATTTATACTTAAATAGGTTTGACACCTAATCTATCGGACGGACTAATTTTCTTAAATAATAATTAATAATAAAATATTTACAACTAGCGATCCGCCCCAGTTTCGCACCGGTACAATGCTGCTGTATTATACATATAAACCAACTCCTTGAAGCATTCTACCTTAAAAAAAAGCTGCATTTAAATCCATTGCGTAGTTTTAAAGTTATAACCCCTATATAGGGACAGATATTAAGAAACGACTTCGTGTTATACTATGTAGAGATATTAAAAAATCCAATTATTTCACAGCACAAACAAATCGAGTATTATTCGCGGCCGCTGAACATCAGCAGCGTACAGACGCCGGCCGACGCGATATTGTCCAGTGGTAATCAACATCTGATGCAGTACGCGACTTTGAAAGTAAGTAAATCAATAAATCATCATACATTTTAAGTGTTAAGCATTCGTCGGTGAACCCTCTTACATCAATACTGGAATCAACCCAAACGTGTAATGATGTTTATTATTGTATATTTTTAATATTGACCGGTTTTGGCCACGCCGGCTCATGTAACTAAGACCCCAGCCAGCTACGCAGGGCAGGGAACTCGGAAGAGTGCACAGGTGCGCTGTCTGTTCCCGCACTCATATAACCCGATGGAAACACCACCCACATATTTATGTGCCATCCGAACCACGGAAGTGATACTTATTTCTAAAACGCACACAACGTTGGAAAAGTTAGTGGGTGTCCTGTGATCAAATCAAGACCTATAACTTGGCCGTTCAACCGTCTTACCACCAGGCTATCACAGCTTCAAAATTATACATATAAATTATTACTGTTAAAAAAACCGTATTCAAATTGTTGTATAATTTTAAAGATAAGTCGCTTACCGCCTCTGTCTGCCCCATGAACATACACAGGGCAGACGCGGTAAGCAACTTAGTTCTATACCATGTATAATTTATCACTGTTATTTATATTACAGCACATAGTATTAGACTACGAACACTTAAGCACTACAGCATTAATGACGCTCGCCCACCTGCCGAACTTCGAGTACCTGTCGCTGAACATCACGAATAAGAGGCTAAACTTCCTACCGATCGACTGGACCGAGCTGCAACTGCTGTACAAGAAGCCCTTGTTGGTTACAGTCAATATTGTGAGTAATTTGTATATAACTTTTTCCTTTAGTATTTAAACTATCTACGGGTTTTAGGCTGCCTGTCCACCGGAGCGGAAAAACTGAAAATATACCAATGCGACTGCACGGATAGCCGAGTGGTATAGGTCACCGCGCCAATTACCACTGTGCGCTACGTGCCGCCTGTTCGATCCTCGCGTAGGACAAGTATTTGTGCGTTCCACAAATGCTTGTTCTGAGTTTAGTTGTCTTCTGTGCATGAGAATTGCATGTCTATGAAACCCCCCGCGATTTACAAGGATTAAATTCCTTAGTGCGGGAGAAGTTATTTAAAAAAATGGATTCCGAGGTCGGGGATTTTGTGCAATCCTATTGGTTAATATATCAAATTTTTCTCCGCTCTTCAGCCTAGCTCCACTCCGGTGGACAGGCAGCCCTAAGACCGGCTCGGAAAGATTTGGCCAGCTTTTGTCTTTTCACATAGACCGGATTGTAGACCCTTGGATTGGCCAGAGCAGTGAACTATTAAAAATATAATTTCCGCGACGGCGTTCAAATCCACACTGACTATTTCTTATGGGAAAAAATAGGGTAGTGGTTTCGAAATCTATTGTAATTATTATTATTTAAAATGTGATTGTTTATTTTTAGATCGCGGTGCCAATCCGAAGGTTCAACGACATCATGTTGAAAGTTCTAGTGTCGAATATAACGCTGATCTCTCTCAAAGTCATGTTCTGCAAATCTGTGAGTATAGCTTTCAAGACTTTATGAACTACCCGCATTTTTACTGTGATAGATAGACTGACTTTTGCTGTTGTCTAAACAAGTATTATAGTTGTAATTTTCTTATGATGGTTTGTTAATCCGTTTCAGAAGAAAATCCTTAGATTTTAATATAATTTTATCTTTTACTGACTTTCCTTTCAAGCGTACCGATCAACGAGGATATAGTAATTTTTTTAGGATTTTAGATGTACTGTATTTGACCAGTGACGTTTATGAAAATGGTCGCTAGACCAGTGCCGTCTGTCTGTTAATATTGACAAGTAAAACACCTATTTTGCGAATGATCCAAAATTATATTGTGTACCCCTATTTATACAAAATTACTTAAATCTACTTACATCCTATTGGCTACCGAACTACCGTCACAATGCACGCAGCCAATCAGCATTGAGGCCGGTATATAAAAACTAGTTGCCACCGGCGGGCCGCTCAGTGTTAGCTTGATGGTCGTCGTGTGAGCACGTACAGTTCTCGCGCAGCGCCGGCGCGACACGGTAATCAGCATAGGCTCGCGCGCGGCGCGGGTCGGACGTGTGCGCTTGACATTGAACAGTGTATATGTCCCACAATATAAATGGTCGCACATTTTACATCCATTATTGTCATAATAGGACACAACTTTAAGGGGTACTTTTGACAGGCAAATTTAAACTGACGATTCTATGGTTGTACAGGCTTGTTATGGACTACATAATGACGTGAGTATTGTTGTTGCAGCTGTTCACGCCGCTGTTATCGCACGTGTCGCGGCTGTACGAGGCCAGCCTGCGCGAGGTGGTGTGGGCGGACAGCCCGCACGACTCGCTCGACCCCTACCAGCGCATCGTGCGCCCTCTGCGCATGCCGCATGTAACTATACACACTTGTTATGCTGCTTGTCTAGTGAGGCGGAGCGAGGTGGCGGAGCGAAGCGAGGTGGCGGAGCGGAGCGAGGGAATGGAGCGGAGAAGGAGATAAATTGACTGCACAGATAGCCGAGTGATCATAGGTCACCACACCAATTACCACTGTACGCGACGTGTCGCGGGTTCGATCCCCGCGTAGGATAAGCATTTGTGCGATCCACAAAGGCTGGGTGTGAGTGTGAGTCCCACAACACTCTGTTATTTTGCACAAACCCACATACAACGTCTGTCCGTCCACACGGAGCGCACGGCTCGTCGCACGTCGCACGTTCGCAACGATCATATGACGCGAATGCTCACTAAGGCATACACGTCCACACAGCCCGAGGCATGCATGACGAACCATACGCGACGCATGCCTCACGATGTCTGTACGCAGCTTAAGGCGTGTGCCACTAACAACCTCGAACCGGGAATGGAAGGCGTTTGAGCTGACGCTAACGCGTTTGTGCTCCTCAGTTTGGTTCGACGAAGTTCGAGGCAATCCGTGCTCTTTGTTTCGCCCGCGATCCTCAATTAAACTAGCGCGGGTAGCAGATCGGCAGCTTTTAAGGTCACCGAAACCAACAAATATTTTTGAAAACGTAGCTTAAGGTCTGTTAGAGCAGTTTAAATCTCGTTAAGATCCTAAAGCAATAGCACAGTCTAAATATACTATTGTCATACAGTCGTCCGACGAAGGCGTCTAGACAGGGCAATCGTGCGGGGTGCGAGGGGTGGGACGCGGGAGGGCCGAGCCCGAAATGCGAACAAAAGAATGTTAGCATGTCGGGACACGTCATTCAGGGCTTACGCGTGTTTGTTTTCCTAATTATTTTATAAAATGGTGCATACGACGTGTGCTGTGAGAGATTGCAAGTCTTCATCTCGTATTAATAAGGATCTGCGGTTTCATCAGCTTCCACGAACAGAAGAAAGGTAAATGTGTGTTTTGTTATTGTAGTGTGAATACGTAAATTTAATAATAAAAATATTTGTCATGCCCGTCAAAGTTGACAACGCCAACAAAAAGGCCGAATGATGGACGGAAAGAAGTATGAATAGGTAGGTAGGCTAGGTACCTGAAGGAAAATGGAAAATCCTGGAAAATGGACGAGAATTAAGTGCTAACTACTAACTTTTTTGTTGAAATTATTTATTAGGATGAGGATTTTTTATATAATTAAGTTCAGCAATAGAAATTTCAAATCTATTAAATCTAGAAACCGAAAATATTTGTCAGTTACCCATTTATAATTATTGTTTTATTTAATATTATTCAATTGGTTCTCAGCAAGTTATAATAATATTAGGTTACACTTTTTTTAATGATTATAATGTTAACGATGTTGATCTGCAATAAATAAATAATTTTATTAATATTTTTAATTTTGACAACCCTTGCCATCGCGATACTGTCAAGTCGTTGTCGGCATTTTTCACAAGATCAAAGGCGTCGGACGACTGTATGATACTTAGACTGTGGCAATAGTGTGCAAAATAAACCCGAACAAAACATAAAATTACATCGAAGTGGCATAAAATTATTGAATGTGTGACAAACCTTTTTCTAAGTAATGATTACAAATGATTATTTCGTTTCCAGCCGGATACGTACGCGCACGTAAACCCGTTCGTGCTGCTATGTTGGCAGTGCGTGCATCTACAACGTTTAGTCATACACGGTGAGTTGAAAGTTATTTTCGATCGATAACCATTGAACAAAAAGTTCGTCATTTGCTTTATTAACTGCTGTAGACCTTTAAAATGTTTAATTTATATCAATTCTCCATTCAATATCAAATCCTCACAATATAATGTCTTATTGCAAGCGGATGAAGTCTAAGACAGATGACTAGATGGCGTTGTATGAAAGTCGTGAAATATTATTATATTACATTTATCACTAATAATCAAAAATTCTCAGGTTACTGGGTATGGCAATACGATCTCCTCGGGTTCGTCCGCCTACGTAAAACCCTCTCGCATCTCGACATCTCGGCTATCTACAGCAAGCAGGACCGCTACAGCCACGCCATACAGATGAGCGAGGAGGGCTGCGTGCGTGTCATGTGCGGCGACCCGCCCAGCGATATCGACGCCGACTTTGTGCAGGTTAGTGTGTAGGACCGCTACAGCCACGCCATACAGATGAGCGAGGAGGGCTGTTAGTGTGTAGGACGGCGGTATCGACGCCGACTTTGTGCAGGTTAGTGTGTGAGCGATATCGACGCCGACTTTGTGCAATATCGACGGTGACTTCAAAGGTTTGTGTGTGTTTAGTGAATATTTTGTTGTGTGACTGTTAGGTAGAATATTGAATAATGCGTGTTTTTTTTTTGGGACATACAGATATATAGCTACAGCGAATGTTATCATTGCGTGATATTACTCCTCGTTATATTTGTGGGATCGATTGCTATGCCACGAGTTTCAAGATCCCTTTTAGGTATATTTTTAACATCGACACTCATAAATAATTATATACCTATATTACCTATTACAGGAGGTGAACGAATACATAGACTTCAAATGGACGCCCCAACCTATCTCGGCGTTACACCCGGCCATCCGCGGCCCTTGCTCGGCCGCCACGCGCTCGTCCTTCGTACTACGCGAGGCCAGTCGCCCCGACTGGGCTAGGATCAACGAGTAAGTGGATATCAATACAACTTGCAGCTACTACCAGTATAACAAGACCTATTGTCATTGAAGATGGTTTACATACGGATACAGGCAAATAACAGATGATTTGTGGAAATATTTTCTCTTGACTATTAATTGCTGAACGCAAATTGGACTTTATGGTATAATGCAGTAGGTTGTCAATACGGTAACAGGTTGAGGTTTGCATTCCAACTAATATTCAAGAGAAAATATTTCTATCCGGTAAATTGGCCTGTCGTTTACTGAAAGCCTGTTAGGAGATGTCTTTGCCAAAATTTATTGTAACATCTTTATGTTATGTATTCATTATGTAGTGATTGACAATGACGTGTTAAACTTTGACGATATTTAACACGCGTATAACGAAACTCAAAAGGAATATGAATGTCACAGCAAAACTATTATCAAGGAAAATGTGACACAAATAGATATTTAAGAACGATATTAGCAGGCTACGTTCATTAATAAGGTCGTTAAACACATGACGTCGAAGAAATTGTGCATCAGAAGTTATATGCCAATTACTACCTAATGAATACATAGCTTTATATTCATCGGACAATGGTATTTCTATGATAATTATATTCTTGCAAAAAGTCGCATAAAATCGAAACAGTTGCGAGCGACGTATTAAGAGTGAAAGCGATTCCCGAATGCCCGATATTGTGCATTGTTTAGCATATAAGTGTAATTGCCACAAAGCAACGTTTGTCAGTAGAGTAGGAAAAGGGTGCGTTTACATTAACGCGGAGCTAGGTGGAGCGGAGTGGGATTAGCCTTTGTGTGATTGGCCTAATCACAGTCCACTCCGCTCCGGTCCGCACCGTTTCGCTCAGCTCCGCATCAATGTAAACGCACCCAAACTATTGCTTAACTTCAGTAGTATCGAAACCCAACTGAAACTTCTTTGTTTTTATACAAAACAGTTGTGTGTATTCCGATGAAACTGCACGTGACTATAATATGATTCACAAGTCACTGCAAAATAGTTGAATATATATTTTTATACAAATATAATATAAGTATATACATGTTACTATGAAGCTATATATTATATGTTGATACACATTGAAATATCTCGATGCGATTTTGTTAAATTGAATTGACTTATTGATCTGACAAAATGATCGTTCTCGTGTTAAAAATCGTATCGTTCTTGATATTTATAATTCTTCGATTATTCTGTAGAGGATACACGACAATAAGGTATTTTACACTAAGCTTTATTTGCGATATATTCGTTCATAATGCGCAGCTATTAATCAGACTGCAATAATAATACTATGAGGCGTGGCTTATAGAGGCTATTATCAAAATTAGAATCTCAACTTTATTGGGTGGAGTTAAATATAGACACGCCTCTTTTATTGACTCAAAAATTGAATCTAAATATCCCTATAGAATAATTTAAGAAGACACATATTTCAATAAATTGCTTTTTAATATTTATTAGGAATCTGTTTTGTTGACACCGGCCATCGTTACTTGGCTTTTAATAGCATATTTACATTTAACACAATTGATATAAAAGTATTTATTTATTATGTCAAAATATAAAGACATCGTCAGTTACCTTTACATAAATTAAGGAAAATTTTAATAAATATTTAATTATCAAAATGTTTGAAGCTTTTTAGAAGTTTTGGGAGAATGCATGATATCCAATGCTGAATGACAAAAAAAAGATCTTTTACCATTCTCCTCCGCTTTTATTCAAAAGTAAAATAAATATTAAACGTATATTAATTCAATTATATTATTCTGAAATTTATACACTAAATTTGCTCTTAAAATATTTTTCCTAGAAAAACTTACGTCGCATTTCTATTAAAATATACTTAGAATCAATGAAAAGTATATAAGATATGGAATAGGTGTAGCTGGCTTAAGGATAGATATTGAATAATTCTTCTGTTTTGTAAAGTGCATATTTGAATCCAAATTTGATAAAAAATCACTAAGATCTGTTTTATCAAACACCAATCGATCTAATAAATTCATAATTATACCACCACGTCAGCTCAAGATTAAGGACTCCGGTTGGTTCCGAAACTAGTCGGGCTATCCCGATAAATACGCGTGATCAATATGCGCGTACCAATAAATCTACTGGACTCAAATCTACAATATAACAATCGAAAAAAAAGAAGATCTGACATATTTACCAAATATGAGAATATCGTAAATATACACAGTCATTTACTGAATACGAATAATTGGTTTCATCAGTTTGGTGTTCAAATATGCACCTTATGTTGTTACTGTTAAGTTCGATTTGATTTATTACAGGTTGTATTGTATATTTCATGTTGTACAACAAAGACATTTGCAATAATTAAAGTGCATAATTGCAATGTTTTGCTGGTCATTCTCACTTCTATACAAAGTTTGTTTTTAATACACATGCAGGTAAATAATTTTAAAGAGTTTGTACCATGATGTGTGATATCTACGTTTAATATATTTCTAAAGTATACATATACAACCTGTATAGAATAGTTTACCATCATTAATAGATGTAGCATAGACAAAATCAAAGAATATGTTCTATAAATCATGCTTCTCTATTGTCGATGGTAAAAACATATATTTAAATTCGGCATGGGTTAGTTCATATAATTTATTATTACCCGTAGATTTAGGTAAAATATAAAAAGTAAAAAAAATGTTTTTGCTCTATCTATTTAATATTATACGAAGTTAGAGCCAAACATCTTAAAAGGCCTAAAGATCATGGAAAGTGTCCATATATATAAATGTATAGTTGTAAAAGAATTCATTTGCCTGTGTATACATTTTGCATAACATTCATTTATTAGAAAATGTGTAATGTATAAATGAAAGGCAGAAGTATACACAGATAAAGTTCATAAAAATTATTTAAATATCTCGTATGAATACTGATCGCATAATATCTGTTACCAAAATTAACGCGATCGACTGATGTCAGTGTTATATTTACTTTTAAAGATATGTTATTGATTATTTAAGAATTAATTTGTGATTTGTATTAGAAGTTAGAAGTATGTAAAATATTGATTTATCCAGTGTGCCCAGTCAGCTCAATCGAGGATCTGTACAATGCTACCGACAAAGCTGTTAGCGTAGCCAATTAGTACTGTTCTAATAAATATAATTGCCATTAGTCGACACGTTAAGAAGAACAACTTTGAATCTTGGGAGTCGGTGGCTTAAAAATAATGTAAAGAAGCCACCTGTGCAAGAAATGTTTCACTATTTAATACTTCTAACAAATAATATAACGAATCATATTGTTAATTTGATAAATATTCATTTTACATCTCGTTAAAAGTAAAGATCTCACTGGCATCCATATTTACTTTCATCAGAATAATGTTACAAATTGAAAAGTTCCTGAACCAATTTCGTGTCATGTTTTAATTAAAAAACAATAATTTCATATTAAAAAACAATTAATTCACTTGATAGATGTGTTAAGACACGCATGTAAATAGCTATAAACGTAGAACTCTCATTTAATAAGTATTAACAAAATGTAAAATGTATTTCTTTAAAATGTATAAAAGTATACAACTTTAAGTAACAAGAACAAAACAAAGTTTATACCAAAATTCTTATCAGATATAATGTATTCGTATTTGTAAGATGTAACACACTTATACAATTTATAATTTGTTTACATTGGTATTTTCAACTGATTAGAAATGTATACAGAATTAAAATGTCGGATTTTAGAATATTTAGCGTATAACTTGTAAACTGCCATTAAATCAGGAAAATAATATAATCGAACTCTTTAGCAACATACCTGGTTTTTTTAAAGGCTGATTTGTATAAAAATCGACTGTGAAATATAAAAAGTCATATTGTCATCTAATCACAGTCTTTTTTAATTGATTTAACAACAGAATTTGATGATCAACTTTCCCAAAATCAGAAGTAAAATAAAGAATAATAAAAACACAAATGAAACAGAAAAACAGATTGCATTTACAACAATACAATTTCGAGTCTCAAGTTGTATGCTTAATATTCTTATGATTTAACTAACGACATTTTAAAATAAATTATGGATGAAGCTATAAACTATAGTAAAGTTTACTAGTCCGTTGTAAAAACCAATGTAAACAACACCAAACCACCCACCTTGCCTAAAATGACCATTTATTTGAAACCGATATTGCTTTAACCGTCTCCTTAGTAATAGAACTGAAATAATATAGGTAATAGAGAAGGCCGAATGATATGTTTACAGGCAACATCTCTGAATCGCGAATTTATCATGTAGTTGTAATAATTGCAATGTTAAAGGAAACAATGTGTTTTTTTATTGTAACATTTCAATGCTGTTTTTGAACCTGCGTTTGTTGAAGTTTGTGGAAACTGCGTGTAATGTTACGTATAAACTGGCTTATAAAAATCAAGTCTCGTATCTCAGTGACAATTCAATCAATCGCTCAAATGTATGAGAGTGACAAGCCTGTCACGTGATTTATCGAATATTAAAAAAAGTCATACAGATCGAGTAATATGAACGTTCACGATCGTAGCTTTGTCATTGTAGTGTCATGTTGAGCCAGTATCAATGTAAATCAGTTCTAAAGAATAAAAAGACCAATGTAACATTCCGCACCGTTTTCGCAACACAAGAAACTAGGTAAAATTTTATAAATATACATACATTCCTACAATTCCAATACAATTTTTACATGCAATGATAGCGCTTGTAGTTTTTGACGCGATACTAATTAGACCTTAAAGTATTATGTGATGACGTAGGTTTGATCACAGCATTGAGCGCAGGTCACACACCAAAGACTCCAGTCGCCCGACACATCGCACAAACATACACCTTAGCGACATCTATGAACCAATATCACGAGTCAATGTACCTATAGTAGACAGTATCAGTGGTAACAACTTAACTGACAGCTTTATCGACAGCGCCTCTATTCCAGGGCAATAAGGTCGATTTTCGCTTGTCCTGGTTTCCACTGTACTACTGTCTTGTACTTTTGGTGTGAGGTAATGTGAAAATGATAATATCCAAAAGAAACGTTAAACATCTATCTAGTCAAGGGACCCGTAGCATTGTAAATATAGAACAGAAGTTATCCCAACGGGTTCGAGAACATTGCACAAACGAATAACAAAGTATTACAAATACATAATTTATATCAACATAGAGCTTTAAGCGTACTATCGCGATACTGTATCAAATACAGTGATTTTTTAAAACACAAGTGCCACTACTGTGAAATGTAAACACGACGAGAGTATTCAAAGACATACGAGCATAGGAGTATTATATTAGAAAACGTAGGCAGATGAACAATGCAGCTAGGGAAATAGGGAATAGTTTGAAACGATATTAAATATGCATTTTGAATTATTGAAGCAAAGACTAGCAGGTATTGCGACCAAGCCGCGAATTACAATTAAGAGATTCGAATCTGACGAACGATGCAATCGAGGTGAACTGGCCTGTACTATGCTCTTAATACATTTCATGAGGTGTAGTACAGGCTCCGTTTTATCCAAGCGACACGATAGTCCGTCCCCGAACATTATCAAATGCATTTGAAAATATAGACTGAAAGATCGTTTGCTAAAGTAATCGAGTCGCCTACAAACGATTTACTATTCAAAGTCGCAGCCGAGGAACATGACAAGTTGACTTATTATAAAAAATCATTTTTAAATACACTAGATCAAAGAATAAAACCTATTTAATATTTGTAATCACAATCATAGTATCAATTATTCGACGCGGTAAACCAAGCTTCCAAAATTGAGTATTATTAATTAAATATTCGATTAGAGCCAACAATTTTTAAATTAATCTCAATAATATAGTCACGCACAAAACTTGTGATCATATTACGAACAAAAGACAACCTCCAACATGCCTTTATAGTGAAACACATACATACTAACAATTTGAAATCTCCAAAGTATTTTCAAATTAGATTAATATTGTAGTTACGTCTTGTTTGATTGAGATAGTGTGAAACCTTGATGTAGTAAAAGTTAAATCATATTAGCTCTCTAAACGGTCCAAAAGGATGAAGTGTTGTAGTTACGAAACCTTTTGGATGTAGCTTTTATAATCCAGTACATATACTTACTCTTAAAGCATGACCTACCGTTTGAGAAGCGAGATGTCGATATGCACTGTGTAATAAGTTGTTAAGTATCTCGCTTCCACAACAGGTAAAGTCGGGCTTTAAGAGCTCATAGTAAGCGCAAGATCAGATCACACAATGAAAAGAGGTAAAGGAAACAAACAGTTTTCATCCGGTTGTGATGAGACACGGTCTTAATTAATCAAGACCATTAGGCCAATATAAAAGGCCAATAATTATTGCTTCAAGTAGTAGTTAGCTGTAAGTACTCTTTAAACTTAGAGCACGATAAAATTATATGAAAGTGTTTAAATAATTTCCTTCAAATATTTTTTATGACATTTTATAAAAGTTCGAACGCGTATGAACATATATTTTGTAAGGCAACGAAGAGACTTACCAACATACATTCCCTGAGACTGAGAAATGCATAGAAGAGGCTAAGATCATAATAACAACGTTATAAATATTAAAACAAAATAATATTAAGAAATCAGACTTAGGAACAAGGGTCAACTTTACCAAATAGAGTAGAATAATGCCACTTATGTCGCCACTAGCGCATGAACTTAACCAATTTGCTTAAAACCGATCGGCCATTGCTAAATTAATTCGGTGATTGGTTAAAAATTAAAATATCAAAGAAAGTGCTGCCATCTGTGAAACCACTGCATTTTCTACTCTATTTCTTCTAACCTCGTTTATATGTGAATTTAAAGAAACTGGATATTTCTTCCATTTTGAAAATTCTGCAGTTGTACTAAGTCATGTGTAAACTGATAATCTAAAATGTGACTTCTGTGATTGTCATAAGGTATACTTTGAATAACCTTATAGACCCGAATTGTATGTACAAAGACCAAATACGTGATTTTTCTACCTCTTGTTCCTATGGTCTGATGTAAAAGCGATGGGACAACAAATAAAAATGTGTATTTTTATTGTGACTTGGACGTCGTATTAAGAACAATAATTGAGCATGTTATTCATTCCCGCCTCTTAGTTTATTTGTTATCATTATTTTTTTAACTCTGTCCTGAATGCGAATTAATTTTAATTAAAAAAATAGAATAAAGATTCAAAAACTTTTTGCTTCGTTAAAAACTATTTGGAGTCAAGCTCAAAATATAGACTCGCGAAAATGGTTCTTTATTCCTTGTATTAAAATAACTTGATATATCAAATTTTTAATTCGTGATATTTAAAAATATACTAACAAGATTTGAAATCGATTAACAAAAAGATTTTCTCTAATACCAAGTATTAAATAAAATGAAAAAAAAAAATGTATGTACAAAAATGATTTAGTCTCATCAGTATTTGAAAAGGACAGAGTTCTAATAGCAATTTATAAAACCACCAAGACTCAATAAGGCTGTGAAACAACTGAGTTCGGTTTGGCATCTTATGATAAACAGATATCAATTTATATAATAGGGAATAATCAATGTAACATACATCTACAAAGAAAGTTACAATCTGGACAATTTTGTATAGAATAGAAAGAAAAAAATCTCAATTTCATTCAAACGAACTTGTTTTAAAAAGATGTCAAAAATTTCAAAAAACGAAGAGGATTTGTCGCAGATTTAACTTTCCGTGTAGACTTATACTTCTGTGGATTATGACGTCATCTGACAGTAAGAGTTTTTGACATGACCGTGACGTTTAAGGCCTCAGAAGTATATAGAGCTATTAAGATCTTTTGGCACGTGGATGGCGTTGTGTCGCAACAGGAATCATCCCAACTGTCCGTCAAAAGTGATAGTTTTTCATTAGTTCCGATTTCGGCCACATGCCAAAAGATCCTTGTAGCACTATAGACCAGTCTAGCTAAACCGAATTGCCTAGAATTAGACGAAAATTGTTGTACTTATCCATCTAATAGTGATAATTAAAGGGGAATGTGGAAGAAGGAAGAGGTGATAACGTTATCAACAGTTGTGTGTAAGGTCCATGACTAATTTATTATGTTTTGTTTGACAAATTATTGACATTGGACCTACTTGTATGTTTTTTTTTATATTTTAAGAGTTTAAACGTGTTTTAATATCGAGATCTGCTTAATTTTGTTTATCCATTTGTAACATTGAGTGTTGTGTCAAAATGTTTACAGATTTTGGAAAAAAAATAAATGTTTAATCTATATTTATGTCTAAGTAATGTTTTCAAATTTAATCGTTTCTATGGAAAGTGTAATTGCATAGTAGCTTTTGCATGAAATAATATTTTATTAGTGTATGAACAGTGATGTACAATCCTCTTGCCTTTCACCGCTTTTATTGTTAACGTAGGTAAACTTCTATGTATACAAAACATAGTTATTATCTCATTGTTTAAAAATATCCCGACAAGTGTTGACAGTTACAATAGTTTTTATTTTAACAATTACACAACACCAAGGTTTGTTATAAAGTCAATTACTTTCTGTATTTAAATCATAATTAGTCTAGTCAGTTTTAAGAGTTTGTAATTAATAGTTTATTAATGTTACACTTGCATTTCTTATGACATCTGTGGACGTTGACGTTACCACAGACTATTAATGTTCGTTCTGTCACTGTCAAAACTGTCAAACTGTTGTCGATACACCTGCTGCCTCTGGAGGCGTGTACTTGAGGTGTTAACACGAATTGTATTCTATGTACTGTCTGGATCTGTTCTATATGTATTTCACAATTAAATGTATTGATATGTGTAGTAGATACGAATTTGTTTTATTTACATAGAACCCTTACTTTTCTATACTAAGTAATAAGAGCTGTAACGCATTGCTTTCTACCCCACAAAGAGTTTTAAGAATCTTTAACACTGCAATTTATTGTGCATAAAGACTTATTTGATCTTGGGATAGAGTGCGGGTATACCCCATTGCATCGTTTGTATGGAAATTCAATCTAGTTTTACTTTCCAAGCGGGACAGTTTGTGTAAGCGAGATGGCGTGCTGCATAACGCTAAGCAGTCTCACTTTCATAACGAAATCACAATCTACCGCAGTATGAGTAAATACTGAAGCAACCTTAGCCCGTTAGTAGTGGGCGCATAACATCACGTAATGGAGATTACACTCGGAATGTTGACTCATCTTGACATACCGAGGTTGTAGTCACACCTTAATTAAAACAATAGAGGTTTATTTTGTAGGCTCTTTTATTAGTTTAATGGTGTATAAAAGATGTAGTTTTTGGCAAGTGCGAGTTTGACGCCCATGAATAGTCCTGTAGGGTATTTTGATTTTTTGTTGGTGTGTTTAGGTATGAATAACAAAGTTATTATTTTGAAAGTTTTTTAGAACCGGGAACCCAAATTTTACCACTTTAAATCAAGTCAATAATTTAATAAAAAGAAATTGTTTTTTAAACCTAATCATTTTTAAAGACCCTCATAGGTGGGTTATGTATGGGGAGCTCGTGATTCCACTGTAGTTGTAATACTGATGTTTGATATTTATTTGTATAGGTTTCTACGTAGTATGGCTTTCTATTTAATTTTATACCTTTATAAATATTAATACAAGTTTCTTTTACTTCATGTTTGCTTAAACGAAACGGAAAATTCGTTATTTTATCAATTTAATTAACAAACCATTACGCAGAGTTGCGTGAAGATATTTATTACACACATTGTCCATTAGGTAAGTATAATATATTTGCTTAGAACACTTAGTCAAGACTTTTAAGACGTATAGAAACGAGCAATACCATGTACACTGGATCAAATAATTGATTGATTTATAAAATCATGAAATTTTCTATGAAATTTAACAAGCATCCATACAAACTTTCACGTTTATGGTATTAGGGTAAGAAGTTTAGTCCACCTCTTTTTTATACGTCTCTCGCACTAAAGGCCGCCATACACGTTACAGTATACTTGCGCAAGTCTGGACTTGCGCAAGTATACTGTAACGTGTATGGCGGCCTTTAGAATCTTAATCCTTGTATCGCGTAGGGGTTTCACAGACATTTAATTCACATGCGTAAAGACACCTAAGACTCAGAACAAGAATCTGTGGGTCGCAAAAATTCTTTTCCGACGCAGGGATTGTACTCGCGACACGTTGCACACTGTGGTAATTGATGTGACCTATACCACTCAGCTATCCGTGCAGTCATTGTTTTAGTATTATCTAGTTCTATGTATCGATTTCCAATACCACTTTCGCTTTTATTTCAGTGAGGAAAGTCGGAACGGTACTTCGCAGGTATGTGGGTAGTTGAAGCAGGAAAACACGTACGATAATATTGTGTCGGTTGGAACCGTTACTGCTAAACTAGGCTGGCATTACTAAGCAAAGAATTATGGTTTTGTAGTCCAGAGATATGATAGTTATGTCTACGACTTAGTTGGTTGCAAATTGTTGTGCACAGGAAGTTACGGGTTCAGCATTGCGACAAATATCACAGTCTAAAAGAAAATGAAAATCTTGACAGCGATATCGGTGTGCGTTGCTTTTACAAGTTAGATAATATCACTGCAGCCGCGCTGGTCGTTATTCCGTAACCTGAAAAATAATCTGTTTCGGTAAAGACACATTTGTTCTCTGATTGAATTGAAAAGTTACGAAAAGAAATGTATGAATAAATGATCTTGCCCGCTTGCTTGATCTAATTACGTGTAACTTACAAACAATATGTAACATAATGTACAAAGCTATATCCCACGATAAATCACCAAAGAAGCTCAGTTTCGTACACAAACTCCTTTATATAACTATATCCTACATCCGTCCTTCTTTACAGCCATATGTAGGACGGAGATGGAAATAGTATTGTTCTGCCGTGGGAAATCTACTGAGTCATTACTCTGAAAGGAAAACGACCCTCAGACTGACTGTATTTAGTACTTCAATGATAATTATGTAAATGTACTGAGTTGAAGTTGGTCGGAAAAACTGTACCTAGAGGTTTCTTGGAATACTTTTGTCAGCTGACCTTTAAACTTCTTAAAAAAGATGTACTATGGTGGACTTACAAATGTGTTTGCTTGTCAGTCCATGACTTTGTGGGTGGGACATGTGGGTAATGTTTTTACGGCTATACCCGACATTCGAGCGGGCGAAGTCGCGGGCAACAGCTAGCAAATACATAATAATAATTCCAGGATTGCAGTTAGCACCAGTGGCTCACTCTGATTCATACAGAATATAAACTAGCCTCGGTCACCGATAGTGCTGCATCTATTTTTATTGCGACAGCTATGTATTATTTATGAGTATAATAGGTGTGCCGACGAACGTCGCGACGGCGACTCGTTGTCTAGTGTATTATAATTTTATAATTATTTTTGTTGGGTGTGGTTAAAGATTGATTAAGGACCATTGAGAAGATTCTAAACTATTAAGAGAGTATTTCTATTATAGTTGTTCTTCTTAACTTATAAGGAAGTACTTCATAAGCATTGGGTTATAATTCATGACCATGGTAATAGAAACGTAACTTCTACAATAAGATTTCTTCTGTTTCTGCGGTCCTTGGTGTCTTTAGGAACCTTAATTAGTATTGTTTTTTTCTACTACCTAAGCCAGAGTTACGGAATCGCTCGCGTGACTGGGTGGACACCACTTTAACCTACTGAACACGAAAATTAAGCATTATTATCGATATCACGACTATTTCGAATAGGTAAAATAT
Organism: Chrysodeixis includens; assembly: GCA_941860345.1. Taxonomy (NCBI): domain Eukaryota; kingdom Metazoa; phylum Arthropoda; class Insecta; order Lepidoptera; family Noctuidae; genus Chrysodeixis; species Chrysodeixis includens. The sequence goes on along the minus strand of OW796114.1, from coordinate 6,839,336 downwards.
GTAAGTAGTTGGCCATGAGAAAAAATAGGGCAGAAAAGATTGTACACATGAGTATGAACCAAATGCCATCGCAACAAAATGAATCCTGAAATAAGGATCGATCAGAATCGCGCAACCAACTCAGTCGGTCGCTTTCCCTCACAAAACATTCCACCGCCGACACTTGTAGATCGATATTACAAAACTGAAACACTCGACGCTCCATTTAGATCAAAGAAAAATTCAGTACGCGAATGCAATCCGCAATAAATTATTAAAAAACAAAATTGCGCCATTAATTTGCATAGCTATAGAACCTGTTTAGTGGTTTGTGACGTCACAGTGCATGCGTTCCCGCGTTCCGAGCGCCAATCACGCGTCAGTATCGCGCTGAGTGCGTGCGCGAGCGCGCGTCCCACTTTCAAATATTAAATTCTTGTTCGAATTGACAGCTTGTGTTATTTGAAATAGTGTTAAGTTTTAGTGTTTACTTTTTTTGTGGATTATAGCTTTTTTGGCGTTACGGAATTTTCGCTTTACATCAACCAAGGTATGTTTTTATTTAATTCGATACTTTTTTTGTGGTTTTTGTGAATAAGTTATTCGGATATTGTTGCGAAATGTTTTTGTTGGTGCCAGTTGGGGTCAGTATTAATGGTCTGAAGCCCTGTGTGTTGCGACAGTTCTTTGTCATCTAAAATTAATATTTATGAGAATGTGAAACGCGATGTCGCAAGTTTAATGTAAACAAACATCGCGTTGTATGTTCTTGCTTGTTGAAATAGTCTGTGACCTCGGTTCGAACTCATTCTTTTATTTTTGTTTATTATCATAAGCGGTCGTTGTTGGGCAAAGGTCTCCCGAAGGCTCTACATCCGTTTCCCATTTACGCCTCTTATTTCTAAAACAGCCATACAGAATTTGAAACTTAGATATATCTAGAATTTAAGGGGAGAATCAGGCCCTCCGACAACTAAATCTCTAGTAATATAATAAAGGCTTGTACGTATCCCACTGCTAAACCTACCATTCACGAAAGTCATGGAAAATAATAGTTGATTTAATAATATATTTAAAACAAGTAAATAAGGCTCTTCAGTTGTAAGTAGCAAAATTAACTTGCCTAGGAAATACGTGTTTCAAGCCTTAAAGGTACTTACACATTTTAGCTAAAACATTTGAGTCGTCCGAGTAGATCTTGTCTTAACTTAAGGCACTTAACATTCTTAGCATGTTCGTTAGTATCCTGACCTAGTACACATTGAATGGTAACATACTACGTAGGTACACCTTACTTATTAGGTTTGTAATTGATTCTTTTTGATACTCTTGAAAGCCTTTTAACTTGAAAAGGAACGTAAATTTGTCGTCATGGTGCCATTCAAAAGAACCTTGTGAAAAAAATTTACCTAAAGTAATTGAGGATCAAAGTTCCACTAAAAGTCAGTGGGTAATTCAAAAGAATAATCCAGCTTACACACACCCCACTACTAGGCACAGGCTTCTTCCCATATAGGAGAGCATTGATCACCACGCTAGCTCACTGCAGATTGGCGATTTCAGATTGTAATATTTAGAATAAAGTTTTCCTCACCATATTTTCCTTCACCGTTTTTCAGTAGTGTTAAGAAAGTACATATAACTTTGAAAAAAAAAACACATTGGTACTTGCTTGCGCGTGGGATCGAACTTGCACCTTATGCATACAAATCTATAACACACCACGACCAAAATCAAATCGGTTTTTATTTTAGGTAGGCCTCATAAGGCACTTTCGGGACGTCAAATATTACTCATTCTAGTTGCGCTGTTCAAAAATGTCGTTCTTATGGAGAAGATCCAGCAAGAACCTCTAGCCGTCTAACCACCTTCTCCTAAATTCCGTAATTATACACAAATATCTACCTATATTTACCACTAGTCATTTGACTTAGTAGGTAAATATCTCTCTCTATGAGGTTTGTCACGGACCAAAACCTAACCCAAATTCAAACCTACACTTTCGAATATGTACCTAAATCAACTAACAACCGTATTAACATACAATTACAAAGAAAAACAAACAAAATAGGACCATTTTAATAAATATTTCTATGACATAACTGTGGATATAAAGATTTTGGGTGTAACAAACATTTGCATAGGAAAGACATCAACGCGCGCAAAGCACATTCTTATGTAGGTAAATATTTTTACTGCTATTTTAATTAAGTTATTTACATTACATTTGTAATTTAATTTACAAGTTTAATTAGTACGGATAATACTGTTTGTTTTAATGTTGTTTTGAGGAAAGTAAATTGATGTAATTCAATTTAAACCTCTCTTGACTAGCCAACGTTTGATTTTATATGGATTTGTGAGGAATAAATACACTTTCCATACAAAAAGATCGACACAAAAAAAAACTTAATTATAAAGATTTGATTGTGAGTCACTAAACGAAAAACACTTAAATTATAAAGAAAAAATACTACAAAACACATAAAAGTACATGTAATAACCAAAACGGAATTCATTTTAAAACTTGAACATTTAACATAAAACCATTTACCTACCTTGTAATAATTTTAATTGGAACGACAATGAATACGTAACATGTATAACACATGTTATTTAATTAAACTAGCTGTGGATACGCGTGATAACTTGTGTGATAAACAGTTTTAATTAAGTAATTACCGTTAAATGTAATTAGCGGAATTATAAGGCTTTTTGGGTAGTTCAAGGATGAATACTGAAATGTCAATCGTTTTTGGAAAACATCGTGATTACACCAGCAAACCTAAGCTTTTTTTAAATGTGTAAATTATTTATTGACCAGAAACTATACTAAACAAGGAATATCTACGTTTATAACTAAACTTATGTAACTGTAAAATAACATATTTACAAAGCGTCGAAAAATATATTCTCATCTCCGTCAATGGCGGGAAACGTGCCCAGGAGACTGGCTGCAATACCACGCTGAACATTGAGATTGGCCCTCTAATGAATTCGTTCTTAACACATGCGGGCAGAACGCGGGGACAAACTACTGTTACACATATCTATAAAAACAATGGTAGATTAATTTTGATGTAAGGTTTGGATTTAATACATAACTGTATAGTTTTAAGTTGCGTGCCAATGTATTACGTAGGTACCGTTGCGAATTTAACGTAATCAGTCTTGCAATTATCAAATAAATGGTCTATATTTATAAAATAATAACGAAAATAAATACAAAACGGCACTTGTGAGTGATCAATTATATTTGACGTTATAATCAATTGATAACATCGTATGTTATGCACCGTACTGTAATGATTTATATTGTGTGCTTGTGCGTAGGTTTTTAGCAAACATAAATAGTCAAATATCAATATCATAATAATAGGCATTATCCGCTTGTATAAATTAACAAAATACTTAAATGTATTTTACCTTTGCGTTATACGTGCTATAAAATAAGATCTTTTAATTTTTCTAAACAGTTTTCCTAAACGAAAAATATTTTCCAGAATTGACTACTATTAACTTAAGCGAGACATTTAAACACGGCTAGTTACATCTATATTACAAAGCCGCAAGTTTACCTTTGTATGTTTAACAGCTCTACTAAATGGCAGCTGAGTACCTTTATTGGCAAAGGTCATCATCGTCAAGATCAATTGTCATCCGATAAAAATGCGGATAAACAAGTACCACCGCAGACTGCAACTAGTATATAGTCGTAAGTCATATTATTTCGCGACAGGTGTGAATTTTACACTATATTATAGTGCTATTACAGTTGTAAGTGAAATAACTGTAAACGATGTATTACGTTACTGTGACAAATCGTTGATGTGTCTCTCAACGCTTTACAACTAATATTTCTACGCTAAAGTTTGTGAGTGTGGATAGATGTTTGTTACTTTTTCTCGCAGAAATGACAATATCAATTTTGATGAAATTTTGCATGGAGTTAGCTGGTACCCTAGATTAACACATAGGATTATATTCGTGCGGGCGAAGTCATGGGCAACAGCTTGTAGTATGTAATTATACATTACGAGTACCTTTTTTTTGTATCCCGGTGGAAATCTTCATGGACTGTTTCTCGTCAGGGGGTTGACGAAAGGGGTGTGTCGGACTCTTACCGGCTAAAACTACTACAGAGTCCTCATCTGCCTATGGCAAAGTAAACTACACCCATACCCCCGGGCACGGAGTTTTCTTTCACATTCACCGCACCCCCAGCAGAATTTATTGTACATTACCTAAAACGGGCCTTGATGCCTGGAATAAATTGATAAAAAAAACGTTGCTTTAGCTACTATCTGATTCAGGAAAGCAAAGGTGCTAAATAGTTACCACTTCCCTTATAGATTCTAATTAACTAGCCTGTTCCCATGTCCTTAATACTCAAGGTTTGTCCTCTCTAGACATCCTTGATCTAGTTCCACCGTTTAGCAGGTACAGTCACGAGTAAAAATATGTATACTAACTATTAAGTAAGTTTGTTCACCTAATTGAACACAGCTTTCGCATGTAGTCACTCACTCACATTTCATGCGAATGCTGTGTTCTCCTTTAATTGAGGAAGCACAACCCAAATGTATACCGTCCTCTTTTGTCTAATAATGTATCTTGCGTATTTTTTGTTGAAGATCCTTAATATAAATAAATAAATGTACACGATCAAATAGTTGCAGTAGATTTCTTATGCGAAATTTCTGAAGCTGTTATGGAAAATTCTTGATATTGTACGCTTAACATAAAATGTTGTAAAAAAAAATGTCATAATTTGTAAATCATTTGACTAGGACTTACACTTCAACTGTTTGGTCGAGTATACATGTTTTTGCTCGTGACTGTACTTGCACTGTTTCCCTTTCCATGCGTTACTTATCTGGCCTTGTAGATTTTAAGAGCTATTCGATGTATGTATGTATGTCGCTCGAAGTTAAGTTGTTTGAGTATTTACTTAAGTGGACTTGAATTAACTTCGTTTATGTTTTTTTTTTTGCCAGTACGAAAGTTTGTTAAAAATTGATGCAAAATTAATGTAAGTATGAGGTTAAAGTATTTAGCACATTTTCTTCATGGTTTCGAATGCCTGCTTGGGAACGTACCAAAAAAGAAATTAAAAAACAGTTCTGTTTTTTAACAAACGTTTGAAGTTTGAACATACCTTACCATACATTACGCAATTGTACTACTCGAAACTTTCTTATGTCAACATTTTATATCATTTTGGGATCACGACTCAAACAGCCGTGTGTCTAGAGGTCATAAAAAAGGCTGATAGTAATCTAAAAGGGTCACGTACTAGTTCTCTTTATGAAAGCTTAAAAAATTGTACGTAATTTGTAAAAACTCCATTTAATTACTAAATGGAATAAAAAATCTATTTTCAAAAGAATAACAGGAAAAAGGTTTGTAGACGACGATAATTCTTGTAAATTTTAAACACATTTTAAAATACCTAACTACCACACTGGGTTCTCGACTCTCCATTTCAAGAGAAGGAGGCGTTTGCAGAAATTGACTTATGTTAACTTATTGCAGAAATTGAGACTTCTCCCAAACTAGGTAATTCATATTAACTTAAGAGATTAAGCAATTAAGTTAAGAGTTCCGAAACTATGTTATATGTGCGTTTTGACTCATCTTTTCATTCAAGAAACTTATTTGCTTACTAGCGGGTGTAAACATTTACACACCTTATTCAAATATTAGGTGATCCCGCAAATTCTTTACGCTGACAATGAAATAATGAAAATATTATTTTTCCTAAAACACATGAGAAGTAAGTCTAACTTCAAGGAAATAAAAGTTAGGAAGGTAAGTAAAGAATATTCGTACGGGTGCAATACTACTGTTACTATTTTTGATGAAATTCTTTGTTTATACTTTTGAAATATTTTCTCAATTGATAATTTGGTAAATATAGAGTTCTAACTGGATAATCTCATACAGGTATAGCTAAAATAAAAAACAAATGTTGTTCTATAGAAGAAGACACCAACATAACATACGATAAACCATAATAATGTCTGTGATTGTGACCAGTGACTTGTTGAGTCACGGCAGTAATTATATTCTTAGCGATGACTCCACGCTTATTGTAATGACATAATACTTCATGTAGAAGGCTGTTGGTACTCTTATCCATGGTATGTTTTCTTAAAGAGGCTATAAAGAAACTTATTACTTTCCAAGGCCGATATTATTCTGGAAAAAGGTAAGGATTAAAAAGATACATAATATAATCTGTTTATTTTTAAATTTAGTTTTGCGAACTTTCGAGCTAGCTAACGTACTTATAATTCAATGACTGTGTATCACGATTCATAAAAAAAAAACTATTTAAATACCTAAAGAATACTTTTTACTACACAGTATTGCACTAAAAGTACAGGCGCTTTCCACTGCCTCTATGTCTGCCCCTTTCTCATGCTCTTATTTCTATTAAGGTTTTCAATAGGGCTTCTAAGTGGCCATGTTTTAGCAATACTAAGTTTAGTGTGCACATAATTAATTATACAAAAAATACAAATTCATATCTTGTTCAGCAATACTAAATTGATAAGAAGATACATACAAGAGAAGTACGCAAACTCTGTCATTGTTGTTATTGTTTCTTGTTTAGGTCATTTTAAAATGAACATCTGAACCATATTTCACAGCAATTCGCTAAACAATTGTGTAACACTAAATAAACAAATAGCGTAACTTTCACATTCGTAATATTATCATCTCGAGCCTGCTCTTGTACTCTCGTTAGCATTACAACACTAGCCGTCCGTTACCGATACAGTTTTGCATACCGAATTGTTAATGTGAACAGGCTTGTAGAATACTAGGTTTTACACCCGCAACTTTGCTTGATTTTGCTTATGTAGGTCATCATCATCTTCCTGTCCTGATAAATCAAAACAGGCTTGTAGAATACTAGGTTTTACACGTAAATTTACTTGACTTTGTATGTAGATCATCATCATCTTCCTACCCTGATGAAAATCAAGAAATTATTGATTGTATTGAGGTCAGTACGACTCTAGCGGTTTTTGTCTCAGACAGTATTTTCTCATTAAGTCATCAAAGTTGTATAAAATTTCCATTTCAATTTTTTATCATATTTTTTACAAACCGTCCATGCTTTTGTTTTTCCTGGCTCATAATATTAATTTAAAAAAAGCAAGTAAATACGAACGATGAGGACTGGTTCAAAGCGGCGCAGGATCAGAATCGTTTAAGGTCTTGGGGAAGCCCTTTGCGCAGCAGTGGGGCACGACAGGCTAGAAAGACAACAACGCGTGCGAACTCGCGGGTTAGAGCTAGTAGGTAATAAAGGTACACATGTTAATTAAATATAAACAATTAAACACGCTACATAAAATAACTGCGGAAACGAATTCAACACTAACAATTGCCATAAAACTATTAAGTTCATGGACGGTACCAAATCTACGAGATACACCGTTAGCTAATATTTATAGTAGAAACGTTTGAAACATTCACGAATATCAATGGAGCGATTACGTCATCGTTATTTAGTGACTCGGGTCAACTTGTGTTTGAAGTTGATTTTCTTTGACCAAATATAAGTGTTAAGTGCGTTTGTTATTTTGACAAATGTAAATGTTTGCACGTCGTGGTGGCCTTGCGGTTCTATTCTATGTATGGATTTGTGTGCACGAGGTGCAAGTTCGATCCTCAGTGCAATCAAGTATCAATGTGACTTTTTAAAGTTATGTGTATTTCTTACATACCTACAAACGATGATGCCTACAGATAAATGATGAAGGAAATCATCGTGAGGAAACCTCGTCTCCAAATATTCGAATCAAATTAACGAATGGCAAAATTACGAATCTCTAAAATAATATACACCTACTGATATTGCAAATTTAATCAATTATTTCTAACTGACTTCTATGACTCTATCGTGGCCTAACTACTGAAATAAAAAAGTTAGATGTACCTACTCTACCCTCAATTTACCTATGGCCCACAATTACGTACACATTATTATACTAATGAACTTGTGTCACAAACAATTCATAACGAAGAATTAATTAACTAACCAACAATTACTTACAACAAAACTTCCACTTTACTAAAGACGCATTGTTTAAAATCTTACAGTTTTGCTGTAACACTCTGTAACGATTACAAGCACCAAACGTATTACAATCTTACTTCCTGAACATTAGGTAATAGACGCGGTGTTTCGACCGGTTTCAGTTCATCACTTACTCATTGCTAGACGAGTTATTGGGGATTTTTTGATATTGTATGTATTGAAAATTTAGAGAAAACCTCATAAATATACTAAATATAGAACAGACCAAAACGAAGTCCTTAATCATGCGCTGACGCGGTGGTGGAGTCGCGAATCGAACTCGTTGTTGGAACGCAAAATCGCACAACATCAGCCTTATAATATTGATATAATATGTCATTTTTTATAAGTAAAAACAAACAATGGAAATCGAATTTATCAATGAAACTACAAAACTTAATATTATCACTAGCCTACACAAAAACACCAAACACAAACTTAGACATAACAACCCAAAGTCAATAACTTGAAATACAACTTCGCCAAAACGAAGTCACTTCAAACTTCGGAAAGTATCGTGGATACTAACGCTAATAGGGATAATGAAAACTTTATTTTTATTCGTCTTATTATTTAATTTAAAATATTGGATACGTATTTTGCCTTTTGTCCCGCAAACAAACATCAAAATTGACCAAATTACATTCAATTAAAGTCACTTTTTCGTACAAATTTCGCGAATGCATTACGTCACAGCCCTCCTCTTCTAAACTTTAAAGCAACATAACTTTGTCATTTTATATTATTAAAGAAATATACAGATAAACGCAAAATGGCATGTCTAATATTTTTTAATTATCTATCCGATAAACTAATTTGTTTTATACTTTTCGTACCTATCATCCCTATTGTTTGAGCATGCAAATGACTGCTGACTCACAGTCTTAGTATGCGGCCGGCGTGGGCGACTCTACAAACTCAACACATACAACGTTTAATATTCTGTCTTTAATACCAATACGAAATCCTTTTATTTGTGCTGTTCCGCTTGTTCTTGTTGTAATGGGTGATATATTGACAAGTTTGCTTGTGGTAAGGCTTGGTCCAGACTGGTAAAGTAGGTTGTGTGTGTCTGTAGAAGGTGTACTGTTATTTTAAATGGTTGATAGGTTTTGTGAGAATTTAAAGATGTTTGTTTGTAATCTATTTTGTGAATGCTTAAATACTAACATTAGGCGTTAGTATTAAAGCGTTAAACCTTAGCTTATAGATCTTTTGAGATAACAATGGGCTACTCATAGTTAGGACTCTATATTAAAAGAAGCAAATTTGTATTAAAATGAATTTATTTTCAGTAGCCCCAAGTTAGTTTTTAATTGTTGAAATAATTAACTATAGTACATGAATTAATTAAAGTAAACATATCCGTGGTCTAGATGACAGATACAGATATTTAAATGTCTGTACTCTACATTTTTTTTTGTGTTTTAGTACAAATTAGACCTACATGCTCATGTGATACTAATATAAATAAGGCCCACTTGTTCAGCTATAAAAAAATAATAGCACTTACATACAAATAGTTTTAAACAAATGTGCAAACATGTCTATAATACAGACCGTCGTTATTTTACATATCTTTCCACCTACTCAGAAGAAACTTATGTTTTTCCCCTAAAATTTTGATCAGGTTATGACAATATATTGAAGAAACAAATTTATTTTCCGCAATATACCGATTTTACCAAAAAGTTTTTCAAATCCGTTCACAAAAGTTATTTCAAATAAGATCAAGCTCGCTTAAAACTACTTGCATACTAAGAACTTATATAAAATTAAATGAAACCTGCATACAGATCACAAACCAGTCTCCTCTCATAAAAGAGTAACAGAACGTTATCAGTAACATCAGTTGTGCTCGCTTGCATAAAAACGCAGGCAAAGTTTTATGTAGCTTTAAATTTACTGTTGGCATTAAAATGTAGGTAGGTTAGGTAGTTAGGTACCTGAAGGTACCTACACACCACATGTTAAAGCTATATTATGGCAGTTGTGGAAGAGAGAGACAGAGGTCTACATTGTGTAGAGCGATTTCACACTTCAACACACTACTTTAAAACGTGAAGATAGGCCTCTTTTTCTTTATGTAGGCATAAAAATAGATATAAAAGCTTTAACTTGCTTCCATGAAAATGAATGTGCGTTTCGAATACCATATTTAACATTTCCGCTCGGTAATGTTTTATTGATTCATATTTTTATCGTAATCACAGTTCTAAAAAAAAATGAGAGTAAAGCTTTTCAAAACGTAGTCTCTTTAAATTCGTTTATTAGATAACGTTCTAGTAAAAACCTGTTTGGTTGTTTATATCCTACAAAATTAAATTATTAATTAGTATGGTAAAAAATGTAGAGTTAAAAATTCAAGCCATGACAAAAATAAATACAACTGTCCTACCAATAACGGTATCCGCCGTCATAATAAAATTCCTATGTAAATATAGAATAATAATCAGTTATTTAAATTAAATAATTTGAACTTGACTTTATGAATAAACCTTTGGGAAAAACAACCAGAGTTTAATGGTATTCATAGGTTAAGTGCAGTACAGTCGTCAAGGCGAGCAAGTTCATAATATATGTTGAGGAAAAGAAAGGTTCGATTGCGATAGCTTATAGTTGACATTCTTTTGTTATGAATTGTACTGTAAGTAAAAGAAAGTTAGCGTGCTGCTGGGGAGTTTGTTGCGCCGTTTCTTCTCCCGTAGCGAAAGTACAGGAAGCGGTGAAGGGTAGGCGATGGGGTGCTGTCTATTATAATTTTGATGTTTAAAAAGTGTCACATTGTAGCCTAATTTAAATAAATGACTTTTTATTTGATACTTTAACTACATTCCTTAATCCTAATGGATAAGTTTGTTACTTTTTATAGCTTTCTTTCGGGATCATCAGACTAGCTTGAGATTTAAAAGGAGTCCTTGATAAATATTTTCAATTTTATCACTTCATAGTCTGGGCATGACTGCATTGCACTGTCCTGGTAACGTTACAAAGAATCTGGTCATCATATATTCCATAAGCATACGTTAAGGCTTAGTTTTAAACGGCACGAGATAGGAAGACGATAGATTAGGAAAGGACTTCTAGAATCATCATTCCCCTGCCCTTATCCCAATTTTTACTTGGGGTCGGCGCAACACGTCTTCTAGACATGTTGCTTAAAGTTTTGGCTATGGTTTTATAGTCGGCCGCCTGCCTGACACTAACCCTCTTTGGGAATGCGATTGTTGGTTGTTTACCCGCAACCATTCAGGTGACCCAAGGTGCTTGGTATAGTGCACTAGGTCTTAAGGTCCATTAGTCGCCTTTTACGACACCCAGTGGAGGATATGGGGTGGAGCTATTCTTTATATCCGGACACCACACGGAGGAAAGGACTTCTAGAAGACCTTGATTATCCTTAAGATCAAATAAAATAAGAGAAATAACTAACGAGTTAATCGAATTTAAAAGCCAACCTCAAAACAAAGAGCTGAACTGTCCTCAATCAAAAAGAGGCAACCTAGATATACCAGTCTAAGTTTGATTCAGCCATCGAACATTCAAACCACGCGTCAGTCCCAAGACTCGAGCCACTGCACCCACATCACGTGCCTTTCCATATCATCACGCTTCCACCGAACGGTATTAGCTGTTACCTGAGCTTCAATGCTATATCAATTCTATATAGGAAGAAACTAGGTCGAAAATCGAGGCTACAGCCGTTTGTTAGTGTTATATCCTTCCGTTTACAATGAAATTATTTGGTGACCAATTGTGTAAATAGGTTTTTGGGTGTTGAATTTGGTTTTGGGACTAACTTGGGTCATGCTTTCTACTTACAACCGAAGAAATAATGAGAAAAACAATATTTTGTACTACAAGAAGAAAAGAAGGAAAAAATTAGGATAATCATACTGACAACATACCGTTTCTGGAACAAATTTGTGCAATTAGCCTATCCACAGGCTTGGTTCCTTTTCTGGTGAAAGTGGGCAGGCCCTGTCCCGCAAGGAGTGGTCCGCGAAAATCGCGCGATGGCCTGCTGGGGGGGGGGGGGGGGGAGGGGTAACTATTCCTCTGGCCCTAGGCAGACAAAGACGTTCGTCGATGCCCCTCAACGGTGGCTAATCCAGGAGGATTTTCTCTAGGATATAAAACAAGACTTTTGCTCCTTCGTTAAACTATGAAAATTCTCGGGTAATTAAGAAACTAGTCTCCCTGGAGCAAGGCTACAGCAATTGACAGCAAAAAAATACGGTCATAACTCTCAAAATAGCTTACCTAAATTGTATTAGGTACATTTCTTCTTCTTCTTCCTCATTTCTTTAAGACGTCGTCGTGGCTAGGTGCCATCTTTTGCCAAGACATTCTTCATTCCTGATGGTTTTCCGCTTTCCACATTGACATCTGTAAAGTTCTAATACACAGAAGTTATCAATTTCAAGTTTAACCGTCGCTTAACTCGCCACCGTGCCAAGTCTATTTCCATTTTATGTTCCCAAGTACAAGACCACCACAAATTCCAATTTAACTTTATTAGCACTAACTTAGTACAATGTATAATTACATTGTACTAAGTTACAATGTGTAATTTAATACTACCTAACAAAGTAGGCATTACTTTGTCTTCGTAAGGAATGTTGTTTTATTGTCAGAATCGTGGCTTACTAAGAGGCTTGGTGTTTCGCCTTGAATCGTTTACTGATTATGTAATTCAGATATTTTAGTATTAATATGGTTTTATGAGTATTTCTTTGTACCTAAGTTTAGAATTCTTAAATATGATTTTGATTTCAAATCTAGGTGTCGCAATAATGGAACAACTTACTTAAGTTTTTCATATCGATTTAGCGTTTTATTTAAAACTTCAATTTTTATTTCTGTTAGAGTAAATAAAAGAAATGAACTTTTCAAATAAGTCTAGGCATAGTACTTAAAAAATGAGCAAAGATTTTTGCTGTTACACCTAAACGTAATGTTATGAGTTGCAGTATTTTAGTAGGTATCCTATTTCCCAACCATACGTTTTTGTGACTTCCTTGTCACAATTCCTAATGACTCTTCCTTTGTTACAAATTTTAGGTTAAAATAATTACAAAAACACATTAGTACCATCGGAATTAATGAAAGGAGCATTTGTGTAAACTAAACCGTTCTACTTCCATTGTAACAAAGGCTCTCATAAGACGCAACACATTTAAAAAACAATGTACAATCTACCACACACGAATTCTCAAGATTAAAAACGTCTCTATTCCATCGAGCTAAGGTTGATAATTGTGTGTTTTTTAGACGAAACTATGCGTAACATTGTAGATTGAGCATTATTTAATGAATTGCGTATCCTTCCGTGTTGGCGATAATTATAGCATTTCTTTTGTTTTTGCTGCATTGCTGCGCTGGAGTGATGGTTATTGGCCGGTTTTAATTGATACTGTTCGGTGTTAATTTGTTAGAAGATATCTTTATCACGTATTTGTAAGAGTTTATGACTTTCACGGTTTCAGCTTCTGCTTCTTGATGATATACACAAACTACTGTTCGTTCGTGCGAGGGATCTTTGAAAAGTAGTTTTATTAGGCTAAACTCGTGCAAAAAATACAAGTAACTATGTCCAATAATTCCAACATTGTCCAAATTCTATTGATTCAAAACTCAAGTTCATAACTTTTGGCTAACAATAATGTACAGTATGGTGCAGTCACAATCCTAAAGAGTGTGTTGTATTCGCAAAAGGAACCCTCATTCTACGTACTGGTATTCAACATGTTGTATCACCACCACTGCGTTGCTATAACGAATATGAGTTACACATTGCGGTAAAAAAGGCAAACAAAAACCCTATTTATTATACAAAATGATGAAAATTATTATCACTTTCAGATTACATAAACAAATACCAACATTTCAATCTAAGAATTCTTCGATTACTTCATAATAACGAATGCCTTTAATTATTTCTGCAGTACATTTCCTGATTGCGTTTGACCAGACTACCACCAACTCTTAAAGAGCTTTAATTGCAATTGTGGAAGTGTGATAGCGCACTACAGAGTCTATAGAGCTGTCTCACTCGCACGACTGCAATCATATCACTTTGAGTGATAGTGGTAGGTTGCTCCCACCATTAACTCTTAAAGAACTTTAATTGCAATTGTGGAAGCGTGACAGCGCACCACAGAGTATATAGCGGTGTCTCTCTTCCACAACTGTATTAATATTACTTTAAGTGTTAGTAGTAAGTTGTTTGATATCATTCCGTGTTGCAATGAGATAATATCAGTGAGACAGTTAAGAACAAACTCTACATCAATCATGTAAAACCGGGCAGTCTTGTACACAGCTTGGGGTAAGCGTTGCGTCAATGGTTTGCACTGTGAACTGTGAATTACATAATTGGGACAATACAAGTTTTGCGTCTTGTTTCAAGTATTGGTGTATGAGTTAGTCTTCTATTTATTTGATTTAGTATACGAAGTACAATGAACTGTCTCGAATCACACCATTTAGAAACATGAAGCGCAATTAGAGTCAGTATAGTTTTGAAAGTGCCTGAGAAGGCCTTCTCGAAATAAAAACCTTTTGATTTTGATCTGTCGCTTTTTCTAAGCGTTTTCCTAGGTCGTTCGTTCATAGGACTGGGGCCACGGATGTCTTTTCAATTAACATTATTAGCAAAAATATTATTCGATTCACACTCAAACTTGGAAAAAAACATTTGAAAATTCTTATGAGTATTTTCCCAAACAAGGGTTGAGGCAACACGTTTCGAAGTTGGCATCTACCTGCATTTCCATTTTCCATAGAGTCATTTTATTGTCAACATAAATACGTCTTTCAACACATACTAAACCCATGTACACACTGTTCCCTCCTAGTGCCAGCATACAGAGGTCAGTGGCCTCAGATAAGGACTTTTACTGAGGAAAGCGAAACAGATCGTTGCCGCGTTGCTGACGCTTCTTAGAGCTACGTGAGTAGATTACTAACATCAACAATAGGATAACTGTAGGTAGAGTCAGCAACAAAACTGAGAAAAAAAGTTATCAAATCGGTTGTTGCTGTCGACAGAATTTGGATTTTGTGTGCTCGGGAGATAGAGAGATCTCATAATTTTATGCAACTACCTCTCGAATGTAAATATCTCAATTATTTGGATTCTATTCGCAACCCTTCTTGCATTTTACTGAACTCTTTTAAGACTCTAGGTAGGTCTACGCCGAATAAAGGGTAGGCCTCATTCCCTATTCGCAGTCTGTGTGGGATGAGTTGCAACGCATTGCCAAACACCGACCAAACGCGGGAGACGTTACACGGCTGATCGGGTTAGGTCAGTAAGAGTCTGACACTACCCACTTCCTCCCTAGAGGAGGTGGGTATCCAGGAGGATTCCTCCGCCTTAAAAAAAAGATCTCATTCCCTTACTTCAACGGAGGCTACCACGACCTAAAGTAAGTAAGTACCTATACTTACTTTAGGTCGTGGTAGCCTCCTATAGTTTCCTATTGATTGTGTTTATAACTTTTGTTGCTGACTCTACCAACTGTTTTGGGGACTATTACCGAGTATTGTTCAGTTTGGAAGTTAGTATTCCAGACGCGTCGAGTTATTGATTCGCTAATTGACTGAACTACTTCCTGAGAGTCGCTCATGAACCAACAGTTTGAAGTTTCTAGACAATTAAAAAGTATTATTAAATGTGGAGAGACCGGCTGCGATTATTTGAAAGACTGGACTAAACGTACTTTAATTTCTTGAGATGGAGTGATAAAGCAGCTCTATAGGGGCCAGTATATGTTTAAAATATATCTTATTGTGTATCAGTTAGGTTTAAACCCAATCATTTGAACTATAAAATTATGAATCAAAGATATTGTTGAGATTACTAACATCATAAAACCAACCAAACAAACTCTTTGTTTGGTTGATTGAACACACTAATCTCAGAAAATATTGGTTCTGTTTGAAAAAGTAGCTTTGTACTGTATTATCGAGGAATAATTAATCGAGGAGTAGGAGTAGGAGGGCCCAACAAGTGTAGAGGTATTTAACTAAAAACAATAAAAATGCATGCATTATGCCAAGTTATCACGTACGTAGTTATGCAATTATTCACTTAAGCCCTAAGAATCTACAAGTATGGTAAACTTCCCACGTTTAAGACTCTTTATTCTAGACACATCAACTACAAAGGGCTTACCACCACATATTAAAGTATTATAATTGCAGTTGTGGAAGCGAGACAACGCACTATACGGTGTAGAGCGGCGTCTCTCTTTCACACCCGCAACAATATTACTTTAAAGCCGGCCGTATGAAATTCAGAATCTGAGAGTCGGTTCTCTATTGCAAATATACAAAAAGTGGGCTAGTATTACTCACCTGTAACTCAAAAGTGGTTTGGATTGAAATAAAGAACAGACTTTCAGATTCTGAATTCCGGAGTGTATGATACCTAAGTGCTCGTGGTAGACCCGCAGATGTTTAATACAATACAACAAGATTACTAAGTGATTATAATGTGAGAATGTTGGTTTGTCTGTGCCTTCAAAGCTAAGATAATATGTCCTTGTGCCTTTTCACACGCTGTTTCCGTTCTATCAGTAATGTGGCGTTTGACTGATGATAAAGTCTTTAGCAATAATGGTTTAGTATTTTTTTATTATTTAGTGAACCTTGGTTTTTTACTTCAAAATTTTATGAATTAAAAGGATATGTTGATATGTTGTTTTGTTTACTAAAGCTTTGTAAACTCTTGTAAAAGATTTCATATAGCCACGACTGCAATTGGTTGACAACGAAAGTTCTAACCAATTACAGCACCTATTAACATTTGACAGGCAATTGACTCATTTTTATAAAATTCACGTCATCATTCCTCTGCCCTTATACCAATTATTATTTGGGGTCGTGTGTGTGACGTCATCCACGTGAAAAATTATAATACATATTTTCATTGGATGTTACATTACTTACATTCAAATCAAGCAACTTAAAAAACTTTATAGATATCTTAAAGCAACAGCACCATCACTAATTATTGCCATTCAGTGATTCTGAATGAATTAATTAGAACCATAGCTAAGCAGTTGTATTCACGGCCACTGCCATATTGTGAGTGTCAACAAGACGCACTCGCCCTTGCATTGTTCATTAATAGTCAACCGAGAAGATCTATACAGGAAGCACAAACTGGTTTTAAGCGGTTTTATAGCTTTAGAATTAGGAAACATTTGTGATTCTGTATTGTTTGGTGTTATTTTAAATGCAACAGAAATTATACTAGCGGTGCTGCGCGGTTACATCTGCATCATTTCCGTCCCCGTAAAAATATGCTGAAACATTTCATTAACGAAACAGAATTTGGTAGTTTAGGCGAGATAGTGTAACAAACAAAGAAATTTATTTTCACATTAAAAAAAAATAAGATTTTTAAGTGAAACGTACTCGGTATTCGTACTCCTCAAAACGTTTCAGTGTTGCACAAACTACTAAAGTAAATCTTATTGCGATTTATGTCTTTACCTTCATATTCAGAGAAAGGCCACATCAAATATGACTGCAATTATCAATTAACACAAGTTACAATAGACGCATCCCACACCATATGTACTCATTACGTAACCTTCGGATCCACCTGCAATGTATCAAAATAATTTTTGTAAGGAGAATCGTGGGATGATATTAACAATATTTAACATTGAAAGTATGATTTTAATAATTAAAATGATAGGGACGATCCCCAGCTATTCGTCGAATAGATGTAAAATACCTACTACTAAAAAGCTTGCAAAGATTGTAATGAATAGAAAGTGTATTGAATGCCTGTGAAACCCTCCGCGAGACAAGGATTAAATTCCTTAGTGCGTGAATTTATTTTAATTAAAGAAAAATAATATGTACTTATTGAAAAAGCAAGTTTTTTCTTTAGATTTCTCAACTATACTCCCTAAGGCTCTTTATGCATTTTTGCTTTTTATCCTTATGCAACAGTACAGAAAAACTTTCATAGAACGAGGTAACTTTTACCCAAGTGATTAATTTCTGTATTGAAACACAAAACTCCTCTTTGAAGTCGTTAACGACTACATTTTACTCTACACTGCAACTCTATAAGCGAGTCTCTTGACAAACACTCGGAAACTATTCACACGCGACTGATCTGTGTATAAATTATTACTACATATTAATATGCCATAATCATTACATAACGCGGCGATTGAACTTTATACTCATATAACTTTCAATCCATCAAGACTATTGCAGTTTTTTGCGTACATTACACATTAATGAAGTTGGTTATTCTACTGTGTTATTGCCAGTCTTTGCCAGCCCTAAGCCATTACGATACCGATCAAAAGGTAGGAGTATCCTATGATTAATACGTGGTATGTGAGATAGGCGTATAGCAATATGTCTTTACGTCTTTGTTTAGACCTTGGCCTAGTCTACGAACTGTTTTTTGCAGTGGCATATGTTGTGTGTATAGTATAGTAATTAAAAAGAATGACTGCTGTCTCGGTGTTTAGATTAAGATTAATGTGAGATATGATTGCAGTAGTTGAACGAAGATTCTATAAACTTACCCCCAGTTTTTGGAAGGTTAATCAATTGAGTTTGTTGTCAAACATACTGATCATGACTGTGATTGGTTGACCATAAAACTTACAACCAATCACAGAGCTTAACTTGAGCTTCAACAGACGATTAACATATCTTTGTGTTGATCATTGTTTGAGAAACCAGAGGTGGTTGTCTGTGAGTAGGAACAATATCTTTTACAGTTTATGCCGATAAAATCAAGATCGGAGCGATGAACTGAAGTTAGCGCGAGAACCGAAACCAAATTATTTTTGATCCAACAAATGATAAAGATTCATTCAACTATAATTTCATCAATTGAAGATAAATCTGAAAACCTGATTAGAACTAGGATTACAAATCAACATTAAAATAAAAAACAATCTCGTTTTGCACAGAACATTGATTTACAGCCTCTGTGGACAACAAACTTTTAATCGGCTGATTAATGGATTCTAAATATTTCAGAGCAGTTGGTTGTCTTTTCTGGTATGAAAACTGGCATTAAGTATACCCTGACTAAGTTAAGCCAGCGCTGAACCTCAAATCTCAACCCTTTCATATTCCCTGAGTTTGTTTTGACATTATTTTTTTCTTAGTGTAGTCAGTTAGGATACGTCGAATGCATTAAGCTCGAAAACTATTATGAGACATGTAAAAGTGATATAGGTAATTATCCTACTTACAGAATAAATGATTTCATTTCATTTCTTACTATCGACAAAAAAATCTTCACCACACGGAGGCTTTTAAAAGCAGTAGGTATACATCTAACCGTTAACTTTATTGGTCTGTGTGGGAACTCACGGTGACAAGTCCGGAGCCATCACAATGGCCGCTGGGCCGCTGGCGTCAAATGTAAATGGTCAGAAGTTATGGCTGTGTAACGGTCGAACACATTATGTTTTAGTTCTCAGTCTTACAAGTATGTGGGGTAATTGTCGGCATTCCGATGTCACGGGGTTTTTATACTACTGTAAACATTCAAGATTTTTAATATTACTTTGAGCTTTTGATTAAGTACCTACCCATGTTTGCACTTGCTTTGCTCAGTTGTGGGATTTTGACAGGCTTTCATCATCACCTTCCTGCCCTTGTCCCTTTTTACTTGGGGTTGGTATAATACTATTATGATGGTATAGGTAGAGTAGATTGCCGAATACCCGAATCTATCTATTTTTTATATAATCTATTTTTTTTGTTGTTGTAATAAGTTGGAACTCGCTGGAATCCAAAAAATATATTTCAAGTGTAATGGTTGAAAGTAAGAGACACGACTTTATTTTTTGTTTATTCTCCTTGGGAACAGTTCGTTTTTCTACAATACCAGTCAATTTTCGATTTTCAATTACCCGAATCGACCCTGTGCCTAATTATTTCGGATAAAATATCGGCGTTCTACTGTACTTGCTAAATATCAAACCAAAAACATGGCTACAGCTACTAATATTTCTCAAATTAATAATAATAAGTATCGCGAATTGCTAGAATGTAAACAAAACACAAATGGTAAATGAGAACGATAAATTATTTCATCAGTTCACAAAGAGAACGGTGCAGAGTTCGTAAACATTTTATTGTAAGGAATCGCGCGTTCCGTTTAATATCAAGCTATGGCATTGTTGGAATACCTCGCGAAATTATGTTTTTGAGAGAAGAGATTTAAATGTTGCGCGCCCCTGTTTTCTTGCTTGTTTCCTTTTTTCTTTTCACTGTTATTATGTTTTATTGTGATTTGTATTTGCGGCAAAGAAAGTCTTCAGTACCTGACACTTCATTGCAACATCCTTAGTCATTAATTGCCTATGTCTCTTGGAAACCAAATCTTTGAAGACCAAATTTTATTTTGGTAGTTTATACCTACTTGTATCACCATATAAGTATATCTTACGAAGGGCTACTAAGTGCTGAACTTACACTGAGTGCTCATACACCTACCCTACAGCTGTTTCTAGCCGGTTCTATTCCATACCAAGTTTTCTTCATAACTCCAGTAACAATGAATATAATATGACCATGAAGTTTCTAATAATTATTCCGAATAGGAAAGATCACATTAATTTGATTCTGATCGATGTAATCGCTACAACATATCAAGTACTCGTTATTAGTTATTAGACAATTATTTATTGCTCCAATCGCCTATTAAATGATTGAGCGTTAATAACTAATATTTATCAAGATTTGTATATAATTATTTATGTTATGACATGTGATGAAGAGTGACAGTGGTATTTAACAGGCAATGGCGACTCTACACCAATATCGACAATCGCAAAATGAAAATTATTACTTGTATCTCTTTTAATTCACGGGCTAACTTCAGGGGAAGGAACCCGGTCAGGTTGAAGTATTGTGAAGAGCAAATAAAGTATTTAGTATAACCACAGTCTAAATATATTATGTGGTATAACGATATCGCTATCGCATTGTTTAGCAAGTGGGATAAAAATTTATTACCAAAAATATTACGGTACTTGACACAATTTTATACATTGTATAATAAAAGTATAAGAGTACATATATTGTTTAGAATGTTTAAGTTTACGTTAAGGTCAACGTACGGTATTTACATACAATGAAAATGTGAGTCAGTACAGTCCAATTGACTGTCTAAGTGTAGATAGTAAGTTTGTTCGAAGTGTGCTTTATTTTTGCGGAATTTTAAGGTATAGGAAGGAGGATAAAAATCTTTATCCTCCTTCTGATATAGTTAGGTAGAAATAGAAAACTATGACAGTAATGCCTTATTATTCAGACAGCACAAATGCTAACACACAAACATTTGTCCTGGGTGGGGATCGAACCCACGGTAGAGCAGTCAGGGCCACTAATGACTAGACCAACAGACCCAACAAAATCTGTTTTGCAGTACTTCGAGAACTACTTCTCTATCAAATCTCTGATATTAGCTTAGATACTGCACTTGTAAGTTGACTAATAAATAATTATGCCCACATCCTGTGCAGAAAATAATGACTGGTAAGGCACGTGTTGAGATCGGTTCCATATGTACAGTCTGCTGCAAAAGTTACTACTGAACTTTGCTTTACAAAACATCAGAATGTCTATCATAATCTCTCAACGAAAGGCTGATTCAGATGGGGAAACAAGACGCTGCTCTATGCTTTGTAGTATACCGATTTTTTTTCACCACTGCAACAGACTAAGTCTAACTGTGGCAGTTGGTGTTAAGTGTCCAGAACATAACAAAATGTATTTATTTAAAAAGAACTATAAAGTGATCATGATGAATCCATCCTTTCTCATATGGAGAACGTATACTCAGATGCAAGCTTTAGAGTACTTATAAACTAGTTTTATTATACAAAAATAATAAACTCGACAGGTTGCTCTACTTTTGTAGCTGAATGTACATAGTTTCATAAAACTGGGCCAAGGTGCGCCACGGCCAATCCTAGTAAAATGAACTGCAGCTTATGAGACTGTACAGTAACTTGGTCTATAGCCAAAGGCTATGGCGTTATTAAAATGTCATTAAAAATATATGTAATAGATAAAGGAATTAAAAATATTATGTAATAAATAGAGACTGGATTTTGGTTAAAAAAACTGAATTAATGGAACCTTTGCCAGAAATAAGGTTGTGTACAACGAGTAGAGTATCTTCTCTCTTCAACAGTTGAAGGAATTCTGCGTGAGATTAAAATCATATTTTTATTTTTATTTTTGTGTCTCTTAACCCTTGTTTCTGGATGATCAATTGAATCTGCTGTCAAATCAACTGATCACGTCTGTGATTGGTTGACCATAAAACTTACAACCAATCACAGAGCTTAACATGAGATTCGACTGACGATTAACAAATTTTTGCGTTGATTAGTATTTGCGAAACTCGGTGTCACAGTTTTAGACCCAGAAATACGAATAAAAAAACCAGACACTATTTTAGCTATCGTGGCAACTTATGCTGAGAACTAACAACTTGTAGTAAATTAATAATACATCAGAATATCAGCTAAATTAGAACTTCCCTGAGAATATTTACAAGAAACTGCCATTCCTTGGGATCACACAATACAATTATACTAGTTGGTGCATTTCCTCGCTATTTTATTCAATAACCTTAGTTAGATACTCCTTTTTGCGGCCGATAATTAGATGGGTTCCCACCATTCATGTTACCCACGGAGGAAAGCCCTTGTAAAGCTGGCGTTTTTCTTAAACAAATTTGCATTTTTTCTTTACTTGATTCTGTGTTAGTTAACATGCGGACCTATTGTGTTAGTTATTTTTTTTAGATAAAGAATTTCTCTCGTAACCTGGGTACGGGTTTTAACATGACTTATCATGTGAGCATTTACAACCGTAGGTAATTAAAAAAATTGAAGCTTTACTTAAGACATAAAGTTCTAAAAACATGTGCTATCTCTTCATGTTTTTTAGGTTTTTCTATACATTTTTCCACCTTATAGACACAGTGACATTTGGGTACCTACATTAAACTTCTCTTATGCAGCTTCTTCATAAGCTGTCAGGATGTCCCGAAATCTGAAATAGCTTAATAGCATATTTCGAATCAAAAGACATTTTATTGTAATTACTATCATGAGGTAGATTCAAAATATACGGTTTATTTACGCATTTTTATCGGGATAGCCCGACTAGTTTTGAACCCAACCGGAGTCCTTAATCATGAACTGACGCGGCGAGTTCGATTCGAGACCTCGCTAAATACGCGTTAGTACAACGTTACCAAAAAATTATAACAAAAAAAAAACAGCAAGAACGACACAACAAAAATGCTTGAGTGATAACACACACTTATAGACATAAGTTTTATCACTCAAGCATTTTTTAACTTCTAAATATATAGCACTAGATTCCGCGCGCGGCTCCGCCCGCGTGGTGCGTTAACTCGCAATAAAAAGTAGCCTATGTCACTCAGTGAAGATGCGGCTTTTTAATGGTGAAAGAATTTTCAAAATCGGTTCAGTAGTTTCAGAGATTACCCATTACATACAAACTTACAAATTTTACCTCTTTATAATATTAGTATAGATAAGTAAAATACACCCAAACACAGAACAATTTGAAATTTCTTCGACGTAAAAAATTCCGAAACTCATCGGTACAAACAAAAAGCAATCGAACATTGTGTAAAGAGTTATTGAACCAAAGTAAAACTATAAACTAAGTACTATCGATGCGTGCAATCTAATAGATATTAATGTTTATATCATAAACTTGCAATTCATGTCCATCGGATGACTGCCCACCAACAGAATATACTTTTTACAAAACTTCAAAGGCCGTTGCTAGCTAAAATATGAAGTAAATACGTATTGGCAAGAAGGTATCGTTACATATAGTCATAAATAGTGTCTAATTTAGTGATTAGTGTGAAATCAATACGGTCACTTGTCTACGTTATTATAAATTATCAGTGCTACAATACTAATTTAAAATAAATATCACTAAGTAGGTATTCGTGTTGTTTCAGGCATTTGGTTTTTACAATTTGTTATGGTGTTGAGTTGAACAGAAATTTTACTGAAAAGCCAAAAGTTTCGAGTCCGATCCCCAGATGCGCTCCGACTTTTAGAATATTTTCTACTTTGAGAGTAAAGGAACAGGGGATGCATCATGCGCATAGTTAACTGGTATCTATTAACACTAACCGTCGTGGCCAAAATCAGTCAAAATATTATTTTTATCAGTTAGATTTCGTTACTAAACCCTTTAGCAATCAACTCTAAAATATTTTAATACTTAAAAACCTTTATGTTCTTTCCAGATCACCTACAGAAGACACAGAAAACCATCACCTCATAGCAATTGAGAAGATGTAGTATTTCATACAAACGAACACAGACACACACACCAACCAATAACACACACACTTGATGTAACAACATGTAACAGAAGACGATCGGACTACTATAGAACGTTCTAGAGAAATCTAGAAAGTTCTAGAACAATCTGGAATAAAGGAGGTTTGATTGCGGAGTGAAGATGTCGACGAGTAATGAGCTGAGTGATGTGGAGACCCCGAAACTGCGGATGAAGCCGGCTATCAGCAGGATATTCTGTTGCAGTGTTACTGCTGCTTCTGGTTTCGTTGCGGCGTATGCCTTGGTAAGTTGTATAATTAAACATTTAATAATCATTGTCCTACCTATAAACTACTTAGACGTGTCAAACGATAATGGAAAGCTTGATAATATACCTACAAACATTTGCACTTCGGGTTTTATGGTGTACTGCGAACGATAGTGTGATTATCTTATAATTGAGTCTAAATATCTTTATCTAGTTATCTGTGGAGCCTTGTAATTAGCAATCTGACTATCTGAATTAAGTTAAAATATTAAAATGGTATGAGAACTCATCATTCCCCTGCCCTTATCCCAATTTTTACTTGGGGTCGGCGCAACACGTCTTCTAGATATGTTGCTTAAAGTTTTGGCTATGGTTTTATAGTCGGCCGCCTGCCTGACACTAACCCTCTTTGGGAATGCGATTGTTGGTTGTTTACCCGCCACCATTCGGGTGACCCAAGGTGCTTGGTACAGTGCACTGGGTCTTAAGGTCCATTAGTCGCCTTTTACGACACCCAGTGGAGGATATGGGGTGGTGCTATTCTTTATATCCGGACACCACACGGAATATCCGGACACCACACGGAATTAAAATGGTATTAGAACTAAGAACAATAAAAAAACATGGATTTCCAGAAGCAGTACCCTAATAAACAGTCAGACATGAAGTTGATATCCGACATTTATAACTCAGACTTCAAGAAGAAACCTGAGTAAAAGTTTTTTCACGTAAAATGTAAAGGCAATTCTTGAAAAGGGCGTCAATGCAATCAATAATGACGAAGTAACTTGTGTGCGTAACTCGTCTACACTTCAAGTGAATTAATAATTAATTGACACGAATTATATCTAGGCTTTCCCTCGAACAAAATGCTACTAAATAATACCTAAGCATTTTCCCTCAATAAATATATTCGTGTAGGACTCAAAACCGCATAATTCTAAATTTCCGTTCACAAAGAACACGGATGCGTTTGACAAATCTGCTTTAAAGACAAACCCAGACTTACCCACTTAAAATTCCTCAACCATACGACGGAAATACAGCTGAAACTATCCAAAATATGTAGAGCTCTAACCACGTCATGCTCTTCTGAGAATACTACAAGTATACTCGTATTCATATGTTAAGCTAGGTCCGGTTATACTGGTTTGTGAGTTATCTCATGATGTGACGAAAGCGAGTGAGAGTAAGCTTACTGAGACAAGGTTCTTATCAAGTTTGATGACGTAATTATAAAGCTTTAATGTTCTATTACTTGTATGAATTAAAAGAGGTCAATGCTGCATTAGTAAGTCACTAGATCTTTTTCTTTATAAAATGTTAGATCATTTTTGTAGGTGTACAATATACATTAACTATTAACAAGTGCAAAATGTCTTCAAATAGTTTTTATACAATTATAATGTCCGGACCGATTTGGGCCACGGCGGCGGCGGCTAGTGTTACTATGACACCAGCCGGCTACGCGGGACATATTATAGTACACGAACGTGTGCGCATACACAAGTGCACTCTCTATTCCTTTACTCTCACAGCCCGATGGGACGGTAATCCGACACGACCAGAGAGAGATCAGGCGCAGGACCCACATTTTTACGTATCTTTCGAAACACGGAGTTATGTAATACAATAATCAGTACAGCAAAAACGATAGCGTCAATCATTCATTTAGACCAAGTATTAATACGTATTAAAATTTGTAATCAATAAGCGTTTGAGCAAGCGTGTTAAAGCGGTGATCTATAGTTACCTCTTGTGCGACAAGATAATGATTAAATGTATGAAAAAAACGGTAGTAAAACATACTCGTACATACGTCATTTGTCACACGGAAATAATCTTCAGATTAATGATCATAACCATTTATGGGTTAATGGATAAGATGAGATCGCTCCATTTATAGGAAGCTAATTATGTGATTAAAGAAATCAATCATAGGTTTCTACGTAAGATAAACTGAAGTTGTACAAGTTTATACAATAAACTTTTTTTTATTTAGTTCTGAAGTTTCGTAGTAATTTACTTCATCAGATATTGTTATATTTTTTAAAAGATATGTTTTACCACTTTGGAAGTGTCTCTCGCGTAAACTATTCAGCTAAGAAAGAAAATAATATCAGAATCTTCAATAGGAATAATTTACAATTACAGGCCTATCCATAGATACCCCGCACGGATTTGATAATTATTTTGAGTTTTGGTTTTGAGTACTGGGAACCGAAATTTATAGTTTTTTGTGTATTACATAAGTCTTGGGTGCGATTCACAGAATCCATCTACTTAGCACTTAGGTACCAAGTTCAATTTGTTAGAGAAATTTGTTAGACTTTTAAGATTGCTTCATGACGATATGCAGAGCTGTGTCGCTGTAAACGCAGATCAGTCAGAGTTTTTCCCCGTTACCTGTGGGGTAAAACAAGGTTGTGTCCTTGCGCCCACACTGTTCGCGTTATATTTTGCAGTTATGGTTCAGGAAGTTTTACAGACAACTCCTGAAGGAATTCGCATACGTTTCCGTAATGTTGGCAATCTTTTTAACTTAGCCAGGCTCAAGGCTCGTACCAAAGTTTCTTACGCACTGATCACTGAGATTGTCTATGCAGATGATCTGTGTTTTGTAACTGATTCCCCAGAAGGCCTGCAACGACTTATGGCCAATCTACACAAATCCTGTCGAAATTTCGGTCTGAAGATTAATGTCAAAAAGACGGAAGTGATGTCTTTAGATGTCCGTGGTCAAGAGACACTGACCATTAGACTCGGTGAGGACGTATTAAGCAGGTGAATACATTTCGCTACCTGGGGAGCACTATAACATCAAAGTGCGACCTTGATGCTGAAATCAACAGTCGGATCGGTGCCGCA
Source organism: Chrysodeixis includens (assembly GCA_941860345.1). NCBI lineage: Eukaryota > Metazoa > Arthropoda > Insecta > Lepidoptera > Noctuidae > Chrysodeixis > Chrysodeixis includens. Next base: position 6,811,768 of record OW796114.1, on the reverse strand, counting down.
GCCGCGGTATTCGGCAAACTGGATCGCAAGGTTTTCAGCTCACATGACCTGAAGCTGGCTACTAAAATAGACATATATAGGGCTGTAGTATTGCCAAGCCTGCTGTACTCATCGGAGTCATGGACGGTTTACTGCCGCCATATTCGAGCTCTGGATCGTTTCCATATGAAATGTCTGCGCAAAATATTGAACATCCGTTGGTCTGACCGCATCCGAAATACGGAAGTGTTGCGAAGAGCTAACATTATGGGGATCGAGGCCTACCTCATGCGCAGACAGCTCCGCTGGTGTGGACATCTATCACGAATGGCGAATAAGCGTACAGCAAAGTGCATCTTTTTTTCTGAACTTGAGGAGGGCAAGCGTAAGCATGGCGGGCAACTCCTCAGGTATAAAGATGTGCTGAAGCGCCATATGAAAAAGTGCGATATTGAGCCTTCAGAATGGGAACAAATGGCTATTCGACGACCAGAATGGAGGACGTTGGTAAAGACCAGAGTCAAAGACTTTGAGGACAAACGCTGTTTCGAACTGGATGCTAGACGCGATGAATTAAAAGCACGCCCACCTTGTGCCATACCATACAATTTTTGCAATGGTGTACTGACCTGCCCACATTGTGCGCGAACATTTAGTAATAAGATCGGCTATGTGAGCCATGCACGAGCACATCAACGACAAATGGAAGTGTAAAACGGAGAGTGAAGAGGTCGCCGTGGCCGAAATCGGTCGAGGAACATATATATATATATACCAAGTTCAACAACAGGGTTCTTATAATTTTGAAAAAAAAGTGGCTGTGACATATGGACATGATTAATCTATCAACGTTCCGTTTTTGCCATTACCTAGAATCTCATTTAAAATAAAAAAAATGATGAATCATTAATATTCTTGCAAGCAGTTATTTAAATAACCATTAAATACTCGATACAATCTTTTGCCTTTGCAAGCTTAAATTATAACATTTAAAATAGATGTTTCCATACAAGTACAGATAAAAAATAACAATTTGTGTTAAGAAATAGATAAACGGCGTTCAATCACAGGATATCCTGTCGCGCAGTTACACCTACGTGCATAATTACTCGCACCACAACCTTTACGAACCACACCGGAACTGCAGTATTGCTTGCGAAATAACAGAAAGTTAAACTAAATATATGGTAACTGAAAAACTATAATTGAAATATTGAGTCGATACTTGGTGGTAGAGTCAATTGAAACTCTTGTGTCTGGCTTCTGACGTACTATAGGATCGATCTCTGACGCAAATATTTGTATGATCCATTTTTTTTTTGTTTCAAGGTTGTTTTTGCATGCGAATTGTTTGTTTGCAAAACGAACCAAGTAAAATTCTACCATTTATCAGTCACTTAAAAAAGTTAAAACCAACATTTACAAGCAATTTAGTTCGTCGCTTGCTCTTTCAGATTCGTAGAGAAGTTGCCTTGTTATGAGCTGATCAATTACCTCAAATATTTTGAATCTACTATATTTCAAAGACACGTGACTCATTGAAAAGGAATTTAATTGCCATAAATTTTAACAAGTAACGCAAAAAGTTAACTTGTCTACTGGCTCAAAATTTTACGTGAACTTTCTTTAAAGAGTTTATAGGGGAAGGTAATAAGATGTGTGTATTTACGGTGTTTTATGAGTCTGTCGGGGCTGCGGGATGTTCGTAAGAGTTACCGCGACCCCGGCACTCAAAGGGCTCCAGAAGGAACATAGTGCGTTTTAGACAGTAAAAGTCTGACACTCCCTCCCGCTGCGCCCACAACGGGCGGGGTCATTTGATGATTTCCCACAAAAAAGGTGTTTTATGAGTTGTTGTTCGGTTTCCAGGTGGCGTATGCTATAGCCCTGATCTATGAGATCGTGTGGGTGGTGGAGTCGCAGAGCGGGCTGCCGTTAGCGTCGGCGCTGCTCATGGTCTGCTACTGCATCGTCATAGCCGCCACCGTCGTGCTAGTGCACGGACTTATTTCTGTGAGTGTTTCGACATCGATGGCCATTACTATTAAGGGCAGTATTAGTCCCGAGAGAACACAAAAAACCATTTAAAGGAACCATAGTCTCTTTGTAATTAACAATTGATAAAAGGAAAACTGGATGATTTGGCTCAATTTGGTAGAGGGAAAAACTGTATTATATGAATAATTAACTAACAGGCGACCCTTAGAGCTTCCTTGAATCCTAAAATATTAAAAAGTAAAGATATTTTTCTAAAATACTTTCTAAATAAAGTACGTTAGTTGCAAACTCTATGAATATCTTGTTTAACCTAGGTACTAAAGATTTTGCCGTTTTATTCCATTTAGATCTCTATAACTCAAGCTTGTACGTCTTCTTCCTCAGAAAAACAACAGATGCCTGCTGGCGTGGCTGATCGCAGTCATCCTCGTCCTCATACCAGAATGTGCTCTAGTCTTTTACATGTCAATAAGTCATTGGGTAAGTTCAACAGCTTTTGCGAGCATTTTGTTTAATTATACCTATCATAATTGATGCGAACAGCGTATTATAATTTATAGATCACTATGGATATCTTTGAGAGCGGCGGCGCCTGTGCAATCATGTGAGGCAGTATTTTGCACAGAATATATTGTTAATCCCCTTCGTAAAACTAACATTCAAGTCACAAGTCTATGTAAAAAACGCTGTTCTTTTGAGAAGAAACATTTATCCTGGTTGGAAATCGAACCCAACCCAATCAATGACCAACAGGCCAGTCAAAATTGGTCACCTCATCTTATTCTTGCTTTGAAATAAAGTTGTCTAGCGCTATATTTGTTTTTTTCTGCAGGGTCTACAAGGAGTGTACGGTGGTGCAGAGCTGGCGTGCTACGTGGCGCGGTTACCAGCTATCGTATGTGGGGTTGTTCTCGTACAATCAGCTTATGCACTAAGGGAAGCCAGGTACTTACACCGTTCTAATATCGCGCGAAACATTCATCAAGTTGTTCCTTCACCGTTTAAACAAAACAAAAGCAGCTCGAATGTTCGAAGTTAATATGAGTCTGACCTATCCGCACACTGTGTTCCCGGTGTGGGTTGCAATCATCTTCAGTGTTAACTTTTCATACCGTAGAGAAAGATTCTTACCTATACAGTTCTGGTACTTAAAAGTAGTAAGTTCTTATTGCCCGACAAGGCTTTTAATTGTTATCATTTTAAGACTTTAATGTGTTATTCTGAAGTATTTGATACATACATATCAACACCACCTTTTAAACAAAGTATTGATTATTGAGTACCTACTTGAGAGCACTTTAACGAAGATACTCCTACTTAATATTACATAATAAAGGAAAGTAATATAAGATTAGTTACACGCTACATAGCAGGCACGTGTTTAGTATTGCTTCCTATGTTTCCAGGAAAGCCGGTTACAGCGCCAACGGAGCCGTGAGTGGGAGCGAGTTCGACGCGAGCCACTTCGTGCCAGACGCCCCCAATGCTTTCACTAACGATGCCTTCCTTCAAGACAACGGTAATTGTGATTATTGTATTTATTGATATAGGTGTATGGTTTGGTTAAAGCTTTTTAGATAGGCGGGGTTACAAATGTGGTTTTAGTTGATTATGCACTTTTAATGATTTTATTTTAATTGCTTCAAGCATTTTTGCAATATACTGTAAACTATGTATCGAGATAGACCCAACATGCCGAACGAAACAGATTTTCAAATTCTGTATTAGAAATATTCTTCCGATTGGGACGATTCAAGGTGGGAAAGTGTGCAAAGTTTCATAAGATTTCATATACTTACATACATAATTCTAAATTTCGTTTTGTTTGATGCGTTTGGAGCCTTCAGCTTTGATGAATGTGCTCAGGATATCGATCAGCTGTATCATATCGTTAAAATATTTTCATCAGGAAATTTGATGAATATTATTAAATTATGTTGTTACATTTCCTTTTAAATATGAAGCATTAACTATTATACATTATAATATTATTTTTAAGTATAGGTACAATAAGTGACTTTTAAAATGTGAACTGCATGCTTTTTTGGTGCCATCCTGCTCTGCTATACGATGGATATGTTCTAAATAATTAAAAACTTAGAATAAATATTTTTATTTTTCTGTTATTTTTCAGGTAAATCCGGCTCAATGCCGGACCTCCGCCGGCACCTGGCCAGCCGGCAGTCCATGAGCATGGGCTACCCAGCACACATGCTTCCACAACCACCGCCCGCCTACTGGCAGCATCTCGCCGACAGACAATACGCCGCAAGCTTACGCGGATACCCAAAAACCTACCAAGCTCCACAAATGTACGGCACCTGGGTCGGCCCAAGATCTGGACCCTACGATAACCCATACAAGCGAAGGCACTCCATAGTTGGTGCTTTTGGCTCAGACGAATACCCACCAAAAGGATACGAATACGAAGAGAGAATGGACTGTAAAAGCGAGATGGCGTACCCATACTACAGGTCCTATCCCTACGACCCAAGAGCTTACCCCCCGGATTACGATCCAAGACTGTCCGACCCACGATTCTACCCCGAATACAAGAGAGAGGATGCGGCATATGGAGTCAATTTGCTCAGACACGAGCCTTACCATTTTAGTGGATCGAGGGACCGAGTGTATTACAACGGTCTACGAAATAGTCATACGTCTGTTGGGAATGAATCTGATGATTTGACTAAGTATAAAGATGTAGCTCTTTAAGTAAGGTTGTACTTGTTTTAGAAGTTTGATGTAAGAATTGTTCTGTTGTAAAAACAAAGGTGCTATATATCTGAATAGCTTTACTGTCACTTAAAAATTACATGGTTCTAACGCATAAACGAAGTATTGCAATTATTTTTAGAAATTAAGTTTATGACTGCATTATCAGTGCCTGTATCTTGAGCTCGTAAGTCGTAAAGCAAAACTGTTTCAATTGTAGAAGTGAGATAGCGCACTAGAGTGCGCGCTTTGAAGTCTCGCTTTTATAACGGCATGAGCTCATTATAATTGAGCTAAATATTACACAAGTTGTCGTTTTGTTTACCATTCTCAAGAACCTTTAGAAAATAAGCTTAGAAATTAGTTAATAATTAAGAAAGTACATTATTTTTTAAATGTATACAGAAAACGATTAAAGTACTTGTATATTTATAGTTTTAAGTGATTCTAAATCAATTTAAAAGTACTTAAATAGTTGTATTTTCAGTAAGTAAGAATAAATAGCTTGTAAGTTACCTAATTAACCAAAGGTATTATACAGTATGTAAATTATAAGTAGATACATGTATCAAGTTGAAATCAGTCACTACTTTTTATAAATTGAAACAATAAATATAATTTTGTATAGAAAGAAACTTTTTCTTTTTTTGTGTTGGTCACCTTTATGTTTATTTATTTACTAGCCACTTGCCCCAGCTTTGCACGGACGGTGATTTATTTTCCACATAAACCTTCCTCTTGAATCACTATATTTATTAAAATAAAACCGCTTCCAATTCTGCTGCGTAGTTTTAAAGATTTAAACGAACAGACAAACAGCGACAGCGATTTTTTTTGACATGAACAATGTGAAAATTACAGTTTCGGTTGACTTTGACTTATGAATTACTTGCGTTGGAAAAAAAATTGCTCATCACTAAAATCTGGGGCCTTTTTGGTAAGGCAGGGGAATCCTACTGGACACCCACCTCCTCGAGGGAGGAAAAAGGTTGTGTCACTATAAGGGAACCGCCATGCAACGTCTTCCAAGTTTGGTTGATTCGTGGCAATGCGTTACAATTCATCAGGCGTAGCATATTGGGCCTACCACTATTTCCTAACGGCTAACCGCAACTTAGCCTAAGCTCTGGAGGGTTTTAATTAGAACGCTGTTGAAGACGCTATGTCACGATATACGACTATTTTTTTTTTGTAAATATGCTTGTATGGTGCTGGAATTCCTGTTGCCCTGTGATACTGTGCTCTGGTTTTCAGTACTAGTGAAAAATAATTGAAAGTGAAGTGCCAAGAAAAGTCTCGTTTACTGATTGCTAAATTCAGAATTTAGGTCTGAAATTGCAATGATCTTACTATTAGAAATATTATTTTATTCGTCAAATCCGAAAAAACCTTGCCAAAAATCATAAAACTCTGCAGTCCTGGGGGTCGACCAGAGTACAGAATAGGAAATAATTTCAAACCCATTTTAGAGTAAAAATAAAATATAATTATATTATTCCTAACATTAGTCGTATAAGTAGACATCGACAGTGCAGATTTTGTTGGTTATTTTCAATCTGTATCGGATGAAAGATAGTCCCTGTTGATTTGCCTGATAGTCCCTCTGATTAATAAATAAGTACATTTTTATTGTATGCAATGAAGCTAGCGCAGCTTTACAGACATAAAACTATAAAAAAGTCTAAAAAGACAATGTATTAAAAAAATATTATAACTGGATATCAACAAAGTTGTTCAACTACGTTTAGTTACTTCTTAAACTTTAAGTAAATGGTTTTGTTCTTCATTTATACACTATTATTTAACAACAGAAAATTTATCAACGTCATCAAAAAAAAGTTAAAAATTTGAAAGCGAATGATAGTAAGTCAATCATCAACTAATTTAAACCACTTGCAATCTAATAGTAAAGTGATCTTAATAAATAAGAAATAATGTTATAACTCACATAATAACAACTTTCCAAGCAAATCAAGTTTTCAACAATTCAGCACAACATTTCCTTAGTCCTTAGTACAAATCTGGATACCTTTTGTCTAGTGATGTTCAAATAAAATGGGCGTTATTTTGTACGTTTTGTGTCATGTTATGAACATGACACAAAACGTACTCTCTTGATCTGAAATTGTTACGTAGCAAAGCAAAAACCAAACGTATTTGCACCTGAGTGTTGCTATAATGTTTGCAAGAAACTGCTCAAAATAATCATCAAATCAAATCAATTTTAAATAATCATTACGTATCTCGGTAAGTGCGATGATTACAGAAATATTGAGCCCGTTACTCTCTTTCATATCTGGAAGCTTCAAAAATACTGAAGGCAAGTTTTTTAAATTGTAAATACGATATATGGTCACAATGTATTGTTTAAAAATATAAGATGATTTGTTGAGACTTTGTATGTTAAGCAACTACAAGAAGAAAATCGGTGAAATCGTTTAAGATTCATTGAAGTTCCCTTTAAAATGGGGAATGTCGTTAAAGTTGACATCCGGACTATTTTATTTTCCAGCTGTATGACACACACTTTTAGATAAAGTGTAATTCTAATTTGCACTTTATGCCCCTATGGTAAAGCTCACTATAAACTGAAAAGTAACTTAGCGGTGAATATATGACACTGCGTTTAGTTATCGTGTCGTTACAACACAACCGGCTTGCGTTGCGTATCGTGCCATCTCTGTCTGTCAGTCAAAAACTGAAGAGTTTAGTTGTCGACACGGCGAGTTTTAAAGTTTTTACGATATTCCAAAAGTTACTTTATTTGAGTAATCTTGTGTTTTAAGGCAAGCCTGAATGATTTAGAAGTGAATAAATGGTGTGTAATCGATGTGAAGTGTTTTTGTGATGTTTGAAGGCTGTGTAACTGTTTATTGTTTCATGTAGGTGGCTACCTACTATTGTACCTGGGCCCAATGTGAAAGTGTTTTCGCATAAAATTCAGATCCCATTGTTCGATCTTTCCGGGTATACGCTGGGAAAAACGCTAATAAGTGTGATTTGAGTAAGACGACGCCTAAATTCGGCGAAAAATGTGTTATTTTAAAGTTTAATGCCGCTTAACTACTGAATTAATATTTGGTAAGTATTCGAACGTGACATTCTTTTTAAACGCACTAAATAACTATAAACACTTCATTAAACTGCGAAATGATACGTGTTCAAACTGTTGAGTGGTTGGTAAAAGTATTTAAAAAGTTTGTATATGTGTCAAAAAATAATTAAACTTAATCCTAAATGTCATTTGTTGTCAATCAAGTGATAACTGTATGTCAGAAAAGAGGATTTATTTAAAAACATTAGTTGGAAGTGTGAACTTTAGCTTGTTATTGTGTGAGCCATTCATCACTTATTCATTCCTAACAACCTGTTGCTGCATTCACTGGAGTTATAAAATTTGTTAAAGGTAATCTCAACCTATTTTCAATTACTTGCAGTTTTGATAAGACAATAAATTACATACTGCATACCAGTTCACCACACTAGTGTTAAATAGGCTTAAGTTTGTGGATATGTTTAGTACTCATTCACCCTCAAATGGCTTAACCGATCTTGATAAAATTTGATATGCAAGTAGCTGATATTCTGGCTAAGTTAATTTTTATCCAAAAACAATGCTCTTATGGGAAGAGCAAGGAATGCTGTATCTGATAAGTTGCAGGAAACTCCGCAGGGTGCATTGATTCAATTCTTTTGATTGCACAATATTTTATAAATGCCAGATAAAATATTATAAAAATTAACATCAATAAAATTTGAGTAGCGATCAAAGATCAATATTTATCAGAAATATTGGACTTACAGCAATTCTATTATTATATTTATCACTTACTGTTCCCACGACTTTGTCCACATGGAATTTAATAAAAAGTTAGTTAGAGTTTAATTACTAATAAAAAAAATTTTTTGGAAAATAAAAAATAGCCTAAGTAACTCCTCTTTACATCAGCTACCTGCCAAAAGTATGGTCAAAATCGGTCCAGACATTTAGAGATTAACAGGAACAAACATACAAACAAAATTAAAAAAAAATATATGTATTTTCTGTCTATACCATACATAAATATATTCATATGCATATAGAAAAATCTGTTATTTCTATATTTCAAACAGAACAACCAAACAATTTTAAATTATTAATAATATTAGTAGCATAAACTCGGTGCCATGTTATTGGTACTGACTACACTAATGTATGTAATATTTGTTGACAAGCTAAGTAATTTAATTGAATAAATAGTAAAGAATTCAACAATGGTTAAAATTTATTTAACAGAATCGTAGATATTGGTGCAATACTAACACTGTACAAGCAATATGTGATTAAATTCATAACAATTATGAACAAAAAGTTGCAACTGTAATATCCATTTGTTAACTTAAATTGGTTATTGTTCCGTTTTAAAGAGGCTGTATACCTTGTAAAATATAGCTTGATACCTGTGACGTTTGTCGGAATGACATTACTAGGGATGGAGGCGTGTTTCGTAGCTTATCGATGTCTGTGACGTCATGAGTTTTATTAAAAGTGACATTGTAGTCATTGTCATTGTAAAGATATAAATTAAAAATAAATGTATTTGTAGTTGATTTAAATGAAATAAAACAAAAATAATCGCGCAAACGGATCATAAATTCGCGACACTCACTATTCAAAACTGTCTTTTTTTGTCTTTTCGGCATTTAAGCAAACCAAAAAAAGGTAACACCAAACAAAGTAACACAAATAACACCATAGTAACACAAATATCAACAAAACAATGGTAGCGTATACAAGGCGTCTGCATCGCTCAGCACTCGTACTGACTCAAAAACGATGGCGCCCGCTTGTTTCCAGCACGCGAAACCATTATTCCCAAACTAAATAACTACATTTTATACTAGTGAAATTTTCATAGTATTATTTTATCGATAATCATCTGTCAGTCACTTGCACGTCCCTAGACGCTCTTCAAAGTGCATTTATAAAGTAAGCTAAGAACCAAAAATGATTTAAGAAATATTAAATATTATTTAAATTACTCATATTTTTACTGGTATCTTTATATTTACATGATTGTTTTTAAAAATGCGTTTTATTTTTATACACAAACGTCGTTTTTATGTTAAAAAAATTGAACTTTTAAAAATAAAATTTGGGTTGTAGCTGTCTTCATAAAACGTTCGGTAATGTCACAGGTATCAAGCTATATTTTACAAGGTATAATTAACCTGCCAAGCTACATGTAACAATTTTATTAGGTCCTCAATTGCTATTAAAAGAAATTTGAATTAAATAGTAACCTACTTCGTTTAGATTGGATTATTATTTTGGTTTAAATAATAATAATGTTCCACAACATTCATACAACGCCATCTAGTCTTGAACTAAGCAGAGATTATACTGGGAGTACTGCACAACTCATAAACATACTTATATTATTCTAAATACATACATATTGTAAATATATTTATACCCCGTCTTTATACAGTACCGTTTTACGATACAACATAATAATGAATTATCTGTTTAATCATTCAATTAGCAAGTTTACAAACAATAGGTACTTATCACAGTAACATGGTATCATATGCGATGCTAATCGCTTAGTAGGAAAAACATTTAAAATACAATTTATAACAAGTGTCTGCTTAAACTCAGCATACCTAGGTTTGAGTTTAGCATGAACCTCAATCAAATTTCACTGCTACACTGTACTAAATAATTAATTATATATTTTCAGCATGGAAACAACTGCGGCTACAATGAATTTGCAACCATTGGAGAATATCTTCTCATCAGGTAATATTTATTATAATAAATACAACTTTGCTATAAACGCTGGCTATATGTAACATGGAAAAATATTTCATCTGTAAAAACTGGCATAGTGTAAGTTGAACTTGCCTATCAAAGACTAGCTTTTGCCCGCGGCTTCGCACGCGTTAAGAAGTGTTATTGTTTAGCAAGTTAGTGTAAAAAATTAGGGCCTACAAAACTTCCTTGTACACAATATTCTTAACTAATTTGTCATTTGGCGCTAAACCTATCAAGCTACTGGGAGAACTTACTCGTGAGGAAGCAACATAGAACTGCCCATGAGAGAAGCAATGTTCTTTCAAGTCAATACCCGCAAATTTGAGAGTTTGCCCCTGAGACTTGTTTATAGTCATGGCTAGTCAAAAATCTAAGAAGATTTCTACAAACATCCCCTATTTCATCCCCTTATGTGTGGAAGTTATCAAAATCTTTCTTAGCGGATGCCTACGTTATAGTACCTATGTGCATGTAAAGTCTCAGCCCGATCGGTTTAATTTTGACAGTTTCATACAAAATGTCATCCCCTATTTTATCCACTTGGGGGTAGAATTTATCAAAATCCTTTCTTAGCGGATACCTACGTCATAACATCTACCTGCATGCCAAATTTCAGCCCGATCCGTCGAGTAGTTTGGGCTGTGCGTTGATGCATTAATTTCGATTGAATTCGATTACCATAAAAACGGTTCCAGTGAGTTAATCTTAAAAGATAGACATATACCGTCGCGGGCTTTTTTTTAGATCATTTTAATAGGAATAATTCTTACATACATATATTGTGTGTATCTTGAACCGTTTTCGCAGCGCACGCAACGGAAGCCCTCAAGGATGAACAATTTTCCCCGTTTTTTTCACATTTTCCATTATTTCTTCGCTCCTAATAGTTGCAACGTGATATTATATAGCCTAAAGCCTTCCTCGATAAATGGTCTACTCAACACAAAAAGAATTTTTCGATTCGAACCAGTAGTTCCTGAGATTAGCGCGTTCAAACAAACAAACAAACTCTCCAGCTTTATAATATTAGTATAGATAGTACTAATTTTGATATCTTGGTGTTTGTATTTACTTTCTGAAAGTGTGCTATATTGTTTTTGCATCGCAGTTCAAGTCAAAATATTATGTTGCCTCTGATTTTGTATGTTCATTAAACATCATTCATTTGATCATTCATTTCATGATCATTATCCCACAAAAGAAAAACTCATAGTAAGAAGTAGGGGTAAAAAAAATTGATCTTGGATTCTCACCCTGTTATGCTAATTTTACATATAAGATTTTCTTCAATATTTGCATAAGAATCTGCAGTTTAAATTATATTACATACATTCTCTTATTTTAAAGTTTGACAATTACATACATTTTACACTTAGGAACTTCTTGTCTTTCATATGTATGAGTAAAAAATGGGTGTTATTAGTATGGTAAACTTGCTGTTTTAAGGTGTTTCCTTTACTTCGTTTTCATTTAAGTCTGATGTATTCCTTCGGAAAAAATGTGCCGAATTCATTCCGACAAAAACCACCGGAGTTTACCCTTCTCTCCTTCTTACGAGGCATCATATATGAACGCATTGAAATCTGCTCAATGTCTCCTAAACCTTCTAAGTTGACATAGCTCAAAATTTAAGTATGTTACACGTTAATGTTCTGCTGTGCGCGTTTTGCATAGCATATAGAGGTCGTTGACCCTGCCAAATAACGTGAGGTACGCAGGGCTGTAACGCAACGTAATAACATTAACAAGATGAAGACAATAAGACAGAATCTCTCGAATCGTGTGAAACAGTTCAAAATTTCAATAGAAATAAAGGTGTAAAAATAACTCGACTTACTATAACAATTATAACTTGTCACTATCAGCCAAGCATTGTCTAACGGCATCCATACACGTCCTAAACTAATTACTTTTTACAAGCTCATACAATTAAGGCCTTTATTTTTAGAGTATTTAAGTCCAAATTCGTGTGTGAAGTCATTGATAACTGTCTCGCGATTGTAGTATAAATGAGGTATTTACAGAATTCCATTCTGGTACCTTACAATAGACTGTTTCATAAGTAACATTAGTATTCTGTTAAAATCTCACGTTGTTGCGAGATTTCCTTGTTGCGGTTATTTGGGTTTAGAGCGCGGGAGAATCTAGTTCTTGTGATGCTGAGAGTCCTTTACTTAAAGAGGTTAATCGCTAGACGATTGTTCTACAAAAGAGTGAGAGGTTGTTGAGTACTTGAGGTCTAAACGAAGGCAGAAAATAAGAAATTCTAGTGGTGATGCTAGCCTGCCTAGTTGACTTTGTAAAATGCGACGTCCAAAAGCGCTATGTTCGTACTTAAGAGTTTTGATTCAATTTTATGGCGCACAGCAAAAATGCTTGAGAAATAAATACTCACCGTCTTCTCACTTAATTTTGAGGTAAAGTAGAAGCTCCATCGCTATTTTTCGACAAAAAGGTCATTCAGTCAATCAATCAGTTACCTAACTGCATTCCTCTGCTGGACACAGGCCTCTCCCAATGTGCACCCTTTGTGCCGATCTTTGGCCTTCCGCATCCAGCCAGACTCAGCCATATTTTTCTCAGATCATCAGTCCATATAGCTAAGGACATTTTAAAGCAGGCAATTCACTCCTAAGATCTTCGTAGAGCACTTTAGTTTGTTATCAATATTCACCTAAGTATATGTGAGATGCTTGCGGTTTTGGGGGGCATACACGATCAAAATCGTCCTTATTCTTTTGAGAGCTTGTATTTTACTCGCTCTTCTGTTGTTTCTAAGTCCATTTGACTCTCGTGCATGTTCTAAAATTTAGCGGTCTTAAATACGAGGATTTTCTTTAAGCATTTGTTATAAGCAACCGGGATATACCTTGGTTCCATATGTGCAAACTACGCACCCGAACAAATGAAAGGCCAAAGTATCAACGTTCTCCAGTACATATGTACCGGCCGCTGCGGGCTGCATGCGCGTTCAGATAAAGCTATTGTATTGATTGATTGACGTTGACAATACTCAACTAACCTTTACCTATAATTGGTAGGTTAACTGTACTGTAGTATCTATATTTCACTTTGACTGACGTCACAAAATGTTTATATTTATATGATGCTCTCTACTTTATACGACTAGGCTGCGATAACTGAGTTTTGAAATGGGTCACATTAACTGTTTTATTCGGTAGCATCCAAAAGTATATTTATTTATACCCAAAGCACTTTCATTAAAAAAGAGTTTTGTATTTTATAGTTGAGGATAAAGTATTCAAACCCCCACATTTCGTCACATTAACAAGCTCGACTTTTCGTAAAATCTTTACCAAAAGCTTTTTGTTTATTTCTTATCAAAAGGCTTGCTAAAAGGAGGTTCTCGTTTCAAAGGCCTTCTCACGTTTACAATGAAGCCAATAAGTATTTAACAGTCTCTCGAAAGTTCAGAAGAATTTCGTGAAAGAATTTTATTAATAAAATTGAAGTAACAGGTCTTGGTATAAGGTTTTTGTAGGTATACGTTGTTGCATACAAGTGTAAATTAATGTAATGTTTAAAGAACAGTTTGCGCAGTGTCCCGCGACTGCCCCCCAATTGACTGAGGGTGTTGAATACTTTAGCCTCGGACAAAGATTAGCTAGAGAACAGATGGCCCACTTTGGTCGAAACTTATGTTCTTGGCAATGTGGCTTCCTATTAAGGGGTGTACATTTTTACCAAATATATTGCATTGAGTTTACTAATTTTATAATCAAAGTGCACTTTAACTAAATGTAAGATATTTTTTTGGAACAAGAGTAATAGAGCATAATAATATTTACTAAATTATTAAACATGAAATTTGCATTAAATATTGATAACTTTTTTCCTTTTAGGTAATTTTGTCAATAAACAGCACAGCCAATTTTATCTCATCGTAATTTACAACCTTCAACAATAAAGTTACTGATAAATTACGTAGGTACTAGCACGGTCTTCTATAAATTATGTTACAGTAAAAGGCAACCTTAAATGACACTGCATAATAATATCAGTTTAGTTAGGCGTTCCTTATATCGAAATACAACGTAGAAAAAGTGACGATTCTAAAAAACTAAAACAGTTGAACTGTTGTCGCAGTTTAACTGTATTAGTTTTTTAGAATAAAAACGTAAATTAAAAGATATAATACAATAGTAGCGACAGAGTACATCTCCTTAAGAAAGAACCTGAGAGGATATTGCAAATGAGTTCTCTAACTTCCTCATTGAATTTGCAAGCTTGTTAACACCGAATTCACGTGGGCTCGTGACGTATGGAGTTATGCCTCTGTGTCGCGTGTAGTCTGTGCCTCAGTGGAAGGCTTCAGAGGGATCGATGTCGCGCCTGCGCTCTACCCCTCGCCCGTACAAAGGCTAGGCTGCTCCCTACCGAGCTGGGCCTGTCAAAATAATACACGGTATTCGCGAATTTTGCACGCGACCCTTTCAATATTGTTTTAAAATTAATTTCACTTTTAATCAGCGCCTAAAATGTTTCGTAACGTTATTAAGGACTCTCTCGCTTAACTTCGAGTTATCGATTCCTGTTTTGTTTTTTTTTCATTTGTTATGTTTAATTTCTGAGGTGGTTGTGTTTTTTTTTGTGTTCAACTGTTAATTGAATTAGTGGTGTCGCACGAAAATGTAGCGGGTTCTTTTGCTTCGGTCTAGGTAAGTCTCAGACTTGTAGCATTCGTTTACTTGTTGCGCTTGAATTTAATGTACGTATTACGTAATGCGACATTAAAAAGTTATAGATCGCCCAATGTTGTTGAAATTGTGCTCTTTATATAATGGTAGTAACATGTTTTTTTTTTGGCTTAAGATGTGATAAACGAATGAAAATTCTTGAGGAAAAGAGTACATCAGTCCCAAGTTGGGCGCCACTAAGATAAACATTTTACATTGTATTTACGATAGCTACGATCCAACCTTTTATATTAGATCATTAAAATTCTTACACTGACCCTAACCATAAAAACGGTGTTTTAAACGTCAATAATATGGTTATATCATAATATCATAAAAATGTTAATGGCAAAATAAACCTTCTTTGCGATAACATAAGAAAACAATCAAATTCGCTCAGCTATGCGATAGTACCTGTGACCTTTGTCAGGTACAAAGGATGTTTTGAGGACTTAAATGTCGGTAATCGAGTTTTATGGACCCTTTTACGTGCAATATTCTCGCGAGAAAAGAAAGGCTCATATTATTATCTTTACGTTACATTGCAGGACATTTTGCTGTAAATTAAACTTGTATGAAAAACATTTTTGAGGTAATGTCTGATTTGAATTTACCTAAAACTCAGTAATATTTCGGTTACCGTTTTGAAGGTAAGTTAAAGTCGTTAGACTCAATGATGACTGTAATAACTAAAAGTTGTAATGTTTGTTGATGGGTATTACACATATGTAGATATAGCATCATTATTTCTAATAAAATGCCACCTTAATTACACCTATATCATTTCGCAAAATGGTTGACATCAAATCAATGTTTTTGCTACAAAAACCATTCGCAGAGTCATGAGCAAACGACTCGACTGTTACACAATGTAATTTATACTAATGCAGGCTATTAAGGTTCTTAGGTATAAACCACATAACTACAGCTAGTATATCTTGACGAGCCGTTTATAGCAGTGACTAAGAGCTTAAGTTCTGCACTATTTCACACGGCACAAATATAGACGTACAGTGTGTATATTCCCAAGCTAGGCGTTGGTTCATGTATTATCTTGCTCATAAAAACCCAGTGTTTTGGTTTTGACAAAAGCTATTAATGGAAAATGAAATAGAAAAGCTCCATCCCATATTTCCCCTTAAATGTCCGTATGCATAATTAAACACTAAAAACAGCACGTGCAAACGGGAAAACTAAGTTTGATAAAGTAGAGTATACTGGAAATAGTTTTTAATGAACCAAAAGGTTGACTGAATAAATTATAAATCCTATTTGAGTGAACAATTTGAGAACTATTCAAAAATAACAAACAAGGTTAGTGTGATTTGGACGCACATCACTTTAGTCCTAATTCGGCGCAGCCAGGGCCGGCTATTGTCTGCCAAATACAGAAAATGTCTTGTAATACTCGTGAACTAATTAGAAACGTTACTGATTTTTGTATACTGCAAGGACACTTGAAGTAAACTAAGCAGTTTTCTATTGTTTTAGACGAGAAGAGCTCGGTTACTTTGCATAAGAGATCCCTATTTTACCGGGGTATAAAATACGATCGGGCTGTCCTGAATGGTTGTGACTGAGTTGCAAAATATGAGGGTACTTGTCTGAAAGGGGATACTTCGAGGATAAGATGGTCGTTTTCGTAATCTATGGTGCTTTAATAGATATTTTGCAGATTGAGCAAAATAACGATCATGGTGAGATGGTATGGCTTGTAAATTAAACAGATCATGTCTGGACCTGGACTAAATGAGCAGTCGTTTATAGAATTTTAATTCAACGAGTATAAAATAATTTTATAGGCTGTATTTTTTTTTAAAGATATCTTAATAGACCTAAGCCGTCGACTCTCATAAGTTATACTCTAATCTGAACATTTTGATCCAGTCTGTTACGGTCCAGTCGAGAAAACAGTCATCATTGAAACAATAGGACTCTCCTCTCATTCATGAGAACAAGCATTAAAGCTATTGTAATTATCTGACGTCATAGTTTGTGTAATGTATTGGATATAGGAAGATTTTGACCTCATTTTTCCATTTTCCTTCGACAAAAGTGAATGAGAAAGTATTCGTGTGCCCAATACTTATGATTAATGGTTTCTACCCTCCTTAACAATGTTCAAGCCGAACTTCCAATAATCATATTTTATCTATTGTCATTTTACCAATAGTTACTTGGTTGTACTGTGTTTCTTCTTATCCCAATTTTCATCTGGACACTTATAAACAAATGTTGTATTTTCAGATTGTTGTAAAAAGGTTGCAACAACACTAACAATTCTGGGTAGTAAAGTTTTTTTTTTAATAATATGAATCCAGTTTTAATTTTTCTCGGCTCCTGACACTGTTAGCTTCATTCCTCATTCTGTAAGATTTAATCTTGGCTAGGTGCGAAATTTTCATAGACCGTAACATTCACATATTATTCCAATACATATTTCTCCAACTACTTACAGTAAAATGTAGCATAACCAAATAAGGCAACATTATTCTGACTACACTAATCTCCGTAGTAAACGTTAAACATTCACCACGCTTCATTTACCGAGCTTCATGCGTATATTGTTAAACTGTTTTTGTACTAATATGCTCTAACAATTTGTTATTGAGCATATGCCTTTGTTGGTTTACGAAATAGACGTGGTTTGGACCGTAAAGGCAAACACCTACGCGTAATGGTAGATTAAGCGACCTCTTTAGTACAGCTTAAGGCAACACTTTAATTTTCGCCCGACATCGATTCGTTGAAGGTTGGTAGATTTTGGCTTGTGTTGGCTCTTTAGCAACTTTTGGGTAAACTGTATTGTTTTTAGAATTCATGTTTCGTTGGATGTGTATAAATCTCTTGGGTAATGGAATTTAATTTTTATCTGGACTGACTATAGCAGTTTTTAATAGTATATTTTGTCATAGATGAGACATATTATGTGTGGGATAAACAAAGAAAGGTGTTTTGGTGTCCCCTTATGAATATAATTTTGTAGTTTTATTTTCTGAAAGCCTTGTATTTTATTGCCGGGTGCATTGAAGATATTAAAAGTAACATTTGGCTATCTTTATTTACCGATGAATGCAGCAGAAATGGGTATGAAAGGTCAAGATATGACGGTAGAAAAGGTAGTTGTGTAGGTACGGCACAAGTAATCGCGCAGGAGAAAGCGCATCAAATCACACGAATAGGTTACTTTTTATTGTTCATGCAACTGTTCGCATAGGTCATGGTTCAAGGTTTGTTTTCAACGTTTTTAAGAATCTGTTATCTGAAATTGTATGTGGGAAGGCTTCGGATTTTGAAGTTTTGTATGAATCAAGTCAAAGAATTGTCGAGTTATTATAGTATTTATCGATCATTCGACAGCTATCTCAAAAACTTTCTGAGGGTATCGTGGTGAGTAGATTTTTCTTCAGGAAGATTGTTGCTATATTATATACATATAAAAAATAGTCCATAAGTAAGTGGAAGTGAAATACGGCAATCTCTAATATAAGACTCGATATTAAAGTAGAGGCAAAGCTTGACAGATTTACGACGATAAAACCTTAATCATATTAAATCCGTAACCGACTGAAGCAAAAAAATAGTTCTTAGAATTCTCATAATATTCTATGATGTAAGGTAAATGCCAAAGTTCAGATACGACATCTAAGCAGTCAACATCGGCGTAGAGAAATGAATCCAATTCTTCCAATTTGCTCTTACGATATTTGCTCTCAATATATTAGTGGCTGATATAAGGATTCGTCTTTTATTTTTATTTCCATTCCAACTTCGAGCAAAGTTTTCGTATGAACATATTTTTCCTGAGAGCTTGATACTTGGTTTACTCGATATTGTTATGTATCAAGTTGTATTTTATTCCGTAAGTTTGACACAAATTATGTGAGAAACTTAATGAATGGTTACATATTGTTTTAAGAAAATGACAAATTCGGACAGGTTTAGTAGAAGACTTGTTTTTTTATTACCAACTTTAAAACACTTTGTCATTCTCGCCATTGCAATGCTAGCATTCAGTCATTCGTTTTATGAGTAGATTTCGTCTGAAACGCTCTCAGACATCCCATAATAGTTGACCTTTAAGTTTATTATTACCTCCCATGATATCAACGAGACATTGTCGCGCAAACAAACCATAAACCTGAGCACATTAATTGGGAAATATGCAATAAACACGTATTATATCAGAGTTGAGCGCAGGCACGTTCCGCCCTCCATAATCCCCCGTTATATGACACGGTGTTAATTAGATTCCTCAAATACCGTCCAATCGGAAAATTAGAGCCCTTCGCCCTTGAGTGAAGAGCCCTAGCGAACAGAAATAAGATTAGTGGGAGCTAAATTTAAAGGTGTGCTTTAATTACAATGAAACGACGAGTTTTTAAACGATATTTAGTTACAGTTTGCTGAGATTTTGTGTTGATTGATGGTTAGGTAAATTAGCTGAACTTTTCGGGCGAATTTTAGAATAAAAAGACCTTCACTGTGGGATGGCAAGAATCGGACAGTATTTTGCATTGCAGTATCTTTCCATTTAACTAAACGCAAGTCATGCTATCAAGGTGTGAATCTCTTATCTACAGAGGAATGCAATTTAAAGGCTAACAGCGCCAATAATATCAACACAAACACGTGCTTATCTCTTATCACGTTGCCCTACTGACCGTCAGACGACTATCAGCAGGTTTCTAAATAGTTGTGGAAGCGAGAGAGTGCACTACACGACGTAGAGTGCTATCTCTTTTCCACAACTGTTTAAGAAGTGGTGGTAGGCCTTCAGATCTAAGAAACCGATGTTTATCTGTTTATTTACCTCCACGCTCAACTGATTGCTTTGCTTCGAAACTCAATATCTGGGAATTTCGTTATCTGATATCCCGTTTGCTTTCCCACAAGAACTAAAATGGCTTCTCGATATTTCTTAGCATTCCGCGGTAACCTATTTATTGTACCTTAATAGATTGTATTATTGTGTTCTTTTGGTACTAAAGAAACAATCAAAGTTATGGTACTTTGTAAAAATGACCACTTTCAGGAGCAAAAGAATTGTTCTCGAGGCTTGATGAAAATAGCCACATAAATATTAAAATGATTAAATATGTGGTTCGTTTCGGATAACGCGGTTAAAATTACCATATTAAATGCTTTCAATCTGTTTACCAGTATTGTATAGGATTATAATCACTCTCTAACTTCTTATACCCAGTCTCCCTCTAAACATGTCCTCAGAAGTTACCAAACACTCCTCAGCGCCCTATTCTGTTGGCGAATACCCTTAAGTGACGTCGATGGAGATCAAAAGCTTAACATTATTGTCTGATAGCCCTTTATCTTTGATATCAAACCCCGGAGACTGTCATTCATTAAGATCTCAGGAGACTCCTTTTGGAGATTAATTCTGAAGGCAAGTGTAGCTTACAACGATTTAGAATCATGACAATGGTCGCTTTGAGGTAGACATAAAGTGATACCGAATATGATGCATTTTGCCATCTAGCCGTTTTTTGTATGCAATATTGTATGTGATGAGTGTATCCTATTTTATCTCCTATATTTTTTCGTACAATATTTAATGACGTGCAGTTTTCATAATAACTTGCATCCCTTGGCTATATGGATCTGGTTCGACTCTACTTTTAATCACGTACAAATTCGGTTTTAAAATTGCTTTTCCTAATAACCGAAGGAAAAAATGGAGGCATGAATTTAAATTGTCAACTTTTGCTATTCTCATACACGAGCTCAAACATCGTTAGCTTTCAGAGAATATGCGAAGTACGATGGTACCTTAATTTAATGAAAATAGCTTCGGCTGAAACAAAGCCGAGTTGAGAGAGGAGAGTATAACGTATACCTATGGGTATTTTCAGTAATGTAATTATTTTCTTTCCGAATAGTTAATGCTATGAAAAGAGGAGGTAATAAGTGATGTCTTACTAACTATGAATTCGTAGGTATGGTTTTAGAGAACCGAAGTCACCGATTTTCTCTAAAAAATGATAAAACTATAATTACTAATAGCAAAAAACCAGTAAATGAGATCATTATAGAAGTTGCTTAATAGTTTTTTTTTATTTTCGTCAACGATGATTTGATAGGCTTGATTTGATTTACAAAAATCTTATATTTGATCCTGTCACGTCCTGAAACATGTTTTAAATCTAAAACTGTTAGTATTTTGTCTCGTTTAAAGCTGTGTACGTAAATAACCTCGCTTTTCAACCCTCTGCAGCTTCAATCGATCGGCTTCGATAATTTTCTGCTATTTCCTACGTCATATTGGTATTTTTAGAGTTCAGTTCGTTTTGTTACTGAAAAATGTCAAGCATTGCCGGCCCAATATTTGGCCTCGTTCACATTATGCTGACTGGACCGCAACCTACCGGTATTCGAATATAAATGCCCACGTGATTAAAATTACGTACCCATTACATGATGCCTACGTCGCAAAATTTTGGAATTGTTATTTTGGAACCTTGGTGTGCAAATGGGACTGGTTACTTATGAATCAATACTGAGTCCTATCGAATAACGTGTACCTGATTCTATGGAAACAAATTAGTGGTAATACTAAACAAAGTCGCTTCCCGCGTCTTTCCATCTGTATGTATGCTTAGATCTTTAAAACTACACAATGAATTTGGATGCGGGGTTTTTTTTTTAATATATAAACGTTTTAGAACTTAACCACAATAAGCATGATAACGAGAGACCAAAAATATAATTCTTCTCTTGGGTTTTGCAGTAGTCCAGCAAAAACATAATCTTCCTCAATGTATTACCTACATTCTAAGCAAATAAATAAATCTATTTTTTTTTATTATTTTATGATTAGGGGCTTTTATAACGCACAGCGTATGCCAGCCCCATCTATTCTATACTTCTAAATCACTGGTAAACCTTTTGATTCATATCAAAGTAATTTTACCTAGTTTTTAACTGAATGGATAACCCAAGCCCTTTTCCCAACGGTTACCCAACCGATAGTCGGTGTGACTTTTAGTATTGAAAGAGTAAGCCTACTATCATTGTTATGTCAATTAAAGACAATTAAACATAAACTAATGGCGTGTAGCCTAGGCGAACGGGGTGAAGGAGCGTTTTATCTACAAATGAAATATTATGTTAGTGTTCTTGAAATACTTTTAAATGCTAATTAGCATCGGTGAGTTTGGTTTTGAAATATAAGTCGTTTGTTGTAACTAGGCGTTGGGTAGACCTAGGTGAAGATTTAGGGATGCTACGGCTAAGTAAAAAGTAGAAAAGGGAGGGGTTTGCCCAACTGTGGATTACTTTATTTCTTTAAAAAAAAAAACCTCAGTACTACAGCGTATACATCATGTTTAGAATTAGATACGGTACTTTGACGTTAGCTTTATTTGGATGTCTTAAAACATTTAGGTATATCATAATATCTCAAAATGTAAAGGTTAAGGATATTCCAAACAGAAAACATTCACTATTGTCATTGACTAGTTTTGCATTGCACTGTATTTTGAACCTTCAAAAGTATCTATCTACATTTTGATTCTACTTCATTGGACTTAGCACAAAGAGTTTCATTATTTGTTTTAGATTTACCTAAGTTATCTAAGCTATTCGTATTATATAGTTATTAGGGTCCACATTAAATGATCTAGTCGTGCGTTTCTACCGATGATATAATACGATTCCGCAAAGACATCTAACCTCTCTGACCCGAGAGAAAGTAGACTAGATGCCGCCAATTTACCTAAACCTCTTTCGGAAATCAGGAATACAAATATAGAGCTTTCTATTCAAAGCCATGTCGCACTCGAGGTTTACTATCAAATATATTCAGCCATTTGTATCATGAGCATGCAACAAAAGCTCGACAAGTAAAACAGACAGTTACAATTTGGGACCTGTCCAACTTTAGAAGAGCTGTCTCCATTCTCCTAGTTTCCGTTTGTCCAAACCTTTTGTTTGGGTGTCACGGGCGTACTAGGTCTATTTAGGTTGGTTAAGCTCAACAGGGTTGTATCAAAAGCCTTGACCCCTCGGAGGAAAGTGGGTCAGGCCGCACCGCCCGTCTGCGGATGATTATGCATTTTGTATGCCGCTAAATGGAAAAATATGGGATGTGTTTGCTTTTGTTTTTACACTTTTTTTGCGTGAGAATACAAGGGATCTGTGTCAGAGATTGTATAATGCTTTGTTCACATTAACGCGACATGAACGTTTATCGTGTAATACGATCGTTGGCTTTTAATTCTTTGCTTTTGGATTACGTTGTAAACAACCATACAATATTACATTAAGCTAATTACTTTGGTCTAGTGAACATAGTACGTAGTAACATATTTTACGCGTTCTTTTAGAAGTACAGTTTTACTACTTAAATTTTTTATAGTTACACTCTTTAAAAGCCCTGATTATCTGATAATTTTCATCTCCTTTGGCACAGTACAATTAACTTTTTGAGAATTCGTCCATATCCATAAAAATACCTAAAGAAAAAAGTCAACAAACGTTATTATAGAAATCGATGCTCAAAATGGCCATACTTAATGAAACTCTATCCTCCACTAACGCTATGAGCGAGTTCTCAAGTAGAGTTTGTCATCCCAGCGATAGGGATGTCCGTCTGCAACAAATATCCGGTTCCGTTGTCTGCATCAGATAACTTCCAACTTACGACGGATTTATACGTGTGCCTCGCAGCTTAGAAGTTTTCTTTGTACTCCTACAATATGCCTGCAATAGTGAGGGATTTACGAGACGATCGAAGACATTCTCTGTTAAGCATTGTTAGATTTCCCAAGCATGTCAGATCGAGGGAAGAAATTAAAGTTTGCTATTGGATGCAGTCCTATACGATTAAACATTATACGTTGATATTAAATAGGTACTATATAGAGCTATATAGCTTATGTTCAGCTTGAATGAATGCTCGAAATTTATTACTTCTGTCGTTTGGTAAACGTGTCTTTCGGATTTTAGCTCAGCTCCTATAACGAGCAGTATCGTAATAAAATAAATGAAATTATTCCGGGTCTACCTATGCAGCGTATAAACAGACAAAACAAAAATACTATAGGCATCTAAAAAACCTAATGAGTCAGCTGTTTAGGATTCCTAAGTATCTACTAATCTCTGTGAACCAATTGAATAAACAAATGTGAAGCCGTTTTGACACGAGATTTATACCAATCCAATACAGGCAAGTAATTGGCTTTACTATCAGATTCAACTATAATGTACACGCAGTTTCTATTAGGTCGGGGAAAAAGTCTTTTCGCATTATAGTATGTATGAACTTGTAATAAAATCTTTCTCTCTAATAAAATTAGAATTTGGGATTATGTTCTTTAAAATTTTAACTTTCAATTATACTAAAACCAGCCAGATATGGATACAAATAGCCAAAAAGATTTTATTACAAGTTCATACATACTATAATGCGAAACAACTTTTTCCCCGACCTAATACTCGTATTTAGGTAGTATGGACTCTTGTGCAAGAGTACCCAAGAGCCTGTGTATAGTCTGTATTATAGTCGATCCCTTTGAGCTATCGGTTCCCGGTTCCGGTAAAGAGAGTTACATGCATGATGTACTAAGAATATTGGCTTGCTAGGCTTGACACTGGTTTGCATTTAGATAGGAGTTACACTACAAAAGCGAACAAGCTCTTTGTAGAAGAGACTGGTCGCTTTGTACAGTTTCTAATTATAATAATGAATGTCAGCTTGTAGGTTTTGCTGCATGGTAAAAATGTTTTCTGGCAGTGAAGTTGCGCGATAGTTTGCTCGTCTCTAGTAAATGTAGGGGTGACGGGTAATTTAAATTATAACTTTTGTACTTTTACTTTGTACTTGTAAACTGACAGTCTATTTCATATCTGTCCTTATTTACCCCATTTCCCTTAAGTATCAACCCGTTTAACAGACAATACTAGCAGTTAACAGTTTCTCAATGTATTCTGTACAATGGCCGTACACGACAATCAGAAGTTACCTATATATTCTTCCTTCTCATTGTTAGTGCGTATACGGAATAAGGTAGGCGTATAACTCATGAATACCTAGCGTATTCTAGAATAATCCATATTAAAAAGCTCTAAAACAAGCGCATTCTAGCCCCCAGCAATATAAATTCCCCGTTTAAATATGTACGCATCCTTTCCTCTTATAAAATATTCACGGCATGTAAGCGCTTGTCGGTGCGCCCGTATAAGCTTGTACAAGTTTTCATGCAAACATCAGGTCGATTTGTACCGATGTACGGTCAGCAACAGTAGTCGCTTTACATAGTAAAGTTTTCAAAACTGTTCACAATCAAAGTCAATGAGTAGCTATTGAGTTTTCAGTTCTCAAAATGAGATTACTGCAAAATACTAGCTCTTTGTTAATTGGATTTCGGTAACTGATTTCTGTTGCTAACAGTACGAGTATTCGTATGAAGCATCGGTTGAATTCCGTTCCGGAACTAGAACAAAGTTGCTGCGTTTGTGAGCATTCGCCGGTTGGAGTTTATTTGCGATGCGATAGCAACGTTTGCGTTTTGTATTTACTGCGGGGAAATACGACTTACAGTTCTGTATTGCTGTAGTATTTTGTAGGATCGGGAAATGTTTACCTTTATGCAACGAGTTAACGATCAGCGCTTGTTAAATTGAGATAATCGCTCACCTTGTATTTTCTGGATGCTTTTTTGTTTGTTATTGCTCTAATTCCGATAATCCTAATCGAACGATTCTAGTCACATCCAAAGGACTGCAATGTTATTTCACGTATTATTCTCTTCGGCCCTGTGGCGATCTCAAGTCCGACTCGAAATCCTTATATTCTGCCTGTTTATTCAGTTCATTGTAGTAATAATTTAATCGAAATACAGCGTAAACACTGAAATATTGTCTCCAGAAATGTCTCAAGTTGTCTGTAACGATTGAGGGTATTACGGTATTGTTGACTGCAAGGATTTTAAATCAAGTACAAGTGTGTTCTTCCGTGTATGAATGTTTTTATTTGTCGTTTTCAGACGAAGGCGGCGGCAGCTCGGACTCGCGATCCGACAGCAGCGAGGACGAGGTCACAGAGCACGTGACGCGCTCCACGCCACCACCAGACATGGCCGCCGCCAGGGCACAGGTATATACTACGTACCTATATATTAATCCCAACAAAAAGGCTGATATGAGAAAAATGGCGTGAATGCTAAGATGTTGTAAAGGGCTAGACGTTAGAAAATCATAGATAGATAGAGTATTCTTTATTGCACACCACATGAGAAACAGATTTGACAAATGTAAAAGTATACCATATAGCGCCGACCCATAAGATTGGGAACATGACAGGGAAAAGAAGAACCCTATTGTGATTTTCTGACTATCGCCAAATTTGGTCCCAAAAACAAAACGAGTGTGCGTAAGACAATAGAGTAGCGAAACTCAAAGTCAGAAAATTAAGAGCACGGACAAGACTGTATTGAACCAAACTGAAATTGACAAAGAGGATATCAGTAAATTGACTTACCTTACCCCTGAACATCGCATACGGGGTCCCTTAGAATATTTGAACAATAATCACATTTATGTATTACGGAAATTCAATGGGATTGACGTATGAGGAAAATACAAATGTAGATTTTATTTTACTTTTGTTTTTGACTCAGATTTTTATATAACTTACTACTGCTCGCTTGATAAAAAAGTAGCCCCCGTTCTTCACCAGGCACTAGACTATTTATTTTCTCATTGAAATAATAACAACGTCGCTGGCGTAGCGATATGATAACGTTTATTGAATAAAGGCCAGACGAGCCAGTACTTAAGAAAGTTCGAAGTGTTTGGAGAGTTCTAAACCCGAGTAAGATAACCTACTGATACCTTGATTAAGGGCATTTTATTTTTCTTATCGCTTAACGCCGAATTACCACTTGTATTAACTATTTATGTTTATGTGGCCCAAAACGAATCTAACTCCCGGTTTTTGGAAAACAAGAATATCACAAAAATTAGGCAAGTTAATAAAATGATTGGTTGTGAATCTTGTGGTCAACTAATCACAATCGTGACCAGTAAAACTTAAAATAAATATATGAATTTCTCATCATTATAAAAATTGGTTGCTAACCGAATACTTAAAGCTTAACCATACTTAAAGCATTCTCACATTTTCTTTTAACCACATTTTCTTGTAGAAAAGAAACGAACACTCAAAATCAAAAGTCAATAATTCAAATAAGGCTACAAAGTAGCACGTTTTTTAACGTCAAGGTTCATAAATTATAGACAGCACCCCGTCGCCCACCTCACCGCTTCCTGTGCTATTGCTAAAGGGAAGAAGATGCAGCCCTATAAACTACCCAGCAGAACGCTGTCTTTCAATTTACACTGGTTCCTCTTGTTAATCCCGTTGTCCCCAGTTATTTGCTAAATTTCCTCCCACTTCTTATCACTATATTTTATCTACAGGTGCCCACCATAAGCGTGACCCCGCACAGTCCGGGGTTACTAGAAGACAGTCTGCAACAGCTGCGGAGGTTACACGCGGCTGTCCAGCGCATGAGAACAGCGCCACTACCGTTACTGGTAATTATCATCCTTATGCTCTTAGATTTAAGGTTTATTTTACTTTGGAAGAGAAAACGAGTCAAAATAATTGACATGAATTGGTTTTGGAAACTGTAATTATTTTTTTGCTTGTGAAGTTATAGCGTATTCAATGCGTCGACAGGTTTAGGGATGTTAAATGTGTAAATAAATAATATTAAAGGCACTTATAAGTGTACTACGAATGTAGCAATGGCGGTTTTTGCAAATTTTATGCTGTGCGGCATGTGATTCATAGGGACTTAAGGTTTCTAATTCATTTTCTACATGGTTGGTGGGTTTTATGTCCCGGAGAAAGTAAAACAGACTTTCTGGGTAGAAAATTCAATATACTGTTCCTTTTAACATCGACCCCTTTTATATCTCTCTCAATTTACTCCTAATGTTTGCAGGCAACAGGCACAAGTCGACTAAGCACGTCATGCCCCTCGCTATGCAAGGACGGCGTAGTGGAGGCAGACTGCTCGTCGCCCACACACCTAGACTTCTACCCACAGAGCAGGAAAGGAAGCGGTGAGTGATCAGTACCTTGTACCGCAAAAGAAAGGTGTTAAAAGATAATTGCGTGTAATGTACTGGCAACTAAAGACCAAGATCAAATATCTATCTGTATAATTATGGTATTATACGTGAAATTCTGTTGACAAAAGTGACATAC
Source organism: Chrysodeixis includens (assembly GCA_941860345.1). Classification (NCBI taxonomy): domain Eukaryota; kingdom Metazoa; phylum Arthropoda; class Insecta; order Lepidoptera; family Noctuidae; genus Chrysodeixis; species Chrysodeixis includens. The sequence goes on along the minus strand of OW796114.1, from coordinate 6,783,348 downwards.
TGCGCCGACCCCAAATAATAATTGGGATAAGGGCAGGGGAGTGATGATGATTCGTGAACTTTTGCGCACACGTTTGTACTCTTGTCTTGCGAAGCTGACTGGTGTCTTGCGAGTCCTGCGACACTAGCCACCGTGGCCGAAATCGGTTACGGAATACATTATACATGCTCTCGATCAATTTGAGTATATGCTGTAATATTTACTTAAATTATTCACCTTTAAGAAACCGTTTTAAAACTGTTCTGTTCTTTTGTGCATATAATTCGACCAATGCTGTCTTGGATTCAAAATTTAATTTCGGATTTAAATGAAGACGTGACAGGTAGGAAACATTGAGATGGTGATATTGTGTTTGTTAGACGTTGTGGCTCCTGAAGTTATTCTGTACGTATGTCGTGACATGTAATAGGTATAATATCCCGATTGATGTTGTTTTTCTCTTTGAACACCCCCATATATTGTAATTGAGTGTCATATTTAGAACATTCTATCTTTTTTTTTTAGTTTAATGTATCTTTTCATTGTTGTATCTTAAAGTACCATAGGAAATATTGTTGTTAACAGTAGTTACTGGAAATTTGATTAGTTTTAAAAATTAAGGTGAGGTATGAGTTGTATATTTGTGTTTGTGCCATCACGCTAACTACGACTGCGTGATTTATACCAACAAATGTTTGTTTTTAAGTAAATGTGTTCGTTATGCATGCTTTGAAATGGTTTTAAAACTTCTATAAAGTGTAATTTCTATAAGCTTTACGAAAAGTGCCACTTTTGTAAATTGGTTTTAAGTGTATAAAGGTGACACTTTTCGTAACAACAAATGAAAGACGCCATATTAAAAAAAAGACCTGAGTGAAGAGTCTGGGTGTCTTTATGCATGTGAATTAAATGTATGAAATCCCCACATTAAAAGTTAATTAGTGCGGGACTTGTTTTTGCAGAAAAATGTGTATCATCTATATTATTATCGTTTAATTTTTTTGGAGAACGTTGTTTACTTCCTAAAAACTACTGCATAAAAAAGTTATTAAAAATATGATTTAATTTTTCTTGCCTCACAAACATACCTTGTATAACTAACTGTAGGTACCTATTTGTTGTTTAACTTTTGTTTTTTTTTTTGGAGAAAATTGTTTGATTCCATGTACAAAAAAGTTATTAATAATATGACCTGGATTTTCTGTATACACATAAATAACTAACTATAGAAGTCGTTTAACTCATAACATTGTATCCAGGCGAGTCCCGTCAGTGGGGCTTATGGGAGCGTCGCGACGAGGGTCGGCGCAGCAGCTGGGCCGCGCTCGAGCCCGGCCCGCGCGCGCACGAACCGCACCGACAACGCAAGTATGTAACACCCTGTATACTGTTAACTTTTTTTGCCCCGGGAACCCAATTTAAAGTGGCATGCCAGGATCTTAGCAAATGGAAAGATGTGATCTCTGCCTATCCCCAAGGGAAAGAGGCGTGACGTTTATGTATGTATGTATGTATACTACGTATGAACCCAATTTACGGGCGCCCCGTCGGCCCGATCGGAGTTGCCGGTGAGGGAGTGTAGGGCGTGGGCCATGAGGTGGCCCCGTACCCACTAAAACCTTTTTGTTGGTTTTTGGCGTGCGCCACTGTGTAGGGGTCACGGAAAACGAAGACGATTACTTCTGCGCGTATACTGTAAATCTAGACAAGAATAGGTAACACGGATAATATCACAACGCTGATGCTAGCCCCCACAATACGACTACATGGATATCGTAACTATATGTCGCGAGTCCCTCTCTCGATCTCTGCATTTGTGTTGTCCGTAAATGCATGTTTATACACATTCAGTTCCTTAGAAGAGACGAACTTTTATTTAAAAAAAGAAAATTGTTCAGTAGGTGGAACATTTTTGCTTACCCTTTCAGTACACTATTTATTTAATCAGTATCATTGGATGTCAGCCTGAAATGATCCACTACTGAGTTCAGGTCATTTTCCTATCATATTTTTTTTTCTGCGTCCAGAATCCAGCCTTTTACCTTAGTTCACTGCTGTACAAAATCTTCTCATGTCACTTTAACTATCACGTTTGCTGCCTGCAAACTTGGCGACACCAGATTCCATACTTAGAATCCAGCTTTCTTTCGTTACATACGTTGTTTTCCTAGTATGTAGTATTTTTATACTAGCGTTTGTTGATTTTAGTGCGTTAAATGGTCACAGTGCGTCGCTGTCGTCTATGGAGTCCGAGGGCGAGGTGCCGCGCCCCGTCCGTCACTCCACACACTCGCTCAACGATAATGATCTTGCTGTAAGTTATTTTTAAGTCTTACTAGTGCTAAACTCTTTTGATTAGTGAAAAATAATGTTAAAGCTACCTTGAAAATTCAAGCCTAGAAAAAATGTTTGCAAAAGTTTTACATACTGTGTGTTTTAAAATATTTAAAGTATAGAATAATTTAGTTAAATGGCTTGTGGAGATTGATAGGATGTGTCAGATAGAATATAGTCATTCCATGTAAAATAAAGTATTCAGTTGGAAGTATGCGTAAGCCTGCAAGTAACTCTAATAAATCTGACAAATACTATGCACAAATAGAAAACCTTTCCAATTACAAGTAATAATCTAAAACAATGTTACACTCTTGCAAAAGCCGTACGATCTCACTCTTTTCTAATTTTTCCTTTTTTTCTAATCTTTCATTCCTGTGTCTACCAACTACTAGAATAACCATTTCGGGCGAATTTAAAATCCCATATCTTCCCATTGCCAACCGAAACCTTCCCTTTCCATTCTGTATTACAATTCCACCTACAAAAAAACAACTAAACATACCCAAATTCCAAACGCCCTATACAGAAAGACTTCGAGAAGGTAACAGCAGCACTACGAGCGGGTGCTAACGCGGGCCCCACAGCGGGCGCGGCCGCCGCGGCCGACGCGGGCCGCCTGGCCGCGCGCCTGCCGCTACAGAAGTCCGTGTCCACGCCCAGCATAGTGGCCGCCGTGCAACCGCATCTAGCGCAGCCGCCGCCCAGCGTGTGAGTATACTAGTGGGACGGTAGTTGTTAGGTACACTTGACAATATAGTTTTGGATATCAAAATACTGTACTGTGTAAAACACGCCTAAAAGTCTAGACAGATGGACTGCATTTCAACTGCAAATTGCAGTTTAAGGGCAGTTTGAATGCAGTTGACACGGCTGCAATAGAACTGCAAATCAAACGTGCAGTCCGATTGCAGTTTAATGTAATAATGTAACGGCAGAGTTATTAGGTACACTTGACAATCTCAAAGTTTTGGGTATGAAATATACTATACTATGTAAAGCACGTCTAGTTTGTTAGTATACTGGATAGTGTCACATGCGAAATGACACGACAGAGTTATTAAATACACTTGACAATCTTAGAAGATTCAAATAAAACACTATTACATACCTAGTATCTTGGATCTTCTAACAAAACTACTTATTACATAGGTACATACATATTGGTTGATTCACTTTTCAGTCTTAAATTATTTTAAGGTTTCGGATACAAGTTCGTTACTTGCTATACAATGTATATGTATGCATCTATATGCGTACGTACATACTATAAAATGTGTAAAAAGTCTAATAAATACAGAACACACACTTGACAAAACTTATCTCTTTATTAATAGGAATGACATTTCTACTTTCTCTGATTGGTATGCACATTACAATTTATACAGTGTTTATAGTCCAACAAATCTAAGAAGTACCGTTTGACGTTTCATCATTTTCAAACCGAAACAACTTTGTTCATGCGTACAATACTCAGTTTCGACAACCTTTGTCATAAAACCATGAATTTAGAAAGATTTTATTATTGTATCTAAAAATTTTCAATTTTTAATATCCTAATTTAATTGAAAACTTTCAAACAAAGCAAAATAACACATGTTTACATAGTAAATAATTTCTAATAGTTCTATTTTTGACCTCATTGCAAAGTCACGTAGTTAGGTCACTGCTTGTAGTGTTGTGACTCTTCAGATATACTTGTATGCGAAAAAATCGATTACATATATGAAAAATCGAATGTATTACTTTCAAATTATCAATTGACGACACGTTACTGCGCGACCGCATTATGCACTTAATACATAGGTACCCTAAAATAAATTACGACTTCGACAGAGACGTACACTTTGATAATTTCATAGATAATCAACTAGTCATTAATTTAAATGACGATGATGACGAAGACGATGACGATTCTAGTACTAGTAGTGTATAAATAAAATATCCTAAACATAACTTTTATTTCATTATGACAATTCAATCTCTTAAAATTCTTATATTATAGTAATCGATCTCATAAAAATCGGATATTATAGTAATCGATTTTTTTACTCCCAACCCTATTATCCTATTTGTCATAACTGTCAAACGGTACTTCTTAGATTTGTTGGACTATAGATTTACCGAATCCATATCGATTGCATACCCTATGCATAAATGAACATCCTATATTTCGCCATAATTTGATATTTGACCAAAAATCTATTTAGTCCTTTTAAAGATTTCCAAAAAACAATGGTTGCATATTTTTTCTTTTATCAAATCTATAAAAATAAAAAGTATGACAAATGAATCGTTTGGAAGTGGGGGCTAGTAACGTGACGTCACACGAGATTTAAACTCACTGTGTTGGCTTAAATTTTACGCGATAACAGAAAAAACATGTCCGAAGTTTTTTTGGAAATCTATCCGACTAATATTTTTTTTTGGTAAAATACCAAGTTACTTTATGGTTTGCAAAATATTAGTTCTCATTTTAGGTCGTAGGTACCATACTACCTATAAACAATATTTCAAATTTCCACAAGTTTTCAAACCTTTTTGTGAACGTTAAACAGTACACACCCTGTACCTACAGTACAATTAGAACATACCTAATTATAGCGACATTGATAGCATTACATACCTACGTATTCAATAAAAAAAAATACATTTTTACCTACCATTTTTATGCATGAGATTCAATTATTATTTTTTTTAATAGATCACTGTTTTAATATTGTACCATCTTCAAATATTGGGACCAAATGGATTAGGATAAATAACTTTTTGAAGTAAAATTTAGGACCATACTATCTTAGCCATAATTCACAAGCTCATTTCTGGCATACTTAAGTACATAATATTTTAAAGTAACTTTTAAAGTCGAAAGACGAGAGGATTCAAATACGACACCTTGCCGTTGCCGTTGAATGTCGTTTTTACAAGGCTATTCCTTTTCTTTTCTTTCCACTTGGCATAGACACAGACAGCATGACATCTAAGTACGACTTTTTACTTAACGTTAGTCCTTATTTTTTTTTGTTACATGCTGTGTAAGTAAACTATTTACACAAATGTTGGTCCCAATAATGGAAGTGTGTGTTATGCATGTGTGAGTCAATGTTTTTATTTGTCGTTGCACTATTGCTTTGCTCAGATTGAAGTTTTTTAGCACTACCCGACACGATGATTGTTTTGTTTTGTTATTTGTTATGATTTGCATTTTTGTACTACTAGCGTGATTTATTCGATTTTCTATAATCACCTTTTTGCATTTCGAATAGCCTTTATTCGATGTTTTTATATGTGCACCTAAAATCAAATAACACTTTATAAAGACGGACAGAAATATATTTTATTTGTTGCTAATATTGCACGAGTTTTGCGATCTTATATTTTTCAAGGAATGGTAATTGTAATACTTCCTGTTTGACAAAACTAAAAGCAACTTTCGGTTACTCCAATACGGTCCTTACGAGACGTTTCTTTGAACGACGAGGCATTTAGAGGCATATGCGTTTATACGTCATTCACCTTAATACGAAATTACGAATTTCGTTTTCCGCATAATCTTGTTAATGTTCCTAGTGAACCATTTCGTTCCCCGTACTTACAAAAGATTTCGTCTCCGTTCAAGTTTGTTCGGATTTTTTGACGATTGATTTCGAAAACTTCGTTGCGTACGGATAGTTGCGTAACCCTCAAACTGATTTCTTACCTTTTCGAATGAGTTCTTCTCCTCTAAAAATGGTTGCGTAGGCTTCCAATACGTTTTACTCCCTGAGAGTGGTCTCGTCCCCCCTTTTAGAAGTAGTTTCGTTTCTCCCACGAAAGATTTAGTCGTCCTTACGAGTAGTTGCGTCCTTCCCTACGAGTTGTATTGTCCGGTACGATAAATCACGCGGGTAGATACATAATACGTGTGGGGCTAGTGCGCGGGCGACGGGCAGCGAATCGGAGAGCGACGAAGCCATGGGAGCCGCGCCGGCGCCCGTCACGCGACGCAACAACGCGCTGCCCGACCAGCTCGGCCTGCACCGCCTCGCCTTCCTCGAGCAGTGAGTATCGCGGTCAACATATATTGGTCAAGAACGAGGTCACGCGTAATACGCTGTACCCTTAACGCGCTGCCCGACCAGCTCGGCCTGCACCGCCTCGCCTTCCTCGAGCAGTGAGTATCGCGGTCAACATATATTGGTCAAGAACGAGGTCACGCGTAATACGCTGTACCCTTAACGCGCTGCCCGACCAGCTCGGCCTGCACCGCCTCGCCTTCCTCGAGCAGTGAGTATCGCGGTCAACATATATTGGTCAAGAACGAGGTCACGCGTAATACGCTGTACCCTTAACGCGCTGCCCGACCAGCTCGGCCTGCACCGCCTCGCCTTCCTCGAGCAGTGAGTATCGCGGTCAACATATATTGGTCAAGAACGAGGTCACGCGTAATACGCTGTACCCTTAACGCGCTGCCCGACCAGCTCGGCCTGCACCGCCTCGCCTTCCTCGAGCAGTGAGTATCGCGGTCAACATATATTGGTCAAGAACGAGGTCACGCGTAATACGCTGTACCCTTAACGCGCTGCCCGACCAGCTCGGCCTGCACCGCCTCGCCTTCCTCGAGCAGTGAGTATCGCGGTCAACATATATTGGTCAAGAACGAGGTCACGCGTAATACGCTGTACCCTTAACGCGCTGCCCGACCAGCTCGGCCTGCACCGCCTCGCCTTCCTCGAGCAGTGAGTATCGCGGTCAACATATATTGGTCAAGAACGAGGTCACGCGTAATACGCTGTACCCTTAACGCGCTGCCCGACCAGCTCGGCCTGCACCGCCTCGCCTTCCTCGAGCAGTGAGTATCGCGGTCAACATATATTGGTCAAGAACGAGGTCACGCGTAATACGCTGTACCCTTAACGCGCTGCCCGACCAGCTCGGCCTGCACCGCCTCGCCTTCCTCGAGCAGTGAGTATCGCGCTCAACGTACATTGGACAACAATCAAGTCACGTGTAATGACATGCTGTACCCGTTTCGTGATGCCATCCAGTACACTAAAGGTATAAAGGTACTCTTTTAGCGCTGTCACGTGTGTATACGTACGTGCTGTTGCGTGCCGCAATGCGGGATGCCTTGTCTACGGGGTGCAATAATGCCGCATATTAAGCTTACTCAAGGTATGTACAATTGCGATCTCGTTGCTGCCAACGCGAGTACATGTAGCCTCAAGCCTCAAATTATTTCTTCAGCAGACGTAAGATTTTAATAAAGGTAAAACAGGCAGCGTGTCTATTTTCTCTATGTGAGGTTTCTAGACAAGAAGTACTTACGATATTTCGTGATCAAATTCCACAGGACTTTATAATAATATAGGTTTCTGACACCAAATAATGTCTGCAGTATCAAGTAAGTATATACAAAAGAAAAGTTAAAAAAAAAACGAGCACTTTTCTAAAATAGCATGCTAAAGGCACAAGCTTCGCTTGATGTGTTCGTTGATTACACTTTTTACAAAAACAGTTTTTATTATTATTGTTATTTTTCGCTTTTTCTGCATGCCACAGAAATAATACTGAAACACAAACAGTTACACTACGTTTAATGTTGAGGGTTTCGTTATAAATGTGTGTAGTGTTGTGTAAGCAATAATGTGGATTGTTATACAGGGCGGCTTTCGATCACCACGCGGAGAAGCGACGGAAACGGGGCAGTTTATTCTTCAGGAAGAAGAAGGTAATGTTCTTTTCAAGCTCCACCGATATTTCGTTCAAAGTATCTTTAACGTAATACTTACCAAACCCGCGGACCCTGGCCTCTTCGCATTGACAGGCCGGTGGCATGTATTAAATAATAACCTTAGGTTTTATGTAGTTGTGTCACCGAGTCGTTGGCTTTGTTGTGTAACTCAACTTAAAGTTATTCGAATTGAAACCAGAATATTAAATACACTATTCTCTCATATGACATTTATAAGGGATGTAGAGTGCATATTACCAAAATAACTAGTATCGTGTAAAGATGACTATACTGGGTGGAGTCGTATCAAAAAAAAAAAAAACTAGTAGAAAAAGTGTATTAACGAGTTTTTTTAATTATAATTCTTCAGGGAATTGCTTTCGTAACTTTTACCTATATAATATTGAATGTTTTCAGGACAAATCCCGCAAAGCAGCGCACGCTTGGTCTGCCGCCGGCTCGGGCGGCGACTGCGACTGGTGCGGACGGGCTTTGGCCGATAAGCCATCGCTTTATTGCGACAGTAAGTTACTATACTTATAGAAAAAAATACCTAGGTGATACTTTAAAGTATTAAACACATTTGAAAACTTGGGTCTATAAGCGACACTAACTTTCTTGTTTTCTTTACCGAGGGTCTAGTGAACGGTAAAGAGTATCGTTATCGTATTGGGTATATTGGGGACAACTGTCTGCTCACTCACTGTCTGTCTGTATGTCAACCAACTATATTGTCTGCTATATTCTTTACTGAGGGTCTTATGAACGCTAAAGACAGTATCATTGTTGTAGCCAATAGGCAAAAAAACAGCTTTTGTAAGCCAATTCTGGGCCGCCAATACTTTGACTTTATTGTAAACACTTTTTTACAGATTGTACAATGACAGTGCATCAGAATGCATGCAAAGACTACATAATTGAGTGTAACAAACCAAAAACTTCAAAGGTGCGTATAAATTGAAAAATAAATCTGACATATTTCTTTAAAATATATACTTATCCGTGACATAATTATGCAAAAAGTATTTTTAACATTATTTACATAATTCACCCAAAAATCACAAAAGGACACCTATATTCCATATACATAGTTAGGTATTACTATAGTTAATTGTTTACTCCCATCCACAGACATCAGTCGGCAAATCCCTAAGCGCGAACAGCGGCAAGAGCGGCAAGCGCAGCTCCGTTTCCAGCCAATCACAAAACACCAATAGGTAAGTAACGCCATCTACATTTCCCAAAGAGAACTAACCAACAAACTAAATACCAGAATAATGCCACGTTGAGCGTAGATTATGTATGGCATATATTTTGCTGCTTAATTTCATTGCAACGATATTCGCCCAGAATGCGCTGTGCATTTTTATTGTTTTGCGTGCAGATGATGAGGGCTTTTACTATGATAATTATAATATGGAGTGTGAAATACATTTTATTCTTTGAATTATGGTGCTATTTGTATAGCTCTATACGAATAATGATTGTGATACACGTAGGGTTGGTGAGTTTATTTTGATTTGTGGTGTAAAGGTTATGATTTGCTTTAGAGGAGACTGAACAAAGTTACGTATTCAAGAATATTACAGTTTCACAATCGAATATATTGATGTTTGAAGGTACGCCTTAAATGCCTTAAAGCCCACTTGTTAGTTGTTAATGTGTTTGAAACGATTTTTTATTTAAAACTAAAATAAAAATATGAGCCATTAAAAAGAATACCGTAGAAAAGCACTGCTTACTCCTGTTTTATTGAAATTATATTCTCACGAGTAATTTTCTAGGCACTTTTAACACGTAATTGATAACTCCCTTATACACAAACGCACAAAACTATAATTCTTAGCCACACATCAAAATAAACTAACCGCACTGATTCTATTGGATAGCAACTTAGATTTTATCATGTCTCTTTTTAACACCAAACAATAGAAAGAAATGGAAACAGCTTTTTAAATTGCCCTTCTCCTCTTAGTTTCCTTTATGTAGTTAACCTAATTTACTGAAAGGAATCTTATAGACATTTATAAATGTCTATTTGACTCCACTTAACTGTTAACGTAACTTTTTATTATTTTATTATTATTGACCTTTAATTAAGGAAGCACAACCCAAATGTATACCGCTCTCTTTTGTCTAATAATGTATCTTGTGTATTCTATGTTGGAGATCCTTAATACAAATAAATTAATATGAAAAAGATGCCATGAGACTTAGTTTATAAAAAAACTTAATGACATTAGTAAAGTGTCATTGAAAATGTCTATAAAGATCATTTTCGTGTTGTTTGCTTCTGTTAAAGTATGACAAAAAGAGAGACTTATGGTTATAATAAGTTTAATATCCATTAGAATAAATGCTAATACCCAATATTAAACAATTCGAATATCAACGTGAATAGGAACGTTTTATAAATGTCTTACAATAAGAGATACGCGAGTGTTATTTTTAATTACATCTAACAGACTATTATGATGCAGTACCTACTTGCTAAGTTAGAGGATACTTAAGTACTTTACCATATTGAGTTTTCGATTGGTAACGAAATATGAAGTTTTCACTTAAAAACATCCACTCTTTTGACGGTAAAGAAAGAATAGAAAAAAAAATGATAAAGAAGTAGTCAACTGTCAAAACTTACCTTGTTTATGATTATGAAACTCTATTCCAATCACTATAAAGCTCAATTTTGTTTAGAATGTTGTATAGGTGTAATAAAGGCACAGCTTTTGAAAGCGACATCTATTTGTGAGCGCCAATACTTTAATTAAAATGTAAAGAGATACACATCTAAATAGTCTGTTAGCTATGTGGAATATATTATTATAATTATATATTTTGCTTCGTACTCTCGCTATTTATTTACTCTTTGTATATATCTTCTTCTCTGCTGTTTCTATGCTATGTTATTTTTCCTGTAAGCTATATATTTCGTGTTTTCGTTTAGTATTTATTTTTTTATTCTTTTCGGTGAACGGAATGTTTTTCTATAAGTATCATTGGATTGTGGAGATGTTGAGGTGGCTAAATACTTAAAACTAAAATATATTTAACATTAAGTAACTGTTAATACAAAATTTTACCCATTGTCGACTGATAGGACTCATCACTATTACACTTGAAAATATGTTTTATTTTTGTTCGACTCTTTCGCTTTATTTTTATTGTCACTAGGTATAATAATAAGTTAAATTTCACTTAAACTTTAACTCCTTACAGACTTCCTTTTTTTATTTATGTTAATTTAAGTACAACTTACAACTTTAGTTTTTTTCGTCTTAAATAACATACTAAATCTTTCTAAAACACAGAGCAAACTTTATTTATAACAATTCCATTACATATTGGAAGCATCGTCGCAACTGCATATTACGGTAGACATTAGCTACGTTATATATATAAGTATGGCCACCTCGACATGCCCGGCCGTGGCGAGCCGGGCCCATGTGTACGTGTGTTTCGTGTTGTGCGCACACACAGCAAGAAGCAGTCAGGATGCTACTCGCCGTGGCGTCGCGTCGCCACCAAACTCGGCGTGCAGTAAGTTCGGGAATGCTGCCAGCAAGCTGCCTATTTCTTACTCTCTCATCCATACATTCACGTACATTGTTTGTTAATGTATCTGTCTCTTTCTGTTCACTTGCGGTTATGTAGTCCTGGTAGGTCGCGGTTTTTAAGCGTTTTTTGACGCGTATAACCTACATACAACCCACTATGTTCCTCCTGGAGCCGTTTGGGTGCCGAGGTATATGCGTATGCCCTGAGGCCCACCAAAAAAGTGGGTGATTATGTCGTAAGGTCGCTATGTTAAATTGGAATAATTAGTCTTCCATAAAAGTTATGATAAACTTGGGTGTACCAATTAGTCAGAAGATCAATATGCAGTTTGCAAAGATCTTCTTTTGGTTTCCGAAAAAAAATTGTGTAATTTACATCTATAGGTAGAAAATTATCATAATTATTGTTTACAGCTAAGCTAGAGTAATTAAAATACAGCATTTATATTGATAATACTGCTAGATACACACATAAAATATGATGAAGTACAAATAATTATTATTAACAAGCAACTGATGTATTAAAATAGAATATTAAACTTTCTACCTTAAGCATAAGTTAAGAATTCCACTGTGTAGAGATCTAGTTTTATAGTCAGGACTACAAGTTACCAACATACATACAAAGTCACAAGTTTAACGTCACAGTAAATCATCCGCGCTTTGCGAGACCGCGCCAACTCTCCATGACAGTAGCGTAAGCAGAGATTCTTCTAGATTGTTCTCGATTCATCCACGACGCCTTACTTGTGTTTCCTACTCTATTCAGTACGGAGGTAGTTTGAATTTCTCTTTGAAATTGTTGTAGCACTTGTTCAATCAAAGATTTTATTGTTATTCATCTGTTATATCGTTATTGCTGGTGATTTTTTATTTTTGTTTATAGGTCACAGGTTGTCTGTTCAAGGTTTTGGCATGGTTGTTCTTGAAAGGGATGTTTTTAGATGCTAGTTTGAATCTTTTTGTATTCACATACGTTTGAAAATGAATTGCACTTATTTATTATATCTGTTAAGACAACACAACACATAATGAGACTGGAAACAAATAACACACTCTAATACACAAGTGTGGGATTGATTAAAATAAAGTTACTTTATTTTATTTTATCAGCTCTTTTTGGGCTAGTTAAACGTGTAATATTCACTGGGAAATAGCCAAAACAATAATCGACTGGCCTGTTGGTCTAGTAGTTAGTTACCTTGACTGCTTTACCGGAGGTCGTGGGTTCGATTCCCTACCCAGGACAAATGTTTTTGAGACTAGATTGCGTTGTGTGAAAGTCATGGAATATTATTAAAGTTCTATAAAATATAAGTTTTAACCTAAAACGAACGCCACTGAAACTCAGTGAACACACAGACAGACTATCACTACTACTAATTATACTATTGAAAGGTAAAACAAATGCGAAAGGTTACCTTTTCCAAAGAACATGTCTAACCTCGAACAGATTGTAGATTTATTCGACGCAGCAACGAAACTCTTTTAATAATAATATACTTTTTCATATTTTATATCAAAGTTTTGCATGTCACGTATTGTAAGTTCTTTGCTTCTTCTTATTATTTAGGCTTTGCTGATATTAATATAAGAATTAAATAAATTGAGTATTAAATATTTTATGTGTAAAGAGTATTTGTACGGTCCACAGTGTCGTCCATGTTATGTCTCGGTTGATTCGACCCTGTCTTTGCATTTCCTTTCTGTTTTATGGCAACACAGAATAATATGTAGCAACATTTTATCACTATAAGATCAATTTGTTAGTTTGACCTCTTAATAATTGTGGTAAATGATCTTTAAGCAATTCTGTTTTAAATCTATTCTGATAAAAGACGATTTTTTTGTAGATTTGCAGTATATCATTGTGCGTAAAAAATACTATTCTTGAAACTTTCAAAACTATTACTATTTTCAACAATCTACATACTATTAGGATCCCTATACTATTTCTGATCAGTTTATTTCTCTACATTAATCAGTAGTAAAGTCAGTACAAATTATTCTGTGTCGCCATCAATACTCGCGTCTAATAGTGACGTAGTCATGACGCAGTTGTTTGTGTTTGCAGCACGAGCCACATTTACAACGACGAGAAGGATGGCTCCGACCACAAACACGACCAGAGCAAGTAAGACATTTTTAATTGACATATAGATTGATACTGTATGTAGAAAAAGCCACTTTAAAAAAGATATGACACAAGAGTTGTAATAATAGACTTCAATAATCGACTTTATTGCCTTGTGATACAGTTGATTATAATGTTATAGTTTTTCCAAAGTGTGAGGTTGATTGTGAAGATACTCACCTTTTTCTTATATATTTTATGGTGAAAAGTCCCAAAAAAAAACATCGATGAATGTGAAAAATGTTATAGCGTCTAAAAAGTCAATGACAAGTATATCTCATCTTTATCTTTCATTGATGTTCCTTGCCGCAATCCTAAAGGCTCTCCTGGTCACTGGCCGTCGGCAAGTTTGGACGCCTGAATATGCCTTGTCGTTGCTTACACAAAATCTTCGCTCCTTGCATTGGTTAATATTTATCGGTTTCTCCGCTTCTCAACCTAGCTTCGCTCCTGTAGACTTGCAGCCTTAGTCCTTACCGAAACTACATAGTATACCACTATCCGCAGCGCGTCGGACGACGCGGGCGTGTCGGAGTGGCCCGAGGTGTTCCTGACGCCGGAGCAGCTGGGCGACGAGGCCATCCGCCTCGGCCTGGGCGCCGCCGAGCCCGACACCTGGGCCGCCGGCGCGCCCAAGGGACTCGCCAAGTATGTACTATACACACACCTTACTTGATATCAACAAATGGAACTAGAGAAGTCGGAAATGACTTAGGCCTGAAACTGCGTAAAGCGGGCGTCCGCAACGGGCAACGTGGACATTCCTGTGGGCTCCGTAGGAACGCGACGGCCCCCGCCGCGGGTCTCGTCGTGGAGACTGGATTATTTTATTTATAAATGCAGTGTCGCTAGTTCAATTTTAACGGTGTGCATGTATAGTCACGTTGATGGAAAACTTATTACGACTACTAGTCAAAAAATACGACAGCCAGTAAGCCCATTTAATGAATCTAGGATGCTAGTACAGTAGGTTGTGCGTGCCCGGCGATGAGATCTGTCGCCCTGCGGCGGGCCGCATTACTCGAGTAATTATCTGACGAAACCACTTGTGAATCTTTGTTCTTCTTTTCAGGTCACTTGGCGACAGAGAAACCAAACGACAAGAACACATATACGAACTTATATTGACAGAGAAACATCACTGTTTGACGATCAGACTTATGCAAAAGGTGTGTAATAAACTTCTTACTGTACTTCTTTAGTACCTTCAATGAATTTTTGAAATGCTGCAACTAACGACCTGAAAAAAGCCTAGGATTTCATACTATTTAAGGACGTATGTCTTACTGCAGAGCAAAAGCCTATCTTTCCTCTGTACCTGACTATTTAAGACCAGTTCTACGCAACGGAGTCCAGTTCGTCAATCCATCTTGTCCTAAATCTGACTCTGCAGTCCGAAGGACAAAATCTGCTAGGTCCCCCTGTGGAGTGGTGTGTAGGTGTGAATTGAAATCCACAGTGATTAAAGAAAAATGCCTCATCATCACCATAAAGTCGTTACCCCATAGATTGGAGGATCGTGACCATCAACAGTCTCTGTCATAGAAAACTGCCTAGTAAAAAAAAAAATTGGAATTTAATTTTGCAAAAAACAGGGAGATTTGGAAGGGGAAAGGAGAGGCCTTTGCCCAGCAGTGGGATCTTGTGTAGGCTACAATTTAACATTTTTCGAATTTGATTTTGACCCAATATTAATACCAGATGTTCGCGGCGGGCATGGTGCGTGGCGCGGGTGTATCCGCGGCCCAAGTCGCGCGCATGTTCCCGCGCGTGGACGAGCTGTGGTCGCTACACGCCGCGCTACTGGCCCGCCTGCGCGCGCGCCAGGCCGCCGCACCCGCCGTGCCTAGTATCGCTGATATACTAGCTGATACATTCGCACCGCCTGCGCATCATAAACTGAAGGCGGCTTATGGTGAGTTGTAACAAAGTATCATGTGTAAATGTAAGGTATTTGCAGTTTTGAAAGAGGCTGTTTGATGAGATGTAACTTAGGCTCTCTGTTAGCAATACGATAGAATGACGTGGCATGGATTTTCCTGTCGATTCTTTTTGATAAGAATGACATTTTGAAACCGTGCAACTAAAGTCAGCAAAGTTTTAAAAGTGCCTGAGAACAAATCAAAATATAAACTCTCGATATAAAAACCTTTCGATTTGAATTATTATATTTTTGGCGTTAAGCTTTATTGTTCTTCCTGTAAAGAAAACCTATTCGGGCAGACTCAATCGTTTGTAACTTAAGAATTGTGGTAAATGCAGCAAAACCTTTACTGATCAAAACCATAATTCTTACGCTTAACCAATATATCCAATTAATCGTTAATTAACATTTTACGTTTATTTCTCAGGCGAGTTCTGTTCCCGTCACCGCGACGCGGTAGAAGTGTTTAAAGAGTGTTGCACGCGCGAGCCGCGCCTCTCGCGGTTCATACGGAAGTGCCAACAGAATCCACTGCTCAGGAAAAAGGTGAGTTTCTATAAAGTACTAGGAGTAAGAGCTGTAATTACCCCACTGCAGGACAAAAATAAACATGTACATTTTTTACAGTGTATCTTACGTAGAGACCTCCTTTTAAGTTATAGGTATACTTATACTAAGAGGCCCCGTTCTTGAATAACTTTGTTATGAAATAGAAAAACAGAATTTCTACAATAAAAACACAACAACAGATAAACTCTAAATAGCATGTGTGTGTGTGTGTGCGTGTCAAGGACAAAGATCTCCGTTTTCTCCTTTTTTTCTGATAACCTTAGCCTGTTTCTTGGCAATAGCACTATTGCAAAGCAGATGCCTTCTGTCAGTGAAATAAACTCGCATATTAAAACTAAAAGTTTGCGTTTAGCACGTGTTCGTAGGAAAGAAGTAATCCATAAAACATTAACTTGTAAATTCTTATATACAGGGTGTACCAGAATGCGTGTTATTCGTAGCACAAAGGTTAACTAAATACCCACTGTTACTGGAGCCGCTGCTAAAGACGGCGGGCGATGACGTCAACGAGAGGGAGCTATTGCAGAAGGCGTTATGCGGTGTTAAGGTAAACTCAACCGTATTTTTATTAAGATAAGATTTTCTACTTTTGTTTGTGTTTAATACTTGTGTTTTGCGTATAGAGTCTGCGACATACACATTTCCTTTACAGGGTAATTCCTTATTTGATATATTTATTAAATGACTGCCTAATTACGTGAAGAAGCGTTTTTATTCATTTAACATTTCACATTACTGGGACTGGTTTGAATGAAATTTACTTCTAGATAACCATAGTTTGACCAATACCGCTGTGTCTTAGGAAGGTACGCTTAAAAGTTAACTATACCAACTAAACAAGTTTGTCTCTTAGCGAAAAGACCGCCCATTATGACACCATATAAGTTTTACGTTTGTTATACAAATCTGTTTCTCATGTAGTGTGCAATAAAGAATATTTTATCTATCTATCTAAACATTGCAAGGCAAAGCTAGTAATATATACATTTCTTTCCAGGAAATCCTAGTAGATGTCGACAATCAAGTTGCAGCGAAAGAGCGTGAAGACCGCAAGCTGGAGATATACCACCGTATCGACGCAAAGTCCTTCGCTAACTTCCGAGGACGCAAGTTTAAGAAGAGCGATATATTGCAGGGGAATAGGAGCTTGAAGTGAGTACCTTATGAGAGTTGTGTTAGGTGTTCTTTTTGAAGAACAACAATTTTTGATTGAAAGATTGAATTGATACTTAAAACGAAAAAAAATTTTTTGAAGGGGACAAAAAAGGAATTAAATGACTTTCCCTGACACTATTTTCTAAAAAAATGCTCGAAAACTTGTTTATTTTGCACAGAAACGGTTCATGAATACCGTCCCTACTTAAACCACTTTGTGTACCACTCCAGCAAATATATCATTTAATATTCATATAAAAATAACTGCTAATATTATTCCCAGATTCGAAGGCGTGGCCACACTAATGCAGGGTCGCAGCAAGATGCAGACCCTCCTTGTGATCGTGCTCACCGACGTGCTGTTCTTCTTACACGACAATAACAACAAATATACGTTCTTTACGCCTGATAATAAGGTACGTTTTGCTTTGTATTAAATTTTTTAGGTATTGCAGTGTTGTAAGTTCGAAACTAACTGAGTTACGCCGATAATTATGTGTTAAAACATTAAAATGTTTGAATTATTTGATATTATTCTTAAGTATTTATGATTATTTTGATATAATAATAAATTTAAAATTTCTATGTAAGATAACCAAAATAACTTCTGTGCAAATCCTTGACCGGAGTTTTTGTTATTTTATCTAAAAGATGTCAAGTTGCGATGAGATTTCGATCTTGCTACCAAGCTAACGTAAAACAAAATCAAAATTAAACGTAATTTATTTACATTAGGCTACATATACAATGTTGCACATTTTGAACGTAAAAAAAATTTAAGATAGCGCCCATCGCCCACCCTTCATCATCTTAACAAAATATGCCGTAGACTTATAATACTTATGACATTGTAGACGATGTTTCAATCAACAATATTAACACATAATTCAAGATTTAATTCGTAACATCTAACATCGTATTTCCTTCCCAGACGGGCGTAGTATCCCTAGTGAAGCTGTTAGTCCGCGAGAAGGCGGGCGCGGAGGGTCGCGGGCTGTACCTCATCTGCTCCGGCCCCACCGAGCCCGAGATGTTCGAGCTGCGGGTGCACCGGCCCAAGGACATACACACGTGGATACAGGCTATCAGGTAATATTATATATAACGAAGCCGGTACCTCCGAAGCGCCATTAAAATGTGTGACTTCAGCATTGCCGACGTAACAATTGATGTCTTCAAGAGGATGACTCATATTCGGGTTTTCCAAATCAAAACTCCACAAGTGTTCGGTAGACTTCGTATATTCCAAGTAACAACATTTTCTTTAAGAGGTCTGCACTGTACGAGCGTTCGAACAAGAATGTCTTTTCGCCGACAGTGCAGCCGTATTTATAGTCAGCGTACAAACATAGGTTTACTAACTTTGAGGGTAGATACGGTGATTCTACCTTACAATTAACTCAAAATGATCAATTGACTTTGTTAGCAAAACGGTTATTAACTGTATCCGCGCCGACATATATAAAATTCCCGTGTCACAATGTTAATTCCCGTACTCCTCCGAAATGAGATCCGTTCCGCTCCGCTCCGTTTCTGAGAATCGACCAACATCTATTTTTGTTTTTGTCTATTTTCAACTAACTGGCTCTGGCACACATATGAGAATTTCTTCAGACTTGTGTAAAGCTGTATAAGAGGCTACTGCCTTTTAAAACTATCACAAGGTTCTACATCATCCTGATGACAAAAAATCCATTAGGAGCGAGAACAGCTAAACTGACCAATGCAAAGACCCCGCAATTTGTCGCCTTAAGTCCAAATTAGGACTCAATAATTTCTAAACACATTACACTTGTATAGTTTCATATAAACTGTGCTAATATCATCATCATTCCTCTGCCCTTATCCCAATTATTATTTGGGGTCGGCGCAGCATGTTTTCTTCCACACATTCCTTTCGGGCGTCATCCCGCAAGTCACACTTTTTGCAGCCATATCATTTTTCACACAATCCATCCGACATAAACTGTGCTAACAATATATGCTAACTATATTTTTCTTTACACAGAGCGGTAGTCCAAAGTTGTCCTGAAGAAGTAGAAGAATCAGAAGTAGGAGCGACCGCGCCGTCGGCAGAGGAACGACAGAGGCAGCTCGACGCCCGCCACGAGAACATAAGACTGATCACTGGTATGTGCGAATTTGAACCTTATCACCTATGTTATAAAGTTGTATATAGATCTCTTGAGGCCTCGTTTCTTAAGCCTGTTTCGCTTTGGAAGATGCTCAACTTAGATTATGAAGTTTTTTTATGCGCGTAGTTTTTGTACTGTTTTGATTCTTATAATATGAAGTCGTATTTACCAAAAATTAACGTTTTATTTCTTGTATGTTTTACCGTGGTAATTGAGTAGCACTTAGCGAAGAAGAAATTTTAGTTTTCTCGTAAATCGTTGAACTTAAAATTGATCAAATTTAGTATAATATTGTATTCCTAATATTTCTTCTTATGGGTACATGAAGATATGTATGCCTACTTCGATTGCTTACTGGTTGTTCAACAGATCTTAATTTGTTTTTTTAGAGCGTAAAGTACAATAGGAACTAAATAATTGGTCTGTAATATTCATAGTTGAGCCTCTTTCAAATGTAACAAGGCTAGTAAAATAAATTCTGGTTGACTAGAACCAACTTGAACCGTATCATGTAAACTAAACTGTATTCTATTCTTATAGCGTTAAGGACTATTTTGTACTGTCTTGTGGCGTTAAAGTTAGTCTTTACTGAACTGCGTAAAGACGTCTTAGATTGGCACTTAAAGTATACTATTAAAACATTTATTCAAAATTTCTTCATCTATGAGCCAGTACGTTTATTTTATTCTTAGTACAATTTATATAGAATAATTGGAATGATGATTTAGGAAAAATACTATTTGGTCTGTCAGGTAAATCATGAAAAATAATTAGAGAAAATTAATGGAGATCTAGACGTCACTGTTTTGTACGAAATTGTGTTGTGGTTACGTTATTTCTAACCAATAATACCATAAACTCTTAACCTAAACAATATAACCTTAAACTCTTGATCACTTAAAAATATGTGTCCTATTATCTTCATAGATCTACCTGACTGACAGAAAAATATATTTTTCCTCCAATTTTAATAATGGCAGAAAAATAATTTTGAATTCAAAATCCTAAAGCAAAAATCTGCAATCTGCAAAAAAACTCTACGCATATTAGACCAACTGGAGCCTATATGCGGTCAAGTCCATCACCGTCTACCAAGTATCAGCAAATATCGTATTAAAATTGGTTAACTCACATTCCTATATCCATATAAAATGTACCAAGAGCTACTGTAAATGTAAACTTTGTTATTGAACAGATGAAACTCCGTGGTGGCAAATAGAAGGTGATATATCAAAGTAATATGTGCCTGATGCATGTAAGCATGTGATGTTATGTAGCGTCTAACGAATGGTTGGAGTGGTAGCTGTCTGATGTATATTAAACAATTCAACAAAAATACACTATAATAACATAACTGTACGGATAGTCGAGTGGTATACGACGACGACGACGACGTGTCGCGGGTTCTATTCCCGCCCAGGAAAAGCATTTATGCAACCCTCTGATGCTTGTCCTGAGTCTGGGTGTTTGTGTATGTGATTTGAATATCTGTAAAACCCCCCCAAAGTAAAACGCAAGGATTCAATTCCTAAGTGCGAGTGTTTATGCCTAACGTCTCGTGTAATACGATGTAAAGAAACGAATGGTCATCTCTAATTTCTCCTCCCAATTCTTGTAAATGCTTAAACCACTTAATAATTCTCAGATGTCTTAGATTCGTCACCAAATAGAAAGAAAGTATATTTCAAATAAACCATTATCTAAATTGGCTTACCAATTTGAGGGATTTGGTACTACAGTAAAACTTATAATACTCGTATTTAGATGTAGCTAAACTAATCGTTAAAAAAATACTGAAAAGGGTTTCTGTTTTTTCATTGACAGCTATCATTTCAAACTAAAGTTAGGCGTGACCCTATAATCTGCTGTGTAAACTTGTTTATGTAGAATATAATATAATAATGTTATTATTTATTTCGTATCTTGATGTGTCCTATGATTTGTATGAAGTATGTGAGTAAGAGTAAGTTAACATGTAACCCAATTAGTTAGACATTATCTGCTCGTATATCCCCATCGCTTACTTGAATATTTATTTCTTAAATGTTCTGATATAATAGGTCGGGTAAAAAATCTTTTCGCATTATAGTATGTATGAACTTGTAATAAAATCTTTCTCTCTCTAATAAAATTAGAATCTGGAATTATGATCTTTAAAATTTTTACTTTCAATTATACCAAAACCAGCCAGATACAAATACTATAGCCAAAAAGATTTTATTACAAGTTCATACATACTATAATGCGAAAAAACTTTTTCCCCGACCTAATATGTCCTAATTTCACCTTCCACGTTGTTCAAAATACAATACAATGCAATTGCCGTTGGCAATAATAAAACTTTATTTTTCATGAATACTATCTACTATATGTAATCCTACCTGTATTCAGGTAAAAAGAATCTGGACTAACGTATGCAACGCATTATGCTATCCTGAACTCTTTTGTACAACTCTTCTCTCAGGGTTAGCGTTCGTAACAAAATCTATATATCTATTTTAGTGATCAGATCATAAAATAAGTCGTGGCGATCTTGTGGTTCTATATATGGATTTGTGTGCACGTGGTGCAAGTTCGATCCCTAGCGGAGGCAAGTACAAATGTGACTTTTGCAAAGTTATAATATAACTTTGCAAAAGTCACATATTATGTACTTCCTTAATTATTCTAAGACACTACTGACAAACGGTGAAGGAACACATCGTGAACCTGGATTCCCAATAATGGAATCTGAAATCGTCAATCCGCAGCGAGCTAGCGTGGTGATCAATGCTCAAACCTTCCCTATATGGGAAGTGGCCTGTGCCCAGCTGTGGGACGTGTATAGGCTGGTGTATTTTTATTATCAGATATCTTAGTGGGTTGCATACGTAGGACTAATAATATATGTATGTATATCCTAAGTGTTGTCGTATCTGTCGTCATTTTATTAATACTGCATACAATTCTGAATCATTTATTGATTACAACTGTATTAATGTCAGAAATATAACAGAGTAATTGAAATATTGATATAGATGATTTTTTTTAGATAATAAATCAGTCTAAATATGTATAAATAACGCAACCTTTTAATTTAATGGACTAATGTTATATCAATACGAACTGCAGACGGCATAATAAAGCAGATCTCTGTTAGAAGCTTTCTGTATATTGAACAGATCTATGCATTTAGCCTGAGCACAAGTTATCACGTCTTTGACTGGCTGGCCAGAGGCCGTGGGTTCGATTCCCATCCTGGTCAAGCATCTGTAAAACAAGCATAAGTGTTCATTATGTGTTTGGGTGTATTTTATCTATAATATGCATGTATTTAAAAAAATATAAGTGTTACCATAGTACAGGTTCTACCTAACTTAGAACCAGACGCATCTTTAAAAGTGGAAAAATAATACTAATTATTATTATTTTTAATTAATATTACTCGTTTTGTATCCACAGAGGCTCTGAGAGCTAAAGACAGGGAGCACGCGACGTTGCTTGAAGAGAAGATGGCGCTTCAAATGAAAATGGTCGGCATTACTGACGAGACGTGGCTTGCACCTAATTCAGGTATGTGATCATTATATGGAAAAGACAGTTTGCAAGGTCAAAAATAGTGAAATCATACAAATTATGTGGAAAAGTCTATTTGCAGGTAATATATTCTTGTACTCACAGTCTTATGCTCACAGGTCCTTTGGATTCGTGTTTTTTTAAAGTACTTTGTCTTGTCTGTTTCTTTCGGCAAGTCCTTATAATGACTAAATCGTTTTTATAAGCCATCGGATATGACTGCTAATTTAAAAAGCAAAATCTAGTCGTAAACGGTTTAATTCATTAAAATAATATCTTACTTAAATGATACTTCGGTTTACGCGTATTTATCAGGTTAACCCACCTAATTTCCGCCTCCGCGTCAGCTCATGATTAAGGACTCCGGTTGGGTCCGAAACTCAAAATGAAAATAAAAAATACGCGAGAGTAAACCGTGGCATCATTTAAGTATGAATCATGCTCACGAAAGTTACTATAAACATAAAATAACATCTTGTTTGTATGTTTGTGTTTTAGGCAGTAACACAGCGTTTCCAGGGCTAGTGTTTCCGGACTACCTGCGGCTGGCGGCGCCGTCGGCTGACAAATACACGCTCTGGCAGGAAGTCTGCAAAGTTGTCAAGGTAATAACGTTATTAAAGTTCTGTTATATAATTGTTCACAACATAGATGGATTGTATAAGGAATGATATGAATGAAAAAGGAGTAAATGATAGTGTGACGTCTATAAGGTAGAATGGAAGAAAAACACGTGTTGCACCGACCCCAAGTAAAATGGGATAAAGGCTGGATGATGGATTGTTCATATCATGGAATTAATGCATAGACTGGTTCTGGTTCGTTAGTGTGACAAGGTGTAAGTTTTGTGGCCAAACAATTTTTTTTTGTTTTGAAAGTTTCGTGATCCGTTAAACCGATCCACTTGATTATCATTTCAAAAAGCTTCAAAATATCACAAACATTTATAGACTTATTTCCAATTACCCCAGGACGCCCTAGAAGCTAGCAGTGCACAATGGCAGTGCGGCGGTGCGTTAGGCCGCAGTACGAGCTCGGCCGGCGAGCGACACTCGGTCGCCTACGAGAGCCCTGCATTACCGCGCCGGGCCGACACCTTCGCTGGATTTGATGCTAACAGGCATAGAGGTAAGTGTTATTAATAGGTTGATATGGGATGATGGGTGTTGTGTTTGGAGTCTTATATGCTCATGAGTAATTAAGCATTGTACTGAATCTAAGGAAAGAATCGAGATTTGCTTTAATAGTGGGACTAAGATGATGTGTAATTTTAAATGTCGCTTATGAGCAGAAAATTCACGCTAAGAAATACGCTTTGAGGCTAATCCGAGAAAAAAATTGAACTTTGCAATTTCAATAAAATACATCTTAAGTAATTTCTTTTTTGTGAGAATTGAGTAGGTACTTTCATTTAGACAGAAAATATGTAAGTATCCAATGATTTTAAGAAATCTATCAAAAAGACTAATTCGTTTTTTAAATACCCAAGTCAGACAAGATACATTTTATGAACAAAATCGTGATTCTTCCCTGAATAGTGACCAATAGATTTTCCTTTAAAAATAATACCTGAAACCAAAGAACAGCGTTCCACACTAAGATTTAGGTCTGGTTCCAGGCGTAGCGCTACGCATGTCGACGGACACGCCGCCCGAGGGCGCGGAGGGCGCGGGGGGCGCGGTCGGGGGCGCGGTAGGCGCGGGGGGCGCGCGGCCCGACGAGCGCGCGGAACTCAGCGCGGACGCCGTGCTCAAGCTGCAGCACGCCATCTACACGCTCACCTGCATCGTGTGGCAACAGCTCACTACTATACACAGGTATGTGCTAACATATAAGACTATTGATTACTAGCGGAGTAAGTATTACATCTAGTAAGTCGTGGTATCCCGATCATTAATATCGCACAAGTAAAGACGGCCTGTCCAGGATTGCGTAACAGATCAAAGTTGGAAAGAACAATTTTATTTAGCTTGCGGTGCAGAGCTGCTTGAACGTACAAGGCTGTTTTTATAATAGTGTCAAAGGTGTCCTTCTCGCCTGATTTCACCAGTTACAAGTCTGGCCCGAATGCAGCGACATATTCAACGCCGAACGGTATAAAGATTTCTGTAGGTATGTGCTTTGCTGCATCTTGTAAGCGTCTGTAGAATTATTTATTTTAGACTAACCTCTAGTTTCTCAAACACTAATCAACACAATTTTCTTTTTTAATTCTTAGTCAAATATCATATTAAGCTCTGTGATTGGTTGTACCTTTTATGGTCAACCAATCACAGTCTTGATCTGATGATTTGACAGCGGATTCTATTTATCAGCTATCCAGAAACCAGGGGTATATCTCCCAACTGACAATCCAATATACTACCTTGATTTTTAATGTTCTGTGTCTGGATATGATTTATCTATAACATGTATATATTTAGAAATATATAAGTATGTTTATCAGCTGTCTGATTACCATAACACAAGCTCTGGTTAGTTCAACGTCACGAAATAAGCCGCACCGGTGTCCCTGCCCGGCGCAGCTTCCCTTCGACGGTATTCAAACCGCGACTGTGGACGTCAAAGCGGCACTCAATTTCCACAATGGCTTTAACCTCTGAGCGCTATTGCTTCACAAACAGGGGTGGAATTAGAGTAGATCCACCCCTAAGACTACCTTACTGTGTAGAAAGTTAGATTGTGATCAGATGGCTGTGTGTGGATATTGTCCCAAGATTATATTTATACTAACGTAACTATGTTCCCTATAGCCTAGAAGCGCAGGTGAGTGCATGGCGCTGGCAGGGCGGCGGCGGGTCAGCGCGCACGCCGGACTGGTCGGACGCGCAGCTGGAGGAGTTGCGCCACGCGCAGGCGAGGCTCACGAGGGATCGGGCGGCCTTCGACGCGCAAAGGGCTAATGATCATGCTGCTTTGGCACAGGGTAATGTATTAATATCAATAGTAATATGCTATTTGCCAGTCCACAGTGAGCAAGCGTGATGTCCATTTATCCAGTCTTTAAACATCCCACTACTGGGCACAGGCCTCTTTCCGCATATAGGAAAGGTTTGAGCATTGATCGCCATGCTTCTTCTTTGCGGATTGGCAATTCCAGATTTCAATATTTGGAATTTGTTTTTTGGTAAACAAGCGACGAAATAAAAATGCAAGTAAAATAATCCATGTATGCCTATAGTCCAGTCGTAGTCTCAATTTTGAAGCAATCAAATTGCTCGGAAGATTTCGTATACGTAAAACTTTCTGTAGTTTACCATGCACCACGTTTCAACGAAAAAGTTACATTTTTATTGCTGTTGAATTTTATTTAAGAGTGAGAAGTGCAAGACAAGAACACTCTCGTCTTCTACGTGTAAATCTGCCTTAGTTTAATGCTGGTTTTCAGACACGTAATCATAATATTTCATATGGTTTTACTCAACAACATATTACAGAACGCCAGCAATTGCAAGCGGCGAGACAAGAGCTAGCCGAACAACAGAAAGACGTCGAACAACAACGCGAAAGGCTCTTCAGGCGATTAGAACGGTTGCAGCAACACGGTACGTAGTGTAACATCATCTGTAGTAACAATATGACCTGATAGACTTCACTTTATACACAACTTTTTTTTGAGTCTATATTGTCCCACTACTGGGTAAAGGGGCATGTTGGTCTAGTGGTTAGTGACCCTGACTGCTAAACCGGAGGTCGTGGGTTCGATTCCCACCCAGCACAAATGTTTGTGTGATGAGCACGATCATTTGTTCTGTGTCTGGGTGTGATTTATCTATAATGTGTATTAATTTAGAAATATATAAGTATGTTTTTCAGCTATCTGATTACTATGACACAAGCTCTGCTTAGCTTGGGATCAGATGGCTGTGGGTGGATATTGTCCCAAGATATTTATTTATTTATTTATTTAAAGGCCTCCCTCTTATCCTTCCATTCCTCTCTGTCGAAGGCAAGTGTAGTCTATTCTTTTATACTCAAGTTTATTTAGGAATTGTCTTTTTTATCGCATTTTTTCTTTCGATAAGGAGGATCACAAGAGGAGATTGCGAGCGTAGGAACTCTGTCTCCAGACTCAAGTGTGAGCGATACGACGCGGCGGAAAGAACCCAAATGGCGAAGTATGTATTAGACCATAGTAAATATTGTACAAATAGTGTGTGTAAAAAACATAGTAATATTTAGATTCGTCATGATATTATTCGTCACCGTTTGTTAAAAGGTGTTTTAGAATATTACAAAAAAAAAACTTATTTTGTTGGTGTACTTTCGCGTGATACATTAAGATATGTGTTTGTACCAAAATCAAAAAAGGACCGTCAAGAAACTCCAAAAATTACTCTTTTAAAAACTGAAAAACACAGTTTATACATACAATAAGTATGCAACAACAACGTAAATTATCAGACTGTACACAGAAGCAGCAATTGACACTATTCGTTTCTATGAAATACTTTTTGTAGTATTTACATATCGTCCTAAGGAGTATTTCATACAAATCCAATAATTCAGAAGACTCGTACCTATATAAACGTAACTTTATATGTTTTAATTTTCTTTTTAATTTTATATAAAGTACTTAACAAGTGAGTAAGAAATAGAAAAGAACGCTTCTCGCCTTTAAACGAAATGTTTTCGCTAGGATATTTCATCACAAGAACGAAATATATTTTTTTTAATTGTATTTTTGTTAAATAAAAATAAATAACACTGTTATTTCCCAGATAACCGCGGCTCGACGGGTTCAGAGTCATCAGTGAGCGCTTGCAGCGTCCGCAGCGGCGTGTTGCCGCCGCCGCAGCTGTTGTCCGCACAGAACGAGACCAGGGCCACCGTACATGCGTCCGCTATTTCTGTGAGTATAACTTGCTTTTAGTTTTGAGAGGAATTAGGTGCAGTGTGCGCTTCGAGGTAGGGGTAGACACTGAGCAGAACCACATCCTTAAATATAGCACTATCAGATGCTTCGAGTTGTCAATACTGAGTTAAATAGTAAAAAAAACGTACTCTGTATAGAAATCGCTTAACTGTTAACCTCTGAGAATGTTACTTCTTTTCTTTTCTCCTTTTTTTTATTACTACTCCCGCACTAAGGAGTGTCATTTTTGTGTCGTGGGTGGTTACACAGACATTTAATTCACATGCACAATGACACCCTGACTCGGAACAAGCAATTGTAATCGCACAAATTCTTGACACGTCGCGCACATTGATAATTGAGACCTCTACCACTCCACTACCCGTGCAAAAAATGCTAATTTTCCATTTCTATACATAATTCTTCATCATAATACACCTAAAATATTTTCAGCAAATGGTAAAACAGCAGCTGCCACTAAAGCTAGCGAGCGGTAAGAGTCAGCAACCGCCGCCTGGATACCACAGACTGCACGAATCGCCGAGCGATGTAAGTATTGATATTATTTATTTAGTCTATTTTATTCTATAGTCTTATTTGTACTTTAGAACTTACTTACAGTATTAAAGTGTGAATGGGGTTCATTGAAACATAAATTCGGTGCGATTAGAATACTTTTTACATTTATTTTATACTTAGTTGTTTTTGACAGTTAAATATTCAGATACTTTGTTATGTTAGTTCATATAGGTGTTAAATTCTATTTATTGTTAGCAAAATTATCATTTTTCATCTAATTTTGATATGAATGTGTTATGCCTGATTCGCATTAATTGTTTCATATTCTGTACTTAAATATTTTATATTTCATTATACCATTGAAAAATAGCAGATAGTTGTCAAATATTGTAGTTACGAGCATATACATCTACGAAACGCAACTTAGCCACTAGCTCTCAAACAGCAGAAATAAAGGTTTAAACAATCTTTTCCGGCAAATAAATGAAAACAGAGGCATTACCGCTATCTCTTAAAGCATATTGCAGTTGTAAAAGAAAGAAGAAGCTAAAGTGGTATGCCAGGATCGTAGCAAATGGAAAGATGTGATCTCTGCCTACCCCCAAGGGATAGAAGCGGGACGTTTATGTATGCAATTCACCGTCTTTTTTCCACAAACATACTTTGAGAGATAGTAATAATCCTCGTACATTATTGATATATTCATA
This sequence comes from Chrysodeixis includens, assembly GCA_941860345.1. Classification (NCBI taxonomy): domain Eukaryota; kingdom Metazoa; phylum Arthropoda; class Insecta; order Lepidoptera; family Noctuidae; genus Chrysodeixis; species Chrysodeixis includens. Next base: position 6,754,211 of record OW796114.1, on the reverse strand, counting down.
AGGTAATCAGCTAATTTAGCGAAACAGATCAAATGGTTGATGACTGTTACAGGACATCGACTATCCGAACGTATTTTAACGGATATTTTGTACGTATAGTAAGTATCGTAGTTGTGTACACAGCAACACGTAATGTGGTAATTTATGTTAGATGTAGTGTTCAATGTAAAGCTTAGTACTACCTGTATTAATTACCTATCTGTACATAGATATTAATTGACCTGAAATACTTGTTTATTGATCAGTCTCTAAGAGTTTCATACGAAACGTATGTCGTTTACGCTGCGACGCAAGAAAATATAAATAAATATATTTCTCAACATCTCCCATAACGCCATCTAGTCTTAAATTAAGTAAACGAAAGTAACTTGTGTTATGAGTACTAGACAACTGATGACATACTTATATAGATATTTCTTAATACGTACTTTCGGTATAGTAGTGAGGGCCATTAACCACTAGACTAACAGGCCTGTCAAACAGAGAAATCTCTTAAGACGCTGTCTGTCGACAGAATTAGTAGCCTAATTTGTTTAAAATGAATTTGTCTTTTAATAAAAACGATGTTAGGCCATACAAATGATATCCAAGTTGATGTGCTGAAATATAGGTGTCTATATCGCAAGTAGGTTGTTTTTTAATCTTTTAAAGTACGACTTCAAAATCTAGTTGTCGACAGTGTTACTCGGTAATTTTCCAAAAATAAAACCCTTAAGTATCTTATGTATATAGATTTGTAACAAACTATATCTTATCCCTGTAGATAGAGCTTTGAATAAGTGTCTCTATTCTATTTAATGGTTCTCTCCACTAGAGAAAAGATACTTTGTAATATATATTGTCTTTCTATTTTATTTAATGCCAATTGCACCTTTCTATAATTTTTCCAAGCACTGCAATGCCAATAATAAAAATATAGGATCTATTGTAAAACTGTTTAAGATTTTGTTTTACTCAAATACATGACAATGATTTAATTATACGAGATAATAAACTACGAGTAAAAGTGACTAGCTAAAATATATTTATTATACATTTATTTAAATAATTACCGCACTTAATAAAACAAGACTTCTTAAAAACAAAAAATAATATAACGAAATGGTTATAAAAACATTTTGTCTGGATTATAATAGTTTTTTTTTTATATTCTCTCACCTTTATTTATTTATTACAACTGCTTAAGCTTTAAGTGTTGCCGTGTACAATGAACAAAAAAATACACAATTTTAATTATATCCAACTCTTGGCTTCGGCTAACAAAATTATTATTTAAAACACAACACAATTGGCTTTAATTCTTCCGTATTCGATGTGTATACAACCATTTTATCTGTTCGGCTTTCGATGTTCAATTGAAATAAGCTTTTGCACTGCACTGCAAGTAAAAATCGCCTTTATTTTATTTAAAATAAGGTTGCTACTTACTGAAGTAAATTTTGATTTAACATTTGTTGTGTTTAGGTATAATTTATAATTAAATATGGCTTAGTGCAGTGCGTAAGCGTTACTATAGCATGCATTTTAATTGTAAGACATATGTAACATTTATTTAAGAAATGAACGATCATTTCATGTAAAAATTTCGTTTTTAAATAATACGTATTATTATTCATACACCCGACTTAATATTCTAATGAAACAAAATTGTATTGAAAACTTATATGAAAAGAAGGCAATTAACTAAACTACTGTCGCCATATCTTCACTGATATTTAGTATACAATATTATGAATCAATTTCCTACTGGTGTTATGGAAAATTGTCGTTATAAAAAAGTGTATAATGTATCATAAAAATGTATAATAATGAACAATGTATGTTCCAGCATCAGAACCAAGGCTTAGTGATTCATCACACGCGCACGGGCAGCTCGCCGGCGCCGCTGCCTTCGCAGCAGCAGATTAACAACAAGGCTACCAGGTAATATATACAATAACCACATAACACATGTTATAAGTTATAAAGTAAAATATATACTCCTGACAAGTTTATGTACTAAAACATTCATTTATTGTTTGTTTCGTGGATAAGTTAATCTCAAAGTAGACAAACCTAACGGCCATTCATCATTCCCCTGCCCTTATCCCAATCACTACTTGGGGGTCGGCGCAGCATGTCTTCTTCTGCCACACGTTCCTATCTGACGTCATCTCGCAAGCAACACTCTTTGCAGCCATATTATCTTTCACACAATCCATCCATCGTTTCTTTGGTCGTCCTCTTCGCCTATATCCATCCACATTCATGTTCAGCACCTTCTGAACCTAACCACGAACCGAACGGCCATTATAAAGTATGTAATTGAGATAAATATCTACCCAAAAATAATCCTTGCCTTAACTATTAATTTTGCCTTTCTAAATTACTGTCGATAACCAACTGATGTATTTCTTGTAGAACGAACACTTACCCGAAGCTACCAGACAAGTTCCGCGTGCGCTCCCCGGAGAGCGGCAGCCAGGGCGGGGGCGCGGTGGGGGGCGCGGCCGGGGGCGCGGCGGGGGGCGCGGGCGCGGGCTCGCCCCCCGCCGCGCCCCCCACCGAGGAGGAGGTGATCTTCTTCTGACACGCGCGACACAACACGCCGCACACGCGCTCCTGAGACTGCCGCCTCTCATAAGACCTTCCGACATCTGTAGCCCTGGTACTTGCGCACAGTGATACTGCCTGCTCTTCTAACTAAAACTACGATTTTAAACCTTATTTTAATCAAACTTAATTCTCTTTTCTATTCCGTTCAGTCTTATCAAAAAAATACTGTATTTTTTACTAATAAAATCGGAATTATGTATAAGTTCCATGTAATATACAGTATTTAATTAAATCTGCTATGAACTTCATGCCGATCCCAATATATAACACGGGAACAGGCAATGCATAAATAAAATTAATATTTTTTTATTAAAACGACAGCTCGAACGATTTCAAAGATCGTATTAGTCATTCGAAACGACTGACTAAAATATACTAACCTTAGTTTACAATTTTAGTTATTAGTGATGTGCTGACTGATAGGCCAACGAGTCTTTCGTAACTAATTTGAAACACTATAGTTAAAATCGACTAATTAGTCGATATTCTAGTCAGTACATCTCTAGTCCTGGATTATTAAGATAATCAAATTAACAATTCGTCTTTTTATTTAGCATGTGTTAAGATTTTAATTATTAATATAAGTAGAATCACTACTTATTCTTTTAATTCCAATAACTACTGCCATTTCTTATTTTATATTGGCAATATGAATTTTCTTTTTACGTTTTACTGGCAGCTATATTTTATTATTGAAAACCTACATATTTATATAAAGTACAAACAAAAAACACAGAGCTTAAAATTTTAAAACATTCCATTTTAACGTAAATGATCTCTATTTTACACTTTATAAAGTCTATTTTACTGTGACAGTATTTTTGTAGCAGCTTGAGCACTGAGGCACTATTTACACTGTTCCTTTTTTATTTAATAGGAAGGTCGAGTGAGGTGAACTTTTAAATAATTAGGTGATAATATATTTCAGAGGTATACTTAAAGACAGTGATGTTTTTAGTCGATTGCGATTTCCTAACTGTGAGAATCGACTATTGAATCGAATACACGACTTATGTATGTGTGTGGTAATGCATTTAGACGATAAACTGAGACTTTTTTCAAAGTTCAAATTTAACCAGATCTGAGAATTAAGTGATCGGCCAATGTATGCCATCGCTGTAGTGTAAAATTACGAAGATGTATATTCTAACCAAACGACGTGGGCGATAAAGTTACATTTAATCGTGTTACCTTTTATTTAGAGACGGGTAATCGATTAATTTCGATTTAATCGATTCAATAAGCTGTTTGATTGTTCTTCAAAAGAGATTCGTATTTGATATCATAATCATCAATCAACTGGTTTTTCGAACAGCAATATGTATAACATCTGATGGTATGATCAGCGTATATGTGAATAATTTGCTATCGATAAATATCGAATACCGTCTTTAAACAAAAGCGAAATTAATATTATGAATGTAGAAAAAAATGTCTACACTAGCGGTCTATAGGTAAATAATAGAAATTGTTAAATTAGATGTTTTCGAAATAAATGAAAATCTTGTTGTTGAATTATACATTGATATATGTATATTATGTACGAAATCATTTTCTAAACATTCAGGATAGTTATAGTAAGCAATAAAACGTTAAAAAAAATACCCATGACAAGTAATAGAAACTGTAAATAAGTTGGATGAATGTTTTAGAAAATGTTTTCAATAATGATAAATGTTTGAAAAATAATAAAATTGTTTGTTATGAAACATTTTTACATAAATTATATCTTTTTGAATTACTTGTTACTTGATATTGTGTGTGGAGTAAGGGGACGCGGTGTGACACGAATAATGGGAGCGTGGGAATAGCGGGGACATAACTATACATATTTTCAAAACCAAAATCAAAAGGTTTTTATTCCGAGTAGGCCTTTTCAGGCACTAACAAAACGTTACTGACTCTAGTGCAAGTTTTTTTTTGTAAATAGACGGAAAATATGTCAGTATTTATATGAATACTGTGCTTAAAGATATGGTTTTATATAAAAATCAATTAAGTTATTGTCTTTTAAACTTATATTTTTCGTTCGTATTTGAAAACTGTTCTTTAAATATTTATCAGTATTCAAAGTAATAATAGAAGTAACAACTTTTAACAGGAATTTCTTGCTTAAGACACAATAACAGTAAAAAAAACGTGATTATTATTATTTGATGTTAGTAATAAGCCCCTGCTATGCTCACGCGCAGTCAACAAAAAATCTATCAATAAATTTTCTCCACTAAACAAATTTCTCTTTTGAAATAACGCACGCTGTTCCAAAATATACAAAAATAAATGTATATTTTAAAAATAAATAAAATTGTTATTATACAAACTACGTTTTTAACTTCAGTAACGTTGTAACTGTTAACTGTATATATGTTGACATGTTTATTATATGTAATTAGAATGTTATTGTAATTATATATGTACTAAGAAACTTGAGGTTAGGCCGTTGTGTAAGCTTGCATTTCTGCGTATATGAAAATAGACTTTATTACTTTGGAATAAAGGCGTTATTTGTACCACTGTTCGGATCAGTTCGTCAAACGTGAGCCTGTATTATGATATGCTAATATTACTTTGTGATGTAAAAGAAATGTTCTTATCATTCCTATATGAAAGTCTATTTCTTAATTACGAAAAAATGAGAGTTTATTACATCATAATACAGGTTTTCACCTATATGTATATTCTTAGAAGAGTTAATTTCATGACTTTAGTTCGTTTAGTCCACGCACGCGATGTGTGGCGCTAGTGCAGCGTTTGACGAACGTCTAAGCCTTTTAGGCTTTACGATAACTGGACAGTCACGAGCTTATTAGAGCGCTAGTCTGTGTTATGCGAATATAAACCTAAACATGACTGAATAAAGAAGGATTTTTGATGGGGCGAGTATACGCCATTGTATTACGTTCTTAAGGTCGAAAATCCCATAAGTGAAGATATTTAACAGCTTAATGTAAAAGAATACTGTCTTGTTATCGTAAAGCCACAACAAAGACAAAAATACTTTTCTATCAGCCGAATTCACAGACTTTAATTGCCAAACAAAAATGGACTTTAAGAAAACATGCTCAAGGTTGACATTTCTAAATAATCTTGTCTGTAATTCGGTTGCGATTATACTAGGTTTGTGTGCAGCTATTGTGTGTTTAATGTTTCAATGCTGCAGTGAACTTAACCAAACGTTTTCTGGCAGCTAAGCCGTATGGCAATAATAATAATAGAATAAAAATGTTCTTGTAATATATTAATTTGTCGTAAATATATGATATCCGCACACAACAGTTGTTTAGCTCATTTAGAATACTGTTGTTATAAAAAAAAAAACTCAAGACTATGTAACTATTTTTCGTGCATTTACTGTAATCCTTTTTACTATTTAGTCTTTAGACGAGGTGATATTTTAAATCTATTTTCTTGTTTAGGACCTTTTCATACTGTGTGTATATATATTAACGTTGATGTTTGAATATATTAATATTAAGATATATCTTGATATACCGATTGAGTTAGGTTTCGATCGATCGATGTTTTCAACTTGCAATAAAAATATGCATAAATTTTATTCGATACAAAAATATATGGCAATTTTAAATTAGTAGTTTATAAAGTGTTTTAATCGGATATAGAGTTTATGATACTTAATTTGTATTGTGTTAAGAACGTCGGCTTACGGCCGGAGCTGTCGACTTGAAACATCATGACAATAAATAAATAATGTTCTATTTTTCTGAACTATTACGACATGTTCAAACTTGAAATATAAAACCTAATGTATTCATTATTTTACTATGCTTATTACTAGAACATTATCCTATAATCATGTTACGCTTTTTATTCGATCGCATTCCAATGGCCGGAGACAATGCATTTAAATATTGTTCCTTACATAAAGTGTAACGTTTGTCTTATTCATTGGGTATTTTGCTATTGTAGACGTAAGCATAATATTGCATTTAGATGTTGAACAGGTACTAGAGAGGGGCTTATTTTATTACACCATCTTACATTATTTATCCTAATCTCTATTTAATAGGTAAATCCGTATTTTGAATTACCATTGAATATTTTTCTCCTTATAGATAATAGAGATACTGATTGTTTTAACTGTATCTGATAAATATTTAACGCATTTAAATTGTCACGTATGTGATTCCAGAGTTGCTATTTTAACTTTAACTAAGGCGGTATTGGAGCTTTAAAACTCCTTAGACAATGTAAATACAAATATAATTGTCCTAAATTAAATATTATTCGTTTTAAAACTTCAATACACGGCCTTCTTTCGATATGTGAGCTTGACGCAAGACTGGCTTGGATAATGCCCTTGTGTGCAGGTAACAGTCCGTGCCTTCTAAAATTATAACATTCTGTTCGACAATCCCTTCCTACCGACAAAATCATTTGACTGCTCAAGCATTGATAGAATTACTTTTCCCTTTGATAGTTAATAGAGTCGAATTATATTCGTCTTGGACAGTTTCGCAGTCAAATATGACCCTTATAGGCATACGCAATCATCACTCTCATAGCCCATGGCTCAGTATTTGTCCCTGCATAGACACGCATTAGTGAGATATTAATCAGTACTTAACAATGTAGCCTTAATATAAGTTCGCTCGTTGCAATATTTAAAATTTATGTAAGCTTTAAAATATTTTATATTAGTTGATGTTCCCTCCAAATTCCATTATTTTGTGGCAACGACAATACTTTATGTATTGCTCAAACTATGCTCATTAATCCTTGTACTTATTTCTCTAGTGATATAAATTTAATTGTATAAAACAATCGGTTATATATCGTTTGTCTATTCGTAATTTTTTTATTTAATTGTGTTTAATAAATTGATCTGTGAAGATTTGCAGGCGATGCCTGACTTGTATTTAGTATAGATGACAAAATAAACATTTACTTAGTATCATTTTATGTGTTTTTATTTTAAACAAACATAATAAACATACATATTAGTTTCAACGGATTCCTTATTCAATGTTATTACAGTACAATTACAAAACTTTTGAATGCATTTCACAAATTTCAAAATTACAACAGAAACCTTGCAATTTTTTATCAGTCTTTATTATTTTTAATTTCAAGATTAGTGAATTATTTTTAAAACATATAAAATTCTTTCAATTGTTACAAACAACAAACTTCAAACAATTCCGCAATCCGTTTACAATAATAAACAATTTAAATGTATTGTGATACAAAATTGTAAATCTATAAACATTGTTAGTATTGAGTGGCCTAATATTAATTCGAATACATTGTAGTGCTCTATCTTACGTACTTTGTGAAATTATACAATTCTAGCAGTGCTAACTACCAAAAACATGTTTAACTACCCTCATAAATAAAGAAATTGACTAAAAACTTATTTTTTTACAAATTTTCTTAAGTCTTATTATTGTTCTGTGTGTTGTCCTGCTAGTGTTTTTTGTTATAACATAAACTTAAAATGGAAGACTTACTTAATACTCTATTTGCAAGAAAATCTTTATATTATTGCACTTAAAAATACTACGAAGAAAAATAAAGAATAATAACGAGTAACCTGAGTTCTAGATTATTCTCTTGTTTTTGTAATTTCAACCTTATTACATCCGAAAAAGTATAAAAATAAAATAAATTTGTTCAATCACACAAACTTAAAGAAAAAACGAGCTGGCTATACGCTCGTACACAGGTGCGTGTAGTAATTTAAATAAAAATAATATTCTTTAAGAGATCAACTAGCAACCATAAAACATACTTGAATATAAAAGAGAAAATACTTAGATTAATATTTTATGATTTTAGGCCGTGTTATGACCGCCAAATTTCTTCGTAGATACTTTCACAAAGTAATGCAAGTCTCCGATTGACGACAAAATTTCACGATTTCCTAAATCATTTGACGAGGTCTTAAACGTCAATTTTTTAAAAAGCGATTATACATGTTATTGCTCGTGACCTACGACCAATCTACTTTACGTGTTTCCCTTTCCAAGAGTTCGTAACATCTGTACCCCGGACGTAATGCTTACATTTTACACAAAACCTTTTTCCTATCAGTGAGTGAAACTCGTCTCAAATGGTCATAATACGGCCTTATCATTATAGGACCTATGGCAGTATGGATTAACGCTTCTAGAAGCAATCTTATTCTATATTTAGGGAGAAGAATTGAGAAGGTCTACCTATCTAGCCACCAGTATTATCAAGGCACATCTTAACGATATCCTAAAACGATTCTAAAGAATTTAATTTTAAGAGAATTTCGAATTTGTTTTTTATTTTTAATCTAGCTTAGCTGGATTTTTTGCTGAAAGCGATATTTTCCAAAGGAAATTATGATTCGTTGTTATTTAAACCTTTTAACAAAAAACTGTTAAATCATTCTTATACAGGGTGTTGAGAAAATGCGCGATCATACCTATTTGAAATACTGCACGGAATCTACACAAATAAGTAACTTTCTATATCATAATAATATATTCACCCTAAAACGTCTTATTCCTGTGGAAAGGCCTTACCACCTTTTTCTCTTATTAGCCACAATTTTCTGTTTCGGTAATGGTTCCCTTGAACAGTTTTTCATTTCTCGTATAGATATGACCATGCATTCGTAACACCTTGTATTTACAATATCCAACAAATCCTTATCTTCAGATAACTGCATGTCGCACTTGTAACATCATAAACATTAATAGGTCACACGAATTCCAATAAATGTCCAAGATAAACATCTTCGTCTTGTAAAACTGTCTCAATAAAATGGCAATTATTAATACTTGTTCGTTCTAATTGAGCTGATGCTACTCAAAATGGATATTACTAGATCTAATCTATTTTGTTACTACTGAAAATGGAATTTTACTTGGCATTACTGGGTACAATCCTTTAACAATCATATGGCGAATTTCGCTAGTGAACTTTTCATAACATGTCCCTTACAAATTCGTTGGACACTTTCTCCCATATCTTTCCTGATCTATAAAGTCTGTAGATCTTATTGTTGACTAACGCCTGACCGAATTTAGCCATCCCACCTTCAAACTTGTGTTGGAATACTTGCATTTGTGTCTCATTGTAACCCGTACCAGAAGGATTTGGTATCTTTGGATCTCTACACTCTGTGTATTTATGTGCTCCTAGTATCTCAACTGGTACTGCTTTAGTGCTTGAGTTAAGAGTGAAGATATCCTCAAAAGTTTGCATGGAATCCATGTTTCTCACATGTACAGCTTTCAACTTGTGTGGTATTATATAGTAATGAGTTTTTCTCATAATATCCGGGAATCCTTCTTCAGTCCTGTCATCCTCAGGCTGGTTTAGGCAGAACAAAAGAGGTTGCACTTCTAAAGTTTTGAACTTCCTTGTTGGGTCAAAGTCGTTGAATATTTCTTTAATGTTATTATGGACTCTAGGAGCCAAGAATTCATCCCAGGACATTATCATAGCATGACTAGCTTTATTCTCCTCCTCTTTATCCAATCTGAAGTGCCTGAACAAGCAATCAAGTTCTATAGCATCTCTTACTATACTGTATGACTTTGCAAACACAAAAGGATAATTTAACGGGAAGAATTGTATATTCCATTGTGTAATATCAGCTGGCAGTAAGTTCAGTCTCCTTATTATATCTTCAGATATCATACTGTCATATATTGTGAACTCATTAACCCCCATCATATGGTGGAAAACAAGAAACTCAATAAAGGAATCTCGGGATACTAATGGCACTTGATTTGGTATAACACAGATAGCCGGCTCAATATTATTAACAAATTTAATACTGCTGCTTTCTCTAGGTTTCCGTTTAGTGTTCACTTCAATCACTCTGTTGATAGGAGCATGTATTGGGTTTATATTGTAATCATTGATGTAGAAACTCACACCCTTTGGCTTCCCCAGATTCTGGCTCAGCGCACATTGGAAGATATATAAGCGGAAATCATTGGTTGGTTCTGAAACTGTTTTGTAGCTAAAGCGACCTGCTTTAGGCTTGTTAGTGTTCTCTAACCAAATGTTGCAACGGAAGTTAGGCGGGATGCTAGCCTTACCGATGACAATAGTGTCGATGTTGTGCGCGTGTGTTGGAGTCAACTTGTCGTACTTCTGGTAAGATCTCAAGAATGATGAATAAGAGTAGAAATTTTCATCAATCTGCTGGAACAGGGGCGGCGTTTCGCGAATCTCCATCGAAGAGTTGCGAAGAATTTCTGACAGCATCGTAGCATTGAACCCGGGTCCGCAAAACTCGATCTCAGAAAGCCCTGGTTTGCCAAAGAAATTCAGCACTTCCAACACATATCTCAGCCTGTAATACTCATGGCGGTATATGAGTAATGTTATTACGCTTATAAAACACACTATGACGAGTATAAGTTGATAATATTTCCTCATTGTGGTCCCTGAAGAGTTTCGCGAAGACTTCATTTATTCACCGGCGGCATCTGTAAAGAAAAATCAGCCATTGACAACGTATACACACTATAATAAGATGATTTTCTTAACTTATTTGACTTACCTATTCAGTTTAGAACAGAAAAATAATTAAAATAATAACTTTCGAAAGAGGATAATCATTTCACAGCATTGCAGATGATTGTTATGAATGAATCAAAATGAATGAACATACACACACACACTACCACTACTGTCAATCTGACAATTGAATGATGTTAACATTCTGCATTTTGGCTAACCTGTGTTTTAGAGATGAGAACATCATCGTGGCTTTTATTTTTTTTCTGCTGGAGTCTACTTTGTTTCTGATAGCCATTATTGATTTTGTTTTATAAAAATTTCGTTCTTGAATTTGTTCAATTTTGGACACGAATTTGATATCATTAACGGTGAAATTAATTCAAAGCACCTGTAACCCAAAAAATGTTTCTAAACCTTTTCGTAAACATTATACCGCTAGTTATTGGACAAATTACATGTTTAGATTACGCTGGTATTTATTTTATAAGCCCCGCACGTTGATATTGCGATGGAACCTTGTCACAATAACAGCTAAATGACGTCATCATGACGTCATCCGTCGCAAAAAAGTACAGATAGCAAAAGAAATTGTACTGACGGTGCGACGTCGACTACGTCACCAAGATGGCCGCCAGTCGCAATATCAACGTGCGGGGCTTATAGACGTCGTATTACGTTTTGAAACTGCGGTTGGGCCCTCCTCTAGTGTTTTGTCAATGACTCAATTCTGCCAAAATCACCAAACAAAAACCAAAAGCGAGCAAGTCATCGGCGTTTTCATGGATTGTCTTGTGTAGTTGAATATAAAATTAATTTCAAATATGTCCACCAATAAAGATGAGACTTTGCGACAGTTTTGCGATGTTACCGGTGCTGATGAGGGCCGTAGCAAGTTTTTCTTGGAGTCATCGAACTGGCAGCTAGACGTATGTGGTTTGCTTGTTTTATCACCTTTTTGCTGTTTTTCGCGTCATAATATCGCATTAATTGTAACTACAACTAGTCTTGAACGAATACTGTATGTTTTGAGGCTGGGGTATAAATATGGTCTCGAAAGGGTTGATATTAAGAGTAAAAAAATGACTTAATTAAAACAAAGATAGTATGGTTTAATCGTATGTATTTTATGCTTATGTGTTGATAATTGAGCACATATAAGTTCCATTAAGCTTTTGCTGCACTATCGATTTAGTGTCTGATACATAGGCCCTTATTTGTCACAGTAATGAAGGTGATCTTGACTAAGACCTAGCTTTGTTCTAACTTATTGATATCTATTGAATTAAAAGTTTATTGTCATTTAATTGAGTATGTTATGTTTCATTAGTTATCCATTGTAATGCATAAAGAGTAGTGGAAGCAGAGTAAGAATCTAATTAGAACAGTCATACAGATTTATGAAATCATACAATTTTGAAATCATGCATGACTATGTGAAATTTAATGGTAAAACCTTTGTATAAGTCCCTTGTCTATGGGCCTTATGAAAATATCTTTCATATACTATAGAATATTGAACTAAAAGATTGATTTAGGGCCTATTATAATATTATTAATGATATATTAGTATCTCATCTATTGATTTACTTATGAGTTTAATATGAAATTTGTGCTAGGATAAATTAGTTAATAATAAGCTCTTAGGTTTTAATGTTTATTTGTATATTGCGGTCTGCATCAAATAAACAATAAAATAATTTGTTTCTTTTGAATGTACTGGTTCAGTGTTTATCTTGAATTAATGTTAGTGGTATTCCATATGTTTATTAGTTAGTATTTTTAACAGCTAAAGAATACAGGCCAACCTGTGCTTTATTTGTAATAATTGTATTTGTAAATTGAACCAAAGAAAAAGTGACACTTTGAACTACCCACTTCCTCCTTTGAGGAAAAATAAATGCATTCAGACTGGTACCTTCAACAAGCTCAAACCACCGTTTTCAGGTAGCCCTATCTAGCTTCTACGAGCACGGCGGCAACGCGGACGTGGCGCCGGCCAACCCCGCGGCCGCCGCGTCCTCGCTCCCGACTCTCTCAGACAGCGACATGGAGTCCCCGCCCGGCTCCCCGCTACAGCCGCAGAAGAAGGACAAGAAGAAGGCCCCGCCTTCCAAGTTTGCCACTCTAGACTCCTTGCAGCAAGAGAGCTCTAGTGACGATGAAGAAGGTAAATCTATATATGATACTCCATTTGTTTAGGTAATTAACTTAATGTAATCAATTTTGGTATGACTATTATGCAAAATGTTATCATGTTATCTTACAATGTAAAATATGTTTTATTACTTGAAATACATCCTGATTTTCTAAAACTACATATTTGATTTGTAAGTAGTAATATCCATATTATATGTTTTTGGATAAAAAGTAACGCCAAGATTGTTTATATTTAGTATTGCCTGAACAAATGGAGTATAGACTATTTTTTTTTGGTAACACTGAACTCTGTTGTAATATACTGGACTGGACAAGAGAATAGTGGTATCTTTTATGATTTGAAGTGCTTACATTTATAGTGAAGTTATTAAACAAGAAAGTACCAGTGTATGCAGCGCTAAGCTATAAGCTGCTTGCTGCTGCTTTATATTAATGGATATCAAGAATTGGCCAGTCTAGCATATTATATTAAAAGATATCGGTGCCGTTATTTGTCTTTGTTATATTACTGTAAGGATCTTCCTTTGTGGCAACAATTGGTAGGTCATCGCTTATCAAAATCATGTCCATAAAAAATAAATTTCCTATTGATGTTTGGCTTAGATAGATTTAGGATGAGCTAGGGGTAGGAAATTAATGTAAACAGTACATCAGTAGAGACTGATCATATCTGTAGGTGATACAAATATTTGTTACATACATCCACCTCGGCACTGCAGCTAATGCCTCGTCGCGTTGTAAGAGCTTTTGCTGCTCAAGTAAGTACTGCAATCAAAGAATCATATAATTCAGTCCCTCCCACAAATATTAAAATCAATTTTTTTAAACAGTAAAATCGAAATGCTGTTGGTTTAGACATCAAATAGAAATGATAACTCGACCGTTCTTTTGCGACCAAGCGTGTCCGAATAAGGAAGCGATGTCTGTCAAGGATGATATGGCTCCCTCAAAAGTTTCATCACAGACTGGTAGAGATACATCCACAGATGATGAGTATAGACAAGAATTAGAGACGATGAAAAAAGAAGTGGAGAGATTATTGTGTGAGAATAGTGAGTTGAGGAAAGACATTGCGACACTGAAAGGGGAGACTGGTGATGCGAGTGAGGCAGGTCTGTGGTTCCATGTCTTGTAGCGTTGTATGTAGAGTATCACGACAAAATTATTTAATATTTCGAAGTTATCCATATATAGGTAGTGGAAATTCTCAGGCCTTGTACTTAGCAGGTTGAAATAATACGATTTAAGGCCTAAAAGCCACCTCTATTACGCATCTGTCTCGGTAGATGGACAACGCGACGGAATTCGTTGAATACAGCCCATTAATAAACAAACTTATTGGTTTATTTGTATCACTTACCATGATCAGTTCTCAGTTTCTGTAGGGTATTAAGTGTAATGTAATTATTTGTTATTGATACCAATCATTAGGAACTAACTAGTCTCAAAAACTACAAAATATTTATCTTTTCTATTGCAAATAATATCATAATTGATCTATCTATAATATGTATGTATTTAGAAGTATATAAGTATGTTTATCATTTGCCTAGTGCTCATAATACAAGCTCTGCTTAGTTTGAGGCTAGATGGCGTTGTGTTAAAGTCGTGGAATATATTATTATTATATTTCAAAAATCTTTTATGTATTAAATAGAGAAGACAGTGTGTCCAACTATAAATACTGTATATATGTATGTATTTAGAAACATATAAGTATGTTTACCGGTTGTCTAGTACTCATAACACAACCTACTAAGTATGCTTAACTTGAGACTAGATGGCGTTGTGTGAATGTTGAGACCAATGAAAAGTGTTTTTTTCTTTAATTCAGGAGATTAAACGTATAATTGTTATTGTCGTAGGCCAAGCCTTCTACGCCGGCGGGTCAGAGCGGTCTGGACAGCAGATCCTGGGCCCCAGCAAAGGCAGGAAGGATATCGTCACTGAAGTATTCAAAAGTGTTAGAGAGTAAGTTATAGAAATATTTGTTTTTAGCTATGATTGTCAAATTGCAGGATAGAGGGCTTATATTTGTTCTTTAATAAGATCTTCTGAAACCTAATTATGTATAATTGTGTGTTGTATTTTTATAAATTGACTTCGAAATTAAGAAATTTAATCCTTGTGTCGCGGGGTATTTCACAGACATTTAACTTATATGCGTAAAGACACCCAGGCTCAGTACACGAATTTGTGAAAACCCCACAAATTCTTGTCTTCGGATCGCACCCCTGACACATCGCGCACTGTGGTAAGTGGCGTGGTGACCTATACCACTCGACTGTCCGAGCAGCCTCCGTTTTTTAAACATTACAATATTAAGTTTTAAAATAATTCCCTTTTTTATGAAATTGTAGAAGAAGACAGCTAATTTTGGACTTGATATTAGCTATCTGTTTATACATAAATATGGACTCTACTGACTTTACACAAGGTTGTTATTTCACTAATATTATCTTCTATGTTTGACAGGCGTGGCGCAGTGGTGTTCGAAGATGAACCGTCCTCCACAAGCCGAGGTCGTTCCGCGTTCAGTGGCGTAGGATACAGACTTGGTAACTATGACGACTGTAAAACATATAGTGTGCACGCGAATACTTTATAGTCACCTCTTAATGCCTTAATAGTATGTATAAACTTGTAATAAAATCTTTTTGGTTATAGTATTTGTATCTGGCTGGTTTTGGTATAATTGAAAGTTAACATTTTATTACAAGTTCATACATACTATAATGCGAAAAGACTTTTTCCCTGACCTATTTCATGTACTAAGTACATCCTAAGGTTGTCTGTAAGAGATCATGAGTAAGACCATGTAACTTGTATGTTTATCAAATCTGTTTCTTATGTGGTGTGCAATAAAGTATATTCTATCTATCTATATGTGAGTATCAGAACGGGCTTAGGTCTTGTTCAGTTTCCAGGAAGTCAGCTACCTTTTCCAAAGTCGCGCAGAACATGCGTAAACAACCCCGAGAAGGAGTTTGGGGTGTTTTTAGTCTTAGAGAGTCCATCAAATCTCTAAGCCGTGCCCTCGTTGTGGGTTGAAGTCACTAATGACTTCCCAACCCGAAAATCAAAAAAATAAAGGATATCAGCTACCTTTGCCAGAGTCACGCTGAGTATGCGCGAGCAATCCCGAGAAAGAGCTCGGGGTGTTTTTAGTCGGTGGGAGTCCGACATATCTTCAAATCAAATCAAATCAAATTCACACCGTGCACTCAGCGTGGGTTGAAGTTACTAATGAATTGACGAAAACCAACAAAAGAAAAATAGATCAGCTACCTCCATATCGTAATTGGTATCGAAGTTTTCGCGTGACGAAGTACCAAAAACAATCACATACTTTTACCTTTATAGCAAAAAGCCTTATTTTATCACAAACTTTAACATACAAATGTAATTTACAGGTCAAACATCAGACGATCACGAGCCAATTCCGACTGGGAATGAACAGCAACAAGTAAGTATTTGTACTAGAAACTACAACATAGCTCGAGAAAAAACTCAAGCAAATATGTACCTTAAAGATTTCGCTTTAAGATTCAATATCAAGTTTTGTTAAGTATTTGATAAATTGAAGCAGTACTTAGAAAAGCTAAACAAAAACATTCTTTAACGTCTATAAATTAAGGTATAAAATGATGTTTATGTAATTATTGTTGAGTATAAAGTGGAACCGCAGTTAAATAGCCACGCAAAAATATACCTTAACCTTTATACTTTAAAGATCAATATTATATGTTTGTTATAGACTGACCAGCCGCGCTCGGTGCGCCTGCGACTGTACCGCGAAGGTTTCACTGTGGACTCTGGACCGCTGAGGCAGTACACAGATCCTGATCACGCTGATTTCCTTAATTGCATACGTAGGGGGTAAGTTGATGGTAGTAATTAAACAGACTGGGTGGCCTTTTCGTAAAGTAAGAAATGCGGTTGTGGAAGCGAGATGGCATGCTATATGGCGTAGAACGGCGCCTCTTTTCGACAGTTGCAGGACCATTTTTAGTTTAGTTAGCTAAATATACCGAGGGAATATCCAACTCAATAGTGTGCTCACTTTCTCTCGGGCCTACAGTTCTTTGTCGACCTATCAACTATGGAGGATGTTGACATTGTTGACTTGTCATTGGCATCAAGGGTTATTATTGGGCTTTTCTTACTAGTTTTAAGACAAAGCAAGCGTCACCCGCGAGACCCTTCGAATTGTAGGTACTGAAAAAAATCGATCTTGATGCGAGAAACAGACGTGAGGCAAGTCATGAGTGTAATGTCTAAGTTGGCTTCGCTTCTCGACTCTCTAATCCTGCGCTTTCCATAAATTGTGTATTTTTTGCCCTCGCGATTCATCTCACACGCGTTTAAATCAAGTTTCGTTGAAGTATACAAGCTGTACACTTTTATACACCTTAAACAAGGTGTTTTCAAAGAACCTCAGTGTTTATACAATGTATGTATGTTTCTATAGTGAGATCCCGCCCGAGCTATCCGGGTCGGGCGGCGAGGTGCGCGTGTCGCTGGAGGACCGGCGCCACGAGGAGTGTCCGCGACACATCGCCAAGCCCGCGCCCTTCGCGGGCAAGGGACATCTGCTTGGCAGGTAATGTACTAGACATACTTATAGTACTAGAGATTTAATAATCTTCTTAACATATACAACGACGTCAAAGTTTAAATAGCCTGTAGATAACTGCTCATAGTAGACTTTTTTATTGTACAGTTAATTTACGACTAGGTGTCAGAGTTTAAGACCAACCTTAGGTCTATGACGTGGCATAAATACGATTAGTGTGACAATCATTGTTATACCTAACTAGAACCGCGGCCGAGCTCGGTTTAGATACAAAAAAGTAGCCTATGTGATATTCAGCCAAAACATACCAAATTTCACACGGAAAATTTCATTTTCAATTTAAAAAATAATTAAATTAAATCAATCCGTTTAAGCGTGAAACGGGTATCAAACACGTAAACATAGACACAAACTTTCTGTACATAATTATTAATTTCAAATTCTTATTCGCAATTTCTCTTTACTCAACTTTACCAAGAAGACACTTGTGAACTGTGAATTAAACATGACCCCATTACTCGTACCAGCCCGACCCCACCGACAGTGGGTGCCACAGTGGGCGTAGCAAGCGCGCCCAGCGACCGCGACGCCAACCTGCGCGCCGCACAGGAGGCCGTCAAGCTGGACGACAAGCTGCCCGTCACTACTATACAGGTGAGGATGTATACTATGTCACAAACGATAAGACGGACGTTGCAACTGTTGATGTGCGGTGAAAAAGGTCACTGCACATGTGCAGTGGCTATGTGCATGTGCAATGATTATGTGCATGTGCAATGACCATGAGCATGTGCAACGACTATGTGCGTGCAACGACCACGTGTATGTTCAGCGACCATGTGCATGTGAAATGACTACTTGCATGTGCAATGGCTATGTGCAAGTGCAATGGCCATGTGCATGAGCAATGACAGCTCTGATAGTCAAGGTATAAGTCATCACGCTAATTACAACTGTGCGCGACGTGTTGCTAGTTCGATCCCCTCAAGGAGGTTCTGGGTGTCTTTGTTTGTGTTACCCCCCGAGAAGCAAGGATTAAATGCCTAACTATAAGTCATATTTTTATTAAAGTGCAAATTTTATGTATTTTAATTGGACCAGATGAGTAATACAAGTGTTTTTTCCTTAGTTCCGTCTGGCGGACGGCAGCCGGCTGACAGGCCGCTTCAACCACTCGCACACAGTGGGCGACTTGCTTTCATACGTGCAACGCGCAGAGCCGCTGTACCAGCTGCACTCGTTCGCTCTCCTCACCACGTTCCCGAGCTCAGAGCTCTCCGACCACACAGCCACGCTCGCGCAAGCCAACATCCTCAACACCACGCTACTGCAACGACTCAAATAACTCAAATTATACCTTAATACAACCGCATAAGGTCCATTCTCGAGGACTCTGCCCGTTCAGACACGTAAAATGATATTTAGATCGACTTTTAGAATTTTTTATGTCAGGTTTTGATGTTTTGCGTGTGGATATGTTTATATTGAACGGGCATTGGCCTATTTAACGCGATCTCGCGAGTGAAACAGTGTATCGGTCAATAAATAAAGTTTTTAAGTTCCTTTTTATGTGTTTTCTTCAAGTTACATCTGTAGTTGTTTCCTTAGTTTAGTTTCTTCTTAGTTAGTCACTCACCGGCTTTAAGAGTAAATTATGATTAATATTTAGCCGTGTGTGTGAAAAATGGAAACTGAGAAAGGACCACACAACACAAATACTGTATGGATCTGGAACTCAGCAGGAAAGTACCACTTCAATGTCACAGGCAATTGTCATTAAGAGATTCAAAAGGCCGTAAGTAAGAATGTAATCAAAACAAATCTTTAATAGAAAGATCTAATCCTTTATTTAATATAATACAAAATATAATTTAATCAAATCATAATTTAACCATAGATTAAAATTTAACCTCTAATTACATCATTCAAAATTATCCATAATACTATGTACTGCTATTGTATATTATTATTAAAAATTAAATAAACTCATGATTTATTCATACTACATTTCTCACTGCCTGATTTACCAAGTCAAGCCGTTAAAAATCCGCCATCTTGCCTTCATCTCACGTTGAATTTGGAACGTTATTGACAGTTGGCAGTTAGGTGCAGCACGCTGCTTTGGGGAAGTTGCAGGCACAGGGGTCTGTTGTTATACACTCCGCGGGGCAAATGCACTCGCACGCTGGAATTGATACAATGGGTTAATATTTGACAAGTAGCAGTCAGGTAGTCCTAATGGGCTTCCCACGTTCTCTATTGTCGAGGGCCACGGAAACACTTTCGCGAACTAACGCTCCGCGAAAGAGGAGTTCGTTTTAGGTAAATACTCTGCTTAATCCAAGATGAAATCCCTTAATAAATTATAAATAGTTCAAAAGTCTTGGTCTGAGTCGATTTGTGTAAATAAAAATCTAAAAAAATAAGAAGTTAGCTATCGCATACTGCCTTGGTTTGACAGCAAAAGAAAGAAAATTACCAAGACGACTAAAATAAAACAAGCGAAAGCGACAAACAAAATAAAATTAAAATCTAGAGTAATTCGAGACAGTTTGACAAACAACCGTTGAAAAACAACATTGGTAAGTTTATAGACAGTGTGACTTACGTTTGCAGTCGCCGTACTTGCAGGGGTCCATGTACTCCGTGCAGTCCTCGCCAGGCGGCAGGAACGACGACTTGTATATCGTCGTGGCTTCCAACTGGGGAACGAACACAGTTATCAATAAACTGTTATCACTATAGTTTGATTCCAGTTAGGTACAAGTTTCTATAGACAAGATTTCTTCGGTTTCTGATATACTGAAAATTAACTTTTAGGGCCGAATTAACACGTTTTAACAGTGAATCTTATCAAAGGAATAATAATAATGTCTACTGACCGATTTCGGCCACGGCGGCTAGTGTTACTATGACACCAGCCAGCTACGCAGGACATATTATAGTGCACAAGCGTGTGCGCAAACACAGGTGTAATCTCTGTTCCTTTACTCTCATAGCCCGATGGGACGGCAATTCGACACGACCGGAGAGACAAGGCGCAGATCCCACATTTTTACGTACCTTCCGAAACACTGAAGCTGTGATTTTTCTAAACCACACACAATATTCGAAAGTGCGCCCCGTGGGGATCGAATTCAAGACCTTTGACTTGGCAGTCCTATGGTCTCACCAAAGGCTATCATAGCTTTATCAAAGGAATCTATACAAAGTCAGTGGCATACCTTCTGGCAAGGTTTCTGGTACTGTCCCTTGCAGGCCCACGGCGGGCGCTGCGGCTGCGGCACGCACACCGGCTGGTACGACATCTTCTGAGTTGTCGTCGATTCCATTTTCGCTGTAATGTAAATTGATATTTATGTCATTAATACACTGTAATATCATTAAAATCTTTCACTTTTGTTTACTTAGGTAATAAATCACGAAGAATATCTCAAAATCATTAAAATTTATAGACCTACCAATACAAATACCTATATTTTATCGAGCAAGCAATAGTGAATTCGTAGAGAAAAGACAAATATCCCTTTGTTTGGATTCGAAACCACGGCAAGACATGTTCAGTGTTAAATAATGTTTTTTACCACTCGGCAAACAATTTAGAATTCTGGACAATGAAGATTAAAGCGATAATTCACATTTTATGCATTAAAAACACAAAAGAATTCCACAACTTTAGTCAAACGATACCAACCTGCTGGTTTCTCGTAGCACTTGAGAGGCGCGTATGACTCTGGTATTGCACAGCGGCCAGGATCCAAGAACGACATGCGGTTGATGGTGCGATCTGAGAAATAAAATCAAGTAAGACATATTTATGGCGAGAGCCGGGACAATTTCTTGTAGAAGAAGGCAAGAGCTTGGTCATTACTATTGTAAACCTATTCATACACAACAACCTAATTTACGTAGATGGTGTTCTGTTCCACTTGAAACTTTTTTTATTAGTTATGTAGGTAGTTATAAGTACCCCTATTTTTGTTAAGGCGGGGTAATCCTCATGGTCATCCTCCTCTTTCTCAGGGTAGGAAGAGGGTAGTGTTAGACTCTTACTCAAAAACCCTGAACCGCCGTGTAACATCTTCCATGTAACGTATTTATTCAAGGTAATGTATAGCAGTTTAATCATCACATCCCAACTGCGGATACTTAAAAGTAGCTACCTAATATCATTAAAAAATTTGAACTTGAAGATAGATAAATTGATAAAATATTTTATTAATTTTTGGATCGCTCGTAAATAATCCGCTTATAACATTCAACAAAAGCTATCAACACTCACTTTCAAACGGCTGTTCAACGCAGTGGAACTTCGCGGGTGGTTTGCAGCTCTCCCGTATAGCGCATGGCTTCGGCACGTAGTCGTGGCGCTGCGTCGTGATGTTCTGCATGGGGCCCTGTCCCCACATGTCGTGGTGGCACGGCCGGATCGGTTGCGTCGTGCAGATCGGGTTTGGCAAGTACGACAGCTAGATCGAAAGAGGTGATATTGAGGGTTAAGGAGTTGTGGGTCAAAGGAGGGATACCTATAAATTAATAAAGCCTTAAAGAAAATTAGTTTTGGTAGTTTATTCACTGAATTTAGTTACGATTTTAAAGTATGTAGACATTGTAAGATTTGGTACAAAATAAGTATTCTGATCTGTTTCCACTTCCGGAAATATAAAATATTGTTTTAATCTGTATTGAACATCGCATTTTAAAAGAAAGACTAAAACGTACGACTAAGATGTACCTATTCTAAATCATATTTTTTCAGAAGGTACTTCTTGATGTAAAATTACGAAACGATCAACGATCATAGAAAAAAAAGTAAGTAATGAAAAGCCAAATTCACACATACCTTTTGCACGGTATCTCCTTCCATCTGCGCCGTCGACGGCACTAAGTTGGACGGCGGCTTGATCGGCTGTGGGATCGGGGCCTTCGTTGGCAGATAGCTGACAAACAAACGCGGATCATTAGGTGACTACTGGGTATGCGTCTAGTCTCTGATGGTGTCTCTCGATTGTCTTTTGTTATTTGTTTGCTTTCGATTTCGGCTTATAAGGGTAATACGATGATGCAAAATAAGTTAGCATACTGCTAGGAAAATTAACCTTAAGTCTAATACGGATTTTTTTCCTAGCCTGTAGTGTCCCACAGCTGGGCAAAGGCCTCCCCCAAATCCTTCCACGATTATCTAGCCGCTTTGAAATTTACCTTAGACCATTTAGATAGCTGTGAAAGGTAGACGAATCATGATGTTCTCCATGTAGGTATTATGAACTTTGTCTTTGAAATTACTTGAGAGCCAAATTAGAATTCAAGAACTGAATTAACATTAATGAAAAATTATTAAAAAGGCGTTTAAGGCGAGCAAGCGAGCTGGTGTCAGTGACGAAGGTGGCGTAACAACTGATATCATTAGTAGTTCAACGCCAAACCGCAAACCAAGTGTCTGGGAGTCACAATAGGTGACAGACACCGTTCAAAACCGTCATTATAAATAAGTAGCTATAACAATGGGTTTTTATTACATTACATGGACAACTCAAGGACAAGGACTAGACCTTGCTTATTATTTTCAAAAACCAGTTGTAGAAATTACTTTTACAATTTGACAAAACTTGGCAATTCTAGTATATCAGCAATTATTGATAATGTTGCGCTTTAGTGGACCTATTCTCATTTGTATGTACTCGAATATATTTTTACACAAATTTAATCACTTTGTACCTTAAATGTCTTTTATTTAAGTTGTAATAGATACCTGTTTTTGTAGATGGTCTGCGTTTCGAACCGTTTGGACGCGGTGACGGGGTTGGTGCAGCTGTCCGGAATGATGGCGCGCCGCCTGCAGTCACTTTGCGCGTCTAGATAACTGTGGAAGAAAATGATAGAGTGGGATCATTCATTTGAGATTAATACTGGATGTCGTCGAAAAACTTTGCAATAAATTAAATAAATTTCTTTTCGTTTTATACACACTCCAAACACGAAAAGCATCGTCACAGAAAACAGTTTTATTAGCATACAACGGATACATCACTTCAACCTTAATTTACGGTCTTATATTATGAGGCAGTTCCACCAATTGACATACAGCATTTCTGGTTTAAAAGAAATGTATCAGAGCAATTGGTGGCATTCCTCCATGTGAATTATGTAAGCCTCTTTTTAAAAAAATTAAGCTTCTAACATTTATCATTGCTTGCCTGTGATATTTATTTCTAAAATATCGCCCTGGGAATCGAACTCAAGACCTTTGGACTTTGCAGTCTTGGGTTTTACCGGGACTAGTAATAGTAAAAAGTTTCAGTTGTTATTGTTAAGAATCAGTTTTAATGACATGTTGCAAGTTTTAGTTCTATTTGTTCTATGAAGTCTAGAAAATAATGGAATCTTAGTTCACACTAAAAATTGTAAAGGTAAAAATATATGAGTGTATATGTATATGTCCATTACCTCTGAAAGCTCAAACAGTTAGACGAGGTTGATGAAATTTGAAATAAAGTTAGCTGACACCCTAGATTAACACATAGGTTATTTTATAACAGGTTTTGTAAAAGGAGGATATTTTTTTGTAGTTTAGTCAGACTTTAATACGCGAAGCAGCTCACACTTAGTATTGATATCAACTGTACCTCATAGTGTAAGTAGTATGAGCGTCCAATTTCTGACAAGGCTTTTGGTATTGCCCCTTGCATGCCCACGGCAACGGCTCTTTTGGCAGGACCTGAAAACATAGTTGAAAACAAAGATGAAACATGATTTTTTTGTGTTCCGTGGTGAAACGGTGAAACGTGGGCTACGTTGGACTCCCACCGACTAAAAACATTCCGGGCCCTTTCTACTACCTAAACCTAAGCATCACGGGATCGCTGGCGCACGCACTGCGTGACCCTGGCCGAAGGGCAGTAAGTACCTGGTTAGGCATGTAGCTCATCTTGTGTGTGGTGGTGCCCTCCATCTTGGCGGCGGGGCGCTCGTAGCAGCGGTCCGGCGCGAACGACTTCGTCAGCTCGATCTTTTCCGGGGGGAGGTACGACAGCTTGTTTATTGTACGGTCTGTAATGCAAGAAGGAACATTTTAGTCTTATTGGCAATTTGGAGATTGATCGTAATACTAGGAAGGCATTGAAAACAAAAGCTCACAGAGTTAGTTACTTATTTCTTTCTGTTAAAGGTCTAAGAAGACTATCTAAGAAGTTTACTCCTGAATCAAGGCAGTAGAATGGTCCAGAAGGTTTGATTATATCGAACATCTTATACGGTATCTCAGAGTATTCGATCCAATAACTTCAACTGTAAGTTGGGTTTTCGTCGTTCGGTAGATTATAAAAGCGCATGCTTTTAATTTTCAAAGCATGAAAACGGAGAAGTTACTACTAAAATTTCCAAATAGAAGAATGGAACGAAACAGGACTAAGAATGTCTATGAAGAAGTACAGCAGTTAAAAAGTTTCGTTTCGTACTTTCAAAAGGTTGTTCAACGCTGTGGAACTTGGCAGGTGGTTTGCAGCTCTCCCTTAGCACGCAGGGCTTCGGCACGTAGTCGTGGCGCTGCGTCGTGATGTTCTGCATGGGGCCCTGTCCCCACATGTCGTGGTGGCACGGCCGGATCGGTTGCGTCACGCATGTGGGATTTGGTAGGTATGAGAGCTGGAAAGAAGACATCAGGTTTCAGAAAGTGAAAAAATAATATCTGTTATGTTATACTTAACATTTAGTAGATCAAAAAATGGTTGATAATGGCAAGGAACCTAATTCTAATATCAGTAAAAGAATGGAAAGGAAATCAAATGACAGACTTTGGGACGAACCCGAAGTTCAACAATTTCAAAAACCCTGAAACTATCGCGAGCTACAGCAAAACGCAGTCGCAGAAACAATGCATTACATCGTTCAATTACTTACACACCTTCACAAAAAACTCCACTTTTAAGTCTTTCTTTACAAGATAAGCCTACTTCCTACAACTTCCAATTGTTTCAAAATCTTAAAAAAAATGCTTTCCTCTACACTTCTGCTAAAAATGCTACTTAAAGTACTTAAGACAAATTACGTGCCATGTGACACAGTAAACACTAAAACCTCTTTGCGATACTTCAGCATCATTGAGACCTATAACTACCTTTTGCACAGTACACCCCTCCATCGGCTCGCAGCTGGGTACAAGGTTCGGCGGCGGCCTGCGCGCCTCCCCGCGTAAGTTGCGGCACCCGTCCACCGGCAGATACGACAGCTTGTACGTCGTGCACGACTCTACCGGCGCCGTCGGCTTCATGTAACACCGGCGCGGCGCGTACGACTCCGGGATGCGGGGCTGTTTGTAGCACTGGAAACAGGGAAGTCATAAATAGATCTATAGATAGAATATTCTTTATTGCACACCACGATGTCACTCGAGTAGGTGATGATCAAAACTGCGGTTGTTTGAGTTTTTTTGAACAAATCTTTGTGTCACGGGGTTTAAAAAACCCCTAAATAAGTCGTAATCATAGATTTCATACGAATTCTATATATCAGTGGTATGTAAAGGGAACTGAATCGTAGAACTATTCTTAAATTGATGATATGATTGATTACTTTTTTCAAAGAGTGTTCGCTTGTTCTCCTTGAATTCATCCTTATGATCCTTAAGTTTTACAGGATCTTCATTCATCAAGTCACGTGAAGTTATTTTTTGTAAAATTCTGCTATACAAACACGAGTAGTGGGAACAGATTTAACTGTAATGATCTTGAACTCGAGTTCACGTCCAAAAATAAAGATAAGGTCGCAGTATCATACGTAACATATTTTACGCATTATACAATTACTGATATACTTGTAACACAATATTTACTGTCATCTGAGAAATGTATCGATATGCTTATCTGAGATATGCTTATTATTATGGTGAGGAACGAAACAGAGTGAGGTTCAGCTTTGGAGTTCAAAAAAACGGAAGACAATATTTCTCCCGTTTAGAATCATTTTATTACTATTAATAGTAAGTACTAGCTTACAGTCAAATTCAACTTTTTTTTTTTGGTTTCCGGGGGTGAAACTCTAATGACTTCAACCCACGCCGAGGGCACGGCATGGGGATATGTCGGACTCGCACCGACCAAAAACACCACGGGCACCTTCCACTGCCAAAGCCATTTGTGGGATCGCTCGCGCATGCTCTGCGCGACTCTCGCTAACAGTCAATTTTAACTACCTGCTTTTCAATTCATTGGTAGATTAAGACCAACAGGCCAGTTAAAAAGAGAGTAGGAAGTGACTTACCGGCTTGACAAGCTGGGGCTTCCCACAGCAGCACGTGCGGCAGGGGCAGGGGTGCTCCTGCATGCCATCGATGGTGGTCCTGTTGCCATCCCGCAGGCCCGACTTGATGCCGGCAGAGGGCGCGCACGGCGCCGCCGCCGGGCACGGCGCGCAGCACCTACACACATATAGCACTAAGTATAATCAGACAATATTATTATAATACAACCAAAATATTTAAAATTAATATAAAGGCATTATAAAACACATCGAAATCTATGAAACAAAAAAATCGAAATCTATGATTTTATAATTAGTTTTTTTTGTTTCTATACAGTTAAGTTTTCTGTCTATTGACCCTAGATTAGTTCTGAATGATATACGAAAATTATGTAACTGACGATCTAAAATGTGTATTTATCTCTACAGAATGAAGAGATTTTTATATACGTGAGACAGCTCGCTGCATTTTTCTGCATATGTGGAGCAAAGCTCGTTTCATACTAAGAACAGTAAAAACCAACCAAAAATATTTGTGTCGTTTTAAAATCTTCATTTTTGAAAGCGTGGTGATTAATGCTACTTTTTTAATACATAGATACAAAGCTTATTTTAATAAGGATAAAGCTTAAATTAACCTAGCAGGGACACATTCTTAGTACCATTAAATAGTATAATGTATATTCAAAACAATTTACTTTAAATAAAAGCAGGTCATAACCCATCTTTTATCTCACACTGAGAGCAATTATTATCTAACTTTGTGTATCGAACGGAAGCATTTGTATCAGATCTCGGTGACCTATCAGCTGTAACTATTCGTTCACAATATTACTCGATAAGACTCTGTATAGTTCACACGCGTTTTAAGTTTAAGTGATTTTTTTGTGACAATTTTGTGTTTGGTGAGTGACTTGGCGTGTTTTTTTTGGTTTAATATTCATTATGACAAATACTTGGTATAATTTTATTTATTTTCATTTCAAAATGTACTTTGCAACATTTTAGTTTTTTTTTTAAAAGAGTGCGGTACATGTACCTGTTGTGCACAATTTTGTAATCAAAATTGGTGTAAGAATAATATAGGTATACTTAGTGGGAACTCAGGCTCTCTGCTTAAAATAGATGCTCTATTTTTGCCAAAAATAGGTTATTTGAATGAAACGTTATATCACAGTAGGGGAAGTACCTAAGTACGTACATGATACTTGTTGTTCTATTTAGCAAGTTAATATTAATAGACGATGAGTTCATACTATTTGAGTTTAGGGTGTTGTTATACAATTTAAAGACTCTAGTTACGTAATCAATACGGACCTAGAGTTTTTCCTTTTCACTACGTGACTATTAGTCTAAGAGCTAGTGAACCCTCCGAGTAACGGTCTTCCTGTAAGGCTAGAAATTTGTAGAGTGATGAGTCATAGTACGCCAAAGCAAAAAATCATGACCTGGCAGGCATCTGCCCTGCACGTCATCAGCCCTTTTATTTTTTAAAGTGTAAAATGAATAAGATTAAAAAACTTACTGCTGTAAGCTTCAAAATTTAATATCATTTAGTTTATTTATTTATAATTATGAAAAAAAATTGACAGGCCATTAGAGTAAGCAAAAGTACCTACCAGGTGAATCGAGAGGTGCACAGTTTAGGAGGTAAAATAAACTTTCGTCTGTAAAGCTGAAATTTTAGTATGTATTTGAATAAGTCTTTTAGAATAAATGTGTATAATGACAGGCGATTCTGAACAGCATAAGACCTTGACAGGCGAGGGGAAAGATGCTAAGGGCGTGCGAGTAAGAGGCGTAACGTAAATGCATATAGTGTCAGGGACATTAAATAAAATAAAAAATTATACAAGCAATATATTTTATTAATTGTTGTGTAATTTACATTCTTTTTTATATCAATTATCATCATCTGACACTTCTTCACTACTACTTCTTTCATCGTCATCCGACTCTTCGATATCGTTTTCCTCCTCTGAAAAGAAAAACATATTTTAATAAATTAATAATGTCATTAAGAATTGAATATCGCGCTCAATTACATAGAACTGTATATTGAATCTTATTAAATCAAATAACTGTATGTTACCTGAAATGTATTCTTCAGTTTCACTTGACTGTGCTTCGGCAGTATCAGCATTAGTAGGCTCTTGTAATAGTATATCGTATATAGAAGAAGGAACCGTATTCCCCTCAAACCAATTGAAATCGTAGTGGTCATCGATTAAGTTCCAACCATTATTTTCAGGGGTCAAAAATGTTGGTTCCTTTAAATGACTATTTCGCCAGATATTTGTAATATATGCAGCTCTCAATAATTGTTGTTGCAGTTCGCGTTGGCACGAAAGGTAGATTTGATGAATCATAACTTATTATTTTTTTCATAAATATTGTGGTATTATTCGTGTTATATGTGGCAAGAAACTTCTCATAACGTGCGTCATTCAATCTTTGACATTTTGAACTGTACATTTGGCACACAAATTTCTCAAGTATCGAAAAAATCTGTTCTGCAACAACAATTATTGAGAGCTGCATATATTACAAATATCTGGCGAAATAGTCATTTAAAGGAACCAACATTTTTGACCCCTGAAAATAATGGTTGGAACTTAATCGATGACCACTACGATTTCAATTGGTTTGAGGGGAATACGGTTCCTTCTTCTATATACGATATACTATTACAAGAGCCTACTAATGCTGATACTGCCGAAGCACAGTCAAGTGAAACTGAAGAATACATTTCAGGTAACATACAGTTATTTGATTTAATAAGATTCAATATACAGTTCTATGTAATTGAGCGCGATATTCAATTCTTAATGACATTATTAATTTATTAAAATATGTTTTTCTTTTCAGAGGAGGAAAACGATATCGAAGAGTCGGATGACGATGAAAGAAGTAGTAGTGAAGAAGTGTCAGATGATGATAATTGATATAAAAAAGAATGTAAATTACACAACAATTAATAAAATATATTGCTTGTATAATTTTTTATTTTATTTAATGTCCCTGACACTATATGCATTTACGTTACGCCTCTTACTCGCACGCCCTTAGCATCTTTCCCCTCGCCTGTCAAGGTCTTATGCTGTTCAGAATCGCCTGTCATTATACACATTTATTCTAAAAGACTTATTCAAATACATACTAAAATTTCAGCTTTACAGACGAAAGTTTATTTTACCTCCTAAACTGTGCACCTCTCGATTCACCTGGTAGGTACTTTTGCTTACTCTAATGGCCTGTCAATTTTTTTTCATAATTATAAATAAATAAACTAAATGATATTAAATTTTGAAGCTTACAGCAGTAAGTTTTTTAATCTTATTCATTTTACACTTTAAAAAATAAAAGGGCTGATGACGTGCAGGGCAGATGCCTGCCAGGTCATGATTTTTTGCTTTGGCGTACTATGACTCATCACTCTACAAATTTCTAGCCTTACAGGAAGACCGTTACTCGGAGGGTTCACTAGCTCTCCTACTATATCTACAAAAATTAATACATAATTTAAAAATGCTTACTCAGGCATGATTTTGTAGTAATCCTTATACTAGGTCCACTGTACAAAAAAAAGTTAAATAAAAACTAAAATCTAATATGAAAATTAACTGAAAATAATTTATAAAAACATTTCAGTCTAAAAATGGATCATAGAAAAATGACAGGTTGCAAACGTTAGCACTTGTTTACATTATTTTATTTTCAAGTTGGTCTCATTCTTATTTTGAAAGATATTCCTTAAAAAGTTTTTAGTTAAAAGTACTAATGAGACATAGACGACTAGACCAGGGATAGTTTAACTTATCAACCTTTCTGTCTCACTGATATATATATTTATTTATTAGCAAAAGGAACACCAACAGCTTCTATGTATAAATTAACAAAATATAGAGCTACAGGGGCCTTTTGGCACGTAGATAACATTAACATGAAGGCGCTGGTGAGCATATTCGCAACAAGAATGAAGTCAACTGTCTTCTAAAAGAGATGGTTTTCACATACGATGGTATTAGTTCCTTTTGCTACATACACTACACTTTTAGCTGACTACTTTGACTCGTAAGCGTTAATAGAAAACGCTTGAATGGAAATGACAGGTCGAAATCACGTGACTTCTCTAAATTAAATGTAAGATTCACGAGCCGACTGACACGCTAATTACTCCTGTTACGGGTTCAATCCCTCCGTAGGACAAGATTTGAGCGATCATAGATGCTTGTTGTCTTTTTGCATGTGAATTGAATGTCCGGGTAACCCCCCGCAGCATAAGGATGCAAGTATACATTGTGCGTGAGCCGTTTGAAGAATTAAATAAAAAATTGAGCGTTTTATTGACGCTAACAATTGAACAAAATGTCACTTGGCCAGGGAACTGTGCACCAACACAAAGAAGAATTGTATGAGCTGAATATTTTTTACCAAAACCGAACCTTCATTTATATACAATGCTATGCTCTGTACTTTTCTATGTATAAAACATGTTGCATGTGTAGGAAACTGAAAAAGCGCAAAGTCTCAAAACCTCTCGCTTTATTAGTGTGCTAACATTAAGGCACCTGAATTAAGGTTGTTGTTGGCATTGAAACCTTTTATCTTCATGGTTAGCTACCTCTTTTATGAAACTCGCAACGGATTACGATATTGTTACATATTTGGTAAACTAATTATGTTTATGTATTTATAGATATACAGAGGTGTACTATAAAGTAACTTTTGCTTGCGGTTTCGTCCGCATTGATGCCAGTTATTGCGACAAAACTTGAAACATCGTGCAACAAAATTTGTAAGCTGCGGGAATCGTAAGTCTATACATATTTATCTAATCAGACTTTCTCACTGTATACAAAAAACTTAAAACTTAAAATACTCTATTAAAGCAACCAAAAGTAAAGGCTTAAGTTAAATAAACATAAAGACACACGTTACTGCCTACCACCACTTCAAGTAATATTATTGAGGTAGTGTAAGTATGAGAACACACTACACGAGGTAGAGCGGCGTCTCTCTTTATAACTTCAATAAAATTACTTTAAATGGTAGTAAAAGGCCTTCTGAAGTTTTACTAGATGCTCTGATCAATAGAAAATCCACGTTATCACAATATACTGCAGTAGGTAACTATTTATTTGACACTATTGGAGTAAAATCGATGGGAACTATTCAACGCGCGCGCTCGCGTGCGGGTCTCAAACTAACTAACAGAATTATGCTAACTTCAAATTACCAGGGCCTCATAATGAATGCCAAGTTCCATCGCGAATCGCATTATAAATACCGAACTGTCTGTGTTATTCAAAACTTATTAAGAAAGGCAGAACTTTTATTGTCTTTGTTTAGTTTTCTAAAGAGAAAGAAATAATGAAATATACATATACCTATCACCTATACCACTATAACATCCCGGGTTTGATTCCCGCGTGGAACAAACAAGTGATCGCTTGTACGTTCGCAATGTTTTCTTTTTATCTGTTTGAATGTCTGTGAATTCCGCAATTAGATTTTCCCGTCGTTTACAAAAAAGGTACAGCTTTTTTTAGGGTATTAGTCGTTTCTAATATAGAAGATAGCCTGTGCCCAGCAGTGGGACGTATATAAGCTGTATACAAGTCGTCTCACCCTCAAGGCCTAGGTGAAGGTGAAGCTATCATTATCTAGTTCCGCATTGAGCCTTACCTGTTTGCTGCATAGCAACTAACACCTGTGATAAATCGATTTACCATTAGCTCGGTGTTAAAGTTGAATTTTCCTTGTGATATTATCTGGCTATCATCGCTACATACCTAGTGGTGAAAAGGGCAGTATAACATTTAGTTCATCTGAAAAAAAATGTTTTTTTTTCTTCGGGTAATCAGAAAATACATTGGTGATATTTTTACTGCTTTTTGTGAAAGTTGAAGTTTTCAGATTTTAGGTCCTTCTAACTTTCATTGTCTTCACTTCCCAATACCATAACTCAATCAAAAATGTTTGTTTGTTTAAATAAAAACCACTCCTGCACTATGGAATTAATTTCTTGTATCGCGGGGGGTTTCCCCGATATTCAATTCACATGCACGAAGACATCCCGACTCAAAACATGAATCTGTCAAGACAAATACTTGTACTAAGCGGAGATTAAACAGGCGACACGTCGCGCACAATGGTAATTAGCGTGGTGACCCCGCGACTATCCGTGCAGTCAAAAATCTTAGATAGGCACGCGTCGTTGGGAACTAAATTCGTTCAAGAATGAATGCATGAGGCTTTAGTTGGTTCATATATTATTTATTTGCAGGCGTGACGTCATAAGAACATCATAAGCCTTCTTTCATAAACTTGGAAGCGGCTTATAATTAGCATTTTTTATTGTTCAGATAAACGCAAATATACGTGTGTAATATTTTTTAATTATCTATCTGACTAATTATTCTTTTACTTTTTTGTACCCTATCATTAATCCTATTTTAGTTATATCTTAGTGCCCAGGTCATTATTAAGTACCCGGCAAATTAAATCTATACAATATTGTATTATAATTAAATGTAAATGAACCTATTGACAATGCACACAAGATCACTTATCATAATGATTAGATCATACTCGTAATTACTATGCACGCAGTATTGCTTAACTTGCAATCATTATAGTACACAGAGATACGCCATAGTATAAGTAAATACAGTAAGAGCATACGACTGTTTCTTAAACCTGTTCGCAGCTTTATCTGGTAGGCATTTACCTATTACCTTGTTTTATGACGCCTTCCACACTAAGCAATTTAATCCTTGTATCGCGGGGAGTTTCACAGACATTCAATTCACATGCACAAACACACCCAGACTAAAAACAAGCGTTTATGGATCGCACAAATTCTTGTCCCACGAGGTGATTGAACTGTAGACGTCTTACTGTATTATTATTATACTGTGGATACTCTAATAAGCTCAAATGGCGGCGTTATTAGTGCAATCAATTAAACAAGCGTCAGTCAACAGTTATTTGTCCTTCCAACAAGTTGTTCCTCGGTAGGTTTGATTGAAGATAATAATAATATAAAAAGTTATTATCTTATCTTTTAGTTTGTTGTCTCAAATAATTTTAATATTGCTGCAAATAAAAATGTGCGTGTTTTCGGCCTGTGAATCAAGTTATTTTAAAAGTGCTTATTTAAAGAGTTATTATAAGTTTTGTTTATAATAAGGAAAGTATGGTATATAATATTGTATGGGTGAATATCAGTGTCACAGTTTTTAAATATTGAGTACAAAATTTCTATATAAAATTCTCGTGGCACAATGGAACTAACATTGGCCTCGAGAATTTTATATACCATTTTATTTTACCATAACCGCCGAAACGGCTTCACTGCTTTTTATTAAATTTTGTGTGCATATCAAGTTAGTTATAAAAAATGATAATCGGCGAACATCAATTTTTATCTCATTTTATTCACGATTTTTTTTTTGCGGAAAACAGCTACTTAGTTGCAATGTATATCCTGGTCAATTTTATTTTTCTAAAGTAAAAAAAAAAGGTATGAAAGAAAAGTTTGTGCTTTCTGACTGATTAATGAAATAATTATTATACTTGGTATTGTTCCAGTGAAGAAAATGAAGTGTGATTGCGACTTTGTGATCCGGGATAATCCGCGGCTGTTCGCTCACTATGACAACTGTAGGCTGATGTGGAACGAACTGAATCCAGGGAAAGAGTATCCACGGTAAGTAACCTTTGTTTGTATGTATTCGATTGCGATCAGAATCATATCAATCGGAATAAATCAAAATCGGAATTTATTATTTAAAAATTGTGATATAGGTAAATAGAAAAAATAGATCTCAAATTCAAATGTGTCAGTCTACATCACAGGTCTACATATATCACAATGTGTGTTTCTGTCACACAATATAATATTTCAGTCAATCAATATTTTTACGGGGACTTCGAAAGGAAAAAAACGGAACCCTAATAGGATCACTTTGTTTTCCGTCCTTATGCCTAGAAATCATAATAATATTTTGTTTTGTTATTAGATTTTCTTTACATTTAGCTGAATTATGGACCCCGAGTGTGACTAACACTTGCCTCTGGTTTATTAGTCCACTACGCAACTTGACCGACCGCATCGCCAGTGGCAATAACGCGATTCGATCGAAAAACGAATCGAAAAAATCACACCTTTTCTGTGTTTCTGATTCCAGAAACAACGATGGAACTATAAAGCTTTTGAATAAGCATCTGTTGGAGCTGAACGTGGACATCCTGTACCACCTCGGTCTAGACACACAGAACTACGACCTGCCAGTTATATTCGGAGATGTTAAAGTAGGTAACATTATCTTATTTACAAATACAAAAAAAAAAATAGTTAGGCAAGATTTGAAGTTATTCGTGAAGAAACGAAAAAACAAATTAATCGTAATATATAATACATCCGAATTGAAAACCTCTCCCTTTTTTTGAACTACTTTCTTGATGATAAATATAATGTTACAGTGCATTATCTTTATTAGCACTTATCAAATTGCATTCCATATCAATGCAGTGCATACTTACATATAAAGGCACTCGATTTTAATCACCGTATCTCTTCCGACGATAAAATCAATTGCCTTTGGAAAGCAGTGCGAAATATTCAAGGTTATCATTAGGATATTGGTTACCAAAAGGACGAACAGATAACCTTCATATTAATTGACCGCTTGGCAACAAAAATACTGTTTGTATTCTGTATGTCTGTCTGTATTTTTTCTTTGCGCTGAGTTACTTTTTTTTAATTTAGTAATGGGCTTCAAATCTTAATAATATTAATATTAGAACATCATAATGTTCTAACATTAATAAAATTATAACTAAGATGTTTTTACGCTGGAAATAGTAGTATAATGGGAACTGTACTCCAATATTACATCTGTAATACCATGACCTAAGCATAATAATGTCCGGACCGATTTCGGCCACGGCGCGCGGCAGCCAGTGTTACTATTACACCAGCCAGCTACGCAGGACATACTAAAGTGCACAAGCGTGTGCGCAAACACAGGTGCACTCTCTGTTCCTTTACTCTCATAGTCCGATGGGACGGTAATCTGACACAACCGGAGATAGATCAGGCGCAGGACCCACATTTTTACGTGCTTTCCGAAACACGGAAGCTGTGATATTTATTTCTTAAACGCACACAACATTCGAAAAGTCGGTGCGCGCCGTGGGGATCGAACTCAAGACCCCTGACTTAGCAGTCCTACGGTCTTGCCACTAAGCTATCACAGCTTCAAAGCATAATTTATATTCTATTCCAAACACCCATCCATACTTACAAACTTTCGTTTTTACAATATTAGTAGGATACATGTAATACTGTCATTAAAACCTTACAATAAGTGCCGTGCTCAGAATTCCTACTTTTCAATTACTTTTTTTTTCGTATTTCCTTTTTCAGTTTGTCTGCATGGGCGGTACAAAGTATCGTATGCGTGATTTAGCGCAATACATCGCAGAATTGATGGATCTGCCGGAGAAGAACAAGAAACTCGTGAACCTCACTAAACACTCACAGAGATACGCCATGTATAAAGTCGGACCAGTTCTGTCAGTTAGCGTAAGTGCTGTCTTTTTCTTTTAGAAGCCAAGAATAGAGAAGAAAGATGTTCTCCTTTGTATCGAGTTTGGTATTTGTTATACTTAGTCTGATATTTTCTTGTTAGGACAGGACAACCTTTGTTGTCCGTTTGGTTTTATTTATTTTTACTTACACGATTATTCTACAAGTTTTGCAATTTTCTAAATTGATATACAATTGACATAAATAGGAAAAGAGATCTAAATGAACTGATGTTTAATAAATTACGTGTCGCGGGTTTGATGTTTGATGTCACGTAGGACATGAAATCCAGCGGTCCAGAAATGCTTGTTCTGAGCCTGGGTTTGTGTGTGCATGTGAATTAAATGTCTGTGAAACCCCCCGCAATACATGGATCAAATGTCGTTATTTTTTTCAAGAACAAGCAAAAACATAGCAAGAAATTTCGGTGCTTAAATGTTAAGTACCGAATGTCAAACAAAACTTAACCATCTTTTCGTCTCCTTCACAGCATGGTATAGGAGTTCCATCGATGACAACAGTGCTACAAGAGGTGATCAAGCTGCTGGCGTACGCGAAGGTCAAAGACCCGATCATCTTCAGGATAGGAACGAGCGGCGGTCTGGACATCCCACCTGGCTCCGTCGTCGTGTCATCATTTGGACTCAACGGGAATCTGGGCAAATCTTTTGATATAGTAAGTTTAATAGATTTTTGAGGAGGGTGTTATGTTTTGGGCAGTAGATATACAGGGTGACTGGAAATTAGTGGCGGAGCCGTTAAGGGGAGGTAGTCTAGGGTTATTCCGACAGATATCACTATGAGACCTACCGTCCTTACTTAACCCTTTCCAAGATATTCCTACTTAAAGAGTGTAACCCAAAAATTCGTCCAAAAAAATTTCAAATAGTAATAAATCCTAAAAAAAAGTGATTTTGGCCTACTTTTTTTTGTTTTGCAACAAAGATATTCTAAATAAGTAATATTAATTGTAAAATTTCCGCAACTGTCATTATTTTATGCAAAAACTGCTAAACAAAAACGAAAAATGTAAAAAAAAATCTTTGATGGCTGATAAAACATCAATTTTCTTTAAAAAGTCACCCTTTATTATTACGTACAAAATAATTAAAAAACTTCTACGTTTTGTTCCCTTTCGAACTAGATATCAAAGTCCAAAATCGGTTGAGGAACAATGAAGATATGGTCAATGGAAAAAAAACCCGTCGAACCCGTGTAGAGCCCTTTGTTCTGAGAACAAAGGACTCGGTCGACGCGCACGAGTCGAGCTTGCCCCTCCCTCTTGCTCAGTCCGCTCTTACGGTTTACTGTGTTCGGATGTGCTTACTTTTTCTCAGTTTTGATTTTTCTAACGACTTGGCTTTTTCCTGGACTTTTGTATTTGATTCTCTTCCCGACAACTTGGACTGTGCCCTGTTTTTTGTGACTCCTTACGATTTGGCTGTGTGGTTTATCGGACCAATAATGGAAGGAAGAACATCGTTTAGTAACGAAGAATACGCAGATATTCTTTTTTATTACGGAGCTGCCAGAGGAAATGCTGAACAAGCTCGTCGTGAATATGGCGAAGTATTCCCTAATCGTCGACTGCCTGATGCCCGCGTATTCTCTCGAACCTTCCGGCGGGTGCGAGAGCGCGGTACCGTCGTAAGATACCAAGGTAAGAGAAAGTTATTAATATTAAAGCAAGTTCAAACCAGAGATTTCTCCATACAAAATGTAGTTCCTTCCTGTACAGGCCGCTCTACATTACTGCGCCGCCGCTAGTTTCCATACATGCGCTATAAAAATGTTTTGTTCTAGCGCTTTCGATAATTGTCCAGCATAAAAATAAACCTTTCTTATCATTCTTATTAACGTGTCCTTTAAATTGTAAGATTGCAAAACAAATGTCGCTGTCCAAATTAGTCAGTGCAAAGACTCGCAGAGATGGGTGCCATAAATCATACAAGTAAAATAACGGATATCACTTCCTCTCTCGCACTTACGCGTCTTATGAGTGACGTCAACAAGTTGTAGTGAAGCGCGCTATTATTGTTTACTATTTTTTGTCAAAGTCGATCGACGCTCATTGCACTATGTTGACAGACGCATTCCTACAAGAGAAGTGATTTATGTTATGGTCCAACCGACGTGAGTCTTTGCACGGAGCCACACCAACCTAAACAATAGTGATGGTAGTAATACTTAATTAAAAATACTTTTTTGTTTTTAGGTGATGCAGGTAGACCTCGACTGGATGTCAGGGACGACGAAGAGGAAATTTTAAATTATTTCCAAAGAGACCCTACGCTGTCTACACGAGTGATAGCTCGCCGTATGGGACGCTCTCAATGGAAGGTGTGGTACACTCTTCACGAAAATGACCTCCATCCTTACCATTACACACCTGTTCAGGCTATAGAAGAAGGGGACCCATTAAGAAGAGTGCAGTTTTGCAGATTTTTAATAAATGCGGACGTTGAAGATAGGAATTATCTCAGAAAAATTTTATGGACTGACGAGTCCAAGTTTGATAAGGACGGCATTACGAATTATCATAATGCTCATTACTGGAGTGAACGAGCCATGGGTAATCCACACCTAAAAAGACAAAAAGGTTCACAGAGAAGGTTTAATTTAAATGTGTGGATGGGTATAATTAATAACCGCTTGATTGGACCACATTTTCTACCACAAAACCTCGATGGGGTTGAATATGAAAATTTACTGAGGAATGTATTTTTTGAATTAATGGAAGATGTGCCGCTAGAAACGAGGCGAAACATGATATTCATGCATGATGGCTGTCCGGCGCATTTTAGGCTAGCTGTGAGAAATTGGCTAGACCAAAACTTCCCCGACCGATGGATAGGTAGAGGTGGTCCAATACCATGGCCGGCACGTAGCCCCGACCTCACACCCATGGACTTCTTCGTGTGGGGTCGAATGAAAACTTTAGTTTATGCCACTGACGTCCCTGTACCAAACGTTGAAGATTTGCGCAACAGGATAATCCACGCAGCGCAGGAAATACAAAGGGAGCTTACAGACTCAAGGGTTGTAAAAACGGGTGTCGTAAGAAGAGCTCGTGCTCTTCTTACGACTTGTATTAGAAATAATGATGGACACTTCGAAAATGAACTCTAAACAGTTTTTTTTTCAATAAAGTTTTATTCTTCAGTAGTTTGGTTTTTTCTTTCATTTTTATTATTAGTCTTATCTTCATTGTTCCTCAACCGATTTTGGACTTTAATATCTCATTTAAAAGGGAACAAAACGTAGAAGTTTTTTAATTATTTTGTACGTAATAATAAAGGGTGACTTTTTAAAGAAAATTGATGTTTTATCAGCCATCAAAGAATTTTTTTTTACATTTTTCGTTTTTGTTTAGCAGTTTTTGCATAAAATAATGACAGTTGCGGAAATTTTACAATTAATATTACTTATTTAGAATATCTTTGTTGCAAAACAAAAAAAAGTAGGCCAAAATCACTTTTTTTTAGGATTTATTACTATTTGAAAATTTTTTGGACGAATTTTTGGGTTACACTCTTTAAGTAGGAATATCTTGGAAAGGGTTAAGTAAGGACGGTAGGTCTCATAGTGATATCTGTCGGAATAACCCTAGACTACCTCCCCTTAACGGCTCCGCCACTAATTTCCAGTCACCCTGTATACGTTGTTGAGCTCAGAAGATACCTATAATATATTTCCTAGTAAAATACAGTATTCACTTAAAAATAAACAAAATTTTGTGAAACTTGCACGAATGTGATAAAAAAATAGATGTTGGCCAATTCTCAGACCTAAATGCATATACAAATTGTCACGAAAATCGGTCAAACCGTTTCGGAGGGGTTCAATTACGTACACCGTCACACGAAAATTTTAAATATAGGATATAGTGATCTAGCGTCTTCGTGAACTGTAGGAATTGGAGATTACTTGTGTCCATATCTAAATTCCAATTTTTTTTCCAAAACCTTTGCGTGTTACAAGCAGTCAATAAGTTATTGCTATTCCCGACTTTCCAAAAATCTATCAGAATTTATTGCAATTTCTTATGAAACATTTTCATCTTTGGGGTCATTATAATTTACCTTCTTTCAGCCAGTGCTGGGCAAAACTCGACAGCTGCCATCTATACTGGACTCGCGAGTGTGTCAGGAAGTGCACTCTCTAAGTGTGGATAATGACGACTTTAACACATACATTGGTGGGACTATGGGCGCTGACGACTTTTATATCGGTAAGGCATACTGGGGAACCGAGATTGTTGTAGTTGTGCAAGTGAGAAGGTGTACTACATTGCTTATAGCTATATATGCTACCAATTGCAAAAGTCTTACTTTAGAAAGTTTTGGAAGTCCTCTTGGTTATAAGAGAGCCGCTCCGTTCGATTCCAAGCGTCTACAATCCGGTCCGGATCCGGTCTGTGTGAAAGGACCCTAATGCATGCTTAATATAATTTGCATTTACTACTTATGCGTTATCTCATATTTATTCATACATCGTCCACAGGCCAAGGTCGTTTGGACGGGCCATTCTGTGACTACACGCAAGCTGATAAGATGGCTTTTCTTAACACTCTAAAAGACCTCGGCGTCCGTAATATTGAGATGGAAGCTAATGCCTTTGCCGCATACACCAGGGCAGCGGGCATACGAGCCGGTATCATCTGCGTTACTTTCTTAAACCGCCTGCTTGGTGATCAGGTACGTTGGCCAATAGATGGCGCTGTTACAAGTTTTAGTACTTTTGGATAGATGGCGTTAGTTTTGTTTATAGCACGAGTA
Source organism: Chrysodeixis includens (assembly GCA_941860345.1). Lineage (NCBI taxonomy): Eukaryota > Metazoa > Arthropoda > Insecta > Lepidoptera > Noctuidae > Chrysodeixis > Chrysodeixis includens. The sequence continues at coordinate 6,712,801 of OW796114.1, read as the reverse complement.
TTGTTATTATTGTTTTATAGCCGTTTGTATTTACTTAAGTATTGTCATTTATGTGTTTTAGAGGCACTTTAACCCATCCAATTTCCACTTTTCAATTTAAATTATGATGTACGGATTATGTGATAGCGTAACAAATGAACTCACATTCGCATTAACAATAGTTAGGCTATGTAAATGATAAGTGGAATATATCTTACGGAAACTGTACAGAATATTTTACCATTTTTCAGGTCACTCCAAACAAGATAACACTAAACGAATGGCAGAAGCGACCAATGATTGTCGCTGGCAGATATATTGCCAAATATTTTGAAGACATAAAAATAGAATAAAAAGGACATTAGAAAAATTCAATCTCTGCCAACGACAGGAAATTAAATGCGTTGTAAAATCCACGATGGTGTTATTCCACTTGCAAGTAACGTTTACGCTGTCGGCGTCAAAATCGTTAGCGAAATATTTGTCTTAGAATTTGATGGAATATTATTTGTAGTATACCATAGAATAGGGATGATGACAACTCTTAATACACAAAACCACTGCGGATCAGATGATAATTAAATACAAATTATGCAGTGAAAAAATTTCAAACCTCAGACGGGACTCAAACCTGCGCCTCCTGCCAATATAATTATGTGTTTAATCGGATTTATAACTATTATGAATAATTAAAAAAAAACCTTTTTTTCTTGTAATTGAAACATCAAAAGTTTAGGTTAGTTTTAAGCAAAACATTTGGTATAATTTTGATCTATTTAAAGTTATTTCGTACTATTTATGTAAAATTATTAAATTTTGTATGCAAAAAGTGTCTTTCGTGATTTATTTCATAAAAAGGAATATCCTACTAATACTATATGGATGTTTGTTACTTTTTCACGCACAAATGGCTTATTAAATTTTGATGAAGTTGGGTATGGAGAGAGCTGTTATCCTAAGTTAACACATAGACTATTTTTAAACCGACTGCGTGCATTTCCATCCCTCTCTATCTCCCTATGCTGTTCCAGTTATTGTAAACGCGATAACACGCTAACGAGTTTACAATTCAGGATGTTTGGGTATAAAAGTAAGTAGGAACTGTTTGGGTTGAGCTAGTTGAGATAATAGATATATATCTCAATAGGAAGAGGATGTGTAATTTGACTTGCAAAGGAAATGGACCGTAAGGGAAGTCTTTATTGTTTGGTTATTCTTACAGTTACTAGGCTTTCCCACTCATTTTCATCCCTCTCTATCTCCCTTTGCTTGTAGACCATAGGACTGCTAACTCAAAGGTCTCGCGTTCAGTCCCCACGGCCCGCACTGACTTTTCGAATGTTGTGTGTGGTTTAGAAATAAAAGATCACAGCTGCCGTGTTTCGGAAGGCACGTAAGAATGTGGGTCCTTTTTTTTTTTTGTTAAAGCGGGGGAATCCTCATGGACACCCGCGACCCCGGGGGGAGCCGCGGGTAGTGTCAGACTCTTACTGACTAAACCTGAACCGCTGTGCTACGTCATCCGCGTTTTGGTGTCGGTGCATGGCAGCGCTTAGCATTACTTCATGCACAAGAATGTGGGTCCAGCGCCTGATCTCTCTCCGGTCGTGTCGGATTGCCGTTCCATCGGGTATGGGAGTAAAAGGAACACCTGTGTTTGCCCACACGCTTGTGCACTATAATATGTCCTGCGTAGCTGACTGGTGTCACAGTTACACTAGCTGCCGTGGCCGAAATCGGTCCGGATACACATCAGTATTATAAATATAATGAAAGAATGTCTCCAGTATCTAAATAGAATATATTATTATGTATATATAGGAATGCAGCATTACGGGGAGGCCTTTGCTCAGCAACGACGCACAATAGGCTAGAGAAAATAATGTAGGTATATGTTATATGTATGGGTTGAACCTCCATAAAAAAATAAAGAGGAAGGACAGATAACCGTATGGTTTTACAGCTACATACTAATGAGGAATCAGACTAATGAGTTGGGGGTCATTCAGACAGGACAAAACGTGCAGTCTCGAACTCATCGTCTTTGGTACATGAAAGAGTCATTTTTGTGCAATTTCTTATTGTTATGTTAGATTATCATAATAAAAGATTATCGATTATATTAAAGGAAAGATCAATGACTGTGAATTATAAGTGAAACAAAATCATTCATTGTGTAGGAAAATTTTCTTACTTTGATAAGATATTTTTGCGAGCTTGCTGGAGACGATATTTTTTATTTCACTACTCTAAGACAGAAAATGTCGACACAAACTCAGGCGTTGCAGACTCTTTTAAAGTTTAGACAGATTCCTGAAAATAACGTATATTCTAAAATTGTATGAAGCGAGAATCGAACCCGCAGTGAGTTTAGTTGGCATACAAAACTTTTAACTACTTCACTACAGAATATATCTAACGACGTCTCATGAAATATTCAGAGAGTGTATTGCATTACATTCCATCTTAATTTATATCTTATACATATTTTTTAATCTGATTTTCTTAGCACCTTATCTAATAATCATTCATATAAAAAACTTTCCAGCTAGTACGATAGAGAAAAAAAAAACATGAAATCTTTAAACGAAAAAAAAAATCTAGGGCAGTAATCCCCAATGAGCATTAGCCCTAACCCTTATAAAAACGTGTGCACAACATTAAAAACAACCCATTCAACTCCACCACGAGACCCGTATTCAATAAGAAAAGCACCAAATAACCAGCGGCGTAGCGTGCGCAAATCTATTTCCCTCCAAGCTACGTCAGTCCGTAGCGGAGCCTCGTAGCGGCCGGACGGGTCTACGCGGGCTCTACGAATCCCTATTGTTGTTTCAAATCATATTTTCTGTATTAAAACTGTATTTGATTCTGTGTTTGAGTGAATTTTGTTTGACTGTGAGTGTGTTTACGTGTTTGTTAGTGTTTCTTGCGTGTTAGTGTTCGTGTTAATGAGTGGGAAGTAGAGGTTTTGGTGGCGTGAGATTACGTTATTTTTTCGCCGCTATCTGTCTCTGTAATCCTCTGTGTTATATTGAGATCAGATTAGCTATTATGAGTAAGTATTCACTATTTTTTTTTTGTAGATAACGTAACTATATTAATAATGTTCATGGTGCTTTCATAGAATATATTTTTATTTCTATGTACCAACAAATATTCTTATTTTTTTGTCCTAAACATAGGTTAGTTTCGAAAGGTAAGAGTTTATTAAACAAAATTTTCTCAAATTACAAAGAAAACAATGTTGATTACATATAATAAATATACTGTTATCTAAAATATAATTAACTATTCCTTACTATGAAAATATATTACGTACGCTCTATTTTTCCTCATAATATATTTCTATTTTTAACAATACTTCCTCAATTAGTCCTCTTACCAAAATAAAACTAAAAATAGCGGTAATATCCAGTTCTTGACTACTTAAAATGTTAATCTTTGAACTCTACACATGAATACTCACTTAACTACAGGGTTAAGATAATTAACTGGATGGTTTACTCCAATCCACTTATATCTTTAGTTGACGTGTAACTATACTTTTAGTAAACGTCACGTTGTAATTGGTAGTGTTAAAATATCTTAAGTGTATGTCTAAAATGTAGAGCTATTGGATATCTATTTAAAACCATAAATTAAGATTTTTTCTATTCTGAACTCTACCAATACATATGCAGAATTGAAAATACCAAACAATAGTTTACAGAATAACATTTAATTTGTTATTCTAAAAAGATAGCACGTTGGTTTTACAGTAGGATTAAAAGACTAGTGTATATTCTATTAGTTACTTTCAAGACTTTATCGAATCACACTTAAAAAAATGTCAGATATACGCATTTATATCCCAGCTAGCTTTCTGAGTATGTGTGTAAAAGTTTGTGATATATATTTGCTACAAGAGGCAAGAACTTTGTCGGAACATATGTTATTTCAAATCTGACCGATATTATTACAGATTTCTGCCATAAAAATAACGAATGCTTTAGTTAAATAAATGTCGTTTTAAAATAGTCCATAATGACGTAATGACAAATTAATCTGAAAATATCGTTGACATTTTGTACTATTAACGTTTGACCTTTAAATTATTAATACGTTCAGTCGTTTCATTAATAAATAATATATATGTATCATACAGGAGACAAAAACCTTCAAATAATAATTTAAATTCAAACATTACAGTATCACGATTTGATGTAAACTAATTAGCTGTATTACTTCATTAAAAATGAACGAACTACGAATTAGGCTTCATTCTATTATGAACGAACGAATGAATGAGTGAACAAATGAACGGAATACCGTCTGTTATTATATGAATGAAGATGAATCGGATTTCAGAGGCTTACAAAGATTAATTTAATTATTTGATAATGAAACGGGTTTTGAGTTTTCGATTTTAATATAATTTGATCTGATTAGTTATTATTCTTATATCAAAAGTCTGTGAAATAGAAAAAGATTGTGTTATGAAATAAATTTCTCAACATTTCCACAACGTTATTAATTCCCAAATTAAGTACGCGAGTGTAACTTGTGTTATGGATAGACTGATAAATCTGATCTGATAAATATACTTATTTATTTCTTAATACACACATATCATAGATAAATATAGTAATAGTATTGAAATTGAATAATAATGAAGGTGCAATTAGTGCGTGATAAATTGTTATACCAAACAGCACCCAAATGCGGGAGACGTTACAAGGCGATTCAGGTTTAATTAGTAAAAGTCTGACACTACCCACTTCCTCCCCCGAGGAAGTAAGCATCCATGAGAATTCCTCCGTCTATCAAAAAACAAGGTACAGTCAGCGACAGAAGTTAACACAATCACAACTACAAAGTGCCAGCATTTTTCAGATAACATTTTTCTGAAAAAGTCGGTACAATCAACAATGTTTACAAATCCATTTATACGATTGTTTGTATCGACTTATTGTGTTGAAATTTGCTGGAGGCGACATTTTATATCTGACTGCTTTGTGAAGAAATGACGTAATACTCAGCCTAGGGGTTTTACTGTTATTTATTTAAATAGAACGGCCGAAGCCAATATTTACACTATTTAACTTAAAACAAATATTATACACGGTCATGCATCCAAAAAAATCAAATATTTTGACATTATCATCTTCCGTTCATCCACAAACACATCAAGATCTTAGACTTTAGGAGAGCCTGTTATGTGTAAATACTTGGCTAACTGATGGTTCTTGACGATGACAAAGACAGAATAACACCTATGGGCAAAATTGCTCAGTATTGTTCTAAAATACGATCATTAGTCTTCTGATTTAGTTGGTTTCGTTCCCGTCTGAATGATGATATTCATTATAATCCAAGCGGTTTCCTTACTTCAACAGCGCACAGTAATTGCAGCCATTCAGTTATCTGCAGTGTTTGCCGAGCACAGCCTCTAACAAAACGCTGGCTCTGGTTCTGTCACGTGATTTATTACAATAGAATTTCACAGCATTTCTACGATAAATATTCTGACTTTTTGTTTTATTTATTTGGGTGGAACAACTCGAATGGATGGAAGAAGTCCTGTGAATGGCCAAACCATTCACAATAGTAGAGAAACAGGATAGTTAAGTAGTAAGATACATTATACTGAAATTTATGTATTGCTTTGTTTTCTATATTTGCTTATATCAGTTATACTTACACCTCTAGTTACTGAAACTCTGGTTGAAAAAAAATATTAGTTTTAATATATTTTTTAACCAGAGTTTCAGTAATGTAAATATTTCATCAAATATTACTTTAATTCTCAATTCGTCAATTCAATATAGGATAACTCGAAAACTCGTTATCAGCAGATCTCATTAAAAAAGGATCATCATAATTAATACTTCCAGCATATGCAAATTATAGTATGAATTAACTCAGAGAAAAACTATAACTCAGAGAATAACTAATTATAATACAAAAAAATAGAGTTAAATTGAACACCTAATCTTTAAGTTGGATTCGGTTAAATAGGAAATAAATGTCACAGGTAATAATTATTTATCAGCTTTCAAAGTTCTTTTTATTTTGTTTACGGTAAGTACTATGAACTATTAATTCGTACATTCAGCTTTTATTACAGAATTCGATACGACGTAGGCTGGCTAAAACAAAAGCCGGCATTGTCTTTGTAGGGCTTCTTAATCCGCCTCTGTCTTTGATGACCTATATTCTTATTTAATTAAATTATTTTCTCCTTTATCAAATCATAAAATATCTCTAATTGTTGGGTCTCTACAAAAAACTGAAAAGCAACCTATCCAAATTGGTTAAGTCTTTTACGTTTGAAAGAGTAACAAACATGCATCCATACTAATGAACTTTCACATTTATGACATTAAATATCTTGGGACAATATCCACACACGGCCATCTGATCCCAAGCTAAGCAGAGCTTGTGTTATGGTAATCAGATAGCTGATAAACATACTTATATCGACACTGTCGTAGAACAAACACAGATGTGATAAAACAACGAAATCGTTTTTATTTTAGAATAGTTTTCAGTTACAAATGAGCTATCGATACATCCAAGAAAAATTAAAAATTTCCGAATAGTTTTCGAGATATTGAGTAGAACAAAGTCGGTTCTGAAGACGGTTCCAAAAAACAAAGCTATAAGATCAGTACCGTCACTGTCGGTTGGAAATGAGCGCCGTGCGCGCCAGTATTATCATCACTAGCATCGTTGTTCGACGGCAAACGGCCAGGTACGCTGCTACATTATTAGTTTAGTTAAATAACTGTGTAATTGTTTTGATTAGGTTATTTTTTTAATGAAATTAGTTTAAAAATGTCTCAGTCACATAAAATAATGAAAAATGTAAAAAATTACATAGAAACAAGAAATAAATTATTTTTGAGGCGGCCAGTAATTCTAATTTGGAAGAAAATATACTTCAAGCAGGTACGTAATGCTATTTATTTTTAGTCTGAAATATATAAGAGCCATTAAATATATGTTTTATTATTTTCAAGCTACTTATTGCATTTTATCATGAAAAATTGAAAGTTCCCTAAAACAAGGTCGGTTCTACACAAACGATACAGCGTATTATGCAGAACCGACATTGTTCTACGGAGATAAAATATGTTTAATTTATTTAATTTATGATTATTTTCATGCCTTGTTTTGTTAACACATTTATTCATGTACTTTATTTATTGAATCCCTACTTTTGATTTTATGATGTCGTATGTTTAAATGTAACGTTTATCTTCGAAATTTAATAAAATTTTACTAGTGGCTTGTAGACATACAACGTTGTATTCCGGAGTATGATTTCATTTTTTATGCTGCATATTAAGAACGGACGGTGTTCTTTGACATAATTTCACATACGACTTTGTTCGTATACTTTAAATGCTAATAAAACATATTTTATGTAAAATCAGAACCATTTTGTTTATTTTTTTATATTGTAGATGTATAGTTCTAAATAATTTCATAATTTGCAGGCCCTGGTGTTGAAAAATCTGACTCGTCGTTACCACCAGGCGTGGAGGCGAACATTTTTAGTTCGCCATTTACTATTGAAATTTTGAGGCTTCCTCTTCTACCACTATAGATGGATGCGGAGATGATGTTGTAGGTACACATAATTCACTACATAAAATTCCTATCTCTATGCTTTCGCCTAAAAATTCTCACAGAAATTATGAAGACGTTTTTGTAATAAAATGAAATGAAATCATTTATTTTGTAACTAGGATAATTATATCACTTATACATGTTCTATAAATGTTTTGAGCTCGCAAAATTCGACATTTCCTAACTGACTACCCTGAGAAGAAATGTCGAAACAAACTCAGGAGTAAACATAAATATGGGGTGTACATGACACCTATGTAGAGCAGCTTTACTATCTTTACTGGATACTGTCAATGGAGTAAATTCAGTGTCTGAATCTGAAACCAGCCCTGTGTCATCTTTAGGCCGAAAGAAACGTAAGAAGTGCAGGGGTTCGTGGTTAGTGTCAGAGAAAATGATTTAGGGAAAAACATATGTTAAAATGAGGTAAAATTTTGATGAAAAGGTTATGGGTTCGCCCTGCAATTGACGATTTGAATGTTTTGTTAAAATTACTCATAAGTACACAGAGATTGTGTTGCTTCACAATGTTTTGGAGTCTGGGTTTCAGATTAAAATGTTGGATTGACTAGCGTGTTTGTTAGATTTTTCGTTAAGTATTTGAAAGCACTACCTATAATTTAATAAAAGTCTAGAGTGGATCAACTGGTGTTGTACCGAAAGACAAAAAGGGAAAAAACCTCAAAGATTCACGAGTGCTACTTTGTGTTTGAGCTTGAGTAATTTGTATTGCACTTTACAGCTTGATAGGTTGTGACTGTCATTAAAGGTCTGGTGCTGAAAACGAAGGATAGTCAAGAGAACTCCTCAACGGCTAGGAGTTAAAAAGAAACTTCTGTATAAGTTAAACTTTCATATGTATCGATAGTTGTGTTCTTTTATAATTATTACGTAGTATAATAAACATATACCCCTCGGGGCGAGTCGTTATCTCATCATGGGGATAACGCAAGATCTGAGGATAGAGGATATTAACATGCTATTTCAAACCTTGACGTATAAATAAAAAATGCATCTGAAGGTCTATGTAGGAGCATACATCCGCAAGGCAGCTTGTGGCTTGGCTTGGCTTGTGGCTGTTTGTACAGTACAGACACAGACTGTACTGTACAAAAAAATAAGTTTTAAAGACACAGACTTAATTTGTGATTGATTTTTTTTGTATTATTTCAATAATTTTAATTAAGTCTGATTAGGCGTATTAATTTAAAAAGTGATTTGGAAACTGTGATATTCCTTACTTTTGGTCATTACATACTTTCTACAATGTGTTTTTAATGATGAATAATATTTATTGCTTCAGTAAAATTACCAGAAGATTGATAATTTTATTTCAGTTCTATTTTGAAGTAAATTGTAAAAGTTCGATAAAATTATAAGTATTTGCCTGGAATATTTCTGATTTGTTAATTAAAATACTTAATGTCGTGTTTCATGATATCCATATTTTTACTTGATTCATATTGATATGATGATTCTTGATCTATACTTTGTTAAGAACAAATTGATTTTATTATTTCTTTAATGATATGGTTTTATTATTGTGTACCTTATCATTTATAATTGTATTGAATTAAAATTATGATTAAAATAATTAAGCCATGTTAAAAACTTTTATTGTATTTTGTCTAACTTATTACCTACTTTTAATATAATTTTCTTTGCTGATGTCATTTTGACCTTGTTTAAACGTAAAAAATAAATGTTTTATGTTTAAATTTAAATATTTTACCCCTTTATAATAGGGATACGACATTAAATTAATGTTAAATTCCGTAAAACAATGTGGCATGTATACGTTCATTGTACTAGTTTCCGTGGTACAACGTCGCAAAGTCTCACCAAACCAAACAAGGGACGCAGTACAATGTCGCATCTATACATACGAAGCCTTTTTTTTAAATAAATTAATAAAATTAAATGCTCTAAATGTATTTATTATGACGATTTTACAACAAAAAGCTATTAGGTATTATATTTCAATTTTATTTGATGCGTAAAAAGTTATACAGAAAAATGTGAAACTTAAACTTTAAACTGCTCTCCTGTAAAGTTGATATTTTGCAGATCCGTCTTTGTTCTACGACAGTGTCGATATATTTCTAAATACATACATATTATAGATAAATCACACCCAGACACAGAACAAATGATCGTGCTCATCACACAAACATTTGTCCTGGATGGGAATCGAACCCACGACCTTTGGCTTAGCAGTTAGGGTCACTAACCACTAGACCAACAGGCCCGTCATTTCCCGTCAAAAAATATTAGTCAGATAGGAACGTGTGGAAGAAGAAGACATGTTGCGCCGACCCTAAATAATAATTGTGATGAGGGCAGGAAAATGACGATGATGATAAAAAAAACAGATTTTAAGCTCAATCTGCATATGATATTTAGCAGCACATTACCACTAACTACAAGATAAGTTGATTGGCTGTTCCGCTCCATTCCGCAGCTTTCCGTGCCAATAACGATATGTTCGCGTGCCAACGTTCACGCTACGTTCTATTGCGTTCCTGTAATTTACATACGCATTTCAAATTTATTTATGTGTATGTGTATTTTTATGTGCGACGTTAGGTGTATTGTAACACGATATGTTTTGTTCAGGCATTTGTTTGCTCTTTGGATTTGTATAGAATTAAATGTAGGAGTATTGTTACTATTTTAAACCTAATCTGAAAACCTACCTCTATTTTTTACAGTAAGACTGATTTCTCCATTCCTGCTTTAGAGATGAATAAAAAAGATCAATAGATTTAGGCATATATTTAAGAATTTTCGGTTTTAAATTTTTATGCGTATGTATTGTAAGCTATCGATATAAGCCAAATGCCATAGTTGCGAAGCGCATTTGTAAATGGTACTACATTGAGCGAATCAATCCCAGAAGCTCGCTGTAATGATGGTGCATAGGAAAACGTTCCAAAGTGAACAAACCATCTTTGCAAAGCACTTTTAATTAGGACAATGCGTAGAAACTGCCACAACTGCAACACTGTTACTTTAAGAAGTGGTCGCCTGTCCCACTGTTGAGCAAAGCATTTTCTTTCTTCTTTCCGCACTTTAAATGTAAAGATTCATCTCTACTTATAATATTATATCGTCCAGTTCGTCTCGCCGTTTGCCTTTTCACGTGATTTTTGTCAATTGGAAAATTTATTTGTTAAACGAAAATGACAATCTAAAAAAAAACCATCAGGCATTTTTCATGGATTTTCTTGTGACGTTTCGTTTTTACAGACCGACCACTTAGGAAGCGATGAAGGGCGGGTGAGTTAGGGTGCTTTCCATTATAATTTTGACGTCCAATAAGTGCTACTTAGTGACCTTATTTGAATCAATTAGATTTCTATTTGAATTGATGTCAACAAATAAATTTCCTGTAACAAAAATTTGGAGCACAAAAAATACGTATTTGGCAGTGATTTAACTATAGTAAAAATATTTCAACATAAAATCACGCTTCAAAAGTAAAATAGACATTGTATATGTCAAAATATAGAAAAGGGTCAGCGTATTTTAAATCTACGGTTGGGAGCCGATTTCACACAATACAATTTTCATAAATAAATTTAAAGATTGATAAATTTAAGGTTCGATATTCCGAGGGATAAATATGTGTATAGAAAATTTTTGGTAGGTCATTGTCCAGTTATGGGCACTAAAACCAGTGACACTTTTATGAAACGTTTTGTGTATGTTTTGTTAAATTCTGAATATAAATAGTGAGAAAATGTAGTTTGGAAAAGTCTTGACTGAGGTTTTAAATGTATGTGATTGTCTGTAGTCGTCTATGCGATTCTCTGTGAATTAACTCAACAAGTGTACAAGGATTATGACAGTAATATTATGAATATAAGTTTTCCTACTCCTCTTATTTATGGATTGATGTTGTAGCGGGTTTAAAGACAAGTAATCATGTTCCTTAGGACACCATGAGCTTAAGTAAGTGGTATCATTGTAGATCATGGCTTAAAGTTGCAATGATGGGCGTGTGTGGCAGGCTTGTACAAACCTATAAGTTCAGAAGGCTGAAACACTTATATTGTAATAGTATCTTGAGTTGCATTTATAACTAATGTTAACAGTTTACTTACGCGTATTTACTGAAAAATTTAACAACTCCCCTGCGACTATCTCAATAATTACGCGTGAGTAGGCTGAACAAATTCATTAAATTTATTTTTTATCTGTGGTTCACGTAGAGCACAGCTAGTTCATATACACTTTAGTTCACTGACTTACAAGTACTCTACTACATAAATCCTACAACTTGGTCAGTGTTTGAATAATGTAGTAGGTATTTCGTATTTTCTATCGACACAACTTTGCATTTATCAAGCTCAGCATGAAATTGTAGTTTACACAGACTGAGTATACTGATAAAGCTTAGGACCAGGCTACATAGAAGAAAAATTGACGAAGTTTTTCCTTCAATTTTTCTTCTGTGTAGCCTTTTCTTAAGCATTGTTAGGGTTGGCTTTTATTCTTAGCTGGTAAGCTGATACTTTGACGTCGACGGACAAAGACAGTTTACGTTTAAACACAGCTTAACGAATGAAACTCTAACAATAGACGAAGATAAACGGTGTCTAAGTGTTCCTTTTTTATTTTTTGTTGCATTTGAATATCTAGATTATAATTACGAAATATCTGTAGCTGATCAGGTAGTAATTAAATCAGTTTATTATGCACTATGTCAGTCCCTCCTTTCGTATTGCATAACTTCTTGGGGTGGAGCTGCAAAAACATTTATCATAAATCTTGAGCGGGCGCAAAGAGCTATACTTAAGGTTAGCCAATTTCTGCCTATTCGCTATCCAACCCATGATTTATATAAAAATTTAAAAATACTTACCGTGAGACAAATATTTATCCTAGCAACAATTCTTAAAAAACATTGTGAAATTAAATTTGATCCAAAAGAAATGTCAACCAAAAGAATTAACAATACAGTCTGTACAAAACTACGATGCAACAACAGTCTCTCTCAAAAATTCTACATGTTTCTGGGTCCATACCTATACAATAAAATAAATAAAGAAGTGCAAATTTATCCTCTTACAAAAACTAAATGTAAAAAAATTGTTAGCTCTTGGCTGCATAACTTAGACTACAATGACACGGAGGAATTGTTAAAACCAATAGCCTAATGGCAGAGTAAGTTCATTGAATATATTAAAAGCTGAAATAAAGAGGGAAGATATGTATAATCAAATTTACACACAATTTAAAGACACACACACACACACACACACACACACACACACACACACACACACACACACACACACACACACACACACACACACACATACATACACACTCACACAATTACATTTCATGTTCTAGAAATATATTGGTATTGATACATAATATGATAGATGATTGATATATTATTAGGTATATCGATTGATTGCATAGTTCTTTAAAGAACTTTCTTAAAAAAAAAAAAAAAATATTATAGTTATAAATTTGTTAAGGATAGTTAGATAAACTATTATTTAATTTCTTTTTATATTTTGAATTCCTTGTCTAAAAATTAAATTGGAATTAAACAATTACATTAATATTAATTTTAGCTTTAAATTTTGATCTCATTATGTTGTATAACTTTAGATTATAAATACGTAAATATGTTTGATTTATAATTAAGTTGAGTATCTACTATTAATAAAACTAATATGTTACTTCGGAGGGTAGCCTGGTGATCTGTAACACAGGTTTTACCTATCACAGACACCAGTCTCTATTTTAGTGTTAACCAAATATTGTTTCATTATGTGATGATGAGAAAATAAACATTTTTATTATATTATTATTATTATTATTATTATATTATCTCATTGGTTATGCCTTCTTTACATCATTCATGGATCTTTCCCAAAAGGTAAATATTTAAAGAATTACAACAAACATAAAAAATTACACATATTTTACTTCTAGACACAAGGCTCTATCCTAAACAATCTTAGGAAACCGGTCAGAACGTAACATCATTATAATAAAGAATCATACTTTGACCATAGGGAAAACACCATAACAATAAAATTCAACACCCTGTGTTGAAAAAAAGTACCAAAAATTAACTCGGCGAATGAAAAATCCAATTTGTAATATCATTTTTCAAACACCATAAAGTCTTTGTGCCTCGGAAAAGGAAATACACAACGGTGTTGAGTTTTTACGCTTCGGTATACATTATTGTGAATTATTAAGTTACAAAGTATGGGCTGACATTAGAAATAATTGGTGTATTTTTTAGTTGATGTTTACATGTTTATTTGTATTCACGACTCTTGGTATGCTTAAATACTAGCTGTTGCCCCCGACTTCACGTAAAATGCTAATCTTCCTGGACTATAACCACAGTATAAACACATACAGTATCTTAACCCTCTCTCGAGTCTAATCAATAAATACCTACAGCCGCGCGGTATGTATCAGAGATAGGGCTGGCCAACTACAACATTTTAATTACACCACCAACACACTGTCCGTTCGCCATTACGATACGCTTGCGACTGTATCATGCCACGGTCATGCCACGATCCGATAGTGGCATAACTCGCGTTACGCCCATTTATAGGAAGACTTTATACTGTATATAAAATTATACTCTGCTAGAACTAATGAGATTCATTAGAAAAAGTCATCAAATCAATATTTATATAGTGTTACGGAATTCGATTTAGTTTTTTTATTTCTTAAAAGGAAAATAGCGCGAAACATAAATGCTATCACAACAGACAATGTTATCTTTAATAGAATTATTTTACTGCTTATACAAAATTACGTACCTATGTATGTGTATTCAATTTATTTTGTTATGTCGGGTTAAACTCGAAGAATCCTTTTAATTTGACTGCACGGGTAGCCGAGTGGTATAGGTCACCACGCCAGTTACCATTGTGTGTGAAGTGTCGCGGGTTCTATCCCCGCGAAAGACAAGAATTTGTGCGATCCACAGATGCTTGTTTTGGGTCTAGGTGTGTTTGTGCATGTGAATTAAATGTCTGTAAAACCCCCTGGGATGTAAGGATTAAATTCCTTAGTGCGGGTGTCATTTTCTGACAATTAAGTAACTCTTTGTTTTTACTTCTCCAAAGACTTCCAACTGTCTTTATGTACCTACTGCGTTATCTGGATATGATGGGCGATATCTGGATATTCCCAAATGTTTCCCATAACCCAAAGGTACAACTTTTTTCCAGCATTAATAAACTCTCTAAAGATTTTCATATTTATTTTTTAAAGCCCCACAAAGTTCTATATTAAGTGACCCCAAAGTCCATTGGTTTATGTTTTATTAAAAACTTACACGCTTCGTCGGCCCTAGGGTTGGAAAAGGCTATCCCTAAGGAAATTTCTATATACAGTCAACCACAAATAATACATAACATTTTCAACCAAAAACCAACTTTATATCAAAACAGTAAGCTTGAATTTCGCAAGTTACTGTCACGAAACACGTGCGATCGACTGTACAAGTTTGCATAACTTAGACTTTTGTGTCGTGCCCGAGAATAAAATAAATAAATCGAGAAAAATCTAGTGACATCTGACTGAGCTATCGCTGTCTCTTTCTGTCCCATTTATTTCTTCTCATATTTCAATTTATGACAGAGATAGAATGAAAAGTTGCACTTCGTTGAGTTCTTGAGATTTGCTTTTGTTTTAAGAGGAAAACTCGTCTAGTTTACAGAGCAAGCGTTGAAGGTAATCGAGTAGCTGTAATCGCATTGGGATTTGTTCGTATTGCATTGTGCTAACGATGTCTTATTAGAGTCTATTAAACTGCGTTCTATAAACTTTCTACTTAGATACTCATTTTACCAATGCATTAATAAAACCAACCAGTTTAAATATGTACGTCCCACAGCTGGGCAAAGGCCTTTCGCCATATAGTGAAGTTTTGAGCATTGATCACCACGGTAGCTCAATGCGGATTAACGATTTCAGATTCCATCATTCAGATTGCCTGCACTGGGGATCGCACCTTCACCTCGTGCATACAAATATTATAGTACCAACACAGTCCTTTGTGTAAACCTGAACTCGTAGTTCACAACTGACTTTTGATGACATCAGTAAATTCTCTCTTAGATCTCCAAGCACTGTGAACCCGTTAAAGTAACATGCCATCTGGGATCAGGCGGTTACCGCCACCTTTACACGTATTACTGACGGGCCTGTTGGTCTAGTAGTTCGAGGCCTTGACTGCTGTACCGGAGGTTGTGGGTTCGATTCCCACACATGACAAATGTTTGTGTAACGAGCACGATCACTTGTTCTGTGTCTGTGTGTAATTTATCTATAGAATGTATATATTCAGAAATATATAAGTATGTTTATCGTTTGCGTAGTACTCATAACACAAGCTACTAAGTATACTAAACTTGAGACTAGATGGCGTTGTGTGAATGTTGAGAAAATATATTTATATTATTATTATTGCAGTTGTGGAAGAGAGATGCCACTATAGATACGCCGTGTATGCTCTCAAGCTTCCATTGCAATGACATTACTTTAAAAGATGTTGGTTTCCCACCTGGGATCTAAGTAGAACACCCCATACAGTCTAAGCGTTTAACAGCCTCAAACGAAGCTTATCACAACTTCTCGGGCACCGTTCCAAATTCCCAAACTACTTCGGGAGTTACTGGCGAAATTTTTTCGGAAAAACCAATCTTCTTTCGTGAATTTAAATTTGTTTTACTGCTTCCCTATTTTTGAATGTATTTGGTGGTTAAGTAGAATTTTATGGACGATTCTTAGTGGCTTGTGGTTTTACTGGTCAGGTAGTTCTTTTAAGTCTCGTAAAGTGATCTTAAGCTTCTTTCGTCTTTTTTGGGAATTGAGCTTGCTAAATGCAAAAATATTTTCATGAAATTCGACTAACTAATACCTAGATTCAGAAACTTACCTGATATAACAACGTATTTCAGTTTCTCATATTAACTGCTAGGAACAATGAAATATGAAACATAATTATAATCAAAGCTGAAAAAAATGTTGAAAACTGAAATGTAATAATGCAAGCGATGTCACTTCAACCCACATTCTCAAAACTTCCCACAACAAAATTTGGTTCATTTAGCGCAAACGACGTGGCAACTGCCGCTTAATTTATTTAAACGAAAAGAGAATCGAAATTAACTCCAGCTTAAACGCTTAGACTAGTTGAATGAACTCTGAAGCATTTCCCTTGTTTTAATAGGTTTAATTATAAATTCGCTGTACTTACTTTATTTATTTGCATATTATGCTAAAATGGCAAAGAAAATTATGAAGCAGTTAGTTTTTATCGTCACACGCAAATTGTGTGGAAATGGAATTGCGTTAGTAATTGCAGTTTTTGCCAATAACTGGGTTTTCCTAGGTGGCTTATTTCTTTAGCTGCAAAGTTTTATAACATTTTATTGATGTTTATCTGCATATAAAGCTCGTTAGGAGGTATTACATAAGTAAATTTAAAATTGAATTTGTTTCTTCTCAGCAGCCTTACAAAACATCGATACGAAACAAAATATGAATAAAATCGAAACTATCCCATTTAAAATGCATTACTAGTAGTCTCTTTCAGTTTATAGCCAATCGTATCGCTTTGTATGTTCATTGACTCGTAACTAATACTGTAAAGCCGAGCTTTGGAACGCGCTACAATCTGATCCTAGATCTCCTGATAATCACATTACTGTGTCAAAGGGAATTAGCTAGATTTACACTTGAACTCGATTTTATTACCTTCGATTCCTTTTGGCACGCTTTACCTGACTTTTAGATGGAATAAATTCCTTTAGCTTTTTATTTTTATTGATGTTTTAATTGCATTTATTTGTTGGTATGTGGCATTAAAGTTAATTAAATTATCAGCACGTGTTGCTACTGTGGAACGACGCTGACATGTTTTACTATCAATGCACAAGTATAAGATCGCAGCTCACAGTTAATTCAAATAATTTATTTCAGACATGTGTTCATAGTGTTAGTATACATAATAACTTAAGGACTAGTGTTAGTAATACAGTATTAAAAGCGATAATTTGTGGTGCAGCAGAGGGGAGTCCCACCGATCTGAAAACACGTTCAGGATTCTGTTGGTTGCTCCGCGTACCCGGCCATTCATGGAGGCGGCCCTTTTTCATTTATTAGTTAATACAAGCAATAAGATTTAACATTCTAAGAGGTTTTATCAAGGACAGTCCTAACAATATACAGCTACACTGGCGGACACAATTGATGGGTTGTTTGCCAGACACTGGGCAAGTAAACACGAGCGTCCTGATGTGATCGTTATAATAATATGTAAGTCTGTGTGTACAAAAACTTAACAAATTTAGTATATACTAATGAGTTTTAAGCGGTTTTAACCAGAAAACAGCGTATAAATTGGTGGAGTAGTTTTTGAGTTCACCGCGAACAGACAGACACGGCAGAAGACATTGTTTATAATATGTAGTGATGTTCTGATTTGATTACATGCTACTATGTATACCTCAAATTATCATAAACACAAAAGTGACGTACAAAAATACTTATCAGTATTTATTATGTTTACAAACGATACGGGAAGGTCAATGACTGTACGAATGAGACACTATCAGGTAAAGTGAAAGTATGATTGATGGTGAATACATGGCCTTGGTGTCAAACCATACTATTATACAAAACGTTGGGGAAATCAAAATGAAAATAGTTTATACCTACGCGTAAGATACTAGTATATTTTTTTGTTTTGAAAGTAAGCAGTAAAACCACTGTATCTTCATTCATACATTCAAGAAAAAGTATTAACTTAATTTAATTAGACTACACGGATAGCCGAGTAATATAGGTCACCATGCCAATTACTCTTGAGCGCGACGTGTCGCGGGTTCGATCCCCGCGTAGGACAAGAATCTGCGCGTTCCACAAATGCTTGTTTTGTGTAGTTCTTTCTGTGCATGTGAATTGAATGTCTGTGAAACCCTCAGCGGTCCAAAGATTAAATTCCTTAGTACCGGAGTTGTTTGTCATTGAAAAAAAAGTTAAAGTTATTTTATTTTTTTTCACTACTGCACGCTTGAAACTAAAAGATTTGGCAAGCAAAGAAAAGAGATGAGATTATTTCGTATCTATACTGCTATTTTCACCCCAAACCTACGCAAACTTCATCTGGGTAATATAACGCAGTCCCTCGGCGGACTGACCCGCGTTATGGGGTCAGCCCGCTATGACAGCGCGGACCGCCTTTCTACCTAATTGGGAAGTTGTGTTAGAATATGTATCCATATTTCCCTAGTCTACTTTTGATATGACGGGCCTGTTGGTCTAGTGGTTAGTGGCCCTGACTGCTATACCAAAGGTCGTGGGTTCGATTACCACCCAGGATAAATGTTTGTGTGAGCATATCATTTTTGTTCTGTGTCTGGGCGTAATTTATCTATAGTATATATTTATCTATTTAGAAATATGTAAGTATGTTTATCGATTGTCTAATACTCATAACACAAGCTAGTAAGTTTTCTAAGCTTGTGACTAGATGGCGTTGTGTGAATGTTGAGCAATATTTATTTAAATCACGCATTCCATCTACGTATACAACACACGTATTTATTTACATTTAAATACAGGTTCCTCTATTTACTAGGGTAGCAGATGGTGTACTCGTTTCGATACAGATGTACCATGTAATAAGGAGGGAGGAGGGAACATTGCCACTTGTAGTGAACCGTTCCGTATAATGCAACTATAGCAGTACAATTTGTTAGATAACTAAGTTTCTTAGATATTCACATGTCGTTTCTATTCAAGTAGGTGGTAATCCACGATACGAGATGTTTCGATTATGGAGGTACGATCTTCGTTTGTTTTGATCGTTTTCTATAAAATTAAATGTACCACATATAGGGTAGACATTGTCCTATTTTTGGAGATTGTTGGAGGTGGTAGGTGTTTAATGAAACATCTTTGTAATTGCTGAGTTTTTGCTATCGTAAGCTACATCATCGAAAAAAATGTGTTGCCTTGTTTTTAAGCTTTGCCTTAAACAAACATTGGTAACGTTACCTGCTATGGCCGAATTGTGTTTTTGAATTAATTAGGTTAATTTAAAGGCGAAAATATCAGTTTATATGTACTTAAAAAGTATTCAATAACATTACAAAAATATTGCTTCAATAACTAACATCCACGCAGATAGAGTCGCGAGAGTAAGTTTTGTAAGTCATTGTCTGTCACCAGGGTTCGTTCAATTAGAGGAGAGACCCGCTGATCTCGCACGGTAGGTCAAGGCCTACTGGGGGCACGGTGATTGTAAAAGCGAACCCCGTACCCCCGGCAAAAGGCACATGAAGACGCTCCAGTGGTTTTAGTGGTTTTAGGCGGTAAAAGTCCTGCACATCCCATCGTCAACCCACTGACGAGGGCAGTCCATGAGGATTTCCACTGGGATACAAAAAAGAGTCATCATCTTCCTTGGGGTCGGCGCAACACGTCTTCTAGACGTGTTGCTTAAAGATTTGGCTATGGTTTTATAGTCGGTCGCCTGCCTGACACTAACCCTCTTTGGGAATGCGTTTGTTGATGGCTTACCCGCCAGCATTCGGGTGACCCAAGGTGCTTGGTACGGTGCACTGGGTCTTAAGGTCCATTAGTCGCCTTTTACGACACCCAGTGGAGGATATGGGGTGGTGCTATTCTTTATATCCGGACACCACACGGATTAGACAGTCCGTTCAATTAAAAAAAAAACAGGACATTTTTTATCTCTACCTTATTAGATGCAGTTATATAAACCACAATATCAATTACCGCTCCCGTCTCGAAGCACATTAAGTGAAACAAAACACTACCTCATTAGTTCCACTCAATTGTTTTTCTAAGGATATTAACGTTTCCACTCAGTGGTATAAAAAGGAATCCTTAGGAGCGGATCGGGACACCCGTATTACGTATCTTGCTGAAGCAGAGCGATAGCAAAATGTGAACAAACATTGCTGTCAATTAAATTGGTATTACGTGTAATGTAGTAAGTTTCATGGTAACGTGATGTTAAGTTAGAAATTTGACATTCACTTTGTTTTTTTTTAATCCTTCTTACTACTATTACTTTTCATGTTTTAACCGCTGGATCAATTTTAATGAAACTTAGTGTGGAATTAGCAGAAATTTCGAATAACCACAAAGGATATTTTTTAACCGATTGCGTCAAAAAGAGTAATGTTTTTTCAAGCTATAACTGAAATTCCTGCGGACGAAGTCACGGGCAAAATCTGGTACGTAATAAGGTCGCCGATTGTCCGTTATCGTTCGTTCAAGGTCGATTAGTGATTACGCTACAACTTTTGTGTTCACCAGATGTTCTTTCTCGGGAGTGACGCAGGTTTTGTGCGAAAATCTATGTAAGATAAAGTGATGGTACAACTTTTTTGGTTTGGTTTAATGGAGATTTAGTGGTAACAAACAATATAGGTCTCTCGTATTTTCACTATAATTTACCTACTCCTTAAATTGCTACAAAACTATTTTGATTATATTCAAATTAAGGTTATTATTTGTTTTTAACCCCAGGTACTATATCAAATACAAGCAGCACTAGATTGAAACGAACCTTGCATGACATAAATTCATTTTACCGAGTCAGTAGCACCAAAATTCATAAGACGAAATATTTGACGTTTTCGTGGAAGGGCGATACGATTCGGAAAGATGATCGAGTGGTTAATGAATATTGGCCAATGATAGATTGCAGGACTTAAGGATGACCGAGAAAACGTTAGATTGATGTCATAGTAAAGGTTACTGAAATACTTGGATAAAGGACAAGTAGGATAATTATGATAAAAAAGAGGTCTTGGTCAACACAACAGTCCTCAAAAAAGGCACCGACAGATGAAACAACTTTCTAACCATGATTCAATGAAACATTTATTTCATTAATATCATCGCAGTCGTGAAAGAGAGTGTGAGTGAGAGAATCCAATGTCTCGTTCCTACAATTGTAACTATCTAACTTTTAGAGACAACGGTAGATCCAGTGGTATCCTATTATCTAATCCTGTTTGTCCAAACATATGCAATTTACATAAGGTATGTACACGTTGAATCCTTATTGCTACTTAGCGATTCTCTTGATGGACTATATCTTCCTTGTAATGATGCTCATAGCATGTACTACGTATGTAGAGTCTGAAACAATTGCCTTCTTGACCTGCATGGGATATTAACCTTTATGCTTATGTCCAATTAGGTAGGATTTTGGTTAGCTTTGTTGAGATGAAATAGATTGGTTGCATTTCTTAAAACGCTAACGATGATGAATCTTTGATATGTGTTGAATGGCACAAACCATGTTACATTGTATTAGTGTTATAACACTTCAAATGTATAAAAATTGTATACAATTACGACAAATGTCAAGAGATGTGACTTCGACTGAAAAGTTCAATACAATTGAGCGTTTTGATCATCGTTAGCTCTCGAATAAAGTATGAATATTTCACATGCACAACTACTGTTCAGGTTTTGATAAAACCTCTTATAATTTTCATAATTACTACTTATACTCTTTATACATCTGAATCACATAGTAGGCTATCATTAGATACATAGTATAAGTAAACAAAGGTCATCCTTTTCACAGTTTAAAAATAAACAAACAAAAGAAAGATTATCCAAGTTTTATTCATTCCTGAACTACAATTGGTTGAACTGAAGAAAAATAGAAAAAAACCAATTCAATTGTTTTTCCCATTGTTAGTAAAAACCAGTTATTTTACAAAATATGGTGATTGAGTATTACAATAGACTGAATATTCAAATACGACTGTTTTTTTATTTAGCCAACATAGCTACAGCCTAAAACAATCTTTATGGTTGTAGTTATAAAGTTGATTTTGACAATTCAGAGTTAATATTGCTGGATTGCTTTGCCTATACAAATGCCTTTTCGAACGTATTTTTTGTGAACTGAAAGAGAGCAGTACCTTTGTTTTATTACAATATACGTCTTTGTTGTTTTACTATTATTGTAATGATTGAATTTATGGACCTATAGTAATATTACATACTAGGTTATGACCGCGGCTTTGCCCGTGTAAAGGTCAATTGCCACTGTAAAGAAGCCTGTCAAAATAATAATAATGTCTGGACCGATTTCGGCCACAGTGGGAATCGATCTGTTAAAATATAGGTACATATTAGACCAGGAAGTCTACTGCCATGTCTTGAGATAATAATATTGTAGTTATGGAAGCGTGACAGGGCGATACACGGTGTAGAGAGGTGTCTCTCTTCCACAAATGCTTATAATGTTATTTTAAGAGGTGGTAGGCTCTTTGGCGTCTAAGCGTAAGGTGTCTACCAACCATAACTAAAACCTCTTTTTGGATCCTATTTTTGTACCAAGTTAGATACAGCTACAGTTTCGCGAAATATGCAAATAATAGTTACACAATATGAAAAATACATTGAGCCACGATACAAAAAAATACACCATACTCGTTTTATTATTTCTGTGTTTCTGAAAACAGCACCATAAAATAAAAATTACGTTCAATTCGGCAGCATTTTCATCCTATTGGTACATTTTTTCTAGTGTATTTTAGTCGAACACAGCTATATTTTTATATCATTGGAATATATGAATATGTTACCACGTTTCCGTTTATATTAATATATTGTAGAAGCAAACAAGGCTATATTTTATCAATTGTTTATGAAACCGCAAGACTGTAGTGAGAATAAGTTACGATATGTGCGAGCTACGTGTGGCGAGAAACGTGTCAGATAAACTCCACAATAAGTAGTAATATAAAACACACAATATTCTGAACTGTACCTAACTTTAGCCAAAATCAATAAGAAAGGCACTGTTTCGAATAGGAACTAGTTGTCTAGAACGAATACTCGTAATTAATTGCATATAAGAAAATGCGGGTCAGTTGTATTGCAGTGATTGCGACCAAGACAGTCTTTAAATCCTAACTCGGTTTAGCCAGTCACATCAGGGCTCACGCTAGGAGGTGAATTTACCATGGGTCACCGTTATCGAAATCGACTATATTAGAAAAGCATAAAAGTAGTCTAAGATACTCTTTATCACATCGGCTACCTGCTAAAATTTCCCGTCAAAATCAGTCCAGCCATTTCAGAGATTAGTGGGCCGAAACAAACTGACAGACAGGTGACAATTGAAAAAAAAATGTTTTGGTATATACCAATCTGCTAAAATAACATTTTTTACAACTTGTGTGTGTAATGTGTACCGTAGAAATCGCTTATACGAATACTATACGTATAAATAAAATAGGAGAGTCTGTTAATGACTCTCCTATTTTATTTATACGTATAGATAAATTGAAACGGTAAAGAATATATTTACTTGAGTGCGTTATTCTCTAAAACACCAGACTCAAAGTTAAGATTTGAAAACATCTTTCAGCTTTTGTTAGCCCCATACATAAAGAGAAGGTTATTTCAAATCACGATACGACCTCTTTGAATTATTAATCCATGCGTCATCAATCATGTTGAGTAATACAAATATAGAATCTTGTAGAAATATTATTTATCATAATATAATATTGTATTTATATAATGACTACAGGGAAATGAACTCTAGCTGTCAAGGTTAATGACCGAAACTTACTAAAGTATTAAAATAAGTGGTTTAGTGCGACACTTATACGTATGAATGAATAATAAGATTGTTTGTTAACAAAATAGTGATAAGACTGGCCCTTTGGTCTAGTGGTTAATGGCTGCTTTAGCGGAGATCGTGAGTTCGATTCTCGCCCAGGGTAAAAGCTTTTGTGATGAGTACGATAATTTCTCTGTGTGTTAATTATCTACAAAATGTTTGTATGTCTATAGAAATATATTAGTACAGTTTGTATATCAGTTGTCTGGTACTCATAACAGCTACTTAGTACCTATGCTTTGCTGTCTCTAGATGGCGTTGTATAAATGTTGAGGAACAGTTTTTAGATTTTAGTGTAATTACAAAATTGGGTTGTGATTCGGTGCAGCTGCAATGGATAGAAAATTAAATAAAATAGACCAAAGTAATTCGATTCTAAAGAAGGTAAGTTACCATCAACGTTCATTGCGGTGCAAAATTTATGATTCTTTTAACCTATATTTCTCACTTTACACTTTTTATTTTAGCTCCAAAATGGACGATGAACATAAAATAATTAGGCTACTCGAATAAATCTTGTGCTAAAATAAAGCCAGAGCAAAAACCTTTATTCGGAGGCAGTGACCCAATAAATGGACAACATCCATAGAGATTTGAGATAAACTTACGATTTTTGTGCTAGCCTTTAGTTTTCAAGCTCATATTTGTGTCACTAGATGTCTGAGTGATTTAGTTATAGGATTACATAGAATTTTCCTGTTTGAAAAGGATCCTAGAAAAAGGTTTGCTAAAAAAATAAGTTAATAATCCTATAAGATAAAACTAAAAGCTGTATGCTAATAAAAGTCGTAATAAAAATGACACCCTTCCAAAAAAAACCATTAACTGAAAAAAAAAAATCTGACAATTTCTCCAAATACATATGAAAATGTATTTATTATTATTCAACTAAAAATCCAATTTTTCATTCGCGTTTGTAAAAAATAATACCACCGGATATTGTGCTACCTACATTATCCATAGGATCAATAAACGACCGCGAAGCTCTAGTATTAACAACAGTTCACTTTAGTTACAACTTCAATTGATTGAAGATGTATTTCATTACCCTATCTAATTGGAATTATCTTGTAAAACCACTCAAGCATAGAAGAGATCTTTGGGGCTATAAATCAGGCTCCATTACAGGTGACTAAACGAACCGTAACCGATGGCTAAAATAAAACCTCCACGGACCAATGGGTAAACGGATTGGTCTTATTTGTTCTCACACCCTCATTTGTTTTGATAAAGACAGTGTTAATGCCAGTCGTATTGCCGTGTATTATAATTTTGACGTTCAAAAAGTGCGACATTGTAGCCTATTTTGAATAAGTGACTTTTGATTTTGATTTAGCTCTTAAAAAGGGGCTTATCTAAAAAGGCAAAGCCATTATACTACGCATAGTAACGTCTGCTTCAACATCTACAGTCCTACTTGAAATAGTCGTTGGAAGCGCGATGATGTAGGTTATATTACTGATTTAGGAATGTAGACATTTTCTGTATGTTTGAAATGCATTTCTAAGCGCTTGAAAGTAATAACTGAGCGATTTTTTGCTAATAAAATTAAGGTAGAGCAAAAAATGTCTTAAAAAGGTATTTGAAATTTTGGCTGAAATTATCTGACCATACTTTCTTGATACCGAGAAAGGGTGAATCAGGGCTGTACACTAGAGTTAATACTAGATCGAGCACATAAATACGACGATCGTTTTATCTTACTATATAAAAATTAAGAATAACCAAAATAATACTTTAGATTAAGTACAGCTCCGTTCACTTAACTCTTGCATAAAACCTCCTCTTACCCGTTTTTAACTGTCAATTTCTCTTATACCATTCCAATTCTAGTCTAGTCTAGAAACCACTACAGCAATAGTACTCCATGCATTTCATTACGTTAGTTTACGAGACGCCTGCCCCAGTGAACTTAACGACAGTTTGTTGACCCAAATATTTTGGCAAGAATCGTGCTGCGTTTACAGACGAAACTGCAAAATTATTTGTGGGAAAGAGATGGGCATATACAACAGAACTGAAGAGTGAAAGAGTCGGTGATGAAGATGAGTAAGATCTGGTAGAAGATAGAAGATTGAAGCGTTGGTCATGTATGAGAATTATTTATTCTAGGAAAATGAAATCTGGTAATGATATAAAGTAAAGGATTTATTCAACTGAATAAGTGGGTTGATAGCCTTTTATTTGCCTGTGTCTAGACAAAACTATTTCGTAAATCAAGTGGTTGACCTAGCAAATGAATAATACAAATAATCGTTACGGATCCAGTGGAGTGGAACAGAAAAATGCTAGATCCAGAAAAAAAAATGTTGGTGATCTCGATAAAAGCTTTTTCAGGCAACTTCCTTATTAATAAAACAGGATAATTTTATTGTAAAATCACCCTGGACCCGGAGATCTTGTAAGGTATAATTTAAGCATTATTTAATTCTCTTTTAAATTTTTTCCTGCTTTCCGTAGCAAATTTTTATTTTCTAAAAACCCAAGCTACCTGCTTTCATAAACATTCAATTTACTTAAACAAAACCCAAACTGAAAATTTACATTTGAGGAAACACTGTAAATATTTTTACAAGCGAGGTACGGATTTTCTCTCTTAATAAAATTTAAAAATATTCCTTAACGCCGTCTAGTCTCAAGTTAAGCATGCTTAGTAGCTTGTATTATGTGTACTAGACAACTGATAAAAAAACTTATAAATTTTTTAATGCGTACCTATTAAAGATAAATTACACTTAGACACAGAACAAATAATCGTGCTTATCACACTAACATTTTCCTGGGTGTGGATCGAACCCACGACTTTGGGTATAGCAGTCAGGGTCACAAACCACTAGACTTATAGACCAGTCAAAGAAATCAAATCCAAAGCAAAAAATAAAACGATAAAATGACAGTAGTATTTAATAGGAGTAGACTATCGTGTCTAGCTTCAATACAACTATGAAATATGCTTTTAAATGTTCTTTCAAATATGCACGGTGACGTAATGTGAACGACCGGGAGTAGGTTTGACCTCTGAAGGTCGCCGACGTCTCTCGACAGACTATATTTGGGTTATTCATAGATATTTTGAGTCCCAATGTTTGAGGGTCACTTACGTAAGGGGAGAATGTATAAACAGAGCGGAATGCTTAGATAATGATGGGATATTGTGTTACTAGATAGACAGACGGATTGATAGTGTCAGATAAATTATTTGTCCATGTAATGTAACGGTATTTAGATGTATTTAGTGTGGATGAAGGACTGTATAGCTTGAGAAAAGACTACTCAATACTCAATTTTTACCACATATTGGACCAAATAAAATCTCACATCCTATTTCGCATTTCAATTTGCATTTTTTTTTCTCTCAAAACACTCTCTCATGGGGCAGTAAGTTTTTTTTTTTAGCAGTACTGTGGAACGGCCTTTCACATTCTGGAGGTCGAAGGGGGAAATGTGTGTGGACTCTTACCCTCTTACCGGTTAAAACCACTAGAGCGTCCTTATCAGCCTATGGCCAGGGGCACGGGATTCGCTGCCGCATTCACCAGAGAAGAGGATTAAAAATCTATCCTTACGTAAATCCTCTTCGCTCTAAAATGACGAAGTTAGTAGGCCGGCAGTTCCAACGTCAGAACTAACCGAGTGCTTATCTTCCTCGTACCGGGAACTAGACGGAAATGACGTTGCGGAATACTGCAACCTTATTATATTAGATGCTCTATATGGCTTGCCCTTCAGATGAGACAAATATTTGTGTGACCCGCTGATGTTTGGTTCCAAGTATAGGGAGATGAAGAATAGAGTGAATAACAATAGGA
This sequence comes from Chrysodeixis includens, assembly GCA_941860345.1. Taxonomy (NCBI): domain Eukaryota; kingdom Metazoa; phylum Arthropoda; class Insecta; order Lepidoptera; family Noctuidae; genus Chrysodeixis; species Chrysodeixis includens. The sequence goes on along the minus strand of OW796114.1, from coordinate 6,684,703 downwards.
CTATGTAGATCGAGAAAACGAATGTTATAGAATATCACAAGAAAATTTATGTAAAGGTATGTATGTTCTGATATTGTATAGCAAGATAACTTCTCCTTTGATGTATTAAAGATGAGAAAAGTCAAAAAAATCGACACGAGAACACTCCCAACGGTAGCCTTAAAGCAGCAAAATATAACCACAATAAAACAGGGAAAGAAAGCCATTAATCGATCCATGAATAATTGATTAGCTACGTGACATTCAGGCAAAAAATACTTCTAACGAAGCAAAAAAATAAAATGAATCGCAATACACATTTTGCGGTTCAATCTTCAGAAGCAAATTAACCTAATTCCGGATTTCTTTTGAAACGAATTCAGCTGAAATATCAAAGCCTTATATGTAATGACTTGTGTTTTTGATACTTTTCTCGTATTGATTTAATTTATCTGGTATTGATTTGATTAAGGAATTAGTGCGTGAAGGTTGTGTCGGGTCTAGTTTTCTAATTGTTTTTTGTAACGCATTCTCGCATTGCAATTAGAAGTAACATAAACTAACGTAGTTCTAGCCCGAAAAAAATCGGCAAACTCGAAGATGGGAAACCTGTCTCCGAGGAACGGAATGTATGTTAGATCGTATCAAAAATAAATCTTGTAGGAAGTAATTGTATCACAGTCCATATTTTTCCAATATTTCCCACTTAAGACCAATAAAATAGTCTAGACATTCCCAATTACAAAACTATATAATACATATATCAAACGTGTCCAAATTGTCTTGTCAATTGAAGCAATTTGGTATTTGACTAAAATAAAAAATACGTGTCCAATATCTTTGGAAATCTATTTGACGGCTTAATTATGTTTTAGTTACATATACAATTACTCAATGGAAACTGGCAGAAGGGGAACTAAAAATTCCAAAAAGTTCCCGAATTTGTCGCGTTTGATAAGTTGAGCCAAAAGCCAAAAATGTTTTGAGATGATAAAGTTGATTCTGTCGTCTGTTAATTAAGGATTTTAATGAATACTGATGCGATGTAATCTACGTTTTATAATTAGAAGTATGACAATGAAAATTTTGATTCGGGATTAATAACTTCTTAATTAGAATTAGCTTTTTCTGTTGTTCTTAGTAAGAGTAATATTTCAGAAAAATCTTCCAAAAGGGTCTATATAGGATTACTGGATATTGCTAAAGTAAACAAGTTGTACTTAATTTTAGTCGAAAAAAGAAAATTAATGGCTGCTTCAAAATTTCCATCGCAAAAAAGTTTGGCTAAGCTTTATAAATGACACTTGAAGGACGTTTGCTAACAAGAGATTCAAAAGATTAATTAAGCGGTTGACCAAATTGATAATACATAATTACTGCCTCTTGTAGATAATCTTGATTTTGTCTTGGTAAAGAAAGGAGCTAACGAGATTTTGAAAAAACAAAAGCTAAACACTTTGCAAGACAATGGTGTTATGTGAAATGACTAATTAGTGTTTGAAAATTCTGTAATTTAGAAGTCGAGGTTTTCTGCATTTACGTATACCTAAAGTTAACGTTTGACCATTTTGAATAGGACTCTTACATATTCTAAGATACGTTTAGGTCACTTTTTCTTATTATAATTACCGGTATTTACATCTGTTTGGCCTTGAAAGCAAACCTACTCTTGCCCGTCCCAATTTACTCATTATAATTTATTATCACATCCCCATCTCGTTTCAAGCAAGCATTAGAAATTATCAAACTCAATGTTCTTGTAATTTCTAAAACTCAAAAAGTAATTGAACACAACAAAGAAAATAATCATAAACACTTGCCAAATGTTCCATGACTCATATACCTTTAGGAAACTATTCCTTTACCTTTATCTAGACTAACGATGAACGAATAACCTAAGCCCCTAACGAGACTTAACGTCCTGAAGTTACCTACCCTCACAAATCTTGACAAGAGTTATGTTAGCCTTTAAGAGTCGAGGGTTAATTACTTTCAAATGTGTTCAAGTTTGGGAAACTTTGGAACTTAGGAGTTTTTGATAGTGGGGAACTTTTAAGTGCGCTCTACATTAACATCGAAGGAAAAGACGTTGTGTGGTAAAGTAGTGTAAGTTTACGTCCCAATGTTTACTTACTTATCGTTTTTGGTTACTGATGAGCTGATACCAAAGATATGTATGTTATTATAGTGTCAGATTAAGTTGACGACTAGCTTTCCTTCTCTCGCCTAATATTTTACCTTCAATTGTGTTTGTGGTATGCCAGGATCGTAGCAAATGGAAAGATGTGATCTTTGCCTACCGCCAAGGGAAAAAGGCGTGACGTTTTTGTATGTATGTATGTAATTGTGTTTCAAAACTTGCTCACAATGTTCGTCAGTTGCATGTTGCCAAAAACTCTAGTATGACTAGTTCTAAAGATCCATAAAACAGGAAAACATGCGAGCCAAAAAAAATAAGAAAAGAATCCCCTGTCAAGTGGAATGTAAAGATAAATAGACATTTAATAATGTCACTTAGCATAGTGACCTTACGGTCGTTAATCACTTGACAGCGGAAAATTTAAAGCTATTTTAGTTCAAATTGTTCAAAAGTCTTCTGACACGAATCGTCTTATTAGCTGCATATTAAATTAATCTTTCTTTCTCCTAATTGTGCTTAATTGTATCTCTCTTATTGAATTGTTAAATCCGCACGGACGGTTGTTGTCTTCATGATAATGTGTACATTTGTATTCCTCCGTAGTTTCTGTAATTCATTCTGACCTTATTTCTCTCAGCGTAGATTCTATGAATGTTCCTTTCGTATGAAAGGATTAAACGCTTATAATAAATAGCTATAAAAAATATTATAATCAAAAACTATTTCTTGAAAACTAGTTGTGAACTGCCCTTTAAGAAATCAACCACCTACTTTAGTTAAATTATGCAAATTGCTTCATATAGCAAGCAAATGTAGTTTTTTTTTTAATATATGCCAATTGCAATGATGTAAAAATTGCAACAACAACCACGCAAACGAAAACTAAAAGAATTACATAATTTTTTTAGGTAGGTAGTCTTTGAATAACTAATACACCTGAACACAGACAATTTATTAAAAGATTACACGAACTAATTACTACACAACATTTAACGAGCAATCAATCCATCAATTTAATTAATAGCATAAAATTAACCTTCATTATTCATTCCGTAGCTTCCTATTTAAGATCGTCCCGGAATTTATGTCTACGTAATGACTTTTTCGACGAACTTCAGTTTGGAAGATAAATCCATCAATCTAAACATCCATCAAGTTTGTTTGCAATAAATTTGACTCTAAGATTAATTTAAGGCAAATGGGCTATCGTGATATGTGTAGAAAATACGGATACTGTGAATACTGTATTCGGATCGAGCAAGAATCATACTCGTAAGACATAATACGTTGTGATGAACAAATTTTAACTCTCGGTCATTGACCTCAGTGGGTTAATCGGTATAGCGACTGAAACATAATTATAACCAAGAGGGTGTAATCGTGACCCCCGTCTGAGGATTACAAAAGGCATGTCTGTCCGGCAAGACAAATCACACAAATGCTGTGAAACGACTAGTCAAAGTTACGTGACTCGTCGAAAAGAATTCACGTTCAGACATGTCATTTGAGCATTTGCTCTGCACCAATGCTTGCAAAAATTACATTTCTCTATGGACCCGTTTGAATTTGTTACGTATTTAGCGCCTTAAACAAAATGTCAGATATTAACGGCGATGTCTAGATTTTACTCAAAAATAAGTCCTTTAATGTTGAATTTATTTTAATTAATATCCACTTGGAGCCAATCATACGTAACAAGATGAAAGGTAAGATTACTTCTAGTTCTTTAAGCACCGATTTCATTTTTACTTTTATGTCTATGTACATTGATCGACTGCCCGAAATTTTAACACGTATTTATGATTTAAGAAAGTATACTCTTGAATTATTTATGTTTAAATACCTTTTAAACTCTAAATAAGTTAGCTAAGTAGCTAACTTTTCTCTATTTGGATAACTTTTTAGAAGAAGATATTTTATCATTACTGTTAAATGTGACTTAAGTGAAGATGAAAGATTTCAAACTCACTCAACAAATTCTGAGGCGTAATAAATAATGACAAAACATTTTTATATTACTTTTGTAATGTAGTTAAATCTATTTACTTTACATAAGTACCGGTATAGCAAATCTTAAAAAATACTTGCGATATAATTAAAATAAATAAATATTCATACAGTGCCATCAAGTCCGAAACTAAGTATACGATGCTAACTTGTGTTATATGTGCTAGCCAACTGATAAACATACTTATATATTTCTAAATACTATGGATAAATAACACCCACACACAAACCGAATGATCGTGTTCATCACATAAACGCTTGTTCTGGGTGAAAATCGACCCAGCGATCTCTGGTATAACAGTCAGGGCCACTAACTACTAGACCAACAGGTCAGCCAAACTCACACAATATTCTTATTTTATCGCGTTGCCTGCCGAATATTACATCCATTACATTAATGTTTACTACAGCAATTGTTGTCGATCAAGAGTAATCACCAATAATTGCTGTAATTTCTCGATAAATGCGTTAATCAGTTGTTATTGTTGGACTTTACTCATTCTCATTCAACTGACGGCTTCTCATTTATAACAACGTAAAGTCGTAATATTGTGCATAAGTAGCATACATGGGGAGAGGGGAATAATAAGCAGAGGTCTGCAGTGAGTAGATTCATTAATTGATTTGATAACAGGCCTCTTGGTCTAGTGGTTAGTAGCCCTGACTGCTATACCGGATGTCGTGGGTTCGATTCCCATCCAGGACAAATGTTTGTGTGATGAGCACGATTATTAGTTCTGTGTCTGGGTGCAATTTATCTATAACATGTAAGTATTTAGAAATATATAAGTATGATGTGGGTGAACTTAGCAGATCAATGTCCAGCAGATCAAAAAAAAGAGAGTTCTATTCGCATGCAGCTGAGTTCTATAGTTCCTGATATTTTTTAGAAATATTTCTGCTGTTTTTACCCCAAAAATTTAAATTAATGAAATGCTCTGCTAACTTCCCGTAGCAGATCAATTTGCAGCAGATAAAAAAAAAGGTGTGTTCCTTTCGCATGCAGGTAAGTTCTATAGTTCTTGATAGTTTTCAAAAACAGTTCTGACGTTTTTGTCCCAAAAAAAGACAATTTAAAAAATGGTCTGCTAACTTCCCGTAGCAGATCGAAAACTCGAAAATATCATTTTCATTGCCTTATAATATATTCCCACAGCTTAGAACTCTTTTGTTTTAGACGGAACTATAGCAGAACTGCAATGCACAATTCGATTCGAGTCCAAAACTCACGTCCCAGTGCCAGCAGAGCATGTGAGAATGTTTAAAAACTCAAAAAATATCATTTTTATTACTTGTGAAATTGCTCACAGGCTAGAACTCTTTTGTGATCAGCCCACATCTGCAACAGTGGGCGGAGAGGCGGTACGGAAAACAGACGTACCGCCTCACGCAGTTGTTGACCGGACACGGGGCCTTCGGGCACTACTTGTGCCGGGTGGCCCGCAGAGAGGCCACCACAGCGTGTCACCAGTGCGGTGATCCTGACGACACCGCACTGCATACGCTGGCCCTGTGTCCGGCCTTCGATGGGCCTCGCGCCGTCCTCGTGTCTGCGCTGGGCGGAGAAGACGTCTCCGCACTGCCGGCTGTTGTCACAGCCGCGCTCAGCAGCCGCGCAGCGTGGGACGCACTGGCCTCCTTCTGCGAGACCGTTATGTCGCAGATGGAGGCCGCAGAGTGCGTCCGGGAAAACGATCCGGACGCGCCCCAAATACGCCGACGTCGGGTGGGGTGGCGAAGGGCCACTCATGAGCGCGCCCTCCCGCCCTAACCAGGGTCCGGGCGGTGGCACGGGGGTGCCACCGTCTGTAGTAGAGGACCCACGACGGGGGGCCACATTCGGTGCTATGGGTGTGGTCCCAGTATCAGGCGAGGAGGCCGACGCCCTTGACACGTCGGCCTCCAACATATTTTGCTAAAGAGCAACTCGCTGGCCGAAAAACGAGGCCAGCGGAAGCCCGCGGTCGGTGCATGAAGTAATGCTATGCGCTGCCATGCACCGACACCAAAACGCGGATGACGTAGCACAGCGGTTCAGGTTAAGTCAGTAAGAGTCTGACACTACCCGCGGCTCCCCCGGGGTCGCGAGTGTCCATGAGGATTCCCCCGCTTTACCAAAAAAAACGATTTAGGTTAGGTTAAGTTTTGAGTTAGGTTAGTTTAGGTTTGGTTTTTAGTTAGGTTAGGTTTGGTTTTAAGTTACTCGTGAACGGGTGCTGCTTGCGGTGGCTGGTCGGTCTGCTGACCTTGGGCTCAGTAGTTAAGAGTTTTGTTTTTCTTTTTTTTTGTAGTTTTATCGACCTAAAACATTGATTTATCTGGCACGGTTTCTACCTTTCTATAATATTATTATAATGTAAAAGAAAGACAGCGTGCTGCTGGGGAGTTTGTTGCGCCGTTTCTTCTCCCGTAGCGAAAGCACAGGAAGCGGTGAAGGGTGGGCGATGGGGTGCTGTCTACAATGTAATTTTTGACGTTCGAAAAGTGCTACATTGTAGCCTAATTTGAATAAATGACTTTTGATTTTGATTTTGATTTTGATTTGGTTTTTAGTTAGGTTAGGTTAGGTTTGGTTTTAAGTTAGGTTAGGTTTGGTTTTTAGTTAGGTTAGGTTAGGTTTGGTTTTAAGTTAGGTAAGGTTAGGTTTGGTTTTTAGTTAGGTTAGGTTAGGTTTGGTTTTTAGTTAGGTTAGGTTAGGTTTTTAGTAAGGTTAGGTTAGGTTTGGTTTTTAGTTAGGTTAGGTTTTTAGTTAGGTTAGGTTAGGTTTTTAGTTAGGTTAGGTTAGGTTTGGTTTTTAGTTAGGTCAGGTTAGGTTAGGTTTTTAGTTAGGTTAAGTTAGGTTTTTAGTTAGGTTAGGTTAGGTTTGGTTTTTAGTTAGGTCAGGTTAGGTTAGGTTTTTAGTTAGGTTAAGTTAGGTTTTTAGTTAGGTTAGGTTAGGTTTGGTTTTTAGTTAGGTTAGGTTAGGTTTGGTTTTTAGTTAGGTTAGGTTAGGTTTGGTTTTTAGTTAGGTTAGGTTAGGTTTGGTTTTTAGTTAGGTTAGGTTAGGTTTGGTTTTTAGTTAGGTTAGGTTAGGTTTGGTTTTAAGTTAGGTTAGGTAAGGTTTGGTTTTTAGTTAGGTTAGGTTAGGTTTGGTTTTTAGTTAGGTTTGGTTTTTAGTTAGGTTAGGTTAGGTTTGGTTTTTAGTTAGGTTAGGTTAGGTTTCGTTTTTAGTTAGGTTAGGTTAGGTTTGGTTTTTAGTTAGGTTAGGTTAGGTTTGGTTTTTAGTTAGGTTAGGTTAGGTTTCGTTTTTAGTTAGGTTAGGTTAGGTTTGGTTTTTAGTTAGGTTAGGTTAGTTTTGGTTTTTAGTTAGGTTAGGTTAGGTTAGGTTTGGTTTTTAGTTAGGTTAGGTTAGGTTTGGTTTTTAGTTAGGTTAGGTTAGGTTTGGTTTTTAGTTAGGTTAGGTTAGGTTAGGTTTGGTTTTTAGTTAGGTTAGGTTAGGTTTGGTTTTTAGTTAGGTTAGGTTAGGTTTGGTTTTTAGTTAGGTTAGGTTAGGTTTGATCTTTAGTTAGGTTAGGTTTGGTTTTTAGTTAGGTTAGGTTAGGTTTAGTTTTTAGTTAGGTTAGGTTAGGTTTGGTTTTTAGTTAGGTTAGGTTAGGTTTGGTTTTTAGTTAGGTTAGGTTAGGTTTGGTTTTTAGTTAGGTTAGGTTAGGTTTGGTTTTTAGTTAGGTTAGGTTTGGTTTGGTTTTTAGTTAGGTTAGGTTAGGTTTGGTTTTTAGTTAGGTTAGGTAAGGTTTGGTTTTTAGTTAGGTTAGGTTAGGTTTGGTTTTTAGTTAGGTTAGGTTAGGTTTGGTTTTTAGTTAGGTTAGGTTAGGTTTGGTTTTTAGTTAGGTTAGGTTTGGTTTTTAGTTAGGTTAGGTTAGGTTTAGTTTTTAGTTAGGTTAGGTTAGGTTTGGTTTTTAGTTAGGTTAGGTTAGGTTTGGTTTTTAGTTAGGTTAGGTTAGGTTTGGTTTTTAGTTAGGTTAGGTTAGGTTTGGTTTTTAGTTAGGTTAGGTTAGGTTTGGTTTTTAGTTAGGTAAGGTTAGGTTTGGTTTTTAGTTAGGTTAGGTTAGGTTTGATTTTTAGTTAGGTTAGGTTAGGTTTGGTCTTTAGTTAGGTTAGGTTAGGTTTAGTTTTTAGTTAGGTTAGGTTAGGTTTGGTTTTTAGTTAGGTTAGGTTAGGTTTGGTTTTTAGTTAGGTTAGGTTAGGTTTGGTTTTTAGTTAGGTTAGGTTAGGTTTGATTTTTAGTTAGGTTAGGTTAGGTTTGGTTTTTAGTTAGGTTAGGTTAGGTTTGGTTTTTAGTTAGGTTAGGTTAGGTTTGATTTTTAGTTAGGTTAGGTTAGGTTTGGTTTTTAGTTAGGTTAGGTTAGGTTTGGTTTTTAGTTAGGTTAGGTTAGGTTTGGTTTTTAGTTAGGTTAGGTTTGGTTTGGTTTTTAGTTAGGTTAGGTTAGGTTTGGTTTTTAGTTAGGTTAGGTTAGGTTTGGTTTTTAGTTAGGTTAGGTTAGGTTTGGTTTTTAGTTAGGTTAGGTTAGGTTTGGTTTTTAGTTAGGTTAGGTTAGGTTTGGTTTTTAGTTAGGTAAGGTTAGGTTTGGTTTTTAGTTAGGTTAGGTTAGGTTTGATTTTTAGTTAGGTTAGGTTAGGTTTGGTCTTTAGTTAGGTTAGGTTAGGTTTAGTTTTTAGTTAGGTTAGGTTAGGTTTGGTTTTTAGTTAGGTTAGGTTAGGTTTGGTTTTTAGTTAGGTTAGGTTAGGTTTGGTTTTTAGTTAGGTTAGGTTAGGTTTGATTTTTAGTTAGGTTAGGTTAGGTTTGGTTTTTAGTTAGGTTAGGTTAGGTTTGGTTTTTAGTTAGGTTAGGTTAGGTTTGATTTTTAGTTAGGTTAGGTTAGGTTTGGTTTTTAGTTAGGTTAGGTTAGGTTTGGTTTTTAGTTAGGTTAGGTTAGGTTTGGTTTTTAGTTAGGTTAGGTTTGGTTTGGTTTTTAGTTAGGTTAGGTTAGGTTTGGTTTTTAGTTAGGTTAGGTAAGGTTTGGTTTTTAGTTAGGTTAGGTTAGGTTTGGTTTTTAGTTAGGTTAGGTTAGGTTTGGTTTTTAGTTAGGTTAGGTTAGGTTTGGTTTTTAGTTAGGTTAGGTTTGGTTTTTAGTTAGGTTAGGTTAGGTTTAGTTTTTAGTTAGGTTAGGTTAGGTTTGGTTTTTAGTTAGGTTAGGTTAGGTTTGGTTTTTAGTTAGGTTAGGTTAGGTTTGGTTTTTAGTTAGGTTAGGTTAGGTTTGGTTTTTAGTTAGGTTAGGTTAGGTTTGGTTTTTAGTTAGGTAAGGTTAGGTTTGGTTTTTAGTTAGGTTAGGTTAGGTTTGATTTTTAGTTAGGTTAGGTTAGGTTTGGTCTTTAGTTAGGTTAGGTTAGGTTTAGTTTTTAGTTAGGTTAGGTTAGGTTTGGTTTTTAGTTAGGTTAGGTTAGGTTTGGTTTTTAGTTAGGTTAGGTTAGGTTTGGTTTTTAGTTAGGTTAGGTTAGGTTTGATTTTTAGTTAGGTTAGGTTAGGTTTGGTTTTTAGTTAGGTTAGGTTAGGTTTGGTTTTTTTTTTTTAGTTAGGTTAGGTTAGGTTAGGTTTGGTTTTTAGTTAGGTTAGGTTAGGTTTGGTTTTTAGTTAGGTTAGGTTAGGTTTGGTTTTTAGTTAGGTAAGGTTAGGTTTAGTTTTTTTTTTTTTAGTTAGGTTAGGTTAGGTATGGTTTTTTTTTTTTTTAGTTAGGTTAGGTTAGGTTAGGTTTGGTTTTTAGTTAGGTTAGGTAAGGTTTGGTTTTTAGTTAGGTTAGGTTAGGTTTGGTTTTTAGTTGGTTAGGTTAGGTTTGATTTTTAGTTAGGTGAGGTTAGGTTTGGTTTTTAGTTAGGTTAGGTTAGGTTTAGTTTTTAGTTAGGTTAGGTTAGGTTTGGTTTTTAGTTAGGTTAGGTTAGGTTTGGTTTTTAGTTAGGTTAGGTTAGGTTTGGTTTTTAGTTAGGTTAGGTTAGGTTTGGTTTTTAGTTAGGTTAGGTTAGGTTTGGTTTTTAGTTAGGTAAGGTTAGGTTTAGTTTGTTTTTTTTAGTTAGGTTAGGTTAGGTTTGTTTTTTTTTTTTTAGTTAGGTTAGGTTAGGTTAGGTTTGGTTTTTAGTTAGGTTAGGTTAGGTTTGGTTTTTAGTTAGGTAAGGTTAGGTTTTGTTTTTTTTTTTTTAGTTAGGTTAGGTTAGGTTAGGTTTTTAACCTAACTAAAAACCAAACCTAACCTAACCTAACTAAAAACCAAACCTAACCTAACCTAACCTAACTAAAAAAAAAAAACCAAACCTAACCTAACCTAACTAAAAAAAAAAACTAAACCTAACCTTACCTAACTAAAAACCAAACCTAACCTAACCTAACTAAAAACCAAACCTAACCTAACCTAACTAAAAACCAAACCTAACCTAACCTAACCTAACTAAAAAAAAAAAACCAAACCTAACCTAACCTAACTAAAAACCAAACCTAACCTAACCTAACTAAAAACCAAACCTAACCTAACCTAACTAAAAACTAAACCTAACCTAACCTAACTAAAAACCAAACCTAACCTAACCTAACTAAAAATCAAACCTAACCTAACCTAACTAAAAACCAAACCTAACCTAACCTAACTAAAAACTAAACCTAACCTAACTAAAAACCAAACCTAACCTAACCTAACTAAAAACCAAACCTAACCTAACCTAACTAAAAATCAAACCTAACCTAACTAAAAACCAAACCTAACCTAACCTAACTAAAAACTAAACCTAACCTAACCTAACTAAAAACCAAACCTAACCTAACCTAACTAAAAACTAAACCTAACCTTACCTAACTAAAAACCAAACCTAACCTAACCTAACTTAAAATCAAACCTAACCTAACCTAACTAAAAACCAAACCTAATCTAACCTAACTAAAAACCAAACCTAACCTAACCTAACTAAAAACCAAACCTAACCTAACCTAACTAAAAACGAAACCTAACCTAACCTAACTAAAAACCAAACCTAACCTAACCTAACTAAAAATCAAACCTAACCTAACCTAACTAAAAACCAAACCTAACCTAACCTAACTAAAAACCAAACCTAACCTAACCTAACTAAAAACCAAACCTAACCTAACCTAACTAAAAACCAAACCTAACCTAACCTAACTAAAAACTAAACCTAACCTAACCTAACTAAAGACCAAACCTAACCTAACCTAACTAAAAATCAAACCTAACCTAACCTAACTAAAAACCAAACCTAACCTAACCTCACTAAAAACCAAACCTAACCTAACCTAACTAAAAACCAAACCTAACCTAACCTAACTAAAAACCAAACCTAACCTAACCTAACTAAAAACCAAACCTAACCTAACCTAACTAAAAACCAAACCTAACCTAACCTAACTAAAAATCAAACCTAACCTAACCTAACTAAAAACCAAACCTAACCTAACCTAACTAAAAACCAAACCTAACCTAACCTAACTAAAAACCAAACCTAACCTAACCTAACTAAAAACTAAACCTAACCTAACCTAACTAAAGACCAAACCTAACCTAACCTAACTAAAAATCAAACCTAACCTAACCTAACTAAAAACCAAACCTAACCTTACCTAACTAAAAACCAAACCTAACCTAACCTAACTAAAAACCAAACCTAACCTAACCTAACTAAAAACCAAACCTAACCTAACCTAACTAAAAACCAAACCTAACCTAACCTAACTAAAAACCAAACCTAACCTAACCTAACTAAAAACCAAACCAAACCTAACCTAACTAAAAACCAAACCTAACCTAACCTAACTAAAAACCAAACCTAACCTAACCTAACTAAAAACCAAACCTAACCTAACCTAACTAAAAATCAAACCTAACCTAACCTAACTAAAAACCAAACCTAACCTAACCTAACTAAAAACCAAACCTAACCTAACCTAACTAAAAATCAAACCTAACCTAACCTAACTAAAAACCAAACCTAACCTAACCTAACTAAAAACCAAACCTAACCTAACCTAACTAAAAACCAAACCTAACCTAACCTAACTAAAAACTAAACCTAACCTAACCTAACTAAAGACCAAACCTAACCTAACCTAACTAAAAATCAAACCTAACCTAACCTAACTAAAAACCAAACCTAACCTTACCTAACTAAAAACCAAACCTAACCTAACCTAACTAAAAACCAAACCTAACCTAACCTAACTAAAAACCAAACCTAACCTAACCTAACTAAAAACCAAACCTAACCTAACCTAACTAAAAACCAAACCTAACCTAACCTAACTAAAAACTAAACCTAACCTAACCTAACTAAAAACCAAACCTAACCTAACTAAAAACCAAACCTAACCTAACCTAACTAAAAACCAAACCTAACCTAACCTAACTAAAAACCAAACCTAACCTAACCTAACTAAAAACCAAACCTTACCTAACCTAACTAAAAACCAAACCTAACCTAACCTAACTAAAAACCAAACCAAACCTAACCTAACTAAAAACCAAACCTAACCTAACCTAACTAAAAACCAAACCTAACCTAACCTAACTAAAAACCAAACCTAACCTAACCTAACTAAAAACCAAACCTAACCTAACCTAACTAAAAACTAAACCTAACCTAACCTAACTAAAAACCAAACCTAACCTAACTAAAGATCAAACCTAACCTAACCTAACTAAAAACCAAACCTAACCTAACCTAACTAAAAACCAAACCTAACCTAACCTAACTAAAAACCAAACCTAACCTAACCTAACCTAACTAAAAACCAAACCTAACCTAACCTAACTAAAAACCAAACCTAACCTAACCTAACTAAAAACCAAACCTAACCTAACCTAACCTAACTAAAAACCAAAACTAACCTAACCTAACTAAAAACCAAACCTAACCTAACCTAACTAAAAACGAAACCTAACCTAACCTAACTAAAAACCAAACCTAACCTAACCTAACTAAAAACCAAACCTAACCTAACCTAACTAAAAACGAAACCTAACCTAACCTAACTAAAAACCAAACCTAACCTAACCTAACTAAAAACCAAACCTAACTAAAAACCAAACCTAACCTAACCTAACTAAAAACCAAACCTTACCTAACCTAACTTAAAACCAAACCTAACCTAACCTAACTAAAAACCAAACCTAACCTAACCTAACTAAAAACCAAACCTAACCTAACCTAACTAAAAACCAAACCTAACCTAACCTAACTAAAAACCAAACCTAACCTAACCTAACTAAAAACCAAACCTAACCTAACCTAACTAAAAACCTAACTTAACCTAACTAAAAACCTAACCTAACCTGACCTAACTAAAAACCAAACCTAACCTAACCTAACTAAAAACCTAACTTAACCTAACTAAAAACCTAACCTAACCTGACCTAACTAAAAACCAAACCTAACCTAACCTAACTAAAAACCTAACCTAACCTAACTAAAAACCTAACCTAACTAAAAACCAAACCTAACCTAACCTTACTAAAAACCTAACCTAACCTAACTAAAAACCAAACCTAACCTAACCTAACTAAAAACCAAACCTAACCTTACCTAACTTAAAACCAAACCTAACCTAACCTAACTAAAAACCAAACCTAACCTAACTTAAAACCAAACCTAACCTAACCTAACTAAAAACCAAATCAAAATCAAAATCAAAATCAAAAGTCATTTATTCAAATTAGGCTACAATGTAGCACTTTTCGAACGTCAAAAATTACATTGTAGACAGCACCCCATCGCCCACCCTTCACCGCTTCCTGTGCTTTCGCTACGGGAGAAGAAACGGCGCAACAAACTCCCCAGCAGCACGCTGTCTTTCTTTTACATTATAATAATATTATAGAAAGGTAGAAACCGTGCCAGATAAATCAATGTTTTAGGTCGATAAAACTACAAAAAAAAAGAAAAACAAAACTCTTAACTACTGAGCCCAAGGTCAGCAGACCGACCAGCCACCGCAAGCAGCACCCGTTCACGAGTAACTTAAAACCAAACCTAACCTAACTAAAAACCAAACCTAAACTAACCTAACTCAAAACTTAACCTAACCTAAATCGTTTTTTTTGGTAAAGCGGGGGAATCCTCATGGACACTCGCGACCCCGGGGGAGCCGCGGGTAGTGTCAGACTCTTACTGACTTAACCTGAACCGCTGTGCTACGTCATCCGCGTTTTGGTGTCGGTGCATGGCAGCGCATAGCATTACTTCATGCACCGACCGCGGGCTTCCGCTGGCCTCGTTTTTCGGCCAGCGAGTTGCTCTTTAGCAAAATATGTTGGAGGCCGACGTGTCAAGGGCGTCGGCCTCCTCGCCTGATACTGGGACCACACCCATAGCACCGAATGTGGCCCCCCGTCGTGGGTCCTCTACTACAGACGGTGGCACCCCCGTGCCACCGCCCGGACCCTGGTTAGGGCGGGAGGGCGCGCTCATGAGTGGCCCTTCGCCACCCCACCCGACGTCGGCGTATTTGGGGCGCGTCCGGATCGTTTTCCCCGGACGCACTCTGCGGCCTCCATCTGCGACATAACGGTCTCGCAGAAGGAGGCCAGTGCGTCCCACGCTGCGCGGCTGCTGAGCGCGGCTGTGACAACAGCCGGCAGTGCGGAGACGTCTTCTCCGCCCAGCGCAGACACGAGGACGGCGCGAGGCCCATCGAAGGCCGGACACAGGGCCAGCGTATGCAGTGCGGTGTCGTCAGGATCACCGCACTGGTGACACGCTGTGGTGGCCTCTCTGCGGGCCACCCGGCACAAGTAGTGCCCGAAGGCCCCGTGTCCGGTCAACAACTGCGTGAGGCGGTACGTCTGTTTTCCGTACCGCCTCTCCGCCCACTGTTGCAGATGTGGGCTGATCACAAAAGAGTTCTAGCCCACAGGCTAGAACTCGTTTGTTTTATTACTTGTGAAATTGCTCACAAGCAATTTCACAAGTAATAAAAATGATATTTTCGAGTTTTCGATCTGCTACGGGAAGTTAGCAGACCATTTTTTAAATTGTTTTTTTTTGGGACAAAAACGTCAGAACTATTTTTGAAAACTATCAAGAACTATAGAACTTGCCTGCATGCGAAAGGAACACACCTTTTTTTTTGATCTGCTGCAAATTGATCTGCTACGGGAAGTTAGCAGAGCATTTCATTAATTTAAATTTTTGGGGTAAAAACAGCAGAAATATTTCTAAAAACTATCAGGAACTATAGAACTCAGCTGCATGCGAAGAGACTCTCTTTTTTTTTGATCTGCTGCAAATTGATCTGCTAAGTTCACCTACATATAAGTATGTTTTTCAGTTGTCTAGCACTCATAACAAAATAATTTGCAGAAAAAAAATTAGTATGTTTTTTTATGTATGTTAAATTTAGTATAAAAAAATTTAGTATGTTTATAACAGTAGAATATCTGTGAGGACGCGTCCACTACAAATGACACCAACCACTGTGAGAGAGCATTACGCAATTATACTTCGTGATTACGTCAGGCAGTTAGATAGTCATTACTCCACGCATAACGGTCAGGCGTTCATTATACCGCATATACAGGTCAGAATCAGCGGCAGTGTATACATTTTGCTATTACGCGCGCTGACATCAATCTTTGTTTCTTTTTAGGATTTCGTACTATTTGTAGGATTTGTTGTCCGCCCGTCCGTCCATCTGTCTGTCTATCTGTCTGTCCGCCTATCCGTCTGTCTGTCTGTCAGTATGTCCGTCAAGACCCTTTTCAACAAGAACACGCAGACGTATCAAGCTGAAAATACAGACGTTTATACCGCATGTTGTCGACATCTCAAGGGAATCACATGAACTCAAAATCTTTGATATTTCCAAGCAATATATTATCAGATCAAATAATAAAAAAATGTTGCACATTTAATTTTTCTTAAGTTTCGTGTTATGTTAAACGACTTTTATGTATGTTACGACCCGACGGAGATAGTGCTAAGAGCTGGACTCTTATAAGAAGAAATAGGCTACACTTGCCATAGATAGGGTGAAATAGAAAACGAGAGAGTTCTTTTATAGCACTGGGATAACATGGGCAAAAATATTAATAAAAAATCGGTATTTAACTAAAATACTGTTTTAAAAAGAGTAACTTACGGAGTTTCTTGCCGGTTCTTCTCCATAAGAATGACATTTTGGAACCGCGCAACTAGTCAGTAACGTTTTGAAAGCGCCTGAAAAGGCCTAATCGTAATTAAAAACCTTTAGATTTTGTTTTTTTTTTATTACCGTATTTAGACAAATAAAACACAGGAAAAACATCAAGAACCTTTTAATACTGTTGTTGTCATCACCATGATTGATTCAGCAAGAACTAAAGTTTGACGGATATTGGCAAACTTTTTCCTCTGGTCGCCGACTTCGGACTTCTGCAGACGGTTTTATTTTTGCACTTTTTGTATTGAAACTCCCGGAGGACACGTCATAGGCTTAACTTTTTTTATTGTATTTTTGTTTTTGACATTTTGTTGAAACATTTTAAGTTTTGTTAGGTTTGGTAAGATTTTGCTTCCAGTATGATAGTTTCATCCTTGTTTATTTTTTAAGCTATTTGCTTTAATTACTTACTACACCAATTAAAAAAGATATTTTATGAATGAATAGTTACATTTTCAGTTAATTAGGCTATGTTATAACATTAATTAAACTATATTTCGCGTGTTTCTTTCTTTCCATATTAAATTAAACTCAGTAAACATTCAGTTACAAAAATATTTTTTTCCCCGCTATACTATACTCTCTCGAAGTTTAACCTTATCCCATCTTATTGTTTAAAACAATCACGACTGTTATTACAAATTCCTAGAGCACGAATACTGTGTATTATGATATATTATTTATACCAACTCTAAAATAAACGCTTCATGTTATTATTTCAGTCTTGGGGAAGATGAATAACGTTTCCCACGTCTTTATGTTAATTAGAAGAATACAAGACTTGAATATTAAATTAGGTATATTTCTTATTTCATTTGTCGAACATTGCTTTTGCCGTGGTTTGTTATAATACGTCATAGCCAGTCTACTGCGTCACCGCGATCCAGACAAAGTCACGCAGAGCATGCGTGAGCGATCCCGTTACTCTGGCTTAGATAATAGAATGGGCCCGAGGTGTTTTGTAGTCGGTGGGAGTCCGACAGATTCCCACGCCGTGCCCTCGGTGTGGGTTGAAGTCATTAACGTTTCACCAAAGAAAACAAAAATAAGTAGGTACAATGCAAGTACTTCTGAAATATAGTGAGGTCTAACTCTACCTCTTAAAGTAAGCCTATAGCAGTTGTGTAAGCGAGGTAACGATAAATATGGTGTAGAGCAGCGTCTTTTTCCACAACCTTAAAAGTTACTTAATAACTTTAATTAACTGCTATACCGGACTAAGACTGCTATACCGGAGCTCGTGGGTTCGATTCCCACCCAGGACAAATGTTTGTGCGCTGAGCACGATCATTTATTCTGTGTCTGGGTGTATTTTATCTGTAGCATATAAATATTTAAAAATATGTAAGTTTGTTTATCAGTTGTAGTAGTAGGTACCAGTAATAAAATTATAACACAAGTTACTCTCGTATACGTCATTTAAGACTAGATAGCCTTGTGGGAATGTTGAGGAATAAGGTTTAACTTACAGTTAGGTGCAAAGTTGTAACGCTATTGTAACTATTGCGATACCATACAAGAAACTAAGTTATCTCTCAATTCGTAGTTCTGAATACTGAATATCTGTGCTAACAATAAAATGCACCTTTTGCGCAAGACGTAAGGTAGATTTCTGCAAATCATCATTTGCTTTTGGTCTAAGGCTAGTCCGCATTTTGTATATCTGTGCTGACATAAAATGTACCTTTTGCGGTTAACCTAAGGTCGATTTTTGTAAATCTCCATTTTCTTTATCCCAGAACTTTTTGGTTTTAAGTTGATGCGAATCCTGTATAACTGTGCAAACACAGAATGCATCTTTTGTCAAACACATAAGGTTGCTTTTTGCGAATCATCATTGCCTTTTTCAGTACATTTTGGTGTACGGTCTGTGTGAAGTATAATAAGCTATCTAACCTTTTTGTGCGGTACATCATGAAAAGTAATATTGTAAGAAAAATCGTAAAATATAAGTAAGTGTATAAAGTCGAGGCGTTTTGGAGATTATGATGTTTGTACTTTACATGCGGTTATTATTAAGGAAGTTTTTATTTGTTGGGTTGGTAAAAAACCCTTTACTACATACTAAAATAAATATGGTTTGTTTTTCATCTCATGTAGATTATTTCGACGACGTCAACGCTTGAAAACCAGTTTTTTTAATCTTCAAGACATCTAGACTATTTTTATAAGATTTTATATCATTTCGCTGGCTATGTTATATAAGTTGCTTAAAAAATATGTCAGAAAACTCTGATACGACCGGTAGATCAATTCAACACCTCATGTTAACCGCATAATTTAAACTAATATTCTTGAAATCAAGACCAAATCCGTGAAATTACATTATATTATAGCAGCCTACAAGCGTCCCACAGCTGGGCACAGGCCTCCTCCCATATAGGGAAGTTTTGAGCATTGATCACCACGCTAGCTCAATGCAGGTTCGCAATCTTAGATTTAAAATATGGATCCAGGTTCTCACGATGTTTTCCTTCACCGTTCCTAGCGACACGAAAATACATCTTACGGACTATAAAACAAGATTAATAAAATGTAAATAACATTACACAGTTTTTTTTACAGTTTATACAGACTACAAAACAGGATTAATAAAATACACACACAAATTCCACTCGTATATACATGCTACCTACCCATATTCCTGCATTCTCGGGCCACGGCCCACCAACTTCCTTTTAATTAAATTCAACAATAGCTTACGGCGGCCTCTCAATTACCCACACGTCCAAATGCGTTTATTGCTGGTGTTTGACCGCCCTCCCGGCGGCTAAGAATTAATGACTGACCGTATGTAGACTGAGCGGAAAGTGGACAAGTACTCAAAGTGATCATCGCTGAATAAATTAACCCTCGGTTTTACAAGACTGATCAATTGAATCTATTGTTAAATCACGAGAACGACTGTGATTGGTTGGCCACAACCAACCGTCGCTTAACGTGAGATTTGACTGACGATTGTAATTTTTTTGAATGACAGCCTTTTAAAAACCAGGGGACAGAAAACAAACAGTTTAGATTTTGTATTGTTGTATTTCAAATTAATAATTAGGTGTAATATATAACAGGCAAATTTTATGTTTTTTAACTATTTAATTATGTTGAATTGCCAACGCCAAACGCCTTGCGAATTTACCAAATAGCAAAAGTAAACCATCGTATCTATACTGGTGACTATAAGACTACCGGGCAAAAGGTTCTTTTCATATAGAGAAGGGTTGAACAATGACTACGTATAGCTAACAGCTATAACAAATGTTTTTTCCCCTATAAACGAATTGACATGACATCTACTGTCATTTCAATTCGCAGGACTTGGCGCAATCGTAGAAGGACTAAGGGGAGCCCTTTGGTCAGCAGTGGGACATAATAGGCTAGGAAAAAAAAGAACATATTGAATCCACGGCACCAATTTCGCCGTCCCTTTTATTTGTCAAAAAAGTGACAACTAAAATATCCCCGTCAGAAGTTTCGAAAGTTTGGAGCTCAATTTTTCTCTTTTGCGAACCTGTTGACTATCAAATTTATTGGAAACGAACTAGTCCCATGTGGTGGCAGCGATAGAGCTTATAAACGGAATAGCTTGCAGAATTGCTAGGAATCTAGTATAGCAAGTTAAAGTAAACGGCGATTTACATATCGAGATACTTGTGAAATCGGTCGTACGGAAATACCTATTCCGATTACAGATCTTTATAGACCGCGAATGATACTGGGGTTTATTTTTACTAAAATTCTAGATATCAAAGTCTATTCAAAGCAAAATCAACCTTATGGTAAACTAGCGACTGGTCTCAGCTTCGCAAGGGTGCAATACTATTGTATAACACATAAAAAGCTTTTTTTTTAAACAGTCTATCTATTAAAAAAAATCTAAATCCATTGCGTAGTTTTAAAGATATTACCATAAATAGGGACCAAAAGCAGGAAGTGGACAGTGAGTTTGTTTTCTTCCTTATCGATTTCGATAACGGCGACCCATGGTAAATTCACCTCCTAGCGTGAGCCCTGATGTGACTGGCTAACCGAGTTTGGATTTAAATACCCGGTCGCAAACACTGCAATACAACTGACCCGCATTATTGAGTCCTATACTCTCTTATACAGGGTTACAGGAAAAGTCGTGCTAGATCCGTTAAGGGCGTGGAGTACCCATCATTTCTGACGTATTTCACTATGAAACACCCTACCCTAAACTTAACCCTTTTCGAGATATTCGACTTTTAATTTTCTTATTGAAAATTGCCGATTTTTAGGCTACTAAATTTAATTTTGCTTATTTTATGTGTCTTATTATTATTATTATTGCATGTTTACATGTGTTATAAGATGCTTTAGGACGTCAATCATTAAAATAGTGCATAAGTTAATTGAACAGGCCGTAGTAGACAAGTTAAAGTTAAGAAATGAAAAAAAAAATTGAAAGTTTATTTTTCTCTAAGGAATATTTTGAAAAAATATTATGGCAGTTGTTCGGCAGATGTGTTAAGAAATATCTACGTTTCATCAGCTATCTAACAAGGTATAACAATCTAGGGGTTTATTTAAACGCATTGAAAAAACTTAGTTTCTTAGGCGACAGTGGAGAAGAAAAATACTTAGTCCTAAAAAGTTAAGACAATAGGTAAGCATGAAATGTCATTTATTAAGCCAGGTTTCGACACAACTTTTTCTTACTCTACAGTTCATGTTCAACATGGCCGCCTCTGTTTCTGATACATTGTCGCATCCTTCCACGGAGACCAGTCTTCACTACTCCTGTGGTCAACGTTGTCCTCATTTGATTTGCTGCATCCACAATCCTTTCTCTTAATTCTTCCACAGACGAAACTGAATTTGGCTCACTGTAGACAAGACTTTTCATGCGCCCCCACACATGAAAATCCATGGGGGTTAGGTCCGGACTTCTTGCTGGCCATGGTAATGGCCCACTTCCTCCTATCCATTTGTCTGGACCTAACCCCGTATTTTGGTAAATTTGTGTGTGTGGGACAGCAAAAAAATTAGTAGTATTAACTAAATTGCATGACGGACACAAAAAAATGATGTCATCCCTATTATACTTAAATGCCATTAAATAGTATTTAAGAAAATGGGTATCATATGGGTTAAATGACAGAAGGGTTTTAAATTTTAGAACCCTTCTGTCATTTAACCCCTTAAGGAAAGAGTTTCCTAAAATCCGTTCTTAACCAAGTTTATAACTGCTTTAGTAGGTACCTCAGATTTCGTGATTAAACAGTGTGTGGTATTCCGCTTTTACATGTATAGAATTTGATCTCCACGCCACAACTAGCCTTAGCAACAGATACATTAGGCTATTTATTTATGTCCCCCTACTTTGAGAGTAACTCGTAATCCTTAAGTAACCTTTTACGAGGCACACGGGGAGAGAAAATAACTTTCATTGCGTTGAGACCACTGAGGCTTTCACTTGAATTATATAAATACGAAATCTCTTTGCTAATGTCGGTAGACTTTTATGAAAGGGACCAAAATAGATTGACGCTTTTTTCTGTAGTGAATGGTATGAAAAAATAATCTTACCTTATTTTTTATTTACGACTTTCACGTAACGCCATCTAATCTAGTGTCAAACTAAGCAGCTTGTATTACAAGTAGGACTACTGATAAACGTATTTATATTATACTTCTTAATACATAATTATGTACGTATCATTGAAAAATCACACCCAGACACAGAACCAAATAATGATCGTGCTTATCAAATAAACACTCGTGCTGGGTGGGAATCGAATCCACGACCTCTGGTATAGCAGTCAGGGTCACTAACCACTACACCAATAGGCTAGTCTGAAAAATTCATGCAATTTGTTGATAAATTACACCCAAACACCGAAATGATCGTGCTGATTACATAAACATCTGTCCTGGATGGGAATCGAACGTTAAAGATGAACGTATGACAATTGAAACAAATGACAACTCAATTGAGGTTAAGGACTTAAAATGCTCTTTGATATTTTTTCCCATCTAATTTGTAATTGGATGCCAGCTAGATCCGGTGCCCGAGTATCAAACCCTAAAATTAATCATCCTTAAATGAATATTAGCCTCAACTAAGTATTATTATTTTGCAAACAAATGTTAATTGGAAATCATTGGCTCGTTAAACACAGATTAAACAAACAAATACCATTAGGCCTTAGGGTAACCCCTACTTAAAGTGATTCGTTAAAATTGTAAGGCTATATCACAATCTGCTCATTTATTAGTTTACCTTTGGAAATAGAACTTTGACTAGTATGGTTTAAAGTTCATTTCAAAATTTATAAAGATTAAGCAAAGTGTGTAGTTTACACGAATTTATATTTTAAACGTGTTTCTCATAATTATGTTATTAAGACGTAGAACATGCTACACATTAGCTTAAAAAGGATAAAAAACTTCAAATGTATGAGAATGACATTTCTTTTTGACAAATACGGTGAGTTCGACTTGTCAGCTTAATACATTGGAGCGATGAAAGCGCCGACACAATGTAACTTGTCAACAGGCCACCGGCATTTGTTTTTGTCAACATACCACAAGGAAACATCGCATAAAGAATAGCGTGTTAACAGTCCATCGTTTACGAAGCCCACTTATTTATTCCCTGGACTTTATAACCCATTCTTTTAGTACAAAAACGTAACAAGCGTTTGCAAGCCGATAAAACTAACTAGCACATCAAAAATCACGCGAGTAAGAGTGGTGTAGTACAGTTGGTAATAAAAGGCAAAAAACATTAAAAGTAGCCAAATATTAAGTAATCTCTGTAAGGTTACACAATCTAAGAATTTTGTAAAAGCTTGCTAAACTCAGTATTTTAAATCGGCTTTTGTTGCTGACCGTACATACAAAATGTACATAAGAGACTGTAAGAGTAGCCGAATAGTATGGGTTATGCGAAAAATTGACGTGACGAGACGTTGGTTTAGTTGTGGGACATGCTTGTGGCATGCGAGGAACAGCGTGCTGTTTGGGAGTTTGTTGCGCCGTTTCTTCTACGTTCAAAAAGTGCTACATTGTAGCCTAATTTGAATACTTTTTTGATTTTGCTTGTCCAATGCCACGGATAGCAAACCAATGGCAAGAGTACCACAGCTGGCACGCGGCACAATATTTTGGGCACGTCACTGATATCTAAATTCATTAGGCATTAATAAGAATTTGTAAGAATATTAAAATAATCTTGTGCGTTCTGTGCGGGCTTTGATTAAACATTGACTATTTACTTTCATTCTTTTCTATGTTCTGCATAGTCATGCTTTCAAAAGAGCATAAAGACAGTGTCAAAGAGATTTTATTCAAGTAAATGGCTTACCGATACCGACATGAAAATTGATCTACTTAAGTACATACAAATCCATTTCGATATTGTGTGGAGAATGATTTATGATTTGTCTCGCTCCAGTGACTCGCGAGAGTACACTTAGCTTAATCTCATAATGTGAAATATTTGGTAAAGTCCTTCGTGATTGACAACGACAAAAAATATACCGTAAAATAAAAAAATATACCGTAAAATAATATTCTTTTACGGTATATTTTTTTCTTTTTCAACCACATTTAGTCAAATTCCAAACAGATTTTAGTTGCATTTTCTACATTATCTAAAATCTAAATTTAATATACTTAAGCATTTTATCAAGAAAAAAATGTTTTGGAGTACGGCAAAAAGGTCGTCCAATACAAATTTTGAATTGCTGATGACTATTTTAAATGTCATTGTACTTGTTTGAACAGCGTTCACTATTTTTTAAGGGATTATTTTTAGGCACCTTTATATTTTAAATGAAATTCACAAATTTTAAAAAGTTAGAAGTAACACTATGTCGTTGCAGTTGTCGAAACAAGACACTGTTCTATATTGCCTATTAAGCCATCTTCTTTTCACAACTAACAACGATATTTTAAACGTAATGGTGATTACGCAAGGATCCTGAATTTATAAAAGAAAAACTAAACAAAAGAAAGTCAATTATTGTCTCTAACGCAATCACCTTACATAGTAAGTAACAAATTCTACCTTACGTACATAAAATCAGTTTCTACCTGTAACAATATGGTTACAACGCCAGTAGGGCTGTCACGAGCAGATAAACACAGTTAGACGTAACCCTTATCTTCGTCTGTCAGTGCGTCGCCGTCGTACTAATTCCGCGATTCTTTTGTCATGCGATTATTTGTTGCGATTATCTTAAAAGCAGTCTTATGTTGTGTTGACAAAGGCATGTTTTTGTATAAAGAATTTTGTTGTTTTGGTATGTTTAGTGTGATACTTTTGTTATGTTTGTGTGTGAGTATATTGGTCTGCAATATTTATAGAATAATAGAAATGAAACTCGGATTTCCCAATTTATTCTCCACTTAAAACCCTCTTTAAGTCAGTATAAAAGTCACACTTTATACTCAGTTATAGAATAAAGGTATATGCATGCGTACGTGTGTGTATGTAAGTTTGAAACCACTCCACTTTTGATATTGAGGATTTCGTAAGGAGATAGCTGACACACTGGAATACTTTACATACACAAGCTTCTTATTACCCGACAACATCAGAGAGTTATGTTTTGCACCTATAACTGACATTCACGTAGATAAAGGCACGAGTAACTATTAACAACTAGTCTACTATAAACTGAAGCTCAAAATACGCTAACTCCCTCGGAACGTTGATCAGTGCCGTCTGATGTCTGTTTTAACATTATCAGTACGATGGAGGGAGACAACCCGTGATAAATGTGCTCCAATTTGATTAAGTAGGCTTGTACATTGACAGGACGACGTAACACACGGTTTGTGTTTAGTACTGAGTACTTTTTGCTCGTAAACTTTTGGTAATACGATTTTTTTTGTTAGTTATAATCGCCCACTGTACTTTAATAGTTACTTCATCGTCATCATTATCATCACCCTTTTGCAGTCCACTGCTGGACATAGAGCTCTCCAAGTGCGCGCCACTGAGATCTGTTTAAATAGTTATTTGTTTGTTTGTTGCAAAAAAAGGTTTAAAAAAAATGATGCATTTATTTCCGGCTTATACTGATAAAATAATAAGCAAACGAAAAAAAAAAAGTGTATGTACCTACCTAAAATACTATAAATAAAATTATCTGTACATCTTCTGAACTGTGGAATAGCTATGAAGTAGAGAATTCAATTCGTCTTAATTTAACTTACAAATTCCCACTACAAAGACATTTTATTACAACGCGATATCTAGTAAAATATTCACAAAAACGGACGAGTATTTAATTTTTATCGAATCAGGAATCAACGACTCCGTAACAGCCATACTTTATTGCTTTTAATTAATTTGATAACCGGACGTTATTTTTTATTTTTTTTTATTTTTATTTTATTTGGGAAACAAACAGATATGCTATAGCTAATAAAATACATACAAAATAAACAAAACACGATCCAGAACAGTTTCCACACTAAATTAAAACATTTGCGCCAAATGCGAAACTAAATAAAATTTAAAAAGAATTACAAACAAAAATAAACAATTAAGATAAAAAAAAGCAGAAGTTACCTTACATCTACGTATAGAGGAACAATATTAATTACTAGAAGGATGAACCAGACAGTCGTGAACAGATTTTTTAAATTTGGGCAAAGAGATATAAAATATGTCTATATTACAGCTATTATTAATTAGGTTATTGTACAAGCGGCAGGATCTTATTATAAACAAGTTGTTACCATAATTAGTTCGGGTGGTAGGCGTATAAAACAAAGACTTGTCACGAGAATTGAAACGCGGGCATCTTAGACTTATTTTGCTTAGGAGGTAAGAAGAGTCAACTTGATTTCTAACAATTTTATATAAAAATAATAAATCTCGTTCATTACGCCGGGCCTGTAGAGTGGGCAAATTAGGTAGACTTATGGGATTTTTATTATTTCTCCATGTCAAGTGCTTAACTAATTTATTTTGGATACCTTGTATCTGATCAATATAAATATTGTATTGCGGATTCCACACTACTGATGCATACTCGAGAATGGGTCTTACAATGGTCTTATACAGGAGTAATAATGTAGATAGGCGCTTAAAATCTTTGGAAACCCTCAACACAAACCCTAGTAGGCGATAAGCTTTATTAGTAACAGCAGTGATTTGGCTATCAAAGATTAATTTACTATCCAACTGCACACCCAGGTCTCGCACCTCAGACACCCTCTTAATATTTTCATTATTCATACTATAGTCGTATTCTATATATTTATTTTTTCTCGTATATGTGATGACAATGCATTTCTTAGTATTTATATAAAGCATATTATTATTACAGTAGTTACATAAATTATAAATGTCATTTTGGAGTTTGATGCAATCATCTTTACTCTTTATCACCTTATAAATTTTCTTGTCGTCAGCATATAACAAAAAGTTCGACTTATTGAAAATTGTTTGAATGTCATTAATATATATATTAAATAATAAGGGTCCGAGATGCGATCCCTGAGGCACACCAGATGTGATAGGTATAAATGTAGAAGAGAAACCTTTGATAGTAACAGCCTGTGTACGGTTTTCGACGTAAGACTCTAGCCAGCGCAGTAGGTCACCATGTATCCCGATTACCTCAAGCTTGTGTATGAGTAATCGATGAGAAATTTTATCAAATGCCTTTGAGTAATCGGTATACACGACATCGACCTGAAAACCGTTATCCATAGCCATGACTACAGTATCAATAAATTCGCACAAGTTAGTTTCGGTCGATTTCCTACTTACAAAACCATGTTGCTCAGGTATCAATATTGGTTTGACAAGCGGGGTAATAAAGTCACAAACAATACATTCGAACAGCTTAGGGATAACACTTAGTTTCGATATAGGACGATAGTTTTTAATGTCATGTTTATCGCCACCCTTGAATATTGGCACAACAAAAGACCGCTTCCACAACAGTGGCATGGCACCCAATTGCAATGATGCATTGAAAAGTTTATGCAAAGGGATAGACAAGGTCTTACAACACTTTTGAAGAAATAGTGCTGGGATGCCATCGGGGCCAGAACCCTTTTTAGTGTCTAATTTTTTTAGATATTTAAAAACTGTGTCTAAGGAAATATTAATTTTATTAAGGTTCAACGATGTGTGATTAGCAGTGCCACATGATGTGATTAGCGGATTTCCTAAATCATTCTCAAAAGCGGAGCCAAAGTAGGTGTTGAAAAGACCAGCAATAGTCTCACCATCAGAGGAAAACACATCGTCTAGGTGCAAACTATCGGGCAGACTATTTGAGTTTTTTTTAGAATGGACATAGGCCCAGAAATGTTTACTGTTCTTAGCTATATTGTTTTCGATTTTACTTATATAATGATTGTAACACTCCTTAGCAACTCTCTTTTGCCTATCTCTCAAGAGCACAAAAGTTAGATAGTCTCCATAACTACCATAACGTTTCCATTTCTTATGGAATTTTAATTTTTCTTTTATAATTTTCACTAAAGCGGAAGAGTACCATAGTGGATACTTATTATTATTCATGGTTGTTTTAGTAGGGACGTGATCGCTTATTATTTTCTCGAGAACATTGTAAAATTTTGACAAAGATTCATCAATATCATTTTCTCCTATAATACTATCCCAATCAATACTACTAAGATGATCATTAATTATGTCATAGTCTGCACTTCCAAACAAACGTATCACCGCAAGCTGGGTACGCAAATTTTTAAAATTCATATTAGGTATACTAATATTCAGAGCTGGGTGATGAGGATCTTCGCTAACTAATGGAGATATACATTTCGCAACATTGCAGTTACAATTACTAACAACCAAATCAAGCATCCTGTCATTTACGTTCCCGATTAAATTATGTTGTGTAAAGTTGTTAAATGACAAAAAGTTTGACAGCGCCAGAGCTAAAGGATCCCTTGTTGAATTTAAGACAGTGTCATTTGGTAATATTTTTATCCAGTCTGCATTTCTTATATTAAAATCTCCAACTATTGCAAACCGATCATTTGGATTATTGACAGCAGATTGAGAAATTTGAGCATAAAATGTCTCCTCATCACTCAGCTGGAGACAATTCTGGGGGAAGTAACAACAATATAACCTTAGTTTTGAGTTTTGAGAACGTTCCTTTATAAGAATACTTAATGACAAAATATCAGCCGATACTAAATTATTTGATGGGCTAATACTGACATCACTAATCGTTAAACCTTTTTTAATAGCAATAATTACACCTCCACCCATCTTGTCTGATCTGGAGGTATAATCTCTATCACATCTGTATACACTGTACCTATCATCAAATAATTCGGAATTAAAAATGCCTGGTAACAGCCACGTCTCACTTAAACAAATTATGTCATAGGCACAGAGTAGTAAATTACTAAAGAATAAGCTTGTCTTAGTACGTAGCCCACGAACGTTTTGATAGTAAATGCTTATATCAGAGAGCATTTTTAAAATAAAATTTAATACAATTAAATATAACATTTACATAACATACTGTTATGGGATGCCCCAGTAGCTCTCCCGAATAAATGGAACCCGTGCAAGCAATTATAGAACTTGTACAATAGTTTTCGAACCGCATGATAAATAACCACAGTACCTGTCTTATTACGACACGTATTGAAATTATATAGCTAAACAAATTCACTAATGTCTGATTCTGCCTAAGAAAAATACTCGTAAAAAATGACATAAAATATAAAGAAATAACTAAAAGGAACAAATGAATACTATTAACTCTTCTTAAACTAATTTTTTTAGATCATCCTCAGATGAAATATGAATAGCAGTGCTTGAGTCAGTCTTTCGTGCCAATATTGAGAAATTCTTGACCCACACGTATTTATACTGCTTTTCTACAGCTAGCTTTTTCACTTTGTTCAATAAGATTTTTTTGCAGCTTGTTAAATGTTCATTAAAATAAATACGGGATGTGTTCTCGGAGTAACCAATGTCGCTCGCTTTTATATCTTTAAACTCCCTCAAACGGGATAAAAATTCGTCCTTTTTGTATCGGGCCAAGAACCGTACTATTACTGGCTTAGGCTTCTTAAGATCCTTGTTCAAGTGAGCTACTCTAGTAATAAAATCAATATCAGTCTGCGGGTTTAAGGGACATTTAGCATAGGTAGCCAGCTTCGACAGGGCATTTATCAAATTTTCTCCATTCTTCTCAGGTAGGCCTATAATTTCAATATTAGAACGTCTACCCCACTGTTCTTGCTTTTCAATATTACCCTCAATAGACTTTAATTGGCCACTCAGATCACTTATCTCAAGTTCTAAAGTATTTATTTTTTTCGCTTTATTATCAAGACAGTTTATTTTTTCCATGACTGTATCATATTTCGCGCTTAAAAACTTAACATTATTTTGTAGATCCGTGACTTCAGACTTCAGTTCCAATAGGGTACAGTTAATGTTGGAAAAGGCTGCATTAATCTCCTCTTTGACAATACTCCGTAGTGCTTCCTTAGATATTGAAATAAAATCCTCCTTAACATTAGCTACGTTTTTTCTTATGGTAACATTTTGTTGCGATGGGGAGGCTTGTGGTGTTGCAATATCAGTTTGTACGGAACATCCAGAACAAAGCCATGATGACATTGAGCGTCGGTCAGGTACCTCATCTTTATTTGGGAAAGTACATTTAATATGATAATTATCACAACATTGTCTACATATCAATTCTTTGTTAACGTTCTTGGTACGTAGACGACAGCATTTAAAATCCATGGTTAGTCCGGTGTAGTCAAAAAGTGTAATCACAGAAAGCAATATCTGAACGCACTTTTATGATGCTTAAAATTGAGGTGTATTCAAACATGGAACGCAACGCCGTGCGTTTCGGTGCAACGTAGGTTGGTAGCACTGCTGGATGCACCACTGACACTGCGCACGCCAATTTAATCCTTACGCGTTGCACATAACCGTGAGAGTCCCATACACACGCGTTATTATTCACAGAAACATGCACTTTTTATAGTTATTGTTTATTACTATTTATTTACTTTCTTCGTGAATGTAACATGCGACACAGTTAGCACTGGATAAAGATAAGCGATTATATGCACTTTTACATTAAATGAACTAGTAAAGTGTTAAGAAATTAATATTTTTACGGGGAGGTTATACTATTGATGTTATTTAGGCGCGTTCCAGACGCAAAAAAAAAAAAAGTTATAACTTGGAAACACGAGTCACGATACCAATTTATATTAAAGTTTTTGATTTTACTCGGCATTTTTGTAAGTGTACTATGAATAAAAAGACAATGTAATTGTGTAAACTTAAATCACAGTAAGGATTTTTTTTCTTGTGTTGCGGGTGATTTTATAATATAGAAATCACATGCGCAAAGACACCCAGACTTAAAACATGCACACAAATGAAAAATCACATTAGGTTCTGATTCAGGTATAGTAAGTGCATGAAGAGTTTTAACGCATTTCCATACATCGGCAAAAAACGCGGATGACGTATCATAGCGGTTCGTGCTAAAAACATGTGACTGCTAATTCAAAACACAGTTTACTTGAATTCCAGTCAAAAACAAAACTGCGGCAACTCTCAAGTTCTGTAAAGTCGTTCAAAAAGAAACAGAGCACAAATCCATCCATTTGATAGGTTTAGTCAACAAGAGTCTGACACTTCCCACTTCCTCCTCCGAGGAGGTTGGTGTCCATAAGGATTCTCCCGTCTTAACAATAAAGAGGTAGGTATAGTAACCAACTTACCACTTAACATCAACATCGTCCCACGAAGGTTACATTAAACAAAACAGTTGACGTTCTGACAGTGAGCATACAACATGCTACACAAAGCCTATTACTTAATCTAAGTAACATAAATATTTGATATTAACCTGTAACGTTCTTACATTGCCTTCGGGCTGTTTGTAAAGGTGCTTCCACACCGGTGTTCACAAACATTCGTAAATATATAAACTACATATTTATTTAAAAGTTTTGCTCGCTGTGTGGGAGTAATTAAAATATGTAGAAATGTTTCTAGACATGATAAAAATTGCAGATACAATTTATAGCATGTGCTGTAGTCCATTAGAAATGGTTTACTGTGGACATTTTTCAACGATCAGTCAGTTTTTGCAACGGTACAAAATATTTTATAACTCAGAATCATATGAAATTAAACATATTTTGCAGGTCAGAACGGAGATATTTATTTGAAAGTTTACCGGTTGCTTACATCTAGACACGTAACCAAATTAAAGTGCGAACTAGAATTTGACTCTTTGAGTCACGGTACAACGCCATCTAGTGTCTTTACCAGTAAACTATGAATATAATTAAATATACAAAGAACAGAAGGCAGTTTCCTACTCTTCTGTGCACCTGTGTGGGTTCATTTTAGTAGTGCGAGCCTTAGAATGAAAAGATATCATTAAAATTATAATACTTTTTGTTTACGTAGGCTGGGCGCTGGAGGCAAGACTTTCTAATTCGACCATTACTTGTTGTTGATTCTAATTTAAAGCTTGTTTTGTTTTTGATATTCTCTTCGGCATAGCGTTTTTTATACTATGTAGGAGTCGACTTTTAGTCTAATTCGAGTTGGTTGTAAGTATTGGGTAATGGACTGACTTAGGTATAAACTAATTAGTCTGTCATATAGACTTCCAAAAAATGTAGGTCACGTACTTTTTCTTTTATCGCGTAAAAAAAAGAGACTATACACAGAGTTGAAATCTCGTGTGACGTCATATGTCAATGCACTTTTATCGACAAGTGACGGTACGTTTCTTCCCCTAACTTTCAAACAATTCACCATCTTTGATTTGTCCTCTTCGTTGTTTTTTTTGAAAATCTGTCTAAAGGATACCTATATTTTTAACATTTATATTTAAAACTCCTTTTATGACGAAATCTTATGTCAAATGCATACCTTTAGAAAAGGAACAATAATTAAATATTATTTACAAAGAAAAGGGCATACGTTAAAATCTTCTTAAGGTTATTAAGGTATATTCTGTGTCTGAAGTATTAATTTTCTATAGCCATGAAATATTCAGACAAAGTAGCAATTAACGAACATAGGAACTCGTTACTCTTGTTTACCAAAATGGTCAGGTAATTAAGGAGGATTTAATTAAACCCATTTAATAAAAGTTTTGGGGTTTTATCTTTCTTTTATGTTAATTTGATAGCTGAATTGAAATAGCTTAATTTGATAGCCGAAACTGTGATAGCTTAGTGGCAAGACCGTAGGACTGCTAAGTCAGAGGTCTTGAGTTCGATCCCCACGGCGCGCACCGACTTTTCCAATGTTGTGTGCGTTTAAGAAATAAATATCACAGCTTCCGTGTTTCGGAAGGCACGTAAAAACGTGGGTCCTGCGCCTGATCTCTCTCCGGTCGTGTCGGATTACCGTCCCATCGGGCTATGAGAGTAAAGGAATAGAGAGTGCACCTGTGTTTGCGCACACGCTTGTGCACTATAATATGTCCTGCGTAGCTGGCTGGTGTCATAGTAACACTGGCCGCCGTGGCCGAAATCGGTCGGACCGCTATTATTATTATGTAGAGTTTTTTTTTATACCGCCCCAAATTAAGTAGGTATAGTGACAATTTCGAAATAATATATTGCTATTGTCTGCTGTTTCAGTCGATTATATTTTGAAGCTTTGCGGTCTGTCATAAAAATCTGCAAATTAGTTTTGTCATTCTTGAATTTTAATGAGAGTTACAAATAGTGATTTAATTACATATTTATGAAGTCAAGATTAGTTGACGCAAAAACGATCACAATTCAAAACTTAATGTAGCTATTAAAATAAGGTCCACATAATTAACCTGGGGATGTAACCTCACATAATTTTCAGTACCGATCGTAAACGTCACTATAATGTATCCGAATATCGGATTATATACGAAAATTGTTCGGATATCCAGCGGTCGAATACACGGATAATCAGATTACACCTGCAAGTTACGAGCTCGAATTTAATATTGGGATATGGGTATTCCCTATACAGTGTGTTACGAAAGATTTATTGAACCATGTCGTGAAAGCGAGATGGGTTAGAATCCGGCACATACTTTAAATCTAATGGTTAACGTATTTTTTCACTCGGTTATTACATAGGTATGATTTTAAATCAAGCAAGTACATATATTATGATTTAATATAAAATAAATGTTTATTCATTACTTAGATATGATTTTGAATCTAGCATATACATATATTATGATTTAATTAAATAAAATAAATGTTTATTGTGTAAGACACTTTTTTAACTTATCGTAGAAATGATTGCAAAAGAAAATCAGCTCTATTCTTTAGCATGTAAAAAGTTATTTTCTGTTTTATTTTTCTATAAAACTCTACAAGGTTTTTACAGCCTGTATTCCATAGCTTTAACATCCTTTAGTAACACTTATTTTGTATATTTGTTTCAGCTGCATTCCTAGTACGTTGAAGCGTCGTGCCGCAGAGATTCCGGTGGCGTCGGCGGCGCTCGTGGCGCGTCCCGGCTTGCTCCATGATCGCGTGCGTGCGCTGCGACAGCTGACATGAGCTGAACGACGTCATGTCCACTAAGAAACACTCGCCGCAACCCAGTAAGTGCTGGTAGACTAGGTTTAATTAAAAAGGATTAAATTTTATTGTACCTAGATTAAATTATACCTAATAATGACACCAGGAAACCTATACTTCGAATAGTAACGAGAGAATTTCAGTGTGCCGAAATGCGACTACTAGCTACTTGTAACTTTTGATTATTCAAAAAGGATTCAATTCTATTGTGCGTAGACCTAATAATGACACCAGGAAACCTAGACGTCAAATTATAACGAAAAAAATTCACTGTGAAACGTGACTACTAGCTACTTATTATATTCAACTTTTTTTATTCGATTACGTCTTATTATTTTTGATCAATGTACACACGTAATAGCAATGAGACGGCGGTGCCAAAAGCTTGAGCTATATTTGGATGCACCGTGCAAACTTTTTGCGTTTTTTATTCAGCCTCTACTTTTTGCTTTAAATGGCAGTCGAAAGTAGTCTGAATGAATATCTAATTTTTACATTTAAGAAGAAACGTCTTACAAGTTCACGTGCCTGTGGCATAACTCTATTTAATGCAAAATAGAGCATGTTATAAAATGTAACATAATTCCTAGTGCTTTTCTAGGTTACCTAATAAAACTGACATAATAAATCATAAAAAAATAAAGATAAAACATTAAGTAAAAAATACAAACGCAGCGAGAAAACGCAAAACGAATGATAAAGTGTGCCTTAGGGAAATACCACTTTTTATACCAAACATAAATGGTTCTTTAGTGTCATAAAGAACAAAAGCTTTGCTCTACAAACCGTTTTTGACTCTACATTTAGGCTTTTTAAGATACAACGAAAATAAGTACGGAGCGAAGAAATTAAAACAAAAGAAGAATGAGCTATTGTGAAGGTATTGAATAATGCTTTGGCGAAAATTACCGGTTGTTTAGTGAAAATTAATTTCAAGGTTGGTGATCTCCGAAGAAGTGAGAGTCTTTTGTTTTCTCGCCTTTTTCCGTGCTGTGGCGGGGTCAAAGTCAAAACTTGATTTTGACTTGAGAAATGCACAGCATTACAATAAGCAGTGTGATAAAGGGTAACGTTAAAAAAATAGTACCTAATATACACTTTTTTTTTTGTATCGCTGGATTCAATGAAATGCCCTTAGGCACAACTGGGTATCTGACCTCGACAGCCCATTATAAAAATTACAAAAGGTTTTCATTTAATTTGGTCGCAAATAAATTACAATAGAGATAGCACCTATTGTACCACGTAACAAACACCACAACTTTTAAAAAAGTTACTTGACAGAGTATTTTTGTACAATATTCATTTAGCAAATCTACGGCCTGTTAAATACATCGTCACATTTTAATTACAATTCTTAGTATGCGTCTACCTGTTAGACTCATATTCTCTTGTAAGTCTTTAAATAGAGATCATTCTCTTTCACGTTATCTTCTGAATGAATAAAAAGAATGCTAAAAAAATCACTTTTAAATTGGTGATCGTTGTGATTCGTTGTACTATGGGATATACGTATGTATTTAAAGATACATAAGTAGGTTTATCCGTTGTCTAGTACTTAAACAAGCTTCTTAGTATGCTTAACTTGAGACTAGAGGGAAAGCTGAATATTAGTATTTTCCTTTTAGTTTGTTATACTTTTTATATTTTTGGTGTAAATTTCCATTTTCCCTTTCTTTCTAACTCTTCATGTCTTGAAAAACAACGTCGTTACAAATTTTAATATTTCTAACCTTTCTATACACACCTATAACTCATAAAAACAATATAACAAACGTTTTCCATAGCCCCAACGGACCGCCCACACCCAAGTCGTAAACACAGACTTAATTTACCGTTTCGTGGAAAAACAAAAGCTATCAAATAACTACAAGTTTTACGGTAGAGCCGCGAGGGTTTTTTGTATAAACATTAAAATTTTCGACGGATTCGCAGAATTTCTTTAAACGAAAAATCCGGTTAAGTGAGAGTCGGTCTCAAATACGAAGGGATCTATTTATTTATCTGTACAATAGCATAAAATCATACATATAATTAATTTGTAACTGTAACTACACTATTGCATTACATATGGTCTTGTAATAATAGTTGTACCTAAGTGGTAAAAAATAAATAAATATAACAAGGAACCCATACAACGAAAGCCTCTTATTTTTTCACTCTGTATAATATTTAAAACGTTATAACGGTTTACTCACGCGTATTTATCGGGATAGCCCGACTAGTTTCGGACCCAACCGGAGTCCTTAATCATGAGCTGATGATTAAGGACTCCGGTTGGGTCCGAAACTAGTCGGGCTATCCCGATAAATACGCGTGAGTAAACCGTTATAACGTTTTAAGTATGAATCATCCTCACGAAAGTTATTATAAAAATACTGTATAATATTAGTATTTGTTACTATGGAAGTAAGACAGTATTTGATCTGTAAAAAATCAAGTGTGTTACTATCACGGTTTATAATCAGTTTGGTGACTGACAGACGGACAGAAAGACAGCGAAGTCTTAGTAATAGGGTCCCGTTTTACCCTTTGGCTACGAAATCTTAAAAAATAATTTTGTAAAAGTTATTCAGAAGGAACTCTTCAGTGTGTATTAAGTAAACGTTATGTAAATCAAGTTTTTGATGTAGGCTGCGTTAGCTTTTGAAATCTATTTTAATAATTAACGTAAAACACGTTGGTTCAACAAATTGAATTATTTGAGATAACAGAGCGTGGGATAGTACAAACGTTATCTCAAGTAACAAAATATGTACGGCCTCTGTACCACGAATTGTATTGACAATTATGTATCCGTAACGTTAACGTTAAACGTGTTTGTTGCTCACTGGATTATTTGCAATATAAAAAAGTTGTAATGTGCATAAAAATATTCAGGAAATCCACATGAATACGCAAATAAAATAGACCATTGACTGCCCTGTTGGTCTAGTGGTTAGTGGACGTGACTGCTACACCAGGTATCGTGGGTTCGATCCCCACCCAGAGCAAATGTTTGTGTGACGAGCATAATCATTCGTCCTGTGTCTGGGTGTAATTTATCAATCGTATGTTTGTGTTTAGATATAAATAAGTATATGTATCAGTTTTCTAGTATTTATAATACAGGATCTGCTTAGTTTGATACTAGATGGCGTTAAGTAAAAAACAATGGAATCGTGAATCTAGGATGCTATCCGTCAGAGTTTTTCACCGTTTCACCGCGGTCCTAGTTTAGTCCGACTACAACATTAATGTGAAGTACTATAACTTAAAACACCGTTCTCCATACGACATACGACATACGAAACTCGGATACAAATGCGTTTTGATAACTATCTTGGTAGGAGCTCGAGTATAATTTTATTATAATGTTTATGTTTATGGGATTTGAAATCGCCAAGCAATCGTAGTAATTTTCCTTCTCTATGTAGGTAGAGGTGGAATATTTCCAATGATGGAATATTTGCAGGCTCATATTATTACCAACTAGCTGCTGCCCGTGACTTCACCCGCAATAATGTCAGTTATAGATAACTGAAAAAATAGGCGGACTGACGGAATCGACTAAAAAGTAGTCTATGTGTTATCCAGAGTGTTAGCTAACTCCACCCAAAATTTAATGACATAGCCATTTGAACGTGAAAGGGTAGCAAACATCTATCCATTCATCCATCTTGCGTCATACAAACTTTTGCGTTTATAATATTAGTAAGATCCTTTAACAATGAAATTCATAGTGATTCCTTGGACGTCTTTAGTAATTCATCCGCTAATGAAATTCTGGAGAAAATCTATTCAGACAATGTAATTAACAGCCTTGTATTTATGACTCTCCTAATTGCGGCGACATCAAACAAAAGGGATAATAAAACCTCCTTCGAGTGACGTAATTGCTTGTCCAAGATTTTCTGTCTCTCTCCTATATGTATGGATAGATAGAAAGGGATAATCTAGTCGTAAAACAAAGGAGATATTAAGACGTAAGCGTTAATTTGATTGTGAATATTTGAGTAAGAATGTGTGGTATTTACTCATTGGTCTCGCTAAATACCTTTATTAATAGAAAAAATAATACATTAAGTATCACAAACGCCCAAATTACTGCAATATCTGGTTTGATCATGGGAAAGCTGGATTGGATTTTTACACAAACAAAAATGCAAAATAGAAGCCCCACTATAATAATAAAACAGTTCCGTCTGTCAATATATTCAGAAATTGCCCGTTTCAAAATGACACATCATTTATCACGTAGCGAAACTACGCACCCACATCAACATTTATTTGAAAAGTCGCATTTGACGTAGACAGATGCTACGAGTTCGTAGCGTTTTCGTAGCAGTGCTACGCTCACGCGATACGTTTAAATTCAGATGCTGTTGGTGAATTTAGTACAAATTATGTAGTTTTAACTTGCTACGAAAGCATTTAATGTAATTACTAGCTTCATATGTGGTGCTGTTTCGTCACTGCATAGAACAAGTTTAAAACTTGTTCAACGCGGGTATAAATTGAATATTCGAAATATATTAAATATCACCAACAAACTATTTAAGGTTTGACAAAGTTTTGATTTCATTTAACTGAACATGTTCATTTAACTTTAACTGAACATAAATCTTTGGATAAATAAATAAATGTGTTCATAAACTCATTAGGATTCAGTAAAAGTCGTTGTAAACTACACATAAAAAAATGACACCGAAAAATTAAAAATTGTCGCTAAATGTATAAAAGTTATCAGGTTCACTTGCTGTGATAAGAGGATTTTTAAGATTTTCCATACATCAAAATAGGTCTAGAAATTATGTGTCTAAAAAAATTGGGTTATAATATGAATAGATACCTAATTCCTGATAACAAATTTTTGAACAGTCGTGTAAAAGAGAAACATATCACACCAAAATACTTTTACTCCCATCCTTTCATTTCGCATCCAGTATTGGTGAACTTTGAAAGTAAAAATACTCACAAAAAACTTCTACTGTACGTCTAGCTTTCAACATCTGGCTGTGCCAGCAAAATGATGAAGAGCAAAAAGTCTAGTCGTCGGTACGTATTGATCCAATGGGTGTTTGTCGATGAAAGTACAGTGTTTCTGAATGAAACCAATATAACGTCCTTCTAAATAAATATCGTTAGTGGTGATTTTTATTATCTATCCGTTTATTTCAGGCATCAAGGCCCATATACATAAATATATAGGTACAATACTATACTACAATACCACTTAAAAGTAGTATAAATATATATAACATATCGTGGTGATGATCGTGGGCCTAAACGTTCAAAACCACTAAGATGATTAAATGACTCAAAGGAAATAACGAAATATTTAAGTCATGCTGTTTTTGTCATTTCTTTTGTCAGTGATAAAAACCACACAACATGTGGCATAATGACGTGACTATCAAAACCAAATACCATTTTCATTATAATGACATCGGTCACAAATTCAAAACAGACCGCAGTATACGAAATGAATACAAAGCTGTAATAAATTTACATCTGTAGCGAAATAGTTGGGAACTTCTGAATGCCTTACCTGAATACTAAATGTGTGCCGTGGCTTTGTCCGCTCAGCATTCGTAATTTACGACCACCACCTACCACGTTATCTTAAAACAAGCGGAAAGTAGTGGAAGCAAGACGCCAATATCCAAGTTGTAGAGCGCCATCTTGCTTCCACAAAGGCAACTGTCTGCTTCAAGTTTTGGTGGTAAGACCCGTGTGTGTAACAAAGCTTTAGTTTTGATCGCGTTTAGCTTGCAAATGGTCATTACTCCTTATGTTAGCTTACGTAAAAGTTGCAATGTGACGTTGTGTGGGCGGTACAATAATTTCTCGACCATATTTTCTTTATTGTACACAAGCAAAGTATCTATTAAATACAGATACCTTGAAAATAAAATTTACACAAACATTTGTCCTAGGTGGGAATCAAACCCCCGACCTCTGGTATTACCATAGCAGTCAGGGCTACTAACCACTAGACCAACAGGCCAGTCGAATCGTTTGAAGATACATACATGCTCGTACATACAATTACTAAGTCAAAACACATATATTGTGGTAACTGCAACACACGAGCGCTTTGTGTAAGGAATTAGAGATTAGCAAACAGCCTCTAACGGCTTGTTGTTGTGTTAGCTTTGTATAATATAAGGTTTTTAGATAATCCTTTTGGTCAGTATACAGGTGTGATATTGGAGTAAAACATAAAAGAGTCTGTTGGTGATTGTTTACAATTAGAGTTGATTTTTAAACACAATGTCTATCGCATACTGATAGGTTATCCCGTAGCTTTTTGTCACAGATGTATTTTTATTTTGATTCAGTGCCGCTTAAGGAATACAGGATGTAAAAACATTTATTTACATCCTATATTCCCGTATTTTGTTATCCATCTGTGCTTCCGTTCGTTTTATCTCATCGGCTATATAAAAATGTATCCAATTCAATCATAATTCATCTTTCCCTTCTTCTATTAAAATGTATAACACAACTTTAAAAATGTATCCAATTCAATCATAATTCATCTTTCCTTTGTTCTATTAAAATGTATGACAAAACTTCCTCAACTACATGATCCACCATCACACAAGTTTACTATCTTAGTTAGGTATAACTACATTTTCTAGATACATATTAACATCAACTTTCAAGTCCTCCGCCTGAATGCACGTTTAATTCGATTAGAGCGCACGCTACATATCATGTCACTTGGCAATTTAGAACTTAATATATATTACTTAGTCATATTAATAGTAATAGTAAAGGAAAAATATCAGTACAGTTATACAATGTATATATAACTCATTGACTGGTCTGTTGGTATAGTGGTTAGTGGTCCTGAATGCTAAACCTGAGGTCGCGGGTTCGATTACCACCTAGAACAAGTGTTTATGTTACGACCATTTAGTTTATGTGTCTGGGTGTAATTTATCTATAAGATATATGTTTTTAGTAACATAGAAGTATGCTTATCAGTTGTCTAATACTCATAGCTTAAGGTGTTTAATGACTAGATGGGAAAATTTTAATTTAAAAAAAGCTTGACATTGCAAAACAAAGTATACATTGGAACATACAGACGGTAAGCGACTTTGTTTTATAGTATGTAGCGATAATTAAATGTCAATTTAACCTAAACAGTATCGTATAATAATTAATTAATTTATGCGCATATTTAGTTTGAATTTATTATAACAAGGACTTGAATCCTGTTAATCGATTTACATTATGTTGATAACCGTGGCAACGCTAATCTCAAGTTTGGGATAACTTCGAACCGACATTATGTGGTATCAAGGTTTAGGCCCAAACATACTTTTAAAACACGACGCTACGCCATGCCACACGACGTGTGTAATTAAGATAGATAGAATATTCTTTATTGCACACCACATTAGAAACAGATTTGACTGATGTAAAAGTTACATGGTCCCACAATGGGCGGTCTTATCGCTAAGAGCGAACTCTTACATTGTCTTATCGCTAAGACCGATTGATTAACACATGATTGTTAATCAATCTAATACATGTACTATGGTGAGATGCACACAGAAGACATAGGCACGGTAGCGTGGCGAAGGTTTTTGATAGTATGTTTAAAGCATTATGTTTATGCAGTGATAAATCTTAGAAGTATTCATGGTTAGTTAATTGATTAAACTTTGTAACTTGTCAATATATCCTCGGTAAGACAGGGATACGATGCGATGTGTATTTGTTTTCTATAACAGGACTTAACACGTATAGATGTGACTTTAAGATCTGGTTGTGGAAAAAAATCTGCGCATGTAATAGAGAGCTCACTAAAGCACAAATCAATTCTTAAACATCAAAAAGTTAAAGAGGCTCTTCATTATCTAGTGTAACAAAATAGAAACTAACCTAATTATAACAATATTGTAATTGAAATTCTCGCTAAACCGAATATATTTGAGAATGTGTTTGTTACAAAATCCATGTACACCGTTAATTTTAAGCGGAATGTTAAATATCTAAGTTAGAGGGTAACGCCGAGATTGTTTGCGCATATGCTTAGTCTACATTATTTATTTACATTTTTTTTCGTTTTTAATTTAATTATTGCTAGCTGTTGCCCGCGATTTTTGAGTGACATTTTGACCTTTCCTGATATTACACAATTCTTCTATACCTACCGAACGCAGTTATTATAACTTTCCAACAACATTTCCAACAACTATTATTATATTTTAGTCAATATGTACAAAAACTTAACAAATTATACTCTTATTAAAGCCTTCCTCGAAAACTACTCTATACAGTGGCGAAAACAGCATGAAAATTTGAGCAGTAGTTTTTGAGTTTATCGCGGACATACAGACACGGCAGAGGATTTGTTTGTTTCATAATATTTAGTGGTAATTATTTACCAATTTAATACTGTCATTAC
The DNA here is from genome assembly GCA_941860345.1 of Chrysodeixis includens. Taxonomy (NCBI): domain Eukaryota; kingdom Metazoa; phylum Arthropoda; class Insecta; order Lepidoptera; family Noctuidae; genus Chrysodeixis; species Chrysodeixis includens. The sequence goes on along the minus strand of OW796114.1, from coordinate 6,642,409 downwards.
AGGTAAGTATCACCAAATGCTTATAAACTTATATCTTTACATAACACTAAACAATGTATGTCTTCTATTTAATATCTATTCTATTTTACAATAAACTATAATAAGAAAACGTTTGTAAATGATCATGTTTATAATACAATTACGATACGCATAGAGGTAAAGCTCACAGCTTTGTGAATTTGTGATCACGTCGAGCGTAAGCAATTAGAGGCATTTAGGCATGTTCGTGTTAATTCCCATTACGCTAATTGATCTTCGTATATCTAGTACAGCTTGTAAGATATATTGAATTCACTAAAATAGAGCAGTCAGTAGCAAATACGAATTTAAGCTAGTTGTAGCATAACTTTTTATTTAACAACACAATTTTTACTTTATTTATTCTTTTAAGAAAACAATGAAAACAATCTGGATTCCAATTACGAATTGGCGTCTGTTTTCGCCAGTTTGCACGTGACGAAGCTCAGATCAAAAGACCGTGAGAAAAACATGAGTTAGGCATATAGGCGTTTTTGGTTTTCATATTATTCCATACATAAATTGCCTTCGCCATGACAAGACAGCACGCTTCTCTAGAGACATGTCTTTCTACACCGTGTAGTATTCCTCCTACAAAAAACTTAAAACTAGACTTAACCAAGTCAATCTAACCGTTCTCAAATTTTCTCTTAACACACACAGTAGATATACATTTTTATTAATAAACAAAATTACAAACGACGCACAAAACAAAATCCCATCACCGTTTATCCGTACTAACATTCCGGGCCTAAACTATAGCAATCAAGGACGACCCGGAAACTAATTAGGAGTGTTTTATGTTGAACTTTGCGCCACCAACCGAGGGTCAGCGCAGTGTAAATAGTTTATTAATTAACAAGCGGCCGGCGAGTTGTTTGGTAAATATGTGGGACTGGACTTTGTGTGATATTTTTTGCATTATTGAGGTTGATATTTGGATTTTTATTGTCATCAACAAGCTGGCTTTTATCTTTCACGTAATTATGCCTTTCGGTGTTACCTGCAAGATTGCCGCAGATATTAACGTGTGGCAGAAGAAGACATGCTGCGCCGACCCCAAATAATAATTGGGATAAGGGCAGGGAATGATCTGATGTAAAATATGCACTTCGGTATGACTGATACTAATTCTTGTGCCAATCCACCTCCAGATCTTTAGAAACTTTTTAAAACCTTCCAAAACTTTAGTTGTAGCATCGACCCATTCCACTCTCTGGGGACCGATCGCAGAGGTTTTTGCCCTTGCTTTAGTCAGCATTCTGTCACAGCTTTATTTCACGTACCGTGACTTTATACGGTTAAAAATCCTGTCTAGCTCGATTTCTTGCTTGATAACCTATACCACTCGCCTATCCGTGCAGTCTATGAAAGTAAAATAGAACGTTCGTTTTCTAGTTATGTACTAATCTAGTTCCTTATTTATCGTGTTTTTATCACGATAAGTAGACGCTAATTTTCTGAACTCAATTAGTTCGACTAGCTTCCGCGCTGCGTCAGCTCATACTTAAGGATTCCGTTTGGCTCTAAAACTAGTTAGGCTATCTAGATAAAAACGCGTAAGTAAACCAATAACATATAATTATGGATCACGTTAGTTATTACAATAAAATCATAATTGGTTTCGGCTCTATACAACAATATTTTTATATCAGTACGGACCAAAATAAATCTAAATTAAAACGTTTATTTCATTATAAGCTACATTCCTACAAAATCAACATCTATCCACTTTCAAACAGCCCTGCTTACACGTACACAAGCACATAGGCGTCATAGGTACCTACTACCTACTAATACTTACCCCTTTGCGTTGGAAATCTTTTCACACGGTATAATAAGTTCGTGACGCGGAAAACACTGACAAAATGAGATGGATTATAGGAAAATGATGCAGAAGTATTATTAATCAAGTTTAGTATGAATATTGTTGAGGAATTGAGCAGAGTTTTAGTAAGTAAAGTATCTTGCTATTTGTAGAGCGCACTAGACTCATGGAAGAACAATTGTAGAGGTTAAAACAATTATTCGTAGAATGGAATATAAAATTATTTATTGTGCACCGTAATAAAAGTTGTGAAAAAAATTACATACAGTAAGGCTGTAACGGCGATCTCGTTGCTAATCTATAAATAAGTAATTCGACAAAAGAAAATATATTTGAAATGGTTAATTTCACGAAAAATAGTTTATGCAAACGTAATCTGTTAAGTATACGACATGATGGTTATAGGAATACATTTATTTTTACGTGGTACATTTGTATTTCCCGCTATTATGACAAAAACACATTATTTCATAACAAGAGCTTGCTAATCAAATAACCAATACCCAAATCCAAAAACTCATCCAAAACTCGAAAACTGCTTGAACAATTTGGCGAATTTTCTTTTCAAATGAAAGTCAGAAAAAAGTTTGAATGGTGCACGGACATAGCTGCGAGAAATAGCAGGTATTCCATAAAATATCAGGTTATTAGCCTTTTCCCAACGACTTTAAAGCACTTTCACAAACTTGATAATTGACAGAAAGTTTTCAATGGACTTGGCACCAACATTTGTAAAATAAAACTCTCACAAAATCAATATGATCTTGAAACTTCGTTAATTTGAGCTGGCTAACTCTTCGGAAAAGTTTAAACTCTCTTAGTTATACGTGTAAAGTTATATTAGTTTAACTAGTAAGTATCGGCTTGTAATAATTTCGTTAGGGTTTAGAATAACACACAAATTGTGGAACTTTATACATTTTGTTTTGGTCTTTGTTTAAAAAGAAATGATCACCATTAATTCAAAATACTTTTACGAGTAAACCTCACATCCTTATAAATTTTATACTAAGAAAGTATAATCAAGTGAGAATATTGTTATGAGGTGAAATTAAAGCGTAGATATTGTAAAATTATTTGGTTTTACTATTTTGAGCTTTATGATCGATCTTGATACGCGTCAGAATTTCATACAGTAAGAAAAAAATGTACCTAAATATATTATGTACCTATTCAAGGACAACACTTAACCATCTGATGTGTAAAAACTCTATTCGTCTCTATTCTCTATTTAAGAAGACAAACGCAGCTTGACACTTAATGCGCGACTCTTCTCTCTGTGTCTCACATACTTTTGAACTTCTGTTATTCTTCCAATGTGGTAGAGGTCTATATTTTATTCATACTTGCACGAACAGGGGGGTTTATTTATAGCCGAGCATACAAGATGGGGGTATGTGTTGAGCTCATGAATGTGATCAATGGAGTACTTGATGGCACATTCTGGTTACAAGTACCTAATCAAAGAACTATGGAGGGAAAAATTTACTTGAATTTTCTTTATGGTTACAGAAGAGGAGTTTATGACAACAAAACTCTATTAGAACAGTCTGTCCTCTAAAACCAAACTGTTTTGTCAGTCACTTCAAAATTGCAATTTCTATTTGACGGCCGATTTTGCGAGCAGCAATAGAAGCAGTTCCGGGAGCCTTGTAGCCGCCAGCGTATTATAAGTCACAAGAGTGCTGAAAATCACAATTCAGAGTGGGTGAGATCTCGGGCCGTAAAATAATGTTTTTTGAACAAAGCAGTAGAATAAAAATGTGCGAGAATTAGAACACCATTTTGATGTCTTTGTTATGAGTTGTAGGAGCAGCAATGTCATCATTGACACTTACGTATTTATAAATCTCTACTTTACACATGATGTCCTAAATTATGAATACGAAAAATAATTCCTGTGGCTAAACCACTGAATGGATTTGGTTATTAATTTTTGAAATTTGTTATAGAATACCTTACAGTACATGTCTGTGATGGGATTTAATGTGATTAGGTATGACACACCCGATATAACAATTTGACATTAGCACTCGCCTTTTTTGGAAGATACGTAATACTAATTAATTCCTCCACAAATCTACTATCTAATACAAATAAAACACTAACGATTATCAATTGTTTTACGCCAGTCTACATATTATAACCATATGCATTATATATAGGTCTTAATCTTGATCTAGTGACAAACGTTAAGCCGAGTGTATACAACATACAACGGGTTATTCCACGGTTTATACTATAAGTAAATTAGTCCTCTGGGATTGTAAATGCTCGGGTGTGGCCGTCCGTTTGTATGTACGAGTTTACGAAACAAACCATTTTGTAGGGCGTTGTGGCTTTTGTTTTTGAACTAAAACAAAAAATGGCAGTGTAAACGTGGTGGATAAAAGGTGTTACAGTTTTAACAGGAATTGTAGGAGCGTGATGAATTAAAAAATGGTTTTTGTTGGGAGCTACATCTTTTACAAGCTTTATTAATATAATAAGATATATTATCGCTCTTTCAATATCAATAAGTAACGGCTGTACACAAAAGTGACGATAACTTATTCTTTAAATCTACTAAAACACACAGGAACTAATGGAGAAATTAGAAATAACATATAATTATGACACATCTAAATGAACTTTAAAAATATTATACACCCTTGTTTGAACAAACGTTCTTTTAAAATAAAAAAGGTACACTGACTCGTACAGTTGTACTACCACATATTTCCTAAGCCCCACAAAATTTCTAGTGTTTGTTAATTATAAAATATTAATAACATTAAAGTTAGTACGCTATACAGGCTGAAACATTCAGCTTCGTGTTCAAACGAGTATTAAACTCACGTAACATTGCGTGTTTCATAAAATTTCAGTTTTTCACCGATGTCATAGTTAGATTAAGCTGTTGGTATTAGGAGGATGTTAATTTATTAATTGTTGTGTTCTTTTTGTGCGTATAGAGCTTCTGTTGTTAATTTTGGCCTGTATAAGACGGATAGATACATACCCATCTATCCTAAAGTAAAATGGTTGACGTACGTGAGTTAAATTTATACACGGACATCTTCGATAGCAAAATTTACAAATGTTTTTTCTTTCTTTTTATATAATAAACCCTTGGTTGTTGGTTGTCGACCGAAACGTATTTTGTTAATACGTTTCGGTCGACAACTTAAAGCCTGCGTCCAGGTTATGGATTGATCTAAACAAAAACCTGTTTACAGAGTAGGTTTAAGACCATAAATAAAGTTCATTTTTATAAGGTAAACAGAAAAAATATCTAATTAGCTGTAACAACGATAGATGAAGTGAAAATTTCTAATCAAATCCTAAATCTACAAAATTTTCAGCATTTTCAAAAGCATAATACTCCATATAAAAGAGCAAAAACGACTAATTCCACGTAACGACTTAAGACGAAGCTTTACTTAGATATCCTTTTAAGATTGCGTGGGAGACGATATCTTAACCTTATGTAACATGAGACCTCTTCACATCGTACAGATAACGGCGTTATGTAACATCGCGAGCAGATGTTTAAACGTAAAGGTTAAAGGTCAAAGGTCAGAGGTATTATAATTATCGTGTTATTTAGGTATTATGTTAATGAGCAGAATTAGGGTGTTATGTTTCATTTTGTGTAAGGGATGTAGGTTTGGTTTGGAATTTCAGTGAACATGTAATCTAAATATGTGATATTTACAAAGCGTCAAATAATATATCGTCATTTCCGACAATGATGGAAACGCGCCCAAGAGAATGGCGGTATGATCAGTAGTATGACTTCGTTGAATGGCGATGCCAATTCTTTGTGCAAAAAGCCAGCAAGTCCAGCTTTCTGATTACAGATGGAGTCCATCAAGAGTTTTGCGAGTTCCTTATATAAAACTCGCCTGCTATGTCCCAACCCTTGTTGAGTAGTAAAAAGCAAAAGCCGCGCAAATTACAAAACCAAATTAATATTTTGAGTAAGTTTGAAGCGTGCAGCGATGTTATAAAACCATTTAATGTCTCTTTGAATGATAGCGATACTACAGAACACTGCACCACACGATAGACAGATACTTTCTGTAATATAATTGTACTATAGATAAATTCACATCAGACAGTTATAGTTTGAGTGTCATTATAGTTCTGAATATACTTTAACTTTTAATGACAGCGTAGTACCAACCGGTGCCGGAAGTCAAGCTGTAATTAGTGTCTACGTGGATTTGTTAAATTTAACAAATATGACAACCGACTTCAAAAATAACGGCATTGAAACATAATAATAAACATTATCATATCAGCTAGTCAGCTAGAATTGAATTCTTCCTATGTATACCACATGGGAAGAATTCAACTTGCTGGTTTATTCTCTTAGGAAGAATTATCAAAATTGGTTCATAAGTCATAAACGAAGTTATTTGCGAACAAACATAAAAAATGGTTTTTATATGTGGTCGAATCTCCTCCTTTTTGAATTCAGTTAAAAAGGTTTTCTTAGACACCAAACGTTATTCCTAATTATTTTCTGTTCTTTGGGTAACAAATGTAAACTTAACAAAAAATATGTAAACTCTTTCTGGTTCAAGCTTATCTTTGGTAATCTTGTGGAACCTGACGACCTGCCTCATGTAAGTATGAATAAGAATATAAGGGTTTCGGATACGGATGTAAATGTCCTCGAATTATCCGAAAATTGTCGGATAGTTTTAGACAAGAATGCTTATTTGATAACAATAAAGGGAGATTACTTTTGATCGTGATTAACCACTTATTGTGCATATACCTTTGATCAAGAGATGTAACACGATAATGGAAGAAAAATATTTCTTTTAAACGTGTCTGTATGTTTGACATAAGTCGATTAATAAGATAGTTGCAAGAGGAAATTCACAGCTAAATGGCAGTTGTATCTATATTGCCATTTACATAATATTTCCCACAATTAACATTCGAAATATTAACATCGAATAGGTACGGTTACTTTTAAGTTTCGGATATTCGTATATTTCGGTTACGGTACCAAAGCTCGACATCCCTATTTACGTGCCACTGTATTTTACGACGCCGACATCGCGATGTGCTGAACTGAACAACGAACGACCGAAATTCTGAACGACCTCACTAAGGGTGTGAACATACTGCTAATAATGTTGGGAGGCTTGATACTGGCTTATGAAAGAGATTGTTAGGCAGAATGAATAAATAATAGATATTCCATAACATTCCCACAACGCCGTCTAGTCTCAAACTAAGTATATGATAGTAACCTGTGTTGTGAGTACTAGATAACTGTTAAATTTACTTATATACTTTTAAACACTTACATAACTATTATAGATAAATAACACCCAGACACAGAAAAAATGATTGTGCTCATCACACAAATATTTGTCCTGGGTGGACCTAACCCACAAACTCCGGTATAGCAGTCAGCCAGTCAGTCAATTATATTTTTGAGCCTTTTGGGGTGAAACGTTTGGGACATGGGGGCCGGGTACAAGAGTTCTGTATAAAGAACTCGCAAAGCGCTTGGTCGACTCCACCCGTGATCAGAAAAGGAGAAGGCTTGGCTGTATTTTGCACAACAAATTGGCATTGCCATTCAACGTGGTAATGCCGCCATTCTACTGGGCCATTGACGGAGATGATGACATATTTGTGACACTTACAAAGTGTTATATTTAGTTGTATAAGTCTAGCTTTAAATGTATATATTTTTTTTCGTTTAGTAAACTTTCTGTCACACTTTGAATGATACATAAAAAAATGGTAACGTCTTTACGTTTATGTGACTACGCTAATGATATAGATCTCCATTAGTTTACTAGCCTCGGTCTAGGTATTTCTTCTTTATACAGACACGATTTTATTTTGTTACACAATATGACACTCGACCCACGTCTTCTATTCCCAGTCCACCAATAATGAGATGCCAAAAGAAAGTACCTACTTTGTCGCGAACGTGTTTTCTCTGTGAAGGCACAGATTATAGAATCAAGGGTGTTTATGCTGTTTAAATGTCAGCGCCTTTTTGTCCTGTTAACAGATTGAAGCTCCTTCTAATCCTATTTGGTTTGAAACCTTTGAAGGGATTTGATTTTGACCTCAGATTTATATTATTTTTAATGAAGGTACAACATTAGTATTCTTAAAATATGTAAGAGACCTATAAAACAAACGAAAATTGATAGATTTAACTAACTCTTTGAAAGAAAAATAAAAGAAATCTATCAAACAAAATTGAAATCGGTGGCCTAAAATTTGTATGGTTAGTGGCCCTGACCTATACCGGATTGCTATACCGGAGGTTGTAGGTTTGATTCCCACCCAGGAAATATGTTTGTTGATGAGCACGAGCATCTGTTCTGTGTCTGGGTGTAATTTATCTATAATGTGCGTGTATTTAGAAATAAAAAGTATATTTGTCGGTTGTCTAATACTCATAACACAAGTTACTTATGCTTGAGACTAAATGGAGTTGTGTGGTTGTTGAGGAATATTTATTCATTCTTATGACAAATAAATTGTACAATAAGTAAAATTACATAGCTTCTCATACTTCATATACCTACTTACAATTCTTCAGAGAGGAAAAATCAGAGCATTTTCATTATTAATGTTATCTGAACCCAAGTTGCTTCAGTTTCCATTTACCGTATCATTCCATTCAATATTTATTTACATAATCGAGTTTTTATATGATTCCCAGAGTATATTCTCTGAAGAATAACTCTACATTACGATGTTATGTTTATTTAAGATATATTTTATTCATATAAGATACTGTTGATTCACTAAAAGGCTAACCTTTAAAACCACAAGTGAATTAGGTAGATACCTGATAAATGATGCATAAATTACGCAAATTTGATTTGTGTTACTTCATAAATTTTTAGATTGTAGGTACTTGACTTTGAATTTACGGATATTTAATAAACTTCGGTCTTGTCAACCTTGTTTATGAAAACAGATTGATTTTTAAGCTTTTCGTCTTTATTACGTTCATTATTGTTATGCAGTCTAAAAATCTTAGACTTACTATGGGATAATGCGTTATTCTCCGTTACTACGTAATTAAAATGGTTTGTGAAAGTCAGATAGGTAGAAACTCAGAGGAAAATACGGTATACAGTTGAATCAATAATAACTGGACGCTGCAACATACTTTGAAAAAGGTTGCATAAAGAAAAACCGATTTATGACATCACCATTTATAAAAGAAAAAAGTCTCACTCTCACTCGTAAATATTCTTTTTCCAAACACAAATAAATAAAAAGACAAAGTAACCTTTTAGAGAAACAAGTGACTGCAGTGGACGTGAAAAACAAAAGGAAGAAAATGGTACGGTGTACCGCACAAGTTCAGTAACGATGTCAATTAAAAATGCACTTTATTCCTTGGGAACAAAAGCGTTTTTGCAATAAAAATGTGAAGAGTCTGTGTGGTTTAGTGTATGTGGAAATGTGAGTTGGGACTTGGAGGTTTTGCATGGAAATGTCGCGAGAAAAACACTTAATTGTTTAAGTACGTGAAGTTTAAAGTTTGCTGTTTTTATTGTACTTGAGATTAATTTTGAGAACAACGTTTTGTGTTAAGGACTTTAATAAGTACTCGAAGGTAAAGTTTAACTTCAGTTATTTAAGTCAGTTTTTTTCTATAGACAAAGGATTTTACACTGTTTAATACCTATAGTATGGTGAAAAATGCCTAGTGAAAGGTTTTTATATATTTTGTAATCCTCATTAAATGTATGTTAGGTCTATGGCTTATAATCATCATCATAATCAGTCTTGAATGATCCTCTGTTGTATATAACCCTCTCTTTGTTTACGTCGTTCTAATCAATCTCAAGCCTGCCGACATTAAAAAAAATGAATGTTTTGAGTAATTATAATATTACAACTTCATTTAATTTTAACCACCAATTTAATCATCTTCATAATCTATTTTTTTATAATTGCCTGCCACATTCAGAACCTTTACTATAACTTGAAAGTTTTTTGGGGTTGACTTAGCGAGCCAACTATTAGGGATCCTAAGTACGGCAGTTAGTTGAAATGTATTCCGATGAATATCAGTACGAATTTACATGATTGAACCGAGGCTTACATCTTAAAGTAAGGCTGTTACCGTTGTGAAAACTAGACGTTGCTCTATGCCGTGTATAGCAGCATCTCTCTTCCACAACTGGAATACTTTATTAACCTGTACAAGGTAGGAGTAGCCATCGAAATTAAACGTGCATTGTGTCGTGGTTTCGATTCCCACCCAGGACAAATGTTTGTGTGATAAGCAAGATCATGTGACTGGTTGTAAATGATAATTGAATAAACAGATACTAGTATTTGTCATATTTCGAAAAGGAATCTGGTAGGAATCGAGTTATATGGACCTTTCGCATTGGCGAAAGGTCCAAAGGTGAAAATCGATTTTTTGATAGCTAGACCATTGGGTCTAGCTATCAAAAAATCGATTTTCATTTATTTTTCGAGGACGATCACAAAAGACTTATTGTTGCATCACAAGAATATTTTAATCTCGTTTTGATTAAAACATACTTATGTTGACAATGTCAAACCTACTTTATTGCCTTCAAAACAAATTCCAAATTCATCTGAGAAATTTTTGGTTCAAAATATTCGACGAAAGATTGAGCTTTTGAGTTTCACGCATGAATGGGCTATCAATCAAAGGCCTAACGTTGTTCGCTATATCTACCTATATTTTACAGGATAGACGGATTGTTCCTCGTATTATTGTATTCCACAGGGTTTTTGAAGATGACTTATTGAAGCTCAAATGTTGTATTAGCTAACAACGTATTTCGATCAGTGAGTAATATTCAACATGAAAAAAAAATCCTATAGGAAAAGAGTGAGTTCACCAAATGTATTTATTACATACCTATCTATTCTTTAATTTATGAGTATTTAAAAATATTAACTTATCTTGCTTCTACACAATTGGTTCATAAAAGTTTTAGGGAAATGTTAATCCATTCAATCAAAAAGTGCTTAAATAAACATCAAAAAATCTCTACAAGCTAAGACCCCGATTATTATTAGAAGGGCTTCCAATTTTCATCCTATAGCATAATACACAAAGGGATCTATTCCTTCTTCAGAGGGATTCTGATGAAATGAAACCGTTTAAGCCAGGGGTACCCAAACTGTGGGCCGCAATGCACCATGGGGCGCGAAAATTGAAGAGGCTTTCGCACACCGCGACTTTTGTCAACAGTCTTTAAGAATAAGTTATTTCTGTGGTTAAAATTTTGAGCGCTTGCATCGTTGAATTGTATTTATTACTGTTTGTAGGCGAATTTTCGCTGCTTTGTATAAAACAGTTTAAGAAATAAATAAATATGATCGGATAAAGTAATTTCATTTTCATAATATTACATGGGATTCAATGGGAATCGTAAATTGGGTCATTAGCGCTTAAAATTTATGCCGTAATGTAGGAAAGTAACTACCAATGTACATTTTTTTCGACCATATTTGTATTAAATATTTACAGAAGGACGTTTAGACAAAATGCTAAACTCAAGTGCGCCAACGGCCGAAAAAGATTGGGCACCCCTGGCTTAGGCGTTTGAGTGGGCGTTTAGGTTTCTTTGACAAATACATTTGGAGTCAAATGTCGTAGAGATCCGTATCAGAGTTGAATTCCACTTTTTGTATCACATTACCATATAGATAAGGTTACAAAGTTACGTTTGTTCTTTGAGTTTTGTATGTAGCTCGTTTTGTTGGTTTTTACGTCTCAATTAGTACTGACAATAACGTTTTATTTAGAAAATTTTCTTCAATTTCAGCGTTTTCACACCCATCTCATACGCAGAAATGAAATAGCTGAAGTAATATTTTCAACCTTAAAAAGGAGGTTTCTTAATTCGACCGTACAATAGCTTGTTTTTTACTTTCTAGTGAGTATCTGGAGGGTAAAAACAACCTAATTGAGTGTGTTTTTTTTTATTTCTTTAAGATAAATTTTATAACAATAGCTAATTCCATAATCCATAAGCTTTAGGTCATCCAATGTGTAGGCACAAGGAAATCAAGGCAAATCACTAAATGACCCAGTTTGGTCCAGAGCACGATAATTACAACGTTTGTTGGAGGATCTAAGCTTCATTTGGTTGAATGATGATTGTAGCCACCTATGACCTACTTACGGTTATCATCAATTAATTGCGCTTGAAATGTGTATCTTTAGAACAAGTCTATCCAAAGTGGATGCTCTTCTTTACTTTCAATAAAATTTTATGAAATTTAATTACATATATACTACACACAGTTGTTTTTCTATCAGGCAGTCTGTCTATCTGTTGTGTTATACAATGCAAACTTTCACCGAAAATTGTTTTGAAACGAGATCTAGTCAGTAGTTTATTGTTTAATACTCGTAACTCGTACTCGACTCGCACTTGGCCGGTATTTATTTTATCTACCACATAAAGTGGTAGCACGTGGAACATATTTTTCTAACTCCTCTTTTTTGTTACTTCCAATTAATTTTACTGCGGTTTCCCAGACCGTCAATTGTTTCCCTGAGACACGTCGTGGTTTAGTATTTAGTGCTACTTGTTCGTTTAATTGCAGATCTAAACTGGCTAATAGAAGTTGCATAACTGCGCGGATAACTGAGTAGTATAGGTCACCAAGCGAATTACCACTGTACGCGACGTGTTGCGAGTTCGATCCCCGCGTAAGACAAGAATTTTTGCTATCGACAAAGGCTTGTTCTGAGTCTGAGTGTCTTTGCGCATTTGAATTGACAATGTGTGAAACCCCTTTCGATACAAGGACTAGTTAGTGCGGGGAAAAAATATGTAGTAGGTTTAGCCTAATTAAAAAAAATCTCAGTCGTCTTAGTACAAAAAGCTCACACCCGCTGTTCTCTATCTCCATAGATAAGAGATGTTTGTAGGTTTCTAGAACAAATTTGCATGAAGTAAATATTACACAAGTCTTTAGTTTTAAACTCAGCATTATGGCAGTCGATTATAACATTTCCCTTCCATAAATATCGCAGCACTTTATATGCAAATACACTTCAGGGCGGTTTAGTGTTCGCTTGGAGTTAATCGGTTGCTGCTATGGAGGTCGGATGTTGCAATCTTTGCATAATTGCTGACAATCTGGGGATAAAGTTGTTGTTATTGATTTTAGATGAAGCGTTATTGGAGGAAGTAGAACGTAATTTAGTAGTGTAGCGAAAAGCTTACTTCGAGAGATGTTTGTTTTATGGGTTTGTTTGTTCAAAAAAAGTTTAACTACTTCTCAAACAGATGCGCTGTTTGAGAAGTAGTTAAACTTTTTTTGAAACGAATTTGAAATTTGAAAGTTAACCGACATAGTGGTAAACAAGCGCCGTCCTACCTGCAGACTTTAACTCCTTTTCTTAACTTCCTTTAAATGAAAAGAGATATTTTTTCAGCCGGAGAGAGATCAGGCGCAAGATCCACATTTTTACGTGCCTTTCAAAAGCTGTGATATTAAGTTCTAAAACGCACAAAACATTTGAAAATTGAACTCGAGACCTCGTACTGGCGTTACGTTACGGATTCGTAGCAACTTACCGATTCGTAGCACTTTATCGAATCGTAGCACTGTCGATTTGTAGCACGTTTCCGATTCGTAGTTCAGTTCTGGTTCGTAGTTCAGTTCCGATTCGTAGCACTTTGCCGATTCGTAGCACTACCGATTCGTAGCACTTTGCTGGTTCGTAGCAAGTTTCCGATTTGTAGCACTCTGCCGATTCGTAGCCATTTACCGGTTCGTAGCACTTTACCGGTTTGTAGCACGTTTCCGATTTTGTAGCACGTTTCCGATTCGTAGCACGTTTCCGATTCGTGGCACTTTGTCAATTCGTAGCACGTTTCCGATTCGTAGTTCAGTTCTGATTCGTAGTTCAGTTCCGATTCGTAGCACTACCGATTTGTAGCACCTTACCGATTTGTAGCTCGTTTCCGATTTCGTAGCACGATTCCGATTCGTAGCCATTTATCGGTTTGTAGCACTTTACCGGTTTGCGGCACGTTTCCGATTCGAAGTACTTTACTAATTCGTAGCTCTTTGTCAATTTGTAGCTCTTTGTCAATTTGTAGCTTTTTACCGGTTTGTAGCACTTTACCGATTCGTAACACTTTGCCGATTCGTAGCCACTTACCGGTTTGTAGCACTTTACCGATTCGTAGCACCTTGTCGATTCGTAGCACGTTTCCGTATCGTAGCACTTTGCCGATTCGTAGCACTTTACCGGTTCGTAGCACTTTACCGGTTCGTAGCACTTTACCGGTTCGTAGCACTTTACCGGTTCGTAGCACTTTACCGGATCGTAGCACTTTACCGATTCGTATCACTTTACCGGTTCGTAGCACTTTGCCGATTCGTAGCCATTTACCGGTTTGTAGCACTTTACCGGTTTGTAGCACGTTTCCGATTTTCTAGCACGTTTCCGATTCGTAGTTCAGTTCTGATTCGTAGTTCAGTTCTGATTTGTAGTTCAGTTCCGATTCGTAGCACTTTACCGGTTCGTAGCACTTTGCTGATTCGTAGCAAGTTTCCGATTTGTAGCACTTTGCCGATTCGTAGCCATTTATCGGTTTGTAGCACCTTACCGATTTGTAGCTCGTTTCCAATTTCATAGCACGATTCCGATTCGTAGCCATTTATCGGTATGTAGCATTTTACCGGTTTGCGGCACGTTTCTGATTCGTAGTACTTTACTGATTCGTAGCTCTTTGTCAATTTGTAGCTTTTTACCGGTTTGTAGCACTTTACCGATTCGTAACACTTTGCCGATTCGTAGCCACTTACCGGCTTGTAGCACTTTACCGATTCGTAGTACGTTTCCGATTCGTAGCACTTTGCCGATTCGTAGCACTTTATCGGTTCTTAGCACTTTACCGGTTCGTAGCACATTACCGGTTCGTAGCTATTTACCGATTCGTAGCTTTTTGTCAATTTGTAGCTTTTTACCGGTTTGTAGCACTTTCCGATTCGTAACACTTTGCTGATTCGTAGCCACTTACTGATTTGTAGCACTTTACCAATTCGTAGCAACTTGTCGATTCGTAGCACGTTTCCGATTTGTAGCACGTTTCCAATTCGTAGCACTTTGCCGGTTCGTAGCACTTTACCGATTCGTAGCAAGTTTCCGATTCATTGCACTTTACCGGTTCGTAGCACGTTTCCGATTCGTAGTTCAGTTCCGATTTGTAGCACTTTGCAGATCGTGTGATTTCGTAGTGCTACGAATTGACAACGTGATATGAATCGGCAAGGTGCTACGAATCGGTCAAGTGCTACGAATCATGAGTGCTACGAACTGGTAAAAAGCTACAAATTGCTACGAATCGGCAAAGTGCTACGAATCGTTAAAGTGCTACGAATCGGAAACTAGCTACAAATCAGCAAAGTACTACGAATTGGCAACGTGCTACTAATTGACAAAGTGCTACGAATCGGAACTAAACTACGAATTAGAATTGAACTACGAATCGGAAACGTGCTACGAATTGACAACACGCTATGAATCGACATGTTGCTACGAATCGGCAAAGTGCTACGAACCGGTAAAGTACTACGAATCGACAAGGTGCTACGAATGGGTAAAGTGCTACGAATCGGCAAAGTGCTACGAACCGGTAAAGTGCTACGAATCGGTAAGGTGCTACGAATCGGTAAAGTGCTACGAATCGGAAACGTGCTATGAATCGACAAGGTGCTACGAATCGGAATCGTGCTACGAACCGTTAAAGTGCTACGAATCGGAACTGAACTACGAATCAGAACTGAACTACGAATCGACAAGGTGCCACGAATCGGTAAAGTGCTACGAATACAATTAACTAGCATGTAACGGAAGCTTATGTTACCTACATTAACTTCTCACAAAACTGCTGTAAAGTTTAAACGAAAAACATTTTTTGTCTTTCCAAATTGCATTTTGAGTAACCAAATACAAAATTAAAAAGTGTGAAATAAAAACTTGGCTCACCTCAGTAATCCTCGCAAAGCTTAATGTTTAGAGTTAATCCCTTTGGTTTTGGGTTAGTGACGTCACGTGCAAAATTGCGGTCCTTTGGCACTCCAGTAATTGTTAGCTTTCACTGAGAGATTACGGAGAAACTGTTAAAATGATTAGTGAGTGTATTAATGTATCCAATTAAATGGGTAAGGGATTTCTTATGTAATCTCCAATAATGGTGCAATTGATGTTGTCAAACACAGGGCGCATTGGATTTAATAAAGTCGTGCCATTGACACGAAAAAAGGAGAGAAATTTTCAAGCTAAAATATGTTAATAGGAAACTAAACCTCATGAAGCAGGCTATTAGTAGAGTTAGTGACGCCGTGGAAGACTTCAAGTATTGTCTTCGGAATGAGTAGGGAAGTCTCATGATTTCAGTGAGATTGTATTATAAACGGAAAAATAGCTTTAGTGGTATAACCTTGAAATCCTACAAAATACCTTAAGTTTGTATTAATAATGTAACTAAGGGCACTTTACAGGGAAGATTTGGTTGAAACATACGAATAATATTAAATACAAATGAGTAAATGATTGAAATAAATATAAACATTTATAATTACAATTTTCCAGTTCATTTAAAAGCATACTTATGGCCCACATTAAGCCAATTATCTGTTTTTCAGTATGTTAAACTTCATAAAACACACACGTAATATTCTTGTACAATATGTTTGTGAATCACGAACTGTAAATAACGTATTTACAGTTTAAATTGTAACAAGGTTTACTGAACAAAGTGTAATTTACTGAATACCACTCACAATTACGGTTGAAAAGGAAAATCTAGTAATTATGTTTAGATTTAGCACAAACACTAGTGGAAAACTCTTCGTAGTATAATTTGTAGGAAAAAAGCAGGATATAGGTGGCATTTGCCAGGCGAGGTAAATGCGACAGCGAATCCCGTGCCCCTGGCCATAGGTAGATGAGGACGCTCCAGAGGTTTAAGCCAGTAAGAGTTTGACACGACCCCCGTCGATCCTCCGACGGCAGATAATGCATGATGATTTCCACTGGGCTACAAAAAATTAAAAAAAGGCGGCATTTGCCACGGAGCTAGGAGGAGTTATACGGAGAGGAATATGATTTGGACAATCAATCTCCACGTCGCATCAATGAAAATTGTATTCAACAATCCACTCCGCTATGTTTCACACCACACAATTCCGCATTAGTGGAAACGCACCTGAAATTGTTATTCTCAATGGGCCTCTGTTACTGACTGTTCGTCCCTTTCTGTTGAAAATATGTTTAAAATACACAAATAAATATAAAAGCCCATCGATACTAATTTTACTATGGGATAGTGTTTATTTGCGTGCAATAGTTATATTTTCGAAGACCCACATGGGTGTCTAAATAACGACATAATCAAAACTGGTAAACCCGTTTCAGAGCTGCTATATCACATACAATACACAGTGAAAGATGGACACGAAACCTGTGACCCCATCTGTTGTTTCGACGGCCTAACCAGAACAATATTCACGCCTCCCATATTACAGGACTTATCCCACCATTGTCGTAATGTGGAGTCGCATCAGCACACACTTATTCACACCTGTGTGCCGTGTGAGGGTGTAGTCTCAGTGATAGCTAGAAAGTTAAGATTACAACGTGAAGATCAAAGCTGAGTCGTTTTCTCTGTAGAGAGAGGCCGTGTCCAGTTGGACCAACTATGAAACCGGCCAGTTGGTATTATTAATACGTTATTAGTTATTATAAGCCAACATGGATCAATTACAAATTATAACATGAAATAGCATTATTACAATACAGTTCAATAAATAAAAATACAATTATGTTTTCACGTTAGCCCGTACATGTATGTATCATGTCATATTGGCTTCTAATATAGACACTAATCTTGAAAATACTTAAAATTACGTTTGGTAGTTTTACGCCTAGTATAAGGGAAATATCAGGCTTTACATTTTTTGTTGTAAATTACATGAACACAGACAAGAATAATTTTATAAGAGATATTTTTTTGTACGAATATGTTAGTAAATCCGTAATACCGAGATGAAATTACATAATAGGTACAAATGGCATTTTTTAAGCCGTATTTACAATCATTTTTGGCTTAAAATCTCTAAATAGTTTACAAAAATCTAGGTCCGAGATCACAGCTCTCACTGGAACCACACCCTAACGGTCTTTGAACAGATAACATGAGATGGAAAACAATAGAAATTTATTAAACCGTGCGATCCTCTGAAGATTGTGAAGTTCGAATTGCTTTTGTTTGTAACATAAAGATTAAGATACAAATCATTTTAATGTGCGAAGTTGTACTGGTAGTTTAAAACAATGTATACAAAGGACTAATAGATTGTTTTGTCTTAACCTAGGTTTATTGAATAACTTGGTGGTAATTTAGACATCTAAACTATAATAATATTTGGACCGATTTCGGCCACGGCGGCTAGTGTGACTGTGACACAATCGTGTGCGTAAACACAGGTGTACTCTTATAACCCGATGAGACGGCACTCCGAAACGACCGGACAGAGATCAGGCGCAAGACCCATATTTTTACGTGCCTTCCGAATCACGAAAACTGTGATATTTATTTTTAAAACGCACACAACATTCTAAAAGTTGGTGAAAGACGTGTGGATCAAACTCGAGACCATTCACTTGGCAGTCTTACGGTCTTACTACTAGGCTATCCCTAATTACTTAGTTTCAGATTCCAATAATTAGAATCCAGGTTTCCTCACGATGTTTTTCCTTCACCGTTTATCAGTAGTGTCTTAGAATAATTAAGAAAGTAGATATTATAACTTTGAAAAAGCCACGTTGGTACTTGCCTACGCTGGGAATCGAATCTGCACCTCGTGCATACAAATCCATATAATTATAGAACCGCAAGGCCACCACGACATTATTATGATCATAAATTAACTAATTTGCTAATGCCTATTTGCGGTGAGAATGATGCATTATAATATGTATTGCGATAATCAAATGACCACATTTATAATTTATTGCTATTGTAAATTGCAAATATCCATTACATAGTGGTATTAAAAACGGTCATATTTTACCGCTTTACTGCATTAAAATGAAACATGTCAGTTTTGGATAAAAGGGGTATTAATTTAAAAAACTATCATCGATTAATTCAAAATTAAACATGCCGTAAGTGACTTTATTATGTACAAAATACTTATACTTAATATCTAGCTATGCTGTGCTAACTTTAAAAAAATTATTAATTTTTATGCATTAATTTGTGTTATTAGTACAATCAAGTTTTCTTTTAATTTATATCTGAAGATAGGTATTCTTCCCATGCCCCACAAAACAGTTTTCACGCTTTGTTTGTTTGTTTTGTGTTTACATGGAAGCCGTATTTAAAAGATGCTCGGGCATTTTTGTTTCACGTTAGCGAAATAGTATATAGCTTAGGACATTATTCTTTAATTTAGGTATAAACCGTATCCCAAATATGTCCTTCTCAATTACCTACACATAGTAAAGAAAATTGCGCAAAAAGGAGAACCAAACAAAATCCATTAAGTAAAGACAGTTCGTAACTGCCTTCTGTACGCTTCCCCGTAACATAAATTGTTGCCTCATTTAAACTGAAAGGTCCACACTGTCCTGACATTACCTAACAGAGAACGTAAGCAAAATCGTGTGTATTAGTAGTAGGGTTGACACTTTCTAGAGAAAAAGTTTTAGAATAATTATACACCGTGATTTTTAGGTCGTTTTAAAAAAGTCGTCCACACAATGTATCCGTCATAAAATACCTCTAGGCGCGAATATAATTTTTTTATCATTAATTAAAATAATATGCATGGATTTTAACTAACTGCTACATACTTACTGCGAACATTATGATTGCAATAGTAAGACAGCTGTTTTACGCTAAGGTGAATGACCTGTGATAAGACGCCGCCCGCGCCGCTCGTTTGACACAAGGTTCGGACCGCGCTCACTACAGAGTGTCCGTAAAACTGCCTTGTGTCATAATAATGAATAATATTTTTATTCATTCAAATCTTAAAAAAACATATTTTTTTTATTATAATCGTTTACTAGTCATTGGATACATGAACTGGGCTGCTTTTTTAAAACGACCTAAAAGTCACGGTGTATAATTGTCCTTTGACAATGGAATTAGCAAGAAAGAGTTATGGATGTTACTGACTTTGCGTATGTAACTATATTAATACTAAAAATAATGTTTTTTAAATAAATCTAGAATTTTTCTACGAAACTTAAGGTGTTAAAAATAAGTGAATATATAAACCGTGACAATCATTTTAAAACGAGGCTGAATTAAAACGTGACCCAAAAGTGTCATGCTGCCTTTGTCATGGTTAAGACGAATGTAGGGACAAAATATAGATAATTAAAAATATCACGTATCCTGCTTTAATACGGCCGAATGCTTCTACTTCTACCTTTTACTACATTATAAACACAAAAAAATCCTATCTCGAACCATGAAATACATTAACTTAGAAATACAGCTGAAAGAATTAGATTACAAGAATGTTGACAGCCCTAAAGATACTGATCCCTCGTCTAACGGACACAAAGCTTACTTTGCACTTCTACACAATGTACACAACGAACGTTGTAGAGTAGAAACTACTTAAAGTGGTAAAGCAAGCTCTATACATAAATTACTTAAGTAAACGACGCACAGTAAAATGCCGCCCTCAAGTGTCAAGCTGTTCTTGTCACCAATCACCATATTAAACTTTAGTCCAGTCATTTGGTAGAAAATAAGGGGGTTACCTGGAAAGTTTTCCGGGAGTTTTGAAAATTGGGTATTTTATAGATTTGGATATGCTCTTTTCGAATTTTAACTTTGCCACCTCGTACGACCGCCGCTCGCGCCGCCATTTTGAAAAAATGGCGCCCAAAAACGGTTTTTTGGGAACATCTCCTTTCTGAGGCATTTTACGAAAAAAATATGTTCTACAAAATTAAACTAGAAAAAATTTCCTACACTTTATGTCTTATTCACTTTTTCATAAAATCAATAGTTTTGGATGTACGAGCACCGCAAAGTATTACTTATTCATCTGCACCACCACGTGTTTTTTGTATATTTTTCTAAAATGTTCCATTACTGCCGCCGGTTTTCAAGTGAATTGTCACAAATAAAACAATTTTCCGTATAAGAAGCCATAGATCTAAGAACATAATCAACACTGTACGTCAATAAACGTACATTGATGATTCAGTCTAAACTAAATATTTCTCTTAATATAGCTTTTACCAACAAATTTTTCGTTTAAGTTTCGTTTATAGTCGAGAGAAAGGGCCCGATTCAAAAGTGGCATATTACCCTGACACCTACTTCTTAAAAACCGGCGGCAGTTATAGAACAGTTAAGAAAAATACACGAAACACTCGTAGTGGTGCAAATGAACAATACTTTGCGGCGGTCGTACGTCCAAAACTATTGATTTTATGAAAAAGTGAATAAGACATAAAGTGTAGGAAATTTTTTCTAGTTTAATTTTGTAGAAAACATTTTTTTCGTAAAATGCGTCGGAAAGGAGATATTCCCAAAAAACCGGTTTTGGGCGCCATTTTTTCAAAATGGCGGCGCGAGCGGCGGTGGTACGAGGTGGCAAAGTTAAAATTCGAAAAGAGCATATCGAAATCTATAAAATACCCAATTTTCAAAAGTCCCGGAAAACTTTCCAGGTAAAACTACCAAATGACTGGACTACTTCACCTCGCTTGAAATATTGAGAGAGAAATAGACCATTTAAAACGTCACTTATCTAAGTGTCGTTCTTGTTCATATTGTTTGTTGTAAATTTATCGGCAACTACGTTTTATATAAAAATAATATTTCTGCGTGTTTTTTTTCTAAAAACGCATCTTCTTTAATATCTTGATATGCTGGATCTGATAGATGTCATAGAGTTTTTTACCGGTTCTTCCCCATAAGAACGGCATTATCGAACCACGCAACTAGAGTCAGTAACATTTTGAAAGTGCCTAAAACGGCCCACTATAAATAAAAACCTTATAATTTTATTCTTTTGTCCCCAGAACGTTCAGAAGCGCTGAGCGGGCGGCTGTCGAAGTCAGCGTCTGAGCTGTCATGCGCGCCGACCGCCACGTCCTCACCGCCGCGCGCTCGCTCCGCACACCACCACACACCGCTCTCCGTCGTGCACAGGACGCAGCACTTCTTTACTAACCTTAAGGTAAGAAGGACCCGAGGACAAATAAGGAGGATATAAGTATAAAACATAAGTTAGCTATTTCAAGCAAGTAAATGATCTTTTTAAGGGTGTACCCAAAGGGTAAAACGAAACCCTATTACTAAGGGCTCTTTCAATTTAGACGTTTCGTGTCGTACGGCTGCCGCACGTTAACCGTGCCGCTGGTTATAGCCCGCTGCCGTACCGCTACGGTACGTTAGCCGTCCGACACCAAACGCCTAAATTGAAAGCGTATCTGACTGCCGTGCGTTTGTATGTTAGTGTTGTTTTAAATTCATGTGACAGCAGTGTAGCCATGGACTCTGACGAAGAAACATTACTGTTAACATTTATTAACAAATTTTATTAACATTACTGTTAATAAAATTTGATTGAAATAAATAGTTACCTGCTGCGTTTTTTTCACCTGTATTTTTATTTTTAAAATCCTTTATAAATTTTTCACATATACCTTCCCAAGCATTTTTTGTTTCCGTGCGATTACTGTGTTTGTCGCTTTTGGAGTTCCATATAGCAGGACGTAATTCAATTTCATTTATAAATTCTTCCACGTCTATATCATCCATTTTAAGCAAATAATAAACATGAAAATTCAATGAAATTAACTGTCACGTTTAGTCACCGCACTATTCAACAGCGAAATGAACACGTGGAGCTTGCGACGTTGCCGTCCTGTCGTCGTGCGTTCTCGGTACCGACACCGCACTGTTGCCGCACCGTGCGATTTGTATGAAAACAAATGACCGTGCGTGCACCGTACGACAAACGCACCGTTTCGGCACTGCTGCGGTCCGACACGATACGGCTAAATTGAAAGAGCCCTTAGCCTCCGCTGTCTGTCTGTCTCCAGGCTGTAGGTATCTATCATCAATCCGTGAAGCTATAGCTAGAAAGCTGAAATTTTCCCAAATGGTGTATTTTCGTTGCCGCTATAACAACAAATACTAAGTAATAAATTTAATTAAAATAAAATATGAAGAGGGTCCCCATACAATAAACGTATTTTTTGCTTAATATTAGAAACGGTAACGATCCGACTCACAATTGACCGGTTTTTTTTGTTACTAAATAGAAATCCTAAATTAAATTTCTTCCGCCTTGGGTGAACCGGATTCCTACCAACGTACCATTGATACTCCTACTTCTTACCGGAGTGTCTCCCCGATCTCTTTTGTCAGGGGGAAAGTTTTCACAAGGTGTCACGACCAAAACTGTTCGGTAATTACACTTTCGGTCTTTACAATAATAGCAATAGCACAGGAAGTGAAAAAGGATGAGCGATGGGATGCATTTGAATTTCATAAAGCGCTACATTGTAGCCTTATTTAAATAAATAACATTTGATTTTGATTTTGAATGATAAAGCCACACAGAATGACGACGATATGCTTGTGTTGTTTGGAAGAAAGGAATAAAGCTCTTGCATTTGGCTATATTACGAAATTAATTGACAAAGTACTCGTAACTGTCGTAACTCGTAACATTAACTTTATAATTGGCGTGGAGAATGGAGATATTGTATGAGTACGATACGTTTTATTACATAGAGGGGTATAATAGCGGTAGTGTAGAATAAGTTTACATTTAATGACACTTAAACACTACGGTTTCCAATTCCTGTAAAACAAAGCTCGAGAATTATATAACCAATGCAAATGCTTCTTGCTATCTCTGAACCACGCTTAAGTTGATTGGTAGATAATGTCTCAGGCATTAAGTATGTCATTGTATATTATTTTAATAAGAACTCATCAATCCTCTGCCCTTATCCCAATTATTATTTGGGGTCGGCGCAGCATGTCTTCGCAAGTAACACGTTTTATTTTATTTATTTTTTTTGGAATAAGAAACAATTACATATTAAAGATGCTTTTATAAGAAGTACAAATAAGAAATGAAAAATAAAAGTTACACATTTTCAAGTTACACCATATGTTTATGTTCCCACCATTCATCAAAATGTGAAGCATATAAAATTGGCATTCACCTCTTGAGCTTGCATTCGACACATTTCCCACAATATATTGCTGCTCTCGTATTCGATGTCACGAAAATCAGGGATAAAATGGAATAAACTGCTCGTACATTTTCCTTCCTAGAAAACGATAACACAAAAGTACACAAAGAAGGTCGAGATCCCAAACGTCATTAAAACGGTCATATTTATTTTCCCGCGATAATTGAACTCGGTGTGAGGCCATTTGTAAGTGCAGATGGATAAGGCTTTCGACATTAATGTAAGCAAATGAGATGCAACCAACTCAATGGCGGTGAGAGAATTTGCAGAGAGAGAGAGGATCGAATAAACGGAACACATAATTACAAGATAGAAGACTACTGTAAGAGGAAAATTGTTCCCGTAGTCCTTAGTAGAATTTCTTTGTTCAAAATGTTCTTAAAACAGAATAAATAGAGGCTTTATAAAAGCCCAAACTTCGACGATTCATGGATAAATCACAATTTCTTAGTCTAGATGCTCAGTGACCTAAAATTTATCTTAGTTTCACACGAAAGAAGGTCATTAAGGTCTTTGTGCGGTATTTTTGGGTTAAAATTCTTGAAGGTTCTTTTCATTTAAGTTAAATGCCTTCAGGGGCCATCTATTGCCAATGAAAGTAAGATTATTGCGGTTGTGGAAGAGATACGCCACTCTACGCCGTGCAGTGCACTGTCAAGCATCTATAACTGTACTTTTACTTTAATATAAGTTTAGTATTGTTATAATTGTCGATAGGCCTGTTGGTCTAGTGGTTAGTGACCCTGACTGCTATACCGGAGGTCGTCGATTCGATTCCCGTCCAGGACAAATATTTGTGTGATGAGCACGATCATTTTTGTTCTGTATCTGGATGTAATTTATCTATAATATGTATGTATTTAGAAATATATAAGTATGTTTATCACTTGTCTAGTACTCATAACACAAGCTACTAAGAATGCTTAACTTGAGACTAGATGGCGTCGTGTGAATGTTGAGAAATATTTATTTATTTAATTATACAAGAAGAACAACTTCCTTTTACCGTTTTCTCTATTCCTTCAACGTGACTAAGATTGGCCTCTGTTTCCCCTTTCGTGTATCACGTTACGGAAGTTTTTGACCCAATTCCTAACACGAGTGGTGTACCTAGTGAAGTAGTGCTATTACATTCCATTGTCGAATAAACGGAAGGAAATTCCAAGAACTGGGAAATGAAATTTTGGTTAACATCGATTTTGTACCTGGATTTTCAACAACTGAGACAGGTTTCACCATTCGTAAACTTGTAGTATAATATTCTACAGATTTCACACAACGCCATCTAATCCCAAACTAAGCAGAGCTTATATTAAAAGTGTTAGACAACTGAAAAACATACTTATATAAATGACTTCAATAAATGACAGCTAGACACAAAACAAATGATCGTACTCATCACACAAACATTTGTCCTGGGTAGGAATCGAACCCACGACCTCTGGTATAACAGTCAGGGCCACTAACCACTAGACCAACAGGCCAGTCTAACATGATACTACCCAGCTAGATATAAACTTGGATCCTTGTTAGACCCTGTCAAGCCGTATAAATAGTTACACGTGAAAATAATAAATCTTGAAGGCTTTAAGGACAAAAGCTCTTCAGTTGAGACAGCTACGTATTACCGACTTTGTCTGTAAACTTTTTATTTACGGTCTCATTCCCACCTACAATACAATTCGTGAAGTTAGATTTTGTTTAAAACGAACACATTTTTCATTTGCTGTAAAACTAGGTTTGTGGTCGCAGCCGTATTTCACTTTGATTGTTAAACTTTCGGTGCTGAGGATTATTGTGTTTTGATATTTGAAAACGGTTTCATTTCACATTAATATGCTTTTGAGGATTTTCTGTATTTCTGGATAGTCGTATATTATCTTGGAATCGTCATCATTTACATTGAATGATGGTACCCCATTATTAGGATTCGATATTCTTTTGTTTTTTTTCTTTCACATCTTTATGAGGATTTCCACCGGGAGCCCAAAAAAAGCAAGTCCTATGGCCAGAAGTAGATATTTTCCCCAGTAACTTGGTTGAAATCCAAAGGTTGAGATCCAAAGGCAAAATCCCCATCTACCTTCACCAGGGACAAAGAAATTAAAACAGTAACGAGTGCCATTCATTTAGGACATCTTAAAACATTACGTCGCCCTTCACCATTATATTTGACGATCCAACTTGGAATACCAAGTGGAATATCCATTGTGTTACTCTGAAATTACTAGGACCTTATAATCTAGGGCGTAGAGTTCATTTTTGCAACTCACTGTAACTTTTGACATGTGGTCGTGTGACTGGCATGTTTCCCAAATTTCAGTAGGCCTGTATTGATCGCAATGAACAAGCGTTTTGGATTTAATTCGAATACGGATAAGTCTGATGGACGTTGATTCGAAGGTTTTTGAAAATAAAATAAAATTGACGGTAATTGGTCTCGTTTTTAAAGGTTTTTGAGGAGAATTTGTAAAGGTTGCCGTTCTGCTAATTGGAGAGACTATTCCGTATAATTTGAATGTTAGCCCAGTCAAATTAGGGGTTTCACCTCGGAATGAAAGATAATAAGCTGAAAATTGGTGAGAACCTTTGTTTGGTCGCCCTGAATATTGTCTCAAAAGTCACAAGTTCTATCGTGTCCGCGTCTTAAGATATTCAAGGTCAAAGGTCACGAAAAACAATTTTTCGCGAATATCTCGGTTCCTATAACTTAAATGATATTTTTACCAATATCACAGTTGTAGAGTATAAAATTCTCTACAACTTTTGCCTAAACTTTTTTTTTATACGATCAACCGTTTTTGAGGTAGAGCACAACGAGTGCGCAGCGTACAGTCATATAATATATGAGGTAATGCAGGGTCAAGCGTGAGTTTCGGTTATCAGTACGTTGTATAAAGTCAATTATTGACAAATAAAAAAATAATTATTAAGCAATACCCATTATTTCCGTACATAATAGGTCGGGGAAAAAGTATTTTCGCATTATACCATGTAAGACGCGGACACGATAGAACTTGTGACTTTTGAGACAATATTCAGGGCGACCAAACAAAGGTTCTCACCAATTTTCAGCTTATTATCTTTCATTCCGAGGTTGACCCCTTATTTTACCTAATTTGACTGGGCTATGTGGATTAATTTCATTTTCAATTGTTGACATAATAATGTTTCGTTCATTCTTAAATTCTCTTTTGGGATTTTAATGACCATTTTAATTTAAATGTTCTTTACCCAAATTAAGGTTTACAATTAAAGATTAGTTGTTACTTTTATTAATTATTTCTTAACTTCTATATTTATCTAGATTTTGTCATAAAACCAGGTCAGTGGCTCCTCTTAGGGTGAATTAAGGTAATTTGGATTAGAATGTATGTCTATTCAATCTGTCAGTTGGAAAGAAATGGATAGCCTTCGTGTCATTAAATGGAGGCATATTGATGCAGAGTCGTGTAAACATGGCAATCAGTTGTCCACATATTTACAATAATTAGTGAACTCTTCCCGACTGAATTTTAATGAGACAGTGTTAGTAAATGCTTCGTATTACACATTACCCATTATTGCCAAATAATCTTAAATCTTACTTCTTACTTCCAAATAAAATAAAATACTTATATTAATGGCATGACAGAAAACATAATTATGAGCCTATTCATACTATTTTTGGGACAACGATAACGTTCATTTACCAGGACTAATATACCTCAAAGCATAGCAATGCGAACCAAGAATACAGTACCTACAACAGCGGGCATATTGGATTTCAGCCATTATTTGCATTCTGTAAACATTGCTTGATTCTGTGAGCTACAATACAGCCTGCAAGAAATACCTATATTAACGTTGCAAAAAGAAAATAAATACCCAAAAGCGAACACGTAAAAAGCACCTCAGTTATATTTTCAAGTTCGCTTGTCTTAAATAATTCTTAGCAAACAATGTTGACCGGCTGATAACAGTATGGATATAGAAACCATTTTTTACAAAGAAATCGTTCGTAACTACACACAAAAGAAATATATACTAGCGACCCACTCCAGCTTCACACAAGAACTAAACTAAACTAACAAAACATATTAACTATTAAAATAAAACAACGTCAAAATTGCTTAGTTTTAAAGATCTAAACATACATAGAGTTGAACTGACGCTGTCTGCTACAATACGTTCGGTAAAATTTCCTCCACGGACTTCATAACTGACACAGCTGATCGCATCTGTCAAACAGCCAATCATCTGGTAGCGATTGATGTGAATGAGCCGCCGCGAGCTAACTCCGATATTGCATTGATGACTGATGATTCTGCAATGAATAGACGCTTTATAGATGTCAAGTAGATGAAACAAAAGAAGGGGGAACTTAGATAGATAGGAGTATATAGATTATGCGGAGCAAAGACAAATGAATGCGTGTGTTGAAATGAGTAATGATTCTTTAAGCGAGAAAAAAAATGCGAATAATCGTAGTAGTAAATTGTGTTGCGAAATTAGGAGTATTATTTGCTCTAAAATAAAAAAATCTCTTGAATTTACTGAGTCTTAAAATGAAACCTTTGTGTTAAGAAAAAGTACAGATATTTATCATGTTTATGTAACATACTGTTTAGAAGACTAAAAGTGAAATAAAATGATACGCCCTATTTGAGATAGGACGACAGATGGACATTTTGTATTGAAGAAAAGGTTAGACAATTCAAATCAACTGGAGCGAAAAGTGCCTGTACTATAAGAGCTTAAATCAGAATGGTTTAGATTGTTGAAGCGAGATAGCATACACACGGCATAACGGCGTCTCATTTCTAAAATAACAATAGTCCTACTATAAGATATCGTGGTACAGGCACAGATTGGTACGTGTCTGGAACGAAGCTTTCTATTAGAAAAACCCATTCTTGAATACCAACTGGGCTATATATTACGGAAATAAAACTTGAAACAATTCGGGAACGTCGTAAAGAGTTTCAGGTTGTAATAAATATTTCCACGGGGAGCCATACTGAATTACAATCCTTTTTACGTTTCAAACATTCACCATTTATAACCCAAAAAACGATTAAAATTCGACTTACTTAACATTTCTTTTATACGTTTTGAGTCCCAACTGTCCTATTTTTGAGAAAAAGCGTCTCTACCTTATTTCAATTTTTTTTGTAGGGTTAGCAAATTGTTGATTTATATTTGACTAGGTTTTGCTAGCAACTTTGAGCGCACGGAAGACGATTATCGCAGTTAAAAGAGTGTATGTCAGTGGGCAGCTCCAAATAAAAAATACAACTGGCAACTGGCTGTTGCCCCCGACTTCGTACGCGTTAATAATATACCTACACCCGCGAAAGTTTAAAGAAATAAATCTTGGCCGATTCTTAGACCTACTCAAATGTATGAGTACGGTGACTAACATTGTGACACGATCATTTTATATAATAGATAGATTATTAAAATCGATCGAACTGTTTTATCATGAGAGGCTAAAAACATCCACATATTCACTCTTACAAGCTTTTTCCTTCACAATATTAGTGTGAAGTGTGATGAAAATTCCCGTTTCCATTCCCCAGAGTCGATGGCAACGCAGCCGGAGTCGGGAGCGATGTCCGGCCGGCACGATCTTCACGCTAGCGCCCGGACACGACAGCAGTGGCACCGAGTACGCCGGAGACCAGAGCTCGGAGCACAGCACGCCGGCCCACTCGCCGCGACATCGGGTGACGAGAGGTGAGCTGAACATTTATAATAACTTTCGTGAGGATGACTCATACTTTAACAATATAACGGTTCACTCACGCGTATTTATCGAGATTGCCCGACTAGTTTCGGACTCAACAGGGGTCTTTAATCATGAGCTGGCGCGGTGGCGTGGTCGCTAGTCGAACTCAAGTTTGACTCCCAAACCCGGGCTAGTCGGGCCTAGTTGGGCTATCCCGATAAATACGCGTGAGTAATCCGTTATATCGTTTAGGTATGGTGAGCTAGATGTTAAATACATTACTACTCGCGACTCCACCGCCGTGACAGCTCATGAAGACTCTGGAAGCCTCTGGAAGACGAATTTATCCAAAACGACACGAGCTATCCTGATAAAAACTCCTAAGTTATCGCACCATTGGTTACGACACATACATGCATTCAAGAACTGCGTTGTCTTATTGCTTTTGTCTATATGATAAAAATGGTAGTGTGACTCTTTTTGCGGTCTCATTCTAAAGTGCTTGTGAGTGTCACCCTAACTATTAGAATAGAATAAAAGGTTATTGTTTTCAGTATTACAGCAAACAGTAAATACACACTTAAATTGAGGCTAATACTGAAAGTAAAAGGTTTGAGCGTCAGCTTATGCTCAAGCTTCCCCAAAGGGGTCACTAAGCGTATACACTTAAGCAGATCTCAAAGTTGAGGTGCGTTGTTCTAGGTATTCGGTACAATTTAGAAAAAATAAGGATAGAATAAGAGCTTAATTAAAACACAAAAACTTCATTTGGTATTTCGCCAAATCTAAATTTATCTTGGAATACCAAAAAATAATAAGAATTTTTTGGCATAATACCGGCCCATTTGGCAAGATGACATCACCGAGAATGAGGCTCAGACAACAGGACAAAGTTTTGTAAATAGACTCCAGTACAGATTTATTTGAGGACGTAAATCTTTGTGAGTATAAAAAGGTGATAAAGAAGCCACATATGAGTACATTAATTGTGTTATAAAGAAGTGTGTAAAGACTGGTTAAGCTGGTAAGTAATCGTTTTTGGAGGCAAGTAAGTGATTCAATAAATGTAGGTGTCGTGCTAACTGGTTTTGTTAGCACTCGCTTTTATTCTTAAAGAATTTTGGAGCTGGACTAATACACTGATATTACACTGTCTTCTAAAAATATTAACAGCATTATTTAAAACAGTCTTAAATTACCCAAAAAATTAGTAGTTTAGGATAAGCATTGCCATTCAACGTCGCAATGACGCCAACCTTCGGCCGACAACGATGGGGACGAATTTAACACATATGATTGTAAATGTATAAGTTTTAGTTGCTGTTAAACACTTACTCCTCTATAAAAATAAGCGAGATTTTTATGAACAGAAATAAATCGTCGATCGTCCATTTCCTAGAACATATAAATATCTAACGCGATATCTCCTCGATCGGAGTAAAATGATTATTACAGAAGTCTTGAGGGAATCCGTCGGCTAATACAAGTGGTATTGGTTACTTATGACCTTATATCATGTTAAGGATCGCTAGAATATTATCAGTTATGAGGTGTTGCTACAGTAATGAGATTTTCTTTCCATTGTGGGCAGGAATGTCGGTTATTGGCACCGTAATGGAATGAACGTGTTTTAAAGTAGCATTATTTTGATCTGTAGTGATATATGGTTGTACTAGATATTTCCTGCGGTTATGCCCGCGTAAATGTCAGTTATAGCTAGAAAAACGTTACCTACCTCTGATGCAGTCGGTTAAAAAGTAACCTATATGTTAATTCAGGGTGTCAGTGAACTCCACAACAAATGTCGCTATAATTGATCTAACCGTTTAAGGGTAAAATCGAATCGAACGCGAGACCTTTGACTTGGCAGACCTACGGTCTAACAAATAGGCTGTCACAGTTTCAAACAGATCAACACAACACCAAGAGTTAGTAGATTACCGTTTATAGAGACCCTTTTCTGGGCTTACTGAAAAATGATACATATTATCTTTTTTGATTTTGTTGTGCAACTGAATCTATAACGCAAAGACAACTTCGACAAGTCTTAACAGATAAAGAAGACAATCGACGATCTCTTCACAAAAATCGTTAAATGTAAATGAACAATTGAAAACCCTTTAGTTAGCTTTGAAAGCTTTAGACATCATGAATATTAAACAATGAATTGATTATATTCCCTGTCTATCACGAAGAAGATAAGGCCCGCATACAATAGTTTGCTCAAGGCCCCTACCACGAAAACTTCAAGTTATATTATTGCATTTGTGGAGGCGAGACAGAGTGATAGCAGCGTCTTGCTTTTACAACTGCTATAAATATCACAGGTTCCGTGTTTCGGAAGGCACGTAAAGATGTGGGTCCTACGCCTGATCTATCTCCGGTCGTGTCGGATTGCCGTCCTATTGGGCTATGATAGTTTAGGGGTTAAGTTACCTACAACTATGTACAATAAAAACTTGTATTATGTACAGTGAATATATTATTTACATTGAAGGAGAAACGTGAACATTACAATACAAGATGAAAATTTTTATGACATGAGAAAATTTTGTTTTTTCGACAGATGACAAGTTCCAAAATCGATGATAAAATATTTACAATTTGTTTGGGAACGATGGTCGTGGCAAAATGAGGAGACGAGACGGTTCTTGATTCAACTGGTTTATTACAATACATTAATAATAATTAGTTATAACATTTATAATGTGACCGACACTGTGCGCTGCGCTTGCGCGTGTGCGTCGGCCGACGTCCCCTGCAGGCTGAGGGCAGCGGCAGCGGGGGGTAGCGGGGTGCGGCGCGGCGGCGGCGGAGCGCGGCGAGCTCACGTCGTCGACGTCTTTAAATGTGTGCTGTGGCGTCAGCACACATGCAGGCGTAAACACAATTGAGGAGGCTGCCACCGATGAGTTTGTAAACCTAAACCTGTGCGGAGGCAGCACCGCCACAATAGTAAAGGAACAGAGAATGCACCTGTGTTTGCGCACACGCATGCGCACTATGTCCCGTACAGCTGGCTCGTGTCATAGTAACGCTAACCGCCGAGGCTGAAATCGGTCTGGACAATATTATTATTAATAAATATTAGTTTAAGAGGTCGTGGTAGGCCTCAGTATAATATAACAATACCTCAAATAATGAGGTTTAGATATTATCATGTTTTGTTAAGAGATTGAAGAAACCCCTTGTGACCTTGTAACAACTTCAAACAAGATATTGGATTAAATCTATTGTTTAATTTGTATATTGTTGTTAAATTATGTGGATTTATTGTTCTTGTTGAAGTACCAATTACTTCTAAAATTGGGCTAGACCCGAAAGTTTGAAGCATTGTCGTAGTTATTCATAGTGATGCTTTGAATACAAAAGTAGAGTCCTACTGACTAGGCTTTTATTAACCGATAGTCAGAACAGGTTGGGATTTAAGTACCCGAACAATTAAGCTGACAGATTCGTTGAGGTTGCACATTTCAGACAAGCAGACATCATACTCCTCTGGAACAATGTTCCAGTTACTTTTCTTGCTTAAAACTCAGCCCTATAACGTCTGAACTAACTAGGATAACGTTGAAACTCCTTAACTAGCCAGCAATTAATACTCCTGCACTGGTGATATTCTTAAGAAAAAAGGTTGTTATTTTATGAACGCTAAATACAGACAAAAGTGACAGAAAAAGGAGAGGCTTACACCTAACAGTAAGTAATTCCGAGTTGAAAGTCTGTTTCCCAGTCTTGGGAGGAGTCATATTTTTGTACATGGGTTGATACACTTTGCCCTTAGATAACTTTTTCAAAATGTGTCTGCCTTATCCACACCACAATTCTGACATAAATCACAGATTCAGCCCTTTAGCGTCCAAAAATCCTTTCTTAGTGCTCCCTTACATATCTCAAAGAACCTACATGCCAAATTTCAGTTTTCTACGGCCAGTAGTTTCGGCTGTGCGTTGTCTGTCAGTCAGTCACACACTCACTCAGTAACGGAAGAGTTACCCATATATAGATAGATGTACAAAATGTACCTACCTTACCCACACCTACCACACTTTCTGACATAAATCACAGAGTCAGCCCTTTATCGAAACAACTTGAAAACACCTTTATACTCCGAAACGTTTCCTTTATAACGTTTCAACTTATCACGGTATCGCGAGGAAAGTTAAATTGCCAAAGTGAAATCGACGGCTGTAATAACATTAGCGTAAACGTTTTAATTCGAAACAGGCGTTCAGAGTTATGCTACTGCTCATGATGGAGAAGAATGGAGATTACAGATACATCTCTGTTTACTGAAAATGTTAAAAGTTGTATCTGTTCGGAAAGCTTGTCACCATCACTTGACATAGGCAATATTGATGGACTTGAGGCAGTAATATGTTCTACCGACAATAAGGAACGGAGAAGCACTCCGGTGGTTTTAGCCAGTAAGAGTCCGGCACACGCCATCGCCTTTCCCAGGGCGATGGAAGTCCATGAGGATTTCCATCGGGTAACAAAAAAAGTTATATGTACTACGCGGTGTGAAGCGGCATCCTTCTTTTACATCTGTTTAAAAGGTGCTGGTATGAGCCTTCATAAAACATCCGCCTTTGTAAAGTTTACTTTCGTCCACATTTTTTGTTTTTAAAAAGAAAAATGCCGGTTTCAAGATTGTAACGCTCAAAAATGTGTATACTTACACAAAAAAGTTCTACAAAAATTCTATTTTTTTTTTCCTTTAAAATCTCAAAAAATTCTTCAATTGTATTCGGCAAGTATTCCTGTCTTCATACTTCAAACAAACTCCAAGTTTTTCTCTCGTCAGCGTCATCGAACTTTCGATATTTGTTGGTCCCGATAAGTTTTGGAAATGTGCCAGTAACCCCTATCTGATGTTAAACTGGCTCTGGGGAAAATCTAAACGCTGGGCAATATTGATTCTCTTTGGTAACTGTTCTATTATTTGTTTTGTCCACCTGTATTATTACGAAGTTAGGAACCTCAGGGGGAATCGATTGTAATTGAATAGGAAATGTGTGTTTTTTTATTAAATTCATGTTGATACTCGAGATTATTTTATAATTAAGGCAGCAAGGCGCATACCACCTCTTAAAGGTAAATTGGTTTGTCCAAGACTATTTAATCAAGAATTTAACCCTTGTAATTTAACATTCAATTCACATGCTCAAAACGAATAGATACAATAAATAGATATTATTATTCATTCTTTAGCGAAACAAATCAAATAACTATTCGTTAACTTTTCCCAAATTACCTCTCTATGTAAACATGATACAAGTAACATTTGTATCTGTATTACATTACTCATGAATAACTTTGATTTGCAAACCGTACTCCAGCAGTCAACCACTCACTGAATAATTAATGTCATTTGTTTTAGAAGATTGTTTTGCCATCCCTACGCAATTGAGTTGCGAATATATTATGATTTGTTTGATCTATGAAGGTATGTTGATGGAATATTTGCTGGTAAATAATATATTATTTACCTGCAAATATTGGTTCGAAGCGACGCAAGATAGAGAATTGTGGTAGGACATTACAGGCTAGGGAAAAAATATATATGTACATAATTATATAATGTATTCCGTTATAGAAATATGTATTCGATGTCTACAAGTTTACATTCTATCGAACGAAATAGTTTTTCTTGTTCTGTCTATCATCTATCTCGGCAGCAGAACGTATTAAACTTAATGGATTATTGCCGTTGTGAAAAAGAGTAGGCGCTGATATATGCAGAGAACTGTGTCGTCTCGTTTCTACGAAAGCTACAATCCTTAGGAAGTGGTAAGCCCTTAATAATCAGTGTAATAGTGGTCATGTTCCCATATTAGCCGATTTAGACGAATACCGTAATTTCCATAGACACGAACTCATCGTTTTATGATAATTTTCATCAGCCCGTTGCCGTCCACTACTGAAAATTATAAAAGGTTTTAGGATAATTGCTTCTTCATCATCAACATCTAAGAATATTCTACGACTTGCACACACCGCCATCTAGTCTCAGACTAAGCTAACTAAAGTAGCTTGAGTTATGAGTATTAGACAACTGATAAACATACTTAGTACAGAACATACCCAGATACAGAACTAATGATTGCACTCATCACACAAACATTTGTCCTGGGTGGGAATCGAACCACCTTTGGTATATAATAGCAGTCAGGTGTTACCACTAGACCAACAGGCCAGTCGATATGGAAAATCATACTACTTGAAAAGACCCTTTTCGGGTACTAAGTCATAACTCATAGGATTGAGGTTGTGAAACCCTCATACATATTAATAGCTAGATTGAGTAGCAGTAACGAGATTAGAAAATATGTTATTCTAGGATCTGATAATAGGTATTATTTTATTGTAGGAATTGTCCTTTTTTTTGAGCGTAAAAAATGAGGTAAGAAATTCAAAGCTACATTTACTAATATCCAATTTTAAACTTATTAAGGCCACTTTTTCTTGTTGAAAGAGTGGCCTTAATAACTTTATAAGCATACATCACTAATGACACATTCGTTTTGAGACCAATTATCACCTTCAATCTATCGCAAATCGCATCACATCGTAAACTAAAGTCCTAAATTGCCCGATACATTAACGATTAGCGCTACAACGATCAATGCAAATAATGTTCACTGTTTCCACAATTTAGTTCCACTTGAATTCGTAATCGTAAAACCACAAACGCAATGATAAATACCAGTAAATGCCAGTGTAACTATGCATAAATAAACGTTTAGCGTTTATAGATTTCCAACTACCAAGTCCCTTACTATGAAATCTTAAATCTTTTATAGGTCTTGTGGAAGAGAGACGCCGCTCTACGCTAAGTAGCACTCCATCTCGCTTGCACAACTGCAACTGATTCATCTTAAGACGTGGTGGTAGGTTGCCAGAATATTATAGCCTAATTGTAACTTATTTATCGATTTAAATTTTCGAGGAAGTATTGAATCGGTTCCAGATATTGGCAGCACAATTACTCGAGTGCTACAATCGATATTTCGAGAATTCCTGACATCTAATTACTGTTACGAGTTACCGGTAAATGTTTCGTGTTGTTTAGAAATGTTTGTATTGTCTATCTTCTTGATATGGGTGACTGTTTTGTAATTTTACGTGCAAAAGCTTAGACATCGTCACTCACGATAATTTGATTACCTTTTATTTTTTTGTTTTGGATACGCTTGAGATGCCCTGTTCTAAAAAGGTTAAGCTCACGATTTTACTATCCTTATCGGGATAATAACGGAACTTATAAAAATCGTAATTTATCGCCAGTTTTTAACTTAAGTAAGTAGGCAACTTGGGAAATATCGCCTTTTGGTGCTCGACTGAATGACTAAGTACGTGATCACGAATACAGACTTGAATATACTTAAATGCCTAATTAAGTTATCTGTAAGTTTACCTACCCTTGAAATGTCTGAGAGACTGCGGGGAATATTTAGGCAGCTGGAAGGTTCCCATTCTTTAATTTGTTTACTAAGTCATCGTATTCGTGAATTTTAGTTACGTATATTTCTTTCATCTTGAGTACGAGATTTCTATCGTTTTTTACTTAGGTTTTAATCATTTATGAATAGTTAATATCAGGCTGAAAGTAAATAACTTTGCAAATACACCATCAAATATGCATATTCATGTAAGTGCTGACAAATGACATTTTACACAAAAAAAAAACCTTAATAAAGTTTTTACCTATTTAATACCATGTAAAGAAATTAATTTGTGTTGGGTACCTACCTAACCTTTGTTCGTGACAAAGCGGTAGCACGCTATCAACACGCTGTCTACACAATTACTTTGCAAAACCTTTTACACTAATTACTTAAAATTTTTGCACCGTAATTTGCAAATCACTACCACAAAATTTAAAGTGGCGCAAACCTTAAACATCCTGGGTACAGCGCCATCTCTTCACAACATTTAGACTCAAAATCGTCTTTACTTGGTGCCAACAACAACGCCATCTAGTTTTGACTCTATATACTAATATCAAGTCATCGTACCATCAGATGGAGCATTTCCAGTTTCCATTTGTGAAACACAGATGTCGCTACAGCCCTGATTGGGAAAACTCGTCTCAGCGCAAAACTTATTAATGTGATAATTTCAAACGAGCTGCATGTTTGTTATTTTATTACTGGATAATATGGAAACCAATAACATTGCTTGATTAAATTCGAAGATATTATCTCTTGATAGTACGATACGCAATGAACGAATAAATCATAGGTATCTATGCTACCTTCTTCAAACGAAATCTTTTACAGTCGTTTAAGTTGCTAATGGAATTAACTAGTTAAATGACTATAATTAGGAGGCAAGGCAAGTGTCCGACTGTGAAATAGTCTCCAACGACGCGTGATTTCATTTTATAAGCTTGCATGCTGGTAGTCGATGAGTCTAAAACCTTTAGGCAAAGGAGTAATCGTAACGCGGACGTTGTATGGTGTATTAAAACATGTCACCATCATCAGCCTCCCTTTATTGTTTATTGCCCGTCTCCTTTGTCTCTTGCCTTTCGCTTTCATCTTACTCCTGCTTTCGTTTTTCCAGCCTACAGTGTCCCACAGCCGAAAAAAGGCCTCCCCCAAGTCTTTTCACGACTTTCTATGTGTGTTTAATTCATACATGTTTATAATATAAAATAAGCAGTTTAATCCGGAAAGAGGTATAACAGTAACATAATTTGCACGAAAAAGTCTTGCATTGCCTCCTCTACATCAATCTTCACACAATGCCCACTCAAATCACAGTATTCATTCCTATATAACTTAATAACAACTGACTTCAGTATTACATCATTCTATTCCCAATTGCCACTCGGAGCACCAATTGACCTTTCAGTCAGACTGAAATAACAGTTAGGCAGACGGGAATAGATCTAGACCCAGTCGTGAATTCTAGTTAGAATTTATTTAGGTACTGATTTCTGGAATATATTTTATTTTGTCTGTGGCTATTTAGTTAGTTACAGGCTGAATATAAATTAGATTTTCTGAAAGTTATGTGGGTAAGGCTAGTAGATGAAAATATTATTAGTTAGTTGGGATTTAGGAATAGAAGATTTATGGATTAGTTCGAAAGGAAAAAAGATTTTTGAAGCCTTCTGAATAATAAACCAAAAAATATGAAAGTTGTTGTAAATATTTAGAAATATATAAGTCTGTTTATCACTTATCTATTACACAAGTAACTCTTGTATACTAAATTTAAAATTGATGGCCTTGTGAGAATATTGAGGAATATTTATCTGTTGAGGAATATCATAGTTATCAATTTGAGGAAATATTTCCTGATAGTAACTATTATTATCAATGCGAATATAAGTCTTCTGTTCAATAAGCTCAACCGATTTTGGAGAAATTTAATGATCTTATTAAATATCTTCAAAATTGGTTGGTTACTACGGCTTTAAAAAACGACATGCCTGATTGGCGAAGCCGCGGTCAAAAGCAACTGTTTCTTTACCTTCAAAAGATAATTAAACCTCTTCTATTCCCGGATACTAACAAAAGTTTCCTACAAATCAATACTCGTAATTTTCGTCCTATTCTTTACTTGATACTAAAGTTTCCAAAAATAGGTTTTTAAAGCCTTCTAAATTAGGTACTTCGTGCCGCTTTGAGGTTTAAACTTGAATAGGTATTTGTGAAGTACCGTCGATTTTCACTCGGCTGAATAAGACCTATAAACGTAATGGGTCCAAGATAATGGGAGTTTTAGACCTTCAAAGATAATGGACCACGAAATTATCGCTACTTAGAAATAGTTACTCAAAATAAGACTACATGATGGGTCTATTAAGGCTTCGGTTGATATGTCTTATGTTAACATGAAACATCCAAAAAATATATATTTATGCGGGGAAGGATGCAGAAAATATTCGTTTTGAATTTGCCTTACTGTGTTCGACCTAATCTTTGAAAAATGTGATCTGTAGGGATACAAATCACGAAGAAGGGGACTAGATAATAGATATAAATTTAAAAAGCGGTGAGTGTGATAAGTTTATCATCACACTTATTTTAAATCTAGCCGAGTGGCAAAGGTCAGCACGCCAATTACCACGTATCCCCGCATAGGACAAAAATTTGTGCATTTCACAAATGCTTATTATAAGTCTGGGTGTGATTGTGCATGTGAATTGAATGTCTGTGAAACCCCCCGCGATACAAGGATTAAATTCCTAAGTGCGGGAGTGTGTTTTCGAAGAAATAATTTAATTTAATAATAATTTTGCTGAATGTTTCTACATTTTTGCCATTTCACCTTACTGACCGGTATCGTTTTTTATTTTCTGACATAAAACTAATGTGGGTCAAGATTTTATTACGGACAGTATTAAAAAGATAACAGGCCATAAGCCGTACTTTTTACAGCCACTAACAGCTAAAAAGAAGAGCAATCAACGTTACTCTACTGGATTTTATAGTAGACCATACTCCACATAGGTCCATGTTTTTCGGTAAGTGTTGAAAAAAATAAGGAAAATTTCTTAATATTATTCTAACGAGTGTTGTTCTTGTGTACATAGCAAAATATAACGATTATCAATAATTAAACAAGTTACTATTACTAGATAGAGTGAGACATGAGACCGAAAATGTAATCCAGATTTACAAAGTACCAGGAGAGCAGAAACACATTGTAGTTGAAACTACAATTAGTGTGGGTGTGGAGCAAACAGTTTCAATTAACAACATTTTACATACCACACAACTGTTCAAGCTATCCCAGTTTGAGACGAAACCTCCTTTGATACCAACGTTAGTGCTTACAAGACCTCCTTTAATACATAACGTAGTATAAGACCCTAAATAAGTCCTGTAAGGCTTATTCCCGAAACTGGATTGGTCTATATTTCTTAAAAAAGGAGGAGGTTCCCAATTCGACTGTTTTTTTTTTATTTAGTTCTCGATCTTAATTCGATTATAATAGAACTCAATTTTGTCGAGTCCCTGTTTTGTAAATGAATAATAACAGCTGTGTGTGATGTCATTTTAGAAATAGTTTAGAAAGTGTTGATTGTCGATTGTTTTGGGTTTCTTGAGAAGAAAAATGTTGAAACTAGTGGAAGCTATAGATGACTTAATTGTTGGTAAGTTGTTATTATTATTTTTGTACTATCAATTGCTAAAATGGTGAATAAAATCATTGTGTGAAAACCAGCATGACGGAGAATTTTTAAAAGGTGTGTTAAGTTGTGTTGGAGGCCAATATAAAAGATAGCAGGCATATGGTTTCAAATGGCAAGAGATAGAGGAGAATGGCATAACCAAAGGGAGAGTAAATGAAAATGATGATGAACACAGTTCTTAAGATGCACATACATTTATACCAGCCGAACGCGAGAACGAGCTCGACGAAACGAATTTGAAATATGTCACACGAATTCTCGCCCATCATCCTGCATTGAATCTTCCGAATCTAAAGTAAACATGTACAGAATTCAGAAATTCGTTTCGTCCAAGGCGTTTGCATCAAATAAATGTGCGGAGGCGTTCACCTTTAGAAATAATAAATTACGTTAGGTGCCCGTTCCTTTCAATTTCATTGAACACGTAGTCTAAGTCCTTAAGCGAACTAAATCTAATCCTATTAGTACCAACAGCTATAATTGAGTTTCATGAGACAGATGAACTAATTAAACTTGCTAGGAACATTGACAGTTCAGGTTGACACGTATTGAAGGGGATGAGTGAACTATTTACAAATTGTACCTGATAATGCTGCTACAAGAAGATTTTATTATTCAATTCTTATGGATGTTTATGGTGAAGATTTGCTTAGTTCTTTTGGCGTCTTCGCGTGTGTGTGTTTTTTTTATTTTTTCCCACTTTATGTGTGCACTAAGTGGTAGTGGTACATTCCAAAGAAAAACATAATGTAATCGATTATTATTTATCGGTTCATTTCTTCACCAGAATATTTGGCTGTGCTATTAGTTTTTTGCCACGTTCCCCTTGGCATACAGATATAAGAAAATGTAGCCTGTTACTCGCTGATAGAGTAGAACAGCTATCCATTAAGAACGATTGCTTAAAATTGGTTTATTTCAGGCTTACAAGCGTGACAAGTACACTCACATTGGCCTTTACCAGATCATTTTGTTAGGATCGTCATTAATCGACTATTTCATCTATAAATGATGACACCAATGATAACATCAATCAAAAACGTATTTAAATATCGTAATAAAGATGAATGGGTGTGTTAATCATGACAGAAATGTATAAAGACTGAAAGTAATTCTATGCAAATTGTGAAAGCGAGATGGCGCACTATACAGTGAGTAGCGGTGTCTCTTTTCCACAACTGGAAAAGTGTTTCGTGGAGATATGGTAGTAGACCCCTAAAGTTAATAATTCCCCACCTTACCTTCAACGGATTAAATAATTTGTTCCAGCGCGAAAACACCGTAAAAGTATGCTAATACTCGCTCTTGGAGTTTGCGAGTTTCTAACTTTGTGCATTTTTTAAATGTAAATTATTCAAACGATTTTTCGTGTCGTTTCCTCCTAAATATCATTGAAACTTAGAAGGAAAAATGAATTATCACGAAATACTAAATGTAAGACGATTTTTCTTCGATAGAATACATTATAATCTGTTTAATTATAATGTCCTCTCCGATCACTTTTTCCAAATTATATTGTAGACGCCTTCTAGTTTTGCCAGATTCAGATATCATTCTTTTTTAAAAGGCGCCACCCATTTGACTAGATAACACAAATGAAAATAAAATCCATCTAATCAAACTAGCCCAATAAATAACACTGTTTAAACGTCAAACAATAACTCCTCATAATTACTTGTCCTTTACAGTAGCTCATAATAAGACTGGTTCATTCAAATCCACTGCAAAATAATGATGTCCCTTATTTCATTTTAGTTTGTTGCAGTAAGCCACATCAAACAGACCTGAAATAGAAATAACCAACATTTCGTTGCATCATTCGCATACAATATTTTCCGCTAGTTTTTCTAGGTCAAAAAGCGAGGTACCTATATTTCCCTGGGGCTCTAGCTATTTCCATTCTAAATGTCATCTAAATTTGCGGTTTGGTTATAAAAATATGCACAGACTTCGTTCCTATCATGACACTGAATAATCTTTGATACATATCCCATTAAATTTGACTATATTTTTTATTTTTTGTATGAAATAATTGCCCAAAAACTGAGTAAAATTTGTTACATTTTTATTATCTGCGTCCATGTACAACTCTTAAATACAGTTAAGAGAGAAATTAGACTTTATTCAGTAATTATATCCTTCATTTTGATCACAAACAATGACGTCAACAACTAAACTCGTGGATATTATCTATGATATAGTTACCAGCCGGTAATTCACGCTCAGTATAGCAGATATCGCTTCCCGTCTATTCTCAGAACAATGCACATGATAACGTCTGATGAACGACATAATATGTTACACAATACACATTATTAATAGGAAGATATTCCGGAAAAAATCTTGTTTGATTTGGTTTGGTTTTGAGGGTCAAATTTTCCTTTAACTTAACACTAAGCCCATGAAATGACAGATATTATGTAGTTTTTTTTTCAAAATATATAAAGGCAGTGTTATTGTCAATTTGCAGTGCTATAAAGCTTAAACGAAACCTCATAAATCAACAGATAAACTTATGTTCATCACGACCCGGATCATATTCATCATCATCTTCCTGCCCCTATCCTATTTTACTTGGGTTCGTTGCTCGTTCACACGTTCTTTTTACCCAGATAATTGCCCAAAAATGAATAGGTACTTGAACAGAATCAAATACAGCATTTGGATAAGTAACGTTTTAAATGTGTATTTGTCTCTACAACTGAATACTTGAATACATTCAAGTACAGTACTTGGATAAGTAAGGTTTAAAAAGTCTATTCGATTTTTCTCTACATTCCATTCGACAATCACAAAGGCAGCATGACGGTTTTAATGTATACTGTTTTTGAATACGGCATTTTAACTAGTAGAGATATGTTAATATTTAAAACGTATTAAAGTAAAGCCACCTTTCAATATTCATGGTTTATTTTCCCTGTTAATACAAAAATACATGATTTATTTAATGAAAATATTCTCACAAATTTAAGCTGTGTTCTTCATATTAATTTTGATCGTAGTTAAGGAAGACATGTTAACTGGCGTATAAATTAGATAAGACACGGGAACTCGGTCTGATCAAGTCTGATGTCACGTAGAGTCTAAGATTTATGTCTTACTTGTTGGTAGAAGATGTTCCTAAACCTAATCTAGATAAGGAGTACCAGAACATATGTATATCTAAAGGCATTTATAAAAGGACACTTATAACTATATTAGTAGATTAGCAGTAAACTTTTAGGATAGTGCGTAGAGCACATTTTAATTGTTAATTCATGGGGCATGCGGTGCTAACCTATAATAAATAGTTAGTAACCTTAGATTATAGAACATTATGATCATCCTATATTTTAAAATCCAAAATCCAAATGTTTTTTTTTTTCGAGTAGGCCTTCTTAGGCACTTTCAAAAAGATACTGACTCTTGTTGCGCGGTTCCAAAATCTCATTATTATGGAGACGAACCGGCAAGAAATTTCAATTCCGTTTAATACTCAGAATAGTTAAATCAGACAACAAAATGAATAATTATAATCAAATGCCCCTTATAATGCCATACTGTACTATTTATAGCTATTTTATTCTTCAAAATAAAAACAAAAGAGAATCAATGTTGTCTCCACAGCAATTTGGACAATGTTACGAAATGTCGGCCCAAAATACACCTCATTAATATTTCGACGTGGCTTCCGAATTTCGG
Source organism: Chrysodeixis includens (assembly GCA_941860345.1). NCBI lineage: Eukaryota > Metazoa > Arthropoda > Insecta > Lepidoptera > Noctuidae > Chrysodeixis > Chrysodeixis includens. Next base: position 6,597,759 of record OW796114.1, on the reverse strand, counting down.
TGCCCGTTCATGAGTTTGACGCACGCATTGCTCCACTCATCCATTCATTTTGTAGGTTGCGACACGAAATTGCTATTAGTATGACATCTGAGGTATTATTGCTAACGGAATAATGTCTTTCTTTTATGTTTTTTTTTGTTGAAATGAGTGATTTTAATTTAAAGGTGGTGAATAAGACATTTTGCGTTAATTTTTTTTAGTATCAAGTAAGCTATTCCAAGTAATAAATATAATGTGTAATATTACGCAGGCATGATGTAAAAATATAGTAGAAAGAGAAACATCGCCGTTTTATGTTTGTTTTATCTTTTCTACTATAGCCCAGTCAAATTAGGGGTTTCACCTCGGAATGAAAGATAATAAGCTGAAAATTGGTGACAACCTTTGTTTGGTCGCACTAAATATTGTCTCAAAAGTCACAAGTTCTATCGTGTCCGCGTCTTAATATATTCAAGGTCAAAGGTCACGAAAATCAATTTTTCGCGAATATCTCGGTTCCTATTGCTTAAATGATATTTTCACCAATATCAAAGTTGTAGAGTATAAAATTCTCTTTAACTTTTGTCTAAACTTTTTTTTTATACGATCAACCGTTTTTGAGGTAAAGCGCGACGAGTGCGAAGCGTACAGTCATATAATATATGAGGTAATGCAGGGTCAAGCGTGAGTTTCGGTTATCAGTACGTTGTATAAAGCAATTATTGACAAAAAAAATATAATTATTAAGCAATGCCCATTATTTTTGTACATAATAGGTTGGGGAAAGTCTTTTCGCATTATAGTATGTATGAACATGTAATTTTTTTTTTTGGCTTTAGTATTTGTATACGGCTGGTTTTGGTACAATTGAAAGTTACAACTTTAAAGAATATTATACCAAATTCTATTTTTATTAGAAAGAGAAAGATTTTATGACAATTTCATACATACTATAATGCGAAAAGACTTTTTCCCCCGACCTATTATGTACAGAAATAATGGGCATTGCTTAATAATTATATTTTTTTTGTCAATAATTGACTTTATACAAAGTACTGATAACCAAAACTCACGCTTGACCTTGCATTACCTCATATATTATACTAGCTTTCCACTCGCGGCTTCGCCCACGTGTAATTTGGGATTGTAGTTTTTTTAATGATCTCGACAGGACTTTCTTTCTCAGGCTAAAAATTTGTTACAATTGGAATTATATGCAGCTTGAGTTACTCAGGAATGATGTAGCTTTCTAATGGTGAATATTTGAAAACGATAAGTAGTTTTGGAGTTTGTCGATTACGTTATGTAACAAAAAGTAAAGCAAGACAAAAACATCGTCTAGAAAAATCAAAAGTATCAGTTGATCTCCCTCCTACCGCCCGCTACCTAAGGGCTTGCTACTCCAAAAATACCTTCTTAGTGGACAATTGTGTTGCTAAAGGAAGCCTTGTTCAAAATATCAGACTTCTATACCGAGAGGTTTCGGCTGTGCGTTAATCAATCAGTCACCAAATCGCGAAATAACGATTGGAGGGTAGTTTGGGAAAACTTACATTACCAAACTTATTTACTTGCCAATTTTCAAGTTTATAAACCTAAGGAATAACATTTTTCATAGAAACGTTTTTACCCCTTTTCGCCCCCTTGGGGGTACAATTTCGAAAAATCTTTTTTTAATGCTCACTCCCATCAGTAAAGGAAGCTTTGTTCAAAATGTTAGACTCCTACACCGAACGGTTATGGCTGCGCGAAAGTCAATCAGTCACCCAATTGCAACCCCCTAAATCACTATTGGAGGGTAGTTTGGAAAAAAATATAATGCCAAACTTATTTACTTGGCCATATACGTATTTGTGCTAAGTTTCAAGTTTATAAACCCAAGGAATAAGATTTTTCATAGAAACGTTATGACCCCTTTTTACCCCCCTTAGGGGTTGAATTTCCAAAAATCCTTTCTTAGTGCACCCCTACATATCTAAAGGAACCTACATGCCAAATTTCAGCTTTCTACGACCAGTAGTTTCGGCTGTGCGTTGTCTGTCAGTCAGTCAGTCAGTCAGTAACGGAAGAGTTTTATACATAAAGATGACCGTACGCTGCGCACTCGTCGCGCTCTACCTCAAAAATGGTTGATCGTATAAAAAAAAAGTTTAGACAAAAGTTGTAGAGAATTTTATACTCTACAACTTTGATATTGGTGAAAATATCATTTAAGCAATAGGAACCGAGATATTCGCGAAAAATTGTTTTTCGTGACCTTTGACCTTGAATATCTTAAGACGCGGACACGATAGAACTTGTGACTTTTGAGACAATATTTAGTGCGACCAAACAAAGGTTCTCACCAATTTTCAGCTTATTATCTTTCATTCCGAGGTTGACCCCTTATTTTACCTAATTTGACTGGGCTACTATACGAAAATAATGTATGAATAGTTCTTTTTGGTAACAAAATGAACAGACGGATAATTTCGACTGTGATTAGCAAGTCTTCGGTAGTATAGTGGTAAGTATCCCCGCCTGTCACGCGGGAGACCGGGGTTCGATTCCCCGCCGGAGAGAATCTTTTTGCGTTTTGTTTTCGATTGTTACCTTTTTGGGTAAATGTATTTATTATTTTAAAAAGCTAAATTTAAATAATTTAAATTAAGTTTTTAATTAAGCTCATGTCATCTGAACTCCTCTTTCTTATTTTGGTTCCATTAAAAAAAAAATAGAATACCTACATGCTTGAAATTCATTGACAAATAGTTACAACATAATATTTATTACTTTTCAGAACAAGATTGGTCGAAATCATGATGTAGCATATATAGAAATTATAGCGCCATCTCGTATCAATTAAATCTGAATTGTAGTTCACAGTTTTATCGATAGATGGCGTTGTTTTAAGTAACATAAATAAATTGTAACCCAAAGAAAATTAAACAGAATTTAAACAAGATTTCTATCGAGTTAGTAGATATTTAGAGATATACCTTAATAAAACTTTACCTAATTTAAGTATTAATTATACGCCTTACTTACAAAACTTAGTACATAGTTTCAAAAACAATCTAATAAAGAATTTTCGATTAAGTTACTCAAGTACTCTCGCAATTTGTTTTTAAGACATCGTTTATTTGTGTAGTTTGTTTTAGTAGTTATTTTACGAGTTCAAGTTAAGGTCATAATATTTATTATGAAACTCCTTGGACGTGATTTTATTATAGTACTTGACACAGAATACTTATTTTAATCATTAATGCTAGGCGCTCTGTAGAGGAATAGTGATAGTAAAAGATAGAATTCTCTACTACGTACTTACGCTTTATTTTAGTATCGCATTGGAATTGCATTGCGAATGGGTCTTTATTCAAAATTGTCAATAAAACCACTCGAGACATATTTAAATTTTAGTGATCATAGTATACTTAACTATGGTTGTAAACTTTATTTTGTCTTTTATTTTGTTCCTAAAATTACGATTTTCAATTGTCCTTAATTTTGGTATTGTGTTTCGAAAGCTCTGGAAAGAAAACAAGGACCGTGGCGCTTTAAAAATAGAAATTAAAACATTTTTTGCCTTTGTTTGCGAACTTTTTTGTTTCCTAATGAACCGTATTTTGGTCTGACATCAAAGAGTAACGAAGGTATTTAGCTGTCCCTGTATAAATCTAAAGATAGCCAGAAATTAAAATTCAAGGTTTTTGAAATTCGGTTTTTGTGTAGATGTTACAAATAAAATATATTTTCAAGTGTCTCAGATTCCTTCCGTTCGCCTGAAGTGGTTTTCAATTATTATTATAACTAGCCGGTAAATGTCCTAGACAAGAGTTTCTCCCATATAGACAAGGATTGATCAATTAGCATTATTCACTTTTGCTAACTGTGATTAGGCATTTGAAATAGTTTATTCTCCAAATATTATCACTTTTACCTCATATTTTTTCTTATTACAAACTCAATAGAGTCGACATTTCTTTACCGGCTAGCCTGAGAAGAAACATCGAAACTCAGGGGTCATCGCCTTTTAAAGTCCAGACAATTTAGTTTTAGATTGCTAACAGAGTCAACCGATCTTTTGCAGCCATTCAAAATCGCCTTTGCGATTTATCAACATAGTCATAATATATTATACCCTAGGCAAACGTATAACATTTTAAATCCAACCTTTTATTAAGTACAGTAAGTTTATCTAATAATTTGTAACCTATAGGCTGATTTACATCCTTCAACGTATTTGACACGGTCGAGTAATCAACCGCACCGTGTTCTATTGTGTTAGTAGTATGCGAACTAAGCGATATAGCTCAACTATGGTGTCAACTAACTCCACATCAAACTTTATCAATATTGGTCTTGTCGTTTACGCGTAAAGAGGTTACAAATAAACTCAAACCCTTACGCCTTGATATTATGCTGAATTTCTATCTATATATTGTAGTATTTCGATCTAGCTACTTGGTTCTACGGTAACCCGGTATGAGCAAAGATATCGTTGAAAGTGTTGAAACACAGTCTGTGAGAATCAAATATAAGCATTCTAAATTCATGAGACTCGCAAACCAGAGTCACTGTTAAAACTCGACAATTTAAAATAGCCAGCTCTCCCGCCCTTGACAAAAGAAAAGATCGATAAAAGTTCCAAAAATAAAAAACAGGTTCGTTACCAAAACGACGAGTGAATTTACTCTATTTTGTGAGGAAGCTAACGGCAGCTTCGAAATTCGAGTTATTCTGGCTCTTTAGGGAATCGTTCATTCAGACAATGAATGAAACTAGGTGTGCCACGCAGTTTTAGCTACACCGTTCGAGTTTCCCGTTCAATTTGTCTCTTCGGTAATAATCCAGCTTCCAAATTTTATCACCGGGACTCAACTGTGTGCAAAAGACAATAGGGAACGAAGAACTCCGGTAGATGTGGATTTTTCTAAGTTGTATCATATATATGATAAGAATGAGCGGTATATTTTGGGCTGGCCTAATCTTGCTAACGCAAAATGAAAAGACAAGTTAGAAATTTTTCAAAAAGGAGCGCGAATTTGCACCTCGTGCACACAAATCCATACATAGAACCGCAAGGCCAACATGACCACAATTATGTTCACGAAAAATAACTAATAACCATCCTTCGATCCTCATAAACACTTCCATCTATAACATCAGTTATCCTTCAATACGTTTCCTAAAAGCTTCCCGTTAGTGACCCCAACTAATAATGTAATTGCTAAAGTTCCTTAGAGTTCGAGGGGTCCTCACAAGTTTATCGCACGGAGAAACACGGTAATCATCTGGAGTAAATAAGTTCTGAAATGAGGCCGTCTATCTTAACAACCTTTTATGTTTGTTTCTTGTTAGTGTAAAGATTTCCGAGGAAAGAGATGTCAATTAAGAAATTAGGACTCTTTGATTACTTTGATGGACTTTTGGTTGAAGTTGTTACAAAGATCTTTGAGGGTCAGAGGGGTAAACTGTATTGTATATTTTGCAAAATTAGAAGTCCTAAGTTGTAATAAGGAAACGGGAAATTAACGCGTAGCACTGGGAGTGGCTTAAATGGCTTGAAAAGAAGTGAGTCCGTTTTCTTAGGACTGTTATAAACATGCAGCGTGATATTTCAAAATTAAATATTTGTAAATACCAGGTACTAGCTCTAACTAGCTGTAATAAATAACGTCATATGTTAAGTCTTAAGAAATAGTCTCAAAGTTCATCAAAGTTGCACAATTGCAATTAATCAAATAGTAACAACAGAGTTTTATTTATTCATACAGACAAATTTTTTAACCTTTTTTTTTAAAAAAAGGCACACATTTTTCTTAAAACATGTAGAATGACACCATAATCCACGGACTTTACATTCCACGACAGTATATTTTTCAGACAAAGTCCACAAAAATGTACAACACGAATACGTGAAGATGTATGATCATGTTGATGTGAATAAATGATGAGGGGGCCTGTCACCACGTCTTAAAGTGAGGCTATTACAGTCGTGGAAAAGTGACAGCGCACTGCAAGGTGTAGTGCGACGTCTCTCTTTCACAACTGCAATAAGATTATTTTAAGAGATACTAGTAGGCTTCTAGGAAGAATTATGATAAAATATGCCAGTGTAACAGACAAAAATGGATTTATTTTCATAAATTATATTATATTCGTAACGGTTCGCGGTTTTATGCATAATGGCAATCACGTGGTAAGGAAGGTGCTGGACATGAATTTGGATGGGTATAGGGGAAAACTACGACCTAAGAAACGATGGATGGATTGTGTGAAAGATGATATGGCTACAAAGAGTGTTACTTGCGAGATGACGTCAGATAGAAACGTGTGAGAGAAGAAGATATGTCGCACCAACCCCGAATAATAATTGGGATAAGGGCAGGATAGGTAATGCTGAATGATGATGGTCTCACGTTAATTTGTATTAAAGCGTATTGTGTTCGAAAAGTTCGAAGTAAAGTCCATCGTAAGCCGGGTAAGTCTTTGATACCCGACAGCTTAAGCCTTCAAAGATGGGTGCAAGTATCAACCTCTTTAAATTTGTTTCGTAATTGTCGCTTGCGATAGTCCATGCATATCTTATAACAAGTATAGTATAGAAGATTTTAAAAGAAGCACTTGTGTAAATTGGTATCAACAGAGATTGCACCTGTGTTTACGCACACGCTTGTGCACTACAATATGTCCCGCGTAGCTGGCTTGTCTCATAGTAACACTAGCCACCGAGGACGAAATCTGTTAGGACATTTTATTATTATTATACTTAGACTCCACTAGTCTTAAAATTAAAAGCTAAAACCGTTGTAAAAAAGGGATCTAATGCATATTTAATAAAGAATCTCATAAATAAGCTAGATCTAGTATTTTTTCATTTAAATGAAATGCGTTTGAACAACGAGACGTGTAAATATATGTTAAACTTATGCATGTATTTGAAAACGCGTAGCATTCGCCAGTCTACTGCGCAAGTCTATTTTCGCGTATGGATTCTGTTATTTCAATATAGTACTGTAGTAGCAGCCTGTCTACTGTAAATATCACTTTGTGGGAAATGAGGATTGATCACCGCGTTTTGAGGCAACGAAGCCCCATGTTGGAAGCGAAATTGTTTTCTGAATTGGATGCGAACACCACTAAAATAGCATCTAACTTTAGATCCATAGATGTCTCTTACCCGTTAATTGTATAAATAATAACTGAGTAAGCACTTTTACGCCTGTAGCACAATAGTCCAAGCCAATTAGACATCAGCACCCTTTCAAAGAATCGAAAAAATATTGTTATGATGAAAAAAATATTAGAATTGTTTAATTGCATCTTATTATAATGACTTCCGTGAGGAGGATTCATACTTCTTTAATTATACCTTAGTTTAACTTACGCGTATTTATCGTGATAGCCTGACTAGATCCAGAGTCCTTTATTATGAGACTCGCTGTGACTAAGTGAGTAAACCGTAAAATTTAACAAGAACATTACATCTTGTGATCAGCAGTGACAGTTCAAGCAACGATCACCATTTTACCAAGCATGTAATGTAGATGCCCCAAGGTGGGCGCCACTTAAAAAGCGGTCTGTAACCATTCCATTTCATTAAATCCAGAGAACTAGCATTGATCACGACACACGACGGCTGCCAACAAACGCAGTAACTCACAAAGTTGTTGATTGCAGCCCATTCAGCTTAAGTTTAAATTTAGTTTTAGAATTAAATTCGCATGTGCGATGTGGGCTGTTGGTACTAAGTTTAACATTTTATGTTCTTATTGTACTCTCGTTAGCGTAAATAAAGGTGTTATTTTATTGTCTGGCCTTTTGGTCTAGTGGTTATAGATGGCGTTGTAATAATGTTGTTGATTTTTTATAAATAATTTAGCTTGCACGATTATTGTCGGTAGCAATACGTATCTGAACTAACTTAGTTAATTGATTCATAGCCGTAAAAATATTTACTATAAATAAACATTGTGGGATATAGGAACCTAATCTATTTGAAGGTTATTAAATTTATGGTCCATAAAAAGTTATTTAACCGAGGTTACTGAGGAGATGAAATGGTAAATTGATGAAAAGGTTATCAGTTGCTAAAAACATCTCAAATGTAAATATATAAAAAAATCGATTTTAATAGCAACATCTCAAATGTATGTAAACAAAAATGATTCCCGAAAAGTCACGTGTATTTAGAATCGTCTTTTTCATTTGATCAACGTCATCGCTTATTTTTTAATTAGTTCTCACTCTCCGTCCATGGTACTTTAGGTTTATTTCCGCGCTTTCAATACTTAAGTATTATTCGTTACCATAATATTATATTCTCGCTACATACAAAATAAATCTCGCATTTAAAAATCTGAGCGACAACAAAACGTTTACAATCTGACATATAAATTGTCTGAGTCCATTAAACAGACAGTTTACGTAAGCGATAAATGTATAAACATTATTGTATATGTTGTGTGTTTACTGTTTATACAATTCTCTTTGTACAAACAAAACAAGCTAACTCATGTCTGTTTGTCAACTAAACGGTTAGTTACGTTTATTGAACCTGGGTGTAGGTACGCTAGGTTGCTTACGTATGTAAGTATGTCTGGCGCAGGTATGAAGAGTTCTGAGATGATTCAAGAAGAGGTTGGTCTATCTGAGTTTATGAAGTATGATTATTGTTGTAATTAAGTTCAAACGTAAAGGCATTCTACTTATAAAAGAATAACTAGCTCGTGCCCATATTCTTACTGTTATTTCGGTTTCTATCATTATAGCATGATATTATGCAGCATTCTACCGTTTATATTATAAAAAAACATATTGAACCAAGTAATGCATAACCGTTAATGAAAAAAACAAATAAATTCATCGAATTTATACAATAAATTGTATCAATTTGTTGGTTTTTTGTTATATTATAGTCTAGTTAAAAGTTTATTGACAGGTATCTACTTACCCTACTTTTATAAATTCGACAAAAAAGTACTTCAAACTATTAAAAGATTTCATAATACGTAATCATTATTGATACTTCAAAAAGCCTCAACCAATAAGCCCTAATCCGAAAAAAACCGGACCATTCATTGATATTGCCAGTCAAGAAAATGTTGTTTACTCTAAGTAAATTGCTATGACGAACAATTGATATCAAACGAAGGTCGAAAAACAAAAATACCTGACTTGAAGACATTTGTACTTATCAAGGAGGTTTTACTATGTATACCACCTCTTGTTAAAGGCTTCGATTCAATTTCAACTTTAGCATATAAAACATAAGAGTGTTTATTGAAAGAGTCGTTCCGTGGCTTATGTCCTTTTTGGTTTTGAATTCGAATTCTTACTGATGAGGATTGTGATTCCAGCATTTGTTTATTTACTTTTTCGTTTAGTCTGATATTTCAGTCGGTTCTGGTTACTTATGATTTCAGCTCTATAGCTTAGTGACAAACAAGTAAATGTCAAAACAGGCGTTGAAAAGGTCACGTAGAATAAATTATATTTGAGTGTTAATATACACATATGGAAGATATTAAAATTCTTGGTTGTGACGGAGAATATTAATACAAACCCTCATTAGATGCTTCGGACATCCGTTCGGACGATATATACGGAAAATATTACAGTGAACTCCTAATAATCCAGGGAACGTTTTGCAAAGCATCATCACAGTATAATAATAGTATACAGTATGAAGTCTTCATACAAACGGGCACAACGCGAGTTATGCCTACGCTTTCGGGTCGTGGCATGACTGTGGCATCATTTCGTCGCAAGCACGTCAGAGATGAACGAACAGTGTGTAATGGATGTAACTAAAATGCTGTAAGTGGACAGCACTAACGCTGTTACGTTCCGCGCGGCTGTTAGCATTTATTTTTTTAGAAACGGCCGAGTTAAACTACTGTATGTTTTTATACTGTGCGGGATAGAATTTATGCAGTATATTATGTACAGTATAAAATTTAGATTCGTCTATGTAATTTAACAAACCACGATATAGAGCAGATGTAAATCTCGTCAGACGTTCTATTTTATTACAAAAAATATAAATAGACACAATCTTACCTACCCAAAAATAATTTTATCAATAACTATACCTACTTACTGAAACTATATCAATAATCGTAATAGACGGACACTTCAACTTTTACAATAATATTTAGCACGAGTAGACCTTTGTAAAGTTTTATAGTCCAGAGGAAATCTTACTATGATCAGTGAATATTACATAAAGAGCCTGATTTGAATTTCTTTGTTTATTTTACTCACTGCTGTAGAAATTATCTTGCTTTTCCTAGTGTTTAAATAAATTTTCGTTTCTTTTGTAAGTGTATAAAGAAATGCTTATAAATAGAAAATACCATATTATAAGGATTAATAAATGTATTAATTATGAACCTGGCTTTTTAGTATTATTAATTAATATCAAGTATAATTACTTTAAAATCTTCGTTATTCACTCACATCAAATTTCACACATTTGATTTGAATGGGAAATACTAAACGATGTACTCTATCTGCTAAATGAAATACATAATACAATATTCCAGCTTTATTCTAACTGGCAACCAAAAAAAAATATTGTGTAAAAACAATCACATACGGAAACAAATTATCTTTTCGAAATGTAACCTGCGTTCAGAGCTAGCCATTCAGCCAATACTGTCAGGCAAGGCTTACTCTAGCGCCAGTAACCGTTCGCCACCCGAGCGAGACAGACGCGCTTCCAAATCTAAATTCCAGTCGCGTTTTTACCGCGCTTTTATGTAAATTAAAAATAAATCTTTTGCCGCGTAATTTGAATCGAATATTCATTTTTTAATAGTGTTTTGTTTTTATAAAATGAGTTGTTGTGTTAGTGGCCAGTGTTGTGAGGTGGAACGTGACTTTTTAGCGGAATAGCGGCTTATCGATGGCTATTCATAACTGGACGACATTTCAGTGAAAAGTGCACTAAATTTAATGATAAATCTGTGTGAAATATACACAATTTTTATAAAAATATTCTAGGTATTTACTCGGATCTTTTTTTATGCTCTCTATAACATTTAAACTGAATAACATAACCTCAAAATGAATTTCAAAGAAATTGCATTAACTGCACGATGGTATAAAACCTCTGGGAATGAGGAACTCTGTGGTTAATGATATTAACCTCTTTTATGTCTGCTGGAGCGTATTAATTGCATTTAGTTTTTTTATCGTAATGAAGTCGGTTAATGAAAATTCGTTTTCATTGTAATGTTTTCATACCCCGTTTATTTGCTCAAGATAGCAAACTAATAACATAATACATGTAAACATGTGCTACGTACCTGTATGTAATTATTATTTACGTAAAGTAACCTCCACTTTCTATTGCTGATAAAATCAACCTGTTATCGAATCTAATCATCGCTTTGTTGTCCAAAGGACATACACACACAACACAGGGCTTAATATGAATTTGTATAGATCATTAACTAACTAATTACAGTTTGTTTTAGGTGGTTCTAGTGCGTTATTGAATCCGGGTATCACTAAAAAGCAAACATTTAAACCGTTTTTGATCAATACTAATTTACCGTTCTTCCTAAGTTGTACCAAACGGGGTCTTATTCGCGATGTAATTCGATATTTCTTTTCTCCCGACGTTTGACGTTGAGTTCACCCATGACCATGACCATGGTCGGTGCAACTCGGCCGAAACGTCGGGAGAAAAGAAATATTGAATTACGTCGCGAATAAGACCCGTTAGTTGTCTAAAATATCTGTACAAGTCGCGAAAGGGGTCTATAATTGTTTCTTTTTCTAGCCTACCTTCTGTTAAAATGTACATTATGGAAGCAATAAATACTTACTGAATATTTAACTTCATTTTCACTTCAGTGTCCAAAATAAACCTACTTAGGTACTTAAATAAAGCAATCAACATTTGAACTAAGGTTTTATCTTACCCCCGCCAGTCGTTAGTAAAGGAAAGTGCATAGGTCTGGCACCATGCCACTGCTTATGAAAAATGCTAGTTACCCCATGATTCTCACTCCACCTCTCGTTTCTAAAAAGCTAATAAATTAATAATAATAATATTCAGCGACTCGCGCACAGCGCCATCTAGACTCAAAATAAGCAAAGCTTGTATTGTGAGTACTAGACAACTGATAAACATATTTATATACTTCTAAATACATACATACTACAGAGAAATTACACCCAGACACTCATCACACAAACATTTGTCCTGGGTGGGGTAAGGATTTAATCAGTTTTTCAATAAATAAATAAGTAATTAAGTCTACTCATCACGATTCTTTACTTGATCAAGAGGCTTAAAAAATCGAAGCATTTACCATGAGGTTTACCTCATAACCACGCTTTAATTTGATTTGACCGAATATTAACTATTGCGTTGATTAGCCTTTTAGTAACAGGCTATTTACCATACTACCAATCATATCATCTAATTATCCTTTTAACTAATCAATCATATTTCAAAGTTCAACAAGATCACTTCGGTTCTTTAAAACAATACCTTAAGCTGTTCTTGAATAGGTATTCTTTTCAATCAACATTTGAACTGAGGTATTATATTTCTCCGCTAGTCGTTAGACCAAGGAAAGTGCATAGTTCTGGCATAATGCCACTGTGTGGATTATGCTAGTTACCCCATCATACTTACTCCAAAGGTTATAAGTATCATTTGTTATGGCTATTTGGCATTCGTATGAATATGCTCATTATAATTTTGGTTTAAGTCTTTTAGTCTTATTACTATTTTAAGTTGGTCTATTACTCAAAGATGAATGCAATTTACTCGTCTATTAAGTTCCCGTATCCAAAGAGTATATCGAGAAAATCAAAATCGCTGTCTGATACCAGACTGTTTTTTTAAACCAGGATAGTTTGACAGTTGAAACTTACACAGATTATTACGTGGATATTTCTTTTGACAATAACAACAAATACTAAATATTTAACGGTGCTCCCATGCAACAAACATGTTTTTTTTTATATTGTTGGCCAATGGTAGGGATACGTTCGTGAAGGCATCCGATTTGGCAAACTTTTCATTACATTCACAATAATTAATATATATACATATACATGACATATGTACCTAGGTATATTGAATAAGTAGTTAGAAGACATTCAAGTATTCTTCAACTATTTCGTATCTGACCGAGTTTCGTACTTCAGTGAAACTTTAAGCGGAATTGTAAATCAGGGTTGCTACTCAAATACCATTTATGTACCATTAATTTAACATTTTTCTATGATAATACACCCACACACTCAAATACTAAAATGAATTTATTTATTTTTTTCTAGCACCACGCCCCATCATTGCAATAGAATACTAAAGTATAACATACACACTAGGTAGCGAAATTCAAGTTTTCCTGTAACATATTCTTATACATAGTACTACTATCACTATAAACTATACAAAAATAAAAATGTACATAAATAGAAACTATCATAAAACGTATAATCTTCCCCATAAATACCGACTTCCATATAAATTATGAATGAATTGCGTTTACAACTCAGTCAAGGCCGCGGAGTCGTTATTTCTTTCGTTTTTAGGGTTCCGTACTCAAGGGGATAAGTCTTACTAAGTTACCGCCGTCTGTCTGTCACTAGGCTGTATCTTATGAACCGTGATACTCACACAATTCAAATTTCCCCTAATAACGTATTTCTATCGCTACTATAACAAAAAAAAAATACAGAATTAAATTGATATTCTCTCAAAAATCAAAGATGTTTGTTTTCGCTATCTTTATAGATAGTTGTCTAGCGATCCACCCCACCTTTGCAATACTGATGTTTGATATGTATATATAAATCTTCCTCTTGAAACATTCTATTTTTCAAAAAAGGCGCATGGAAATATAAAGCATATTTTAAAAGATTTGAGCTTACAAAGGGCAAAACAGCGGGAAGCGACTTTGTTTTCTACTATGTATATGGTACGGAACTATTTGTACACGATTTTAACTAGCACTTGGCCGGTTTTATTTTTTCGAATGCACGTTACACCAGCCAGTGATAGTTTTAATCTGGCTGGATTTCAAAAAGGGAACGATTTATGTTACCTATAAAATGAAAGATAGGTACTTATCTTATCAGACTATAACTCTTTCTCTAAAGAATTTATGAGTTCTCATTCTAAATCATAAAGAGATGAGATTTAATGAAACTTTCTTAAAGAGTCTTTACTCTTACTGCTTTTACGGGCGTCTTTTATTTTTATTTCTTTAACCATTCTTCTAGATTTTAAGGCTCTAATGGCTGACAATCATCTTGAAAAAAGACAAAAAAAAAAGAATGAACTCTAAATAAAAGAGAACAAAAAATGAAAATAAATCACTTCGCTTGCGTATTTTGGGATTACGGATATTACATGTTTATACAGTTGTCATCAAGATGTTTTCCTTCTCAGCTATTTTGTCGCAGATAACTAAGACAGGCCTTTGCGGGGGGAAACTTAAAGACGTCCGGCTTTATGGTGTTTAATGAGACTGGAAAGTGTTAGATTTTGACCTCACTAAAACCACTCCGTTGGTCATCATCCGCACAAGGTGAGGATCTCTGTTACCTAACTGAGACTGTCCTTAATGAAGTGAAAAATTAAGCAAGTTGACAAAATATTATTTACTATCGTGACATATGTTAAATTAGTGAGATACAGTTAATTAACAAAAACCTGGACACAACACGATTACGTGAATAGCTTGGAAATAATGAATGTAAAATTCTCAAAACGCACTACACTTATTGTAAAGATGTTTGTCACCTCTTTACGCTTAAATAGCTGAAACAATATTGATAAAATTAAAAACAGCCTTTTGGTCTATAACCGACATCAATGCTAGCAAAGCGGCGAGTAAGAGCTCGTTTATGACAAAAGAATCCATTCACAAAAGGTATAAAAAATGCAATCAACAAAGTCGTTAATAATAGTAATAATAGCGGTCCAGACCGATTTCGGCCACGGCGGCCAGTGTTACTATGACACCAGCCAGCTACGCAGGACATATTATAGTGCACAAGCGTGTGCGCAAACACAGGTGCACTCTCTATTCCTTTTACTCTCATAGCCCGATGGGACGGTAATCCGACACGACCGGAGAGAGATTAGGCGCAGGACCCACATTTTTACGTGCCTTCCGAAACACGGAAGCTGTGATATTTATTTCTTAAACGCACACAACATTCGAAAAGTCGGTGCGCGCCGTGGGGATCGAACTCAAGACCTCTGACTTAGCAGTCCTACGGTCTTGCCACTAAGCTATCACAGCTTCACTGCAAAGTCGTTACTGCAATTTTATATCTACAACCTTCCAACCTGCAAGTGAATTTCAATCTATTTGCTATTAATTTAAGTTACATAATCGAATAACTAATATATTCAACGGCCTTCGTTAGCCAGTCAATAGCCAGGTCAACCTTTTACAACTTAATTAAAACTACAAAAGCTCAGCTTTATTACTTTCGTGCCATTTACAATAGACAAAGGTTTTCGAAAAAGATTTCTCTAAAGATAGCGACAATGCTTAATTTCCTCAAGAATATTGGTGTTACATTGATAATGGTTTCAATTTTCTTCTTTTAGAAAAATCTGGGTGAAGTGGAGGCAGGTCTTTTACCAACTGTAAATAATATAGAAATAATACCAGTCTGAAAAAGGTGTAACGATCACTTCACCATTTTAAGAATTGACTCCATATTCTAACATTTAAGATCTAGGTTTCCTCATGATGTGTTTATCAGCGTGATAAACACATCATGAGGAAACAGATGTGGTTATTATTGTTATTACTATCCTGGAATGTCCTACTGCTGGGCGAAGGCCTCCCTGCTCTTCTTCCGCCTGTCTCTCTCAGGAGCCACGAGTGACCAGTTCGGTAACATAACCGCTTTTTGAGTATTATCAGAGGTGTGTTAAAATAATTAGAAAAGTACATACAACTAAGAATAACTGAATTATCTCCAGCATCTCGGTAAAACCTGTAATATTGTGCATAAAAATCTATTCGTAGAACCACAAAGACACCGAGACTTGTAGTGTGACTGTGAAAATATATTTCAGAGGAAAAGGTAAGAGTTCAGAAACTCAACGATTATAGATTCCCCTAAAAATGTATATTGTATTTCTAGTCTCTACCGATTTTGACGGCTATAACCACTATCGAATACAGCTGCAGTTATTGCCAAGAAACGTGTGATACAAACTACTTCATGAGTTTCAATTTTGAAGATATTTTAAAGGTTTAAGTGTTTTAAAGTTCTTGGTATGTGGGAAAAAATCACTTAATCTTGGCTGGAATTCAAAATTAATTCACTGGAGAATCAGATATTATATCTATGGGCTATTTTTATAGTATATTCTATTAGTACTATAATCCGTGTTCACTCATCTGCATAACGTTAATGAGAAAACTTGTGACCAATATTCAAAAGCATTGAAATGTGTAAATTCATACTCGTCTAACAAATGAACATTCATATCACATCAATCAAAATCAAAAGGTTTTTCTTTGGAGTAGGGCATCTCAGGCACTTTGAAAACGTTACTGACTCTAGTTACGCGGTCCAAAATGTTTTATGAAAAAGAACCGGCAAAAAACTCCATAAGTCACTCTTTTAAAAACATAAACATACAATTTATACTTTACAATAAGTATGCATCAGTCAACTCCCAACTTTGAAACCCCGACACTAAACCCTAATGAATCAAAATACCACTGGCATTCAAAACGCGACGTATCGATTTATAAAAGTGTCACCTATATTCAAAGTAAAGAGGTCGCATGCTGTCCCACTTACAAAACGACAATATCCTTTGCGTTGCCCCAAACAGCTGGTATCTTGAATTCTTGTGCTATACAATCTCTGCTCATATCAAATGCACGTACATTCATAGTATACATTCGCAATCTTGAAGCTCCCATTTTGTTAAAATTGAAATCTCAGTTTAGCATTGTTATTGGGGCTTGTTATTTTTTATTGTTCTGTAGATATCTCCTGTAAAATTATATGTTGAATTTAAAGCCAGTTCTTTTCTCGATGTTTTTCCTCGAAAGTTGACCATTTGGGAAAATTAACTCTACTACTTTAAGTAGTATTCGTTTTTGGTCCTGGTAACCGGTAATAAACAGATTTTTGGCAGTTAATAAGTCGGTATATGCAAATCTGGCAGTCACATATGAGATACTGTTAGCCAATAAAATAGGATTTCGGTGCACGTAAAATAGAATATTCACAAAAAAAGCAAGAACTTATGAGCTCGGACTGTGTGATATCGAGAAAAGTAAAGTTATACACTCCCACACGAATGGCTCTCAAGATTATATCGAAAAGCTCTACACAACCCTTCAGATCACAATATCCGTAAACAAAGTAAATTACACCATACGTATATAAAATAACATACAACTATATAACAACCAAAAAACATGAAATAAAGCTGTAAAATATGAACTGGAATAAAAGATAAATATCATGCAATCAACAGACCGTGAACATAACGAGTTGTTCCTGAAAATAATGGCCTGGCCGTCTCTGGCTGACGTAAGTTACAAGGAGAAGGGTATGTAGGGAGTATTTATATCGGAAATTGTAAGAGTATTAAGCGTTTTATAGTCCGGTAAAGCAGCCAATCTTAAGCGCAGGGTTTGACAGCGTAAGTCGATAAACGGCTGATCGATCTGTTTTCGAAAAAGCATCTGGACATATTTTAAATTCTGGCTATATGAGTAAATCAGATTGTTGCCGTTAGAAGACGTTCGATTATTCCTGGTACCTATAAAAAAGGTGAGGCACTATGGTGGTTTTAGCTGATAAAATTTCGATGCAACTCGCCTCCTTTTGATTGGTGAAAATCTGTAAGTTATTTTAGTAAAAACGAGACATAGTATATAGCACTTTTTCGCTTGCACAATCAGAACTTCTAAAAGAGACTTTTACTTAGGTACAGTTCTGCCTACCCCATTAGTAGTAGCTAGCGCTTTGCTACATAAGTACAATGTACTTGATTTCAATATAATCTGTTTATAGTGGAAGTGTAAATGCGTGGGACTCTTAAGGGTAATGCAATTGAAGTTCTTAAGCCTTACATATGCC
Organism: Chrysodeixis includens; assembly: GCA_941860345.1. Taxonomy (NCBI): domain Eukaryota; kingdom Metazoa; phylum Arthropoda; class Insecta; order Lepidoptera; family Noctuidae; genus Chrysodeixis; species Chrysodeixis includens. The sequence goes on along the minus strand of OW796114.1, from coordinate 6,579,693 downwards.
TATAGGACATTGCACGTAAGGCTTCAGAATGGAATAATACTGCAATGCCGTTGGTACAGCGTCCCTGTTTCTATAGTGATGGCTTTAACGTTCTAAGTATGGTTAAATGTACTAAATATCACGTCGTGATGTTGGTAGCAAATCTGAGGTATTAGTGTGTGCGCTAAACATTGGTGCCGTCTCTTTTCTTTGACTCTATTGAAAGTCATTTGTTTTTTTATACGATTCCCGCACTAAGGTATTTAATCCTTGTATTGCGGGGTATTTCACAGCATTTAATTGCACAGAGACGCCCAGACTTAGAACAAGCATTTGTGGATCGCACAAATTCTTGTCCTATGAAAGGACCGAACCCGCGACACGTCGCGCACAGTGGTAATTTGCGTGGTGACCTATACCACTCGACTATCCGTGCAGTCAAAAATACTTCCACAAGTGCGAGTCTTACTAGAAGAGATAGTGGTAGGTCACATTGACTTACAAAACCAGTTTCCTTCTAACAACTCGCCATGAATAAAACACAAAAGACACAATGTGATCTAAAAATACATTTTTCTATTCTCAATTGTTTGTTCGCTTATCCTTATATTTGGAGCTATTTACGTTGATATGTCACGGTCGTTATAAATAATAAATAAGGTAAAGCCTTGTTCCGTTGGTTCGAACCGAAATTCCTATATTTACACTTCTATTTAACTTGCTATTTACAAGTGTGTGTATTGAGGACGTTTTTGCTCGTAAAGTAATATTTTTGCAGTTGTAAAAGCGTGTCGCCGAACTACGTCGTAGCGTAGAGAGGCGTAGAGCGGCGTAGAGCAGCGTAGGCGGACGTAGACCAGAGTTATGCTTCCACAACTACATATCCTAAGATTAAGGTGGAGTTAGGAACTTACGTCCCGCAGACTAAATTTAATTGAGCAAATGTTTTGCGTACTAACAAGTTCAATAATTATAAAATTATAGGACTTACGAGCTTAACTATGTCGAATCCGACTGATCTGTGTATTTCTTTGTCCTACCAGTTAAATATTCTTATTATTTTACTTAAAAAACTACGTAACCGTAATGAATAACTAACTAATTATGTCCAGAAATAAATTACAAATCATTTATTCAAATTGCGCTACAATGTAGCACTTTTTGAACGTCAAAATAATAAGCAAAAAAGGAGAGCTCAGATCAAGTCTATGAAAAACAAAAGCACGAATTTAAATTAAGTATACCAACCGCAGAAAGTTTTGACTTCAAGAAGATTTAATTATACATTTGTTATGCGTAAAGCTTCTAGAGTTTTGTGACACAATGATTTTGAAAGTTCACACAAAGGAAGACCTCATACGCCAGTGGCGCCATCTGATGAACACAAAAGCAAACGCCCTCATTATAATGCCTTAAGTCAACGAAAACCAATTAAAAGTTAAATGAAAAAAGGTTATACTTCAGCACATACCTACTAGGGATCTACCGCCACGTCTTAAAGTAAAATCATTGTAGATGTGAAAGAGAGATAGCGCTCTACACGACGTAGAGCGACATCCTTCTTCTACACCTGTTAATATATTACTGTGAATGGTAGTGAAAGACTCTGAGTCAGTACAATACTTTAGTGAAGTTTAAACGTGAAATAATTTAATATTTTGTACCCCAGTGTGCTTAATGAATTCAGTTTAGCGTCAACCGCAGACCACATTTGTTCTGACTGTGATTTGAACTGGAACTCCACTGAAACCAAAGCCTTAATTAACTGGATATTAATTTAACAATAAATATGGAATTGCTTTTAGTATAGAATTATAGCCGTTTTAGAAACGACCAAGTGACGTCACTTGTCGAATAGACATAAGAAGCAGTGATAGCCTAGTGGTATGACCGTAAAACTGCCAGGCCAAAGGTCGGTTCAAATCCCGACAATCATCATCATCTTCCTGCCCTTATTTCATTTCAGTCGGTGCAACACGTTTTTCCTTCCATTCACCCCTATTAGCATCTATTCGAATCCCGGCAATGTATTTCGAATTAATGTGCGTTACAAGGTAATTATCACTTGCGGTACCCGTACAACGGTATAGGAAAACATCTATGAAAGCCAGCACACCTGAGAATTGTGTCTTCCGAAACACGAAAGCTGTGATAATTATTTGTAAAACGCACATAAGTCAAACATCGAAAAGTCGGTGCTCGCCGTGGGGAACGAACTCAAGATCTTTGACTTGGCAGTCCCAGGGGCTTACCACTAGACTATCACAGCTTACTATAATATAAACACAGGGGCTCGTAACGTAGACAGCCTTGTATAATTAATCAAGCAATGTTTTTTTTTTAATTATCCCTAGCTTACAAAACCTTGTTACCATTTATAAGTAACACAAACCCTACTTAATTATTACAGGATTTACGATTATTGGTAGCTCTCTGAAAAATAAATGTGTAATTACTTTTCGGCGACATTTTTTCAACCCCAAAGTGAGAGATATAGGTGTGTGTCGAAATAAATCGTGTTCCCAAGTGACTACCTGAAAAGATTGCTAAACTAACATGTTCTTTACAAAAGGTAAAAATAACTTGAACAAAACCTCTTCGTTCGAGTGACATTTTGTTCTGTACGGAGTGGATGTAGCGTGCAAAGAGGTTCGAGTAGATTGAGGTAAGAATAGGTTTGACTTGCCACTGTTTTTTAAAGGAAAAAAATATTTGAAAGCTTGTTTTAAGTATTTTTTTATTTTATATTTATTTACACCAATTTTCTCATTATGAACATGTGTACAAAATAAGTAAACAATGTACACAGACCTAGTGAACATGAACACAGACCCAGATCATATTGGAAATACACATATCTAAAAAAATAGCTGGATGAAATGATAAAGAAACGCTGTTTTAAGACAATCGCTATTTTTTCCTAGACCATAAAAGTTACCACTACTGGGAAATGGCCTCTCCCTTCTCCTTCCAGAAAACCATTCATTTCTCGAAGCGTACCGGATTGATTACAACCTTGTCCTCAGATAATGTCATTAAGCCAATTGAAAAAGGAAGGGTCAAAGGCGTTGGCATGGATTTTGTCTAACTAGAAACAAAAAACAATCTCTTGACATTTACCTTAAACAAACAAAAGTCGTCCAAACATTTACAAAAGCTTATTATTTTGAACTTTTCATTCCTTAAATATCAACTTAGTCTAAAATGTCAAAGAAGAGGTGTTGAATTATGGAGTACAACTGACGTAGGTAGCTCACATTCAAAATATTCAAGAATAACTTGACAGCTAAGACTTGGCATTTAAATGAGTCAGCTACCCTCTTAGGCTGCTTTCACAGTTACTTGGGAAGAACAAGGACAAGTGAGGTAGTGGAACAATGTTGCAGTTGTCTCTCATACTCACTTTTCGGTATACTCGACGTCCGTACGTCATTGCAGGGATCCAGCAGAATACCAGCGTCAGGTATTCTGACTGACACATCTTAAGCTGGGCTCCGATTAGGTGCAAACTTAAGACACACTGAACCGCGCCATAATTTTTCTTCTCTTTCTACCTCCTACCGCCTAATATGTAATTTTATATCATTTGTTTTTATTTTTGTCTTCAATGTCATTAGGAGTGGTCAGTTCTTAAGTATCAGCTGTGAATACAACCTTATGAACGCTACGAGACAAAGACCGAATATTTTGTTACTTTGTCATTTTATATCCAGCAAAATAGTACTTTCTTTTCATAATAAAACTTTAAGGGAATAGCGTCATAATATTGATGTCTGAAAATGACAGCTGCTGTTAAATCGTATTGCATATTTTAGTGCATTTGAAATATATGTATTAATTCCGAATTATATTATTTAGATCACATACAAATGTTCGACGAGACAGCGACATAATAATATTGTAACAGCTTCCGCATAAAAAAATATGCAACCTACTTTCTCGAAATTCATTTTCAACTTTTCAGTCTTGCTCCATATCTATTTATCCCCCCCCCCCCTCAGCAATGACGGAGTATGACATATAAAACCTTTTTGGTTCACTCTGCTAATGTAAACATGTCTAATAGACAATCAATATTAAAGTTCATGGCAGTTGGCAGTAATGGGCAAACAGATTATTTGCTCGACCGCAGTTTGACGTACGATGTGTTAAATGAGTTGATAAGCATTTTGTATGATATTTTGATGTTAATGTTTGTTTTGGGTATGTTTTTGATGCATTTGTGTACATCTGGATTTGTAAACAAATTTAGAGGGTTATGATATCATTATTATGATTATGTAACCCAACAACTGGGTTTGGAACGAAAAGAGATTCATTGTTAGGCTTTTTGATCTCGAGACAACACAAGTCTCCAATCCGATATCGAAGGAAAGAATAAATAGAAATGTAGAAAGGTTCATTTCGTATAGTCGCTTGAGTTTATTTTTACTTTATTTTTTTTTTAAATTTACTCCCACACTAAGATATTAACGTATTTAAGCCTTCTATCGCGGGGGATTTAACAGACCAATTCACGTGCACAAAGACACCCAGAACAAACCTTTGTGGGTGGCACAAATACTTGTCCTACACGGGAATCGAACCCGCGACACTTGGCGTACAGTGGTGACTGACCCGAACCACTCGGCTATCCGTGCAGTCATATACATAGTTCTATGGAGTAAACAGTTAATCGGTTATTTTTTCTAAGAATACTTTTATAAATATCTCTATAATAATTATTTATTTGTTTTTAATAATTACTATAAATATCTCTATTATTCACCTTGCTCCTGCCAGTACAAAGTTGAATTCTTCGTTGAATAGTACAAAGTTTTGCATCTGACAGTTACATATAAATTGCAAACTATCAAGCTAGTCTTACTACAAAACTTTTACTGAAATAAAATATAGATTCGTTTATGTTCATTGATATAGTATGTAATATTAGAATTCTCTTTGCAATACACTGTTACTATACTGTTTTATTTCCTTTGGGTGCTAACACGAGCTGCTGAGAGGCATTGCTTTGGCTTTTGAAAGCCGATTTCACAAGATACATTGAAACTGCGTTTTAGGAACAAGTTCTTCGTGATTTAGTTTTAAAATTGAGAATAATATGAGATAATTCAATGTTCACTTTGCCCAGTTTAATACCGTGTAGGTACATTTGTTGTTTTAGAACCGCTCCACCTTAAAAGTTTCCATTGATACAGAATGAATATTTCGGGTCTCTGGTTATTCAATGCACTGTCCACTTCATTGTATTCTACCAAACTCCGCTTCAATAAAAATTTAATCTTGAAGTAACATATTGTTCATTTATTTAACAGAAACAATACTAAAACAAGAAATATCTACATTTATGACTAAACTTATGTAACTAAAAAAATTACATATTTACAAAGCGTCGAAAAAAATATCCTCATCTCCGTCAATGGCGGGAAACGTGCCCAGGAGACTGGCCGCATTACCACGCTGAATGGCAATACCAATTCTTTGCGCGAAATACAGTCCAGCCCTCTGATCACGGGTGGAGTCGACCAAGCGCTTAGCGAGTTCCTTATACAGAGCTCGTGCACCCGGTCCCCATGGCCCAAGCGTTTCAACCCCAAAGGGCTCAAAAATATAATTGCCCGTAAGGTTATTATATTTTCGTCGCTTTAGGGTTTCCGCAGCTCCAGCAGCAGCGCCGGGCGCGACCGCCGAACTTAGAACATGGGACGGCGCAAGGGTGTCGACGCACGTTGCGTCCCACACCAAAGGCCGGCCCAATTTCCAGGGAAGTAAAGACATCCCGTCAGGTCTCTTACCATCGCTGCGCACCAAACCGTTCGGTTCTAGAACAGCAGGAACACCAGCAGTGACAAGAGCACGACGAATAATGTCATTAATACTTGCGTGTCGCGGTATGCGCCCCGCGCTCCTGCCGCAAGACAAGCCATGATGGCCAAGGCAGTCGACTCTTTCACCGCATTGACAGAGATGAGACACGACACATGGTACACCTAATCGCAAGCTAACAGCAAGCCTGAAAGTATTGTTGTCCAACATCGTACCGACGTTGGTTGACGGAAGTGCCTGTAACCAGAGACCCGATTCCCATTCTCCCACAGCCAAAAGACGAGCGCGCTCTGCAGTATTGATTGACGTATCAATTAATTCATTCCGTATCAAACTACAAAGCGGCACGTCCCACTGTCTCTGGGAAGAACGTTGTTCGGGAAGATCCGAGCCCGGGCAGGACAATTTCCAGCTATTTACTGCCTCGGTCATGCAAAGAATCTGAAAATCAACCAGAGAAGACCCTAAGATTTCTCTGGTCAATTTCTCAGTGCTATGGACCGAAGACAGAAACGCTGGTAAACTTAGGCTCGAAACTTTACGGATACCTAAGCCACCGAAACCTATCGGCAATGTAGCCTGGGACCAAGCTCGGTCAGCCAAAGGCACATTGAAGATCGACGTTAAGGTGGACTGTATAATTTGGTCGACTTTTTCGAGAAGGTGTGAATGTTTCCAGAGCGGGGAAGCGCGGAGAAAATATATGAATTTTGGACCAAAACAACAAAAACGTATCAAAGTTATGGCCGAATGTAGAGAAATTTTGAAAAGTCTATCCGAAATCGACTGAAAGTTTTGAATTTTGTCATCTATAAATTTGTTATAGGATTCTTCTAAAATTGGGGATCCTAGAAGGCGAAGTGAGGATTCATCGACGACTTTAATTTCGGGGGCAATCGAATGGATTTTTTGCAAAACCAAATCTCTATCTAACAATGATAAATCATGAGGGATATAAATTTCACATTTATCAGTGTTTAAAGAGAGGCCAATTGAATTTAGTGTTCATTTATTATATAAATATGTAGGTACTAATAAGACTACAACCATTTCAATAGAATACATAGTTACCTACTACCTCCATCCAACATTAGGTATTCAAATGTTCCATGGGGTACCCAAATTGCATTTAAGTTAGTGAAATGCAAATTGGAGCTGAACCGTGAACCGAAACGATCAACCTGAGGATCAAGTTAAGCTGAAACTAACCGAGTTCATGTGCAACTGTACCAGTTACCTTGAATCTAACCATTGCCTGTAAGAATAATATGTAAGTTTCACATTATCCGATCCGACGTCGGTATCAGACGGCGACACGATATCGTAAGAAGTCAAATATATGAAATATACCTCTTTCAAATTGTCCGACCCGATATTGGCTATCGGAGCTACATATTTTATACATACTTATCCTTAACGGTTTCTTCAATCTCCTCATTTAAAAAACAGAACTGTAAAGCTATCGCTTTTTTTGAGGATCTTGTTCATAAATTGTCATGCACAAAATCGGGATTTAAGTTATGTGAGCTGACGCTTGAGCTTTGTTTAAACATGTTGTAAATGTAACATATTATACGTACTACGTAGGTCCTTGCCAAAAATCTTAAGGTTTTATTCCCGTCTAAAAGATATTACGTAGCGAATGTCGTGAAATTTTCGGAAGCCGTCTGAGACTTAAAATTCCGGACTTCCACGGTTCATGCTTTAGTAAAATTCCTGCATTAGAAATGTATTGTTACGTTTCACGAGAACTGAAAAGTACAACATATGATATGTTATTATTACAGTAATAGTATCTTTGCTTTGAATCACCTAGTGCATACCTATAGGCCTGCTTTTAAGTCACTATCTGCTAATTTTGGCTACTCTGCACATCCGTCTAATTGTTTCCTGCGAATTTAGCAATAACGTCAATCAAACACGTTATCTGTCGCCTGATAATCCATGAATTTGAAGCCACCTATTCAGATCCAAGCTTAGTTACAAATAACATACTAATCTTTGAAGGTCAAATCCATGTCTTGATCTACTGAAACACGTATATTACACAGACTTTTGGCAACACACTGACCATGAAACCTAACTAATAAGGCCAGCGATCGAACGTACAGACATTTGCATGTTACAGTTCCGTTACTGGCTCTATAGCTTCCTGGTTGCTTCTGAATGGTTGGTAGATTCGGGCTTCTGTAGTGAAACGTTACAATGTTGCCTTTCCACAATATATGGTCTGGTCTTAAAATAGAGTTCGTAACGTCATAACTTTTAGTGCACTGGTACGAATGAGATCTTGTTATGTAAATTAGAATAACTTCTATAGACAATTTATTTATCATTATCAGCACGGCAAACCACTTACTCTAATAAAAAAGAAAAATAAAATCATACTTTTAAGAAATAAACACAAGCATAAATATATAATGTACAAAAAAAGAACAAACCAAAAACATATCTCTAGCATGCAATCATCTCGCAATACGCCAAGCATTCACACTAGATCATCTTCCACTCATCCGCGAACACACACAATAGTCAATTTTTATCTGCCGAAATGCGTAGTATTGCATTTTCTTAATATTACTGTTGATCGTTGAAAAACAAATGAAAATGTTAAGCAAAATCTGTCTTAGATTGAAATGATATATATCCTCTTAAAACTGTGAACTTTTAAACAGTTAAGTCACGTTAAGCTATGCATCGGGTCGTGTCAACAAGAGTAGAGTGCAGAGTGTTTAGTTATCTCGCTACTGCATTAACATACAGAGAGCACAGTGAGGTCTCAATTGGGATAAGACGCGTGGCAAAACTTTGCTTAAAAACTTCTTGACTTTTCTCAAGCTATGTTGAGTTCATCCAGATTCAACGGTTTCAACTAAAAGTCGTATTAAAGCATGAAGATTATTAAGTGCAAAAAGAGAGTCCTATTTGAGAGTTCTGGTTCAACATCCACGTATAAATCTACAAGGATCTTTTAGCCTTGTGTCCATATTTGCAAATAGAATCAAATCAACAGTTTGTCAAAATTGATGCTTTTTTCATATAAGTTATAGTTTCAATTCGATTTCGGCCACGTGCCAAAAGATCCTTGTAGCACGTGATAGTCAGAACATAGGGTTTTACTTACTTTCCTACTACTGGTTAAAAACACTTCTTATAATATTAACTTAAACGATTTCTTCACTTTCCTCATTTAAAAGCGGAGCAGCTAAAAATAAAGCTCTAATTTTCATTTTTGAGAGACGTCTCAATTTAAACTATACTGAATAACTTATAATGTTATTATACTTAGTATTATTGCCCTGGTTTGTCATCTCGGAGTCAAGGATATTATCGTTGTGCAATTTCGGATACGGTTATGGATGCGGATATGTACATATTATTATTCTGGTTTCGGTTTACGGTTTCAGTTCGGATAGTAAAATTGATTCGGATTATTCATTTATAATTTTTTGTAAGGGATTATATTATCCTTTTAAAGTATATTGAAGAATTCAGAAATGTTCGTCTATAACCTGGCTAAACATATATCCAGAATTATCCGAAACCTTCATACCGGTTACATTTTCGGATATTTTTTATTTCGGGTATCCGATAGTTTCGGATACGGTTACGGAGTACCATAACATCCCTGCTCGGAGCCTTTTACGTCTTTCCATTCCGCGCACAGAATACGTTATTCTATGAACTTAGTGACCGTCCACTCATATTTCCACTTTATGGATCTAGGGCAATAAGCCTTTGTTGACAGATCTTTATTTATTAACTGCCCTCGACGACTCATGAAACATTTCCTCGCAATTTCTCGGTATAAAGTAATCTAGGAACGTAGTTTGTTGTTTATTTTCGCTGAATTTTCATTTTAAAGCTGATTGGTCTATTTCTGTAGTACTATGAGCTTATTTTTTTTTCTTCATTCCCTTATTATTAAATAAAGAAAAATACAACTAGGGCCCATAGCAAATAACATAAGCAGGAGTTTTGATTTGTGGAAGCAAAATATGTCATTCCCCTGCCCTTATACCAATTATTATTTGGGGTCGGCACAGCATGACTTCTTCTTCCACACGTTCCTATCTGACGTCATTTAGCAAGCAACACTTGTGCGTAGCGCGATGTGTCATTTTCATAACGGCCTCTTGCTTAGTATAAGAGCATTGACATCAATCACATTAATCTAAGTCCGTAAAATATGAGACAAATTTAAATTGTTCTAGGCAACTATGTTGTTTTATTCGTGGGAAATCATCAAAAAGACCTCACCCGCTGTGCGTGCAGCGGGAGGGAGTGTCAGACTTTTACTGACTAAAATTCACCGTGTTCCTCCTGGTGCCCTTTGAGTGCCAGAGTCGTGGTAATTCTTACGAACATCCCGCAGCATTATTATAGGCAACTCAAAGAATCGATGCTAACTCTCGATCCGTGGCCTTAAACTTTTAAAACGTTGACAAACTGAGTTTTTATAGAACATACCTACAATCTTATAATAATATGACTAAGAACTTACCTTTAACTTCCATCCAAACTTATCTAAAGACAAAATTATTTTAAGTTCGTGAAACTTTAACAGTTGGAACTGCATCTTCGTAGAATACGCATATAGGACGTGCCCCAAATATCTTGTGTGAATGTATAAGCTTGTAAATGACCTCAATTCCATTGCCTTACATCGAGTAGCCAAAGTTTAACTATTAGCATTTGTATTGGTAACTAAATGTTAAATTTGAATTGAATAATACAGATGCAAATACAATTTGTCTTGATTCAACTGTATTTCTCTCGTGAGTGAGAATATAACATTAAAATGACCTTAAGTACAACTTAATTGAAATAAATAATATACCACTCCCACGTCCCACTGCTGGACATAGGCCTATTTCCATATAGGGAAGGTTTGAATGTTGATCACCACACTAGCTCACTGCAGATTGGCGCTTTCAGATTTCATCCAATATTAATAATCTAGGTTTTCTCACGATGTTTTTCTTCACTGAAAAGTTTGAAGTTCACAAAAAGTCACATTGGTACTTACCTGCGCTAGGGGGCTTAACTTGCACCTCGTGCATACAAAACCATACATAAGAAAATATACCTGTAACTCTTTCTAAAAACACAACCTTCTCGCACAGTCAGATAATAGCCGATAACTAGACTATTCCCTTGGGGGACATCATACAATATGGATTCAGCAAACAATAAATTTACTGACAAAACATCGCGTGAGAGATCCACGTTCAGTATAACCAGACGAAACAGGCTTACAACGAAAATACAATTCTGTACACTAAAATATGTCTGCCTGTTGATAAGCCCACTTACATATTTCTAAATTAATACATATTGTAGATAAATTACATCCAAACACAGCACAAAATATGAAAGTGCTCTTCACACAAACATTTGTTGTGGGTGGGAATTGAACTTCCGAACTCTGATATACGAGTAGCAGTCATGACAGTGGCTCTGACTGTATTTTTTCTATTATTGTCAAAAGCCCTTCAGAGCCAGTTTGCCTAGTGGACAGAAGCCGCCTAGGCGACGTTGCCAAACTGTCACATGAGTACTTGTCACTTGACGGGCCTATTGGTCTAGTGGTTCACTGACAGTTGCAGTTGGCCGTGAGTTTGGCAACGTCACCTAGGTGGCTTCTGTCCACTAGGCAAACTGGCTTTGAAAGGCTTTTGCTTATAAAAGAAAAAAGAGTTTTGTTACTCGTACAACACTCGAGTTGGGGAACAAGTACTCGTAGTTGGGGAATGGCCATTTCTAAAATACTCCAAATCAGCTGTTAAAATTATCTTACGAAACATTACGCTTGCATTCAAGCGGTTCGCACAAAATCACAAAAGATTAAAAGTATACTATCCAGAAAAACGAAATTATATCTGTCCAACAAACCCTACAATTAAACAAGACTATTGCCATTGTGAAAGGGAGATAGTGCTATACAATGCGTATAGCAACGTCTCTTTTCCACAACGCCCAGTCCCGCTTTATGAGCCCTTGGTAAAAGCACTGAGCTTAAAACCTCACGTTTGTAAACTAAACCAGGCGATTGTGGAAAGATTTTTATAATCACCTTTATTGCGAAGCATTAGCGTTGAATTTACCATACCTACCTGTTGTTAAACCAAATAAAAGTGTGGCTAAGTTGACACTTAATTCGACGCTAAAGACCAAAATAATACTGATGTGACGAAATTATATTGTCAGCTCTATAGTATTTGAAGCTTTTTTCTCTGCTGTGAATGTGACTTTGATTTTTGTTATTTTACCACCAGTATAAGTAACTACTTTCCGGAAGCTTATTTTTTTACTCGCTTAAGTGTATGAAAATGACATGACACACAAAGTATTTTCAATGTATTTGACCGTTTCGACCAAAGTTAGCGCTCTGAGTAATGTAACACATTTACGTATCCTGGACAGGATTGCAGGCTAGCGTTGAACCTACAACAATTTTAATTTAGAAACTCGAAAGTCGAACTCTCCACTACCCTTAACGATCGTTATCGTCAATAGAAAACGCTCAAATGTATGGGATGACAGGTCTAAACGACGTGGTTTATCGACACAAAATGTAATTTCCATACATTTGAACGATTATTGATGTAAGTGATTGTTATGTTACTTGGCTAGAAGCACAGGCCTTTTATAAAACGCAAAGATAAAATTCTAGTAAACAACAAAAGTTCCTGTCACTTGTTCTAATGAAATTAGTTTTACAAATTTAGTAGGTTTCAATTAATTTAAAACATGAGGAGTGTCGTTGATTTGATTGCTAAAGGTGTTAGAACTTGGAGCTAGCTATTGTTTATTCATTAAATAGATACTTTTACATTGTCTTCGTGGGAAAAGAAAAGTGATCACTTTTACTTATTACATAGTGCTGCTACAAGGATCTTTTAGAATCCGAAATCGGCACTAATACCGTTATATACCTATGAAAACCCTTTACTTTTTACAGACAGTTGAGTTGATTATTGTTGCGAATATGAACACCAGCGCCCTCATGTTAATGTCATCCATGTGCCAAAAGATCCTTGTAGTTCTATAATCAAGTTGACTAGAGATAGTTGTAAAGGTTAGGTATTTGACATTTACATGACATATCTATTTATATAGATGACATTAACCTGAATCGTAATGGACAAGACTGGTAATATAAAAATGAAGAGATTGTTTGTAATTAAGCCTAATCTCATAACTTATTAGTTCAATATGTATACTAATATTGGTGTGGGATATTATGTAGTGTTTATTTACTTATTACACGGGTAAAGCCGCTATGTTGTCCCAGGACTAGTACAAGTAGGCGTGGAGTGGCAGTTCCTACACGCTTACTGATGCTTAGGGTAGCCTCTGACTAGAAGTCGGCATAGGAGTAGCGGTGAATGCGATAGCGAATCCCGTGCTCCCAGCATAGTCAGATGAAAAACAAAAAGTAAAGAACCTGTTGAGCAAAGTCGCTAATAAGTTATCGATAAAATAAATTAAAATTATTTCATATAATTAACATACGTGAGTAATATGATCCTCTCAACCGATTCGTAAAATTTGGTATTACAATAGGTTGAACACCAGCAATCGATTTCAGCTACTTTTTGTCAGAAAAACTGACATTCAAGCAAGTGAAACCGCGGGCAAAACCTAGTATAACTTAAACATACTCGCACCTTTACACACACTAACTAATGCAAACTATTGATTAACATTATCTGCTTAGCTTTCCCCACTGTTTACACACTTCCAATGAAAATCGTTTACGATACGGCGAATATAAAGGTTTCATCATACTATTAAAACGCGACGCCACGCTATATGTCAAATAGGTATAAGTGATATAACATGGTTTGTCTTGTGTGTGCAACTGACCAGTGTCATTTCAAAATAGTTTTTATGCAACGCATTTAATCTACCTCATAAAATAGTGAAACTTATCAGTCTGCTTTTCAACCTAAAAGGAAGTTGAAAAGCTTATGTACGGTCGAATTTATAAACCTCCTTTTTTTTGAAGTCGGTTAAAAATCACTGAAAACCTTACATTTTAAAATAGTAAAATTTTCAATCTCCTTTAAATTTGAAAGAAAACTGAAAAGCGCTGAAAAACCCGCTTAAATGTAATCTAATAAAAGTACTCGTAAGTCTTTCCTTCAAAGAAACTGTAACTGTCACCTATTTAGTAATAAATAATGTATACTGACAAACATTGTAGGTTTTATAAGACCTTGATACAATGTTGTTTTTGTCGACAGCTTTCAGTAAAAAGCCATTTTACGACGTAGGTGGGGCCTGTAGGTCATTCGTCATTTATAGGTTTAGTTGACAGTTTAGGGGGTTTACCACCTACATTTTTTCTGGGAGGGGAGGGGCTACTATGAACTCTTAAAGTAAGACTGTTCCTATAGTTGAGAAGAGATTCACACGATGCACGATTCCTATTTAAATTAAAATTTCAGAATATTGTAAATTGGAAGACAGCCATGCGGTGAAGGGTGGAGGATAGGGTACGAGGAGGTTAAGTTACGATTCTTGATGTTTAAAAAGTACTACATTGTAGACTAATTTGAATAAATGACTTCTGATTTTGAGAGATAAGAGAGATTGCTCTACACAGCATAGAACCACGTCTTCTATTGAGTCTCCTAGTTATGGAAGAGAGACACTTTTCCACAACGTTTGGCGCACTACACGACGTAGAGCGACGCGACGTCTTGCTTCCACAGTCCCAATTACGAAAATATAGATTACGACTGATTGAGAGATTTATTAGGGAAAGATCTAGACAGGTGCTTAAAATGATTCGATACTGAGGGTGTTGAATTTCAATTACGTTAAAAAGGTTTCTGTTTAATTTAAGTAGGTTAAAATGGACAGATAATTGAAATTTTGAATTGTCCCGAAAATTAGGAAATGGCGTCAGGTAGCAGGACGATGTATTTTTTTAATCTTGTAAAATGAATAATCAACGACGTATTACTAACTGTGTACTCACTACTAACAAAACCTACCTATATCAAAATCTTTTTCAGCATATGTAATTTATTTTGAAAGAGAACTGACATATAAATCCTTGAAAATATTGCACTCATTTTATCGATTGATGATTGCATGTCATGTAACTACATTGTATCACCATTTATCAAGCTCATTAACTCAAGTGAAGTTTATATTATGTCGCAATTTTTAAGGTCAAATTGATAGCGAAAATGTCCAACACTTCAATCATGTTTTCAGAGTTAGATTAGTTGTCAGTGTAAGGGCCAGTTCACACAAACCGGCTCAGAGAGCATAGGCCCGCTGGTTGAACAAGTTACTAGCAGCTTGAGAAGATGTGATTGAAAATAAACTTGGCTGATAGGATTAATAAGAACGTATACTGAGTATAAAATAGAACAATAATGCAAATTTGCAAATATTAAGTTAAAGTAGGTCTACATGTGTGTGTGGCATTGTCGGTGTATGCACACATGCAAGGCTTCAACGCCCGCCCGTCTTTAAACACAGCCCGGATCGTAGACGCTTGGAATCGGCCGGAGCTGCAAACTATTTCACATAGACTGGCTGGAAAACATCTGAATGCGGATGCGCTCTTAACCGATCAGCGTCTCTTATTATTTCACATGAAGCGCGTTCTAGCATTTTTGATGACAAAAGAAGTCAATTATAAATTAATAAACCTTACCTACAACAATTTTTCGTAACTCTGTTTCCAACGTGATAAATATCTGCTCTCCAAGCCGGTCTGTGTGAACAGAGCCTATAGCTAAACATTGATAAAGCCTCCCACACAGCGCCTATCATTTCAAGGCTGGCCAGGATTTCGAAATTTGACACATTACATTATCTGTGGCAATGAATGTCAAAGCAAAAAGGGTCGTTTAGACGCAAGGAATATCGGGCGAGTTGCGATACATTGCTAGCCATAGTATACCACTCTTTAAACCAGGGCTTGTAGAAAAAATGTTGGACTGAACCGAAAAGTCAAAGCTTATGAACCAGTAACATTATTCCGAGCGCTAGCGCTGATAAATCGCTCAAATGTAGTGGACAGACAAGTCAGGCTCATGTCACATGTCGAAAAGAAATGTCATTCCTATAGGTAGTTCTAAACTTTTCATTTGATTTCCTCAATTATGTATAACGCGATGTAACATTGATTAGGCTATAAAATTTGGAAGTTTTTGTTTTCATTCTATTCCGATGTACTATTCTCTTCACCGACTTTTCTATCCGTTTTGATTTTTCTATCCGTTTTTTAATACATTGCGTTGTAACGATTGTCTACGCCCTCAGAGCCTGCTGTGACCCCGCAATGTATTGCAACTCGCACGATATTTTTCGCATCGTCCAAACGAGCCTTTATTGTGGACCGCCATTAGTGATGGCGCATTTGTTTTCACGACCGAAGCAAATGACAGTAGCCTCAGAAAAGCCATTTGAAAGTTGTTTGTAAATTACGAAAAAGTTTCACGAGTAAATTGAAAAGTATTATCGCTGTTTTTCAGTTTATAGAGTTTTTCTTAATTTATCTTTTAAGAAGTTAGAAGACAATTTTTTAAGAGATTAGTAAAGAAAATCTCGCTTCATGTCTAAGAAAGTGATACTGTGTGGGTACAACCATATTATAATTATTATTTACAGAAAATATTAAAGCAAAAATAAGGCCATCACCTGCAAAGCTCTTTATTTTGAAGTAACACTCTCCATTCACTTACCTTACAAATCTAGATAAAAAATGTGACACTGCAAAAAACATGTATATAATTCTCGAGACCACGCAATACGCAATGTAAAGCCCCATCTCGCTTGCAATACCACAATAATCATGCTTAAAAGAGTTTCTATTACAGACACGGGACATAAGCCTCTTTCTTATAAAACCCTGTGACGAAACATCTTAGTGAATACGACACAGCATCACAACATCTTCTCAGACATACACAAGACGAAGTAAGACTCGGTCGGAAAATTGGATCCCCTTTGCTATGTAAATGTTTCACACGCATCTTTCTTTGTGGGAAGATAAGATGACGTAGAATGAGTATGTTGTGTGTTATTAGTAGGTATATGACACTGAGAAATGTTGCTATAGTGGTGAAAAATATATCTTTTGATAAATATGAGTTCTGTGTGGATTGAAAGGCGGATTGTTTTTCTTATGAATTACTCTTCATATAAGTAAAGTTTTATGTTATACATTATGTTACACGTTTTAAATAAAAAAGTCATCATTTTTTTTATTTACGAATGTGCCATGGAATAAATAAATAAATACAAAGTAATTGATAAGGCTTTAAAAATATAAAACGCGATAATTTGCTTTATAATTTCTCGTTTCCGATGAATAATTTAATATTTGTCAGAATAAAAGCGGCATATATTCTTTGCCTTATCGGTCCCACTTTTTTTTTGACAAATTAATGTTTCAAGTCTAAGCTTCTGTTTTTTCCTCTTCCTAGTAATGTGTAATCAAGGGAAAAGCGTTCGTTCTACGCGTGACAAACCGTCGCCTCCGATAGAACTTTGAAAACAGACAACGTATTACAACCACACATCAGCGTATAATACCTACGTCTTTAATACAAGGGGATAGGGTTCAGTTTCCTTCGTTTTTGTTAGCATTGTGGTCCCGACCTTCATCGTATGACCTGGATTGAACTGGAATATTTCTAGTCGTCTTTTTTTTTCCTGTGGCTTTCCGTGGTTAGCGATTGCGAGATGAAAAAGGAATTGTCGATTTTCTTTTGTTCAATTTATAGTTCTTACTTCATTTCTTTATACATCGGCGTGGATTGAAATTAATGGCTGGTTTTAGAAGTGGGCGATTACTCACACAAAAAATCTTAACAGATATCATATTTTTTCTTACTAAGAAGGACTAAGTATATTACTTATGTCCTGTCTTGAAGTTCAATCTGATCCCATACAATTTATCGACATCGGATGTAGCTCTGACCGTTTTACCCACAAAACAAAGGTTTTCCTCTGTTCGGTTCGAATCGGTTAAAACAATATTAATGGACTTCAGATCGAAACAAACATGCTGTTTAAAGAGCCTACCACAACCTCTAAAGATCAAGTTACTGCAGTCATAGAAGAGAGATCGCACCATACGGCGTAGAGCGGCCTCTCTTTTCTACCCTTATTGCTTTTAATACTCAATACTTCATTTGCTGAAATGAAAATGAAATTAAATACTTTTTTCTGCAAATAGGATAAATGTTATCTCTTATACATGTCATTTTTAAAATTTATAAGCTCTTTAGAATCAACTTTTCCTGACTAGTTACCCTGAGAAGAAACATCGAAACAAACTCAGGTGCTGCTTTTCATAGAGACATACATAATTAGAGGTCTTATATTAGGTGTACAGGTAACACATTAGTAGTCACAAGGATTGAGAAAGAGATGCTTAAATGGTTTGGGTATGTTGAGAGGATGAATGATAGAAGACCAACGAAACAGATGTATGAGTGTAGTTTGAATGGAGTTGTTGGGAGGGGAAGACCACGACAGACATTCCATGATCAAATAGGGAAAGTCCTAAAAAGGGTCAGATCAGGAGTACCCTAAACCGACGGGCGTTTATGAAGCGTTTCATGAGTGTGGATAAAGCTAAAGTGATATGCCAGGATCGTAGCAAATGGAAAGATGTGATCTCTGCCTACCCCCAAGGGAAAGAGGCATGACGATTATGTATGTCTGTAAGTAGGTAACAATTTTGAAACCTATCGACCACGGCAAACTAGAACAAGAGAGAACAGCTTTACAAACTAGTGGTAGGTTTGATCGAAGCCTAAACGTTCTATTCGTATCCGATACCCCAATTTACACCGGCCCGTCGATTCCTATCAATATAGAATGATTTGGGGTAACTCGCGAGGCGTGTAACCGGAGATACCCGGGTGCCCGGATAAACAAGACATTATTTATTTAGTGGCAATTGATGTAGGGTTATACGTCTTTTAGGATGTTATTATGATTTGTTTGTTGTTTTGTTCTTACTAAAACATGTTATTTGTCACCTTTGGGTAAACAAAAATAAATAGTAGTGTAATTACTATGCTGTAACGTGATGAATTGCTACGCATTGCCACGCACCGACCACATGCGGAAGATGTTACACGGAGGTTCAGGTTTAGTCAGTAAGAGTCTGACCTTGCCCACTTCCTCCCCCGAGGAGGTGGGTGTCTATGAGTATTACTCACCTTAATAAAAAAAGGTGCCAATCTGTTAGATTGAACTGAGCACTAGGTTGCAAATATAATTTAATGCTTTTATGTCAGAAGCTACTGGTTCATATTGAAAAACTATTTTTGGGTTGGACAGTCGATTTTATCCAGCAACACTGTATATTACTGTAATGTAGAAGACTTATGCTGTAATATATGTCACTACAGGAGACCTGTAGGAGAGGAAAAAGACACACACTTCTTTATTAGAAATGGAGTTTTTCTTTGGTAAGAAAAGGAAGACAAAAGACAAGTGTCAGTAGGACTTACAAAAACTAATATTAATTAGAGTTATTATATTTTTATAAGTAGCTACGAGTACACGTATTATCAACACGTTAAACCTATATTTTACCTTTAAAGACCTACCTGATAAGGGCAGTAATCAGGATTCCGTACGTGGCCTAACCTCTACCAATTAGGATTACTCCAGACATTAACAAAACCAAGTCAGATCTTGGTTTCACTCTACGTGACGTGATAATATCACAATTTATTGTATAGTAGATAAAGTGGCAAAATATTCTCTTAAGACTTTTGTGATTTAAATGTAATACTTTTATTACCTTTACGACGGTGACTTTTCATATTTTCAATAAGGAGATGTCTCTGTGATTAGAAATCCTACTAATATTATAAACGCGAAAGTTAACTATGGATGGATGTTTGTTACTTTTTCACGCTCAAGCGGCTGGATATACATTAATGAAATTTGTTTTGTTTCTCAAAATCAGATAATGATAATCTATAATATATGTAGTTAGCTGACACCCTGAATTAACACAAAGGCTACCTTAACCGACTGCATCAGCGGGGGTAATATTTTTGCAGTTATAACCAAAAATATATAATAGTATAGCTATAAGCAACAGATAGTATGAAAATTTACCACCACCTTTTAAAAAGCGACTGATTTAGTTGTAGAAAAGAGACGTTGCTCTGTAGAACAACGTCACTCTGTAGAGTGTAGAACGCCATCTCGCTTTCACAACTGCAATAATCATACTTTAAGTTTTCGTAGTAAGTCCACAAGTTACAGTAAATTTTGCTTTAAATAAGCGCTGAAGAAGAAATAAATTGTATAACTAAGTATGTTATTTTTAGAGAGAGAAAGATTAATAGCTGTTCAGTATATAAACCAGTACTTAAAGCTACAGTGTCAAAGAAATACTTCACATATTCACAGGATTTTAAACATGTAACAACGGTATTACATACACAACACAAGCAGTAACAGAATTAGCACAATTATTGCTTCCAAATTCAATTCGTTATACAAGTCGCAAAAACTTAATTCAAGTTGGAAATTTTACCGCAATAATTGTGCAATATTCGCCGACATTTCGCTATCGCTTTGCTCTTGCGAGATACGTAATTTTACTGCGGATATAAAGCCTGCTTCGTAATACTAAGTAGTCGTAAATTCTCTTTAGGGACTGAATTACGAAAGGATAGCACTTTATGTGCCTCTATGTGTCAATGTGCTGGAAAACCTAATAAATTAAATAGGGATCCGGTGTTCTTTGATTTGATACTTGGATAAATCAAAATATAAATGTAAAGGTTTCATCTCACGCCGGACGTTTCTATCGGGTACTTAACTTAAAACATGTAATTAGTCCGTCAAACAGATTTTCAAAAAAACATTAGAAACGATTTTTTTCTTATATCACGTAAATAAAAAATGAAGACGATACAGAGAGTTGAAATCTCGTGTGTGGTAAAAAAATACTTAGCAAAAATTTTTGTAATCTATCAATTATAGCCCGCTGTTACAAAGCTGTGATAGCTATACAAAGCTGTTAGAAGTTTCCCAAATTTTTCGAGGCGTATCGTTATTTTTATCTTTTTAGCTATCATTTGTTTTTGGTGACTTACTTGATACTTACAATATCAAATTTACAACTTATCTAAAGGTTCTACCTTCAAAAAGTCTTTAAGCGAGAGTTGGCATAGAAAACAAATGACAATCAATCGGAATGAATGAGAACTTGGGGGCACTAAACTTGTTATTCTTACATACGAACTCTTTCCGTATTTCCTTAGATTTTATTGTTTTATCCTTTGAACCTTGAAATCGGACGATGACCTGACTAGATCGATATAATTTTATGTCTGTTCCTCCTAGAACAAACAGTTACATCTATTTCCGTGTTATTGCCGAAGTTTGCGTAAAGAAAGAAGTGTTTTATTGCTGGAGTTTATAGCTAAGAGAGTTTTTGCTATGACTGGAATTCGTAGGTTATTGAAAGATATTTTATACATTAAAAAGGAGGTATCATACTATTTTTCTGGTGATCTAGTTTATATGTGCTTGGTTGTTCAAGAGTTAATTTTTCGTGCAAAAAAATATTTAAAGTAATTTGTTTACGAGAGTTTAGGCTAACCAAATGTAACGACATTATAAACGTAAAAAAATGTGTGTAAGCAAACTATTTAAAATACCATAAAAATGAAAAACATAATTAAAAGAAAAGATTTATAGCTGCATAAATCATAAACATTGCAATTAATAATTAATTTAATTTTACGACAAGATTTTTTAGATTTTAACTTCACAGACGATGGAGTTAAAATATATAAATCCGTAGATGTAGTTACGGATACAGAAGACTCTATTTATTACCCGCATGCCATTATGCTCCTGAAAAAATTAACCCCTATTAAATAGGGACATACGGGAAAATGTCTATGTAGCCAAAATAATAACCGGGCCTGCTGCTGGCCAGTTGGCATATAAGTATACTAAGAATACCTTCGCGTCCGGCGACCTAGGGGTAGAAGAGGGGTCCAATATTCCCTGCTCCAGAGACCATAAATAGCCTAAGGAAGCAGACTTGGGGAAGTCTGTTGCCTATTAACCATAGGCAAAAAGACGGCGACGTGATTCCAACGGATTTGCCGATCCTCTTTAAACGATTACATTTTTCGGTCAAAAAGTCTTTCGCATTAACCATCAAAAAATCTCAGGGTGGAACTTTCAACCTTTGTAAATAATGTTTTGCACATAAACAGCTTTACGTGGGCTTATCGCGAATTGCCGCAGTCTAAAAAAGACTAATTTATTTTAATGCCACAGTATAAAATTACTGTGAATGTTGTATAATGAGGCTCTCAGACACTAATAAAAAGGCGTTTTTATCTTTTTTGCCCTTACCAGGTGAAAAAAGAATAGTGCCCCAGTATGTGAGTACTCTGTTGCACTCTGTTTATAATGAAGTGCATAATCAGTCTTACACAAACCGAAAACAACCTTACACCTTTACATCTTCGTTTCTAATGCAAGTATTCTCTCAAATACGGAAAATTAATATCAATTATCTTTAGCAGACTTACCTGCTATCTCATTTGTATCATGAAAAAAGTAAGGTGATTTAATTGTCAGCGAACCGAATGGATTCAGCTAGTCTGGTGATAAATGAGTTTATTGACTGATTGACAATCATTTATTTTAATATTTGTTTATATTTTGAAGGCAAAAAAGTAACTTCTGCCTTACTTTTCTTTATTTCTGAATTTTCTGAAGTAGGACACTAATTGATCATGTTAATGTAATGTTATAATACATTATATACAGCCAAAGAAGATTAAATGATATGATTATTTATAAGCAATGAATACAAATAGCGTAACCAGAAGTACGGTCAGCAACAAACGTGAGATTTACAAGAAATATAAACAGCAAAATGAAATAATCTGGTATTAGAACAGGGAAAAAGAAAGTAAATAATTAATTTCCTGAAACCTGCTGAAAAATTGGTAAATACCTACATTGCAAAAGATAAAATAAATTTATTGCAGTTTAAAAATCTGTTCATTAGTTATATGTTAAATAATGTTCATGGTTTACTCACGCATATTTACCGGGATAGCCCGACTAGTTTCAGACCCAACCAGAGTCCTTAATCATGAGCTGAAACGGAGTGCGCGGGCGAGTGAGCAGCACAGTGCTTATTGCTTTTGTTGCTGACCGTACTTCACAAAATACATGTATTTTTCTGTCCTTGACTTATTTGGCGTTGGCTCAATGTCACATCAATGGCGATACTGCAAATATATTCTTTGGGCACTGAATTCATACGGGAAGTTAGATAAGAGACTGGCCAATTTATTTACAGCCAAAAGACACTATAAAACCAGCCTTCAACAACAATAATACAAAAAAAACACGTTTATATTTGTTATAGCGGCAACGGAAATACACCATTTGTGAACATTTCAGCTTTCTAGCTATCACGATTCATTAGATACAGCCTGGAGACAGACAGACAGACAGCGGAGGCTTAGTAATAGGGTTCCGCTTTACCCTTTGGGTACGGAACCCTAAAAACGACAAGTTTTGAAAAACCGTCAATTTACATCCAGCAGTGGGCATTAATTATTTGATAAAGGTGATGAAATTTTGAAAACTAAAACTTCATTTAAAAAAATAAACTAAACCTTTTCTACAAAAATGTTTTATTAACAGACATAAATCTTTGAAACAGATAGCTGGAGTGGAACATTACATTTTCATACATACATATTCATCATACAAAATTTATTACATGCAATATCTTTACTGATAACTAGTAAATCTTTATCTTTTATTTTTTTTAGGCAAAATTCAGATTCTTTCTATTTGATTTTACTACCATATCTGTCTTAGTGCAAATACCAAAAAGAGATAGAAATAGTTTGAATGAATGACTGCTGGAATTGTGGAAGTGAAACGCCGCTCTACGCCGAGTAGTGCACTCACTTCCAAAACTGAAACTTAAAGATTGATCAGGACACTAAATTAATTACTTTAGTCCCCAACAGCACATACCAATTTTTTTTTTTTATTAATCCTACACTAATAAAAATTAAAAAAAATAGGATAAGCCGTACCAATAACAATAAAATAAAAACAAATGAATGAACCTCTTCGAGTATGTATGGGTATCTATTGGCACGTGGCTGAATTCGGAACTAATGCCGTCACATACAAAAGTGATCACCTTTGACGGACTGTTTAGGTAGTTGGCTCTTATTGCGAATATGCTCACCTACGCCCTCATGTTAATATCATCTACGTGGCACTCTACCTCTATCAAAGTCAAAATATGTCAACATGTGTTATGTAATAACGAAATACTCAGTACCTTCCAAGATCTATTGAAGAACATGTAAAATGTTTGTGTTTATTTAAAAATAAATAATAATAATCTATTCATAATTATACAAACCAAAACAAACTACTTGAATTGACAAGCATAAAAAACCAATTTCTAATCCTCAAACACTTTTTTCGCATAAAAGGAAATAAAAGAAAATACTCCAGAACAGAACAAAAACTTCTTATTCGTTTTTATCTTGGCTCCAAGTTCAGTTTCCTGTGCTTATATTTTCTCTTTAGAATTGAAAAGCATCTTCATTTCATAAAGCAATTTCTAGAAGCGATCGCAATGAGTTAAAGTTTCAAAGGACGAGGGAAGGAGTAAATTGTGTAAAATATATAGAAAATTGTCTTTTGTTAAAGTTGTATTTATTTACAACTGGTATACCTGTAGTTGACGAGTCTTTATAAATATTAACAAAAAGGTTTTATTTCGTGCAACCCGTGAATTGCAATTTCTTAGTTATTTTTTAATTAATCGACTTCAAAACAGAAGAATACTGAGAGTATGACTGAGTCGGGTGAATGAAAAGTTTTTGATTATTTTTTTATATTAAATATAAATAAATATAAATATCTTGGGACGATATCCACACACGGCCATCTGATCCCAAGCTAAGCAGAGCTTGTGTTATGGTAATCAGACAGCTGATAAACATACTTATATATTTCTAAATATATACATATTATAGATAAATTACACCCAGACACAGAACAAAATATGATCATGCTCATCACACAAACATTTGTCCTGGGTGGGAATCGAACCCACGAGCTCCGGCTTAGACAGAAAATACACATAGATATAAGTGTAATATGAAACTGCACACAATGTCACTATACAGTGATAAAATTGAATTTATTGACACTAATGCAATCATTAGTAATAATTATTTTTTGACAAAAGATAACTATTATCTTTCAAATTATTTTAAAAGACTGATAGCATGTTCGCTATCTTATTCTATTTTGAACAAAGCCAATTGTTTGGCTAAACACACTGCTCCTATTGAGCAGATAGATAATAGTAGCTTTTCTCAAACAACCTTGGAATTTGTTCCAAGTAATTTAAATTAGATCTTAAGACAATGGAGTCAACCTCTGGCAATATATGTCCAGTTTCCATGCCTGGCCTGTCAAGTTCACTGAATGTTAGTAGTAAAAATAATTTAAGCATCGTTCATCAAAACATTCAGGGTTTGATGGGTAAGGAATTAGAATTGGAGTTGTTCATGAACTGTAATAGTGTTGATATTCTATGTATCACTGAACATTGGCTAAAAGACTACCAGTTCATGTTCAGCTTCAATAACCATCAGGTGGCAAGCTCGTTCAGCAGAGTACACTTCATACGTGGTGGCTCATTAATTATTGTTAACAACAAACTTAAATTTAAAGAACGTAAAGACATTGTAAGCCTGTCTGTTGAGCGAGTTGCTGAAATAGCATGTATTGAGCTTGAGCAGTTCCTTGTGTTGAGCGTGTACAAGCCCCCATGTGCTGTATTTGACACATTTGAAAAAATACTTGAAGATGTATTATTTAAAATTAGTAGTTCTAATAAAACGATTGCTGTCTGTGGAGACTTTAATATCAATCTCTTAGAAAACAATTCTATTGTCAATAGATTTTTAACATTATTTAGGTCTTATAATCTACACAGGACATTCCTTGAGCCAACGAGAGTAACTGCCACTAGTGCTACTTGTATAGATAATATTTTTACGAATCTTAAACCTACTTGTAATTCAATTATTAATGCACTTGATTCCGATCACTGTGGCCAGTTGGTCTCGTATCCTACTAAGTCTGTTAAAATAAGCCGTAAAATTGTAAAATATATTCCTGTTACCAAACATCGTTTAGAATGTTTTGATAATAATTTAAATGTAAAATTACCTGGTTTACCCTACCACAGTAATCCAGATCAAGCGTACACATTACTTTTCAATTTAATTAATTCAGAATTTAAGAAGGTTTTTACCACAAGATCACTTTTGGTCTGTGATCGGGTTACCTTTAGTGATTGGGCAACACCAGGTATTTGCAAAAGTAGACTTAAGTTATATGAATTATATCAGGAAAGAAAACACAATCATAGTGAGAATTTTAGAGATTATGTTAAACAATATTCAAAGACTTTTAAAACTGCTTGCACTTGTGCTAAATCTTTATTTGTTAAAAATAAAATATCGTCCTCTGCTAATAAAATTAAAACTACTTGGAATTTCATTAATGCAGAAGCCGGAAGGACTACAGTGAAAAATAGAGACTTTCACCTTAAAATTAATGATGTTGATGTTAGGGCGGATATGGAGGTGGCAACAGAGTTTGAAAATTTCTTTACTAATATTCCTATTTTAACAACCAGGACTCTGTTGTCGTCTGCTACTGCCGCATATTCAATACTCAAGGAATGTGTTGCGGAGTGTGGCACAGGTTTTGAATTTACAACTGTTAGCAGCAAGGACATCTTTGAATCATTTAGACAACTAGAAGTAAAAAGAACTGCTGATTTTTGGGGACTATCTGTGCATATTGTATCATCTATCATTAAATCTATCTCCCCTTTTCTGGCAGTTGTGTTCAACTCTTGTGTCGCATCCGGTATATTTCCAGACCTGATGAAGATTAGTAAAGTCATTCCACTCTTCAAGTCAGGTAGTACAACCGACCCAACAAATTTTCGGCCTATTTCAATTTTGCCAACTCTGAGCAAAATTTTTGAGAAGTTAATTTTGAACCAAATGTTGCAACATTTTAATAAAAACCATTTGTTTCACAAAAAACAATTCGGTTTTACGAAAGGTCGGTCTACGACTGATGCAGGTGTGGAATTACTTAAAAATATATATGAGGCTTGGGAGAACTCGCAAGATGCTCTGGGCATTTTTTGTGACTTGTCCAAAGCCTTTGATTGCGTGTGCCATGCCACACTAATCAAGAAATTGCGCCATTATGGCATTAGAAACAATGCTCTTAGCCTGTTAAGATCATATTTAGATAATAGAATTCAGAGTGTAGATGTTAACGGTAAAAGGTCTAAAGGATCTGTGGTAACAATGGGTGTTCCGCAGGGTTCAATTCTTGGTCCTTTTTTATTCCTTATTTATATAAACGATTTACCTTTTCATATAAGGGAAAATCACAATATTTTGTTATTTGCAGACGACACCTCTCTGGTCTTTAAAATTAAGCGTCGACTTCAAAATTTCGACGATGTGAACAATGCACTCTCGAAGGTTGTCCATTGGTTCAATGTTAATAATTTACTTTTAAATCCGACAAAAACTAAATTGATAAAGTTTTCAACGCCTAATGTAAGGCAATTAAATACCAATGTACAACTGAACGGAGTAGAGTTGAGCCCTGTTGAATCAACTGTTTTTCTTGGCATAACTGTTGATGCCAAACTACAGTGGGGCCCACACATTGAGAAATTGTCAGCCAGACTAAGTTCAGCAGCATATGCTGTGAAAAAAATCCGACAGATAACTGATGTGGATACAGCCAGAATAGTATATTTTAGTTATTTTCATAGCCTAATGACATACGGCATCCTCCTCTGGGGAAGCTGTGCTGATATTAACACAATTTTTATATTACAGAAAAGGGCCATTCGCGCTATTTATAACCTGGGCCCCAGAGTTTCTCTCCGAGAGAAATTCAAAGAGATAAACATTCTGACTGTAACTTCACAGTATATATTTGAAAATCTAATGTATGTCCATAAAAACCAATCTGATTTTGTAAAAATGTCTGATGTGCATTCATTGAATACGAGGAACAAACATAATTTAACTGTTCACTCCACTCGCCTCCACAGAGTAAGCAATTCGTTCATGGGTCAATGTATACGCTTTTATAATAAGCTTCCCATTAATGTTCGCGAATTAACTACTAAGAAGTTTAAAACTTTTATTAAAACTAAATTGTCTAAAAAAGGATATTACAAAATATCTGATTACGTAACTGATAAAAACGCTTGGGATTGAGCTGCTCGCTAATATAGCTATCTTTCGCTGTCTGATTTTTTTTTTTTTTAATGCATGCTGACATGTTGTTTTTTTTTTTTTGTGCACTATTGCATATAATTGTTTTAAATATTATCTTCATGACATGTTTTGTGCTTTTGCATATACAGTTTTACTAGTATGACATGATATCTTGTGCTTTGCATATTATATATATTTACAACTGATATTCATATGAAATCATATTATTGTAATATGTTAGAATTATTTGTAAGAGTAAACATAATGCAGGTCAATTTCAATTCAATTTTGTTATTTTATCATAATTAATATTCCTAATTATCTCAATCTGGCGATCTGAGTAAGTTATTGCCTGACATTTTTTTGTCGTGTCACTGGCGGTATCGTCATGTGTCGGGTTGTGCAGCACCCTCAAAAATGGTTGAGCTGCATGAGCTATTCGGGGCTTGCGTGCCGCCTGTTGGCACAGGCTTCCTCAGATCGATCTGGCTCTTTCGTCTAAAGGCCAGTCCAGACCCTGCATATTGTTTACTCAATGTGGAAACACTATTGTCTGGACTTTAAAAGAGGCGATGACCCCTGAGTTTGTTTCGACGTTTCTTCTCAGGGTAGCCAGTTAGGAAATGTCGATTCCAGCGAGCTCATATTTAAGAAGATGACATGTAAAAGTGATAAAATTTATCCTATTTGCAGAATAAATGATTTGAATTTGAATTTGAATTTGAATTTAGCAGTCAGGGTCACTAACCACTAGACCAACAGGCCCGCCAAATATTCGAAATCCTGGGGTTGGTATGTGGTCCCTTTGATTTTTTTTCAAGATTTGCTGAGTCCTAAAGACTATCATATCCCTAATAATGCGCATTTATTTGATTACCATAGGAAAATATCTTTAATTCGTTATACACCTATAATTTGTTTAACTGTTATTAGAAAGAGCAAGACAAAAAGATCCTTTACCAAATTATTAAACCAACCAAAACAATTGCAAGTGACAATAAACAAAACAGGTTCTAGATTTAAGAAACGATTTCAAAAAATGAATTTAAAAAAAATGAGCTTCAGAAAAAACAAAACTGTTCACTAGTGATGTAACACAACGAGCATAGACAATCGATATCGATAGATGTGCACAATATGGCGGCGTCGGATAGCGAGTGCCTTCCTCAACTGTGTGCTGATGAAGAGACTTAAAACAGCTGTTAGGAAGTGGCGGAGAATGCGCCTCTTCCGGAAGAGAGATGGTAAGTATATGGAACGAGTACAATTGCATATTGATCTGAGGACATACATTATATTTTTATAGTAACTTTCGTGAGGAGGATTCATACCTAAATGAAACAACGGTTTAAACACGCGTATTTAAAGACTCCGGTTAGGTCTGAAACTCGTCGGACTATCCCGATAAATACGTGTGAGTAAACCGTTATCATTTTAAAAATACGTATATTTAAAGTAATAACAACAAATCGGTAAATAACTTTGTAGCTTATATTTTAATTATTGCGTTTTGCTGTATTCCTATTATTTGATGGTTTTCTCTTCTTTTAACCTGAGTAATTACTACGTATCAGAAATACAAAATCCTTCATAACTACAAAATACCCTTAGTCATCTCATAAGTACATCTATCCTACGAACAATAAAACTCCAATGCTGAGCAAAGACGTTTTCTCTTGAATTCCAGACCTCTATTTAACGACATAATATGTGCCGCCACGTTTGCCCTACATATCTGGCAGACTGGCAGAATAACGCACAACCTTCGACGTACCAGGCTGAACTAATATTACATTATTATTAAAAATACAATTCTTTTCCAATATTATGGGTTACAAGGATCTTTCGGCACGTGGCTAAAATCGGAAAGAATGCCGACATATTTGAAAAACCATCACTATTGACAGACAGTTGAGTAGATTCTTGTTGTGAATATGTTAATGCACAGCGACCTCATGTTAATGTCATCCACGTGCCGAAATATCCTTGGATTTCACTTTGATATGCCTTTTGTTACCTATTACAAGCAAGAAATAAAAGGCCTGAACAATTTTACTCTATTAAATTTGATGTTTAGTGAATCCAGTGTGACAAAACCTAACCCTAGGAATAGTCTAGGCTAGATATGTAGATTTATATCTATAATCGGTAGGAATGTAAATAAATTATCAACGTTTAACTAAATCTGGAATTAAAGCAGGCTAAAAGCCATTGTTCCCAAAACATTGAGTGTTCTTATTTCAAACGAAATCAGTACAGGGTATTATTTAGCACTGGCAGCTTCGGGCAATTTAATTGCAGCTACTGTTTCAATTCGAAATTCGAAACTAAAATAGGGACTTTTAAA
Organism: Chrysodeixis includens; assembly: GCA_941860345.1. Lineage (NCBI taxonomy): Eukaryota > Metazoa > Arthropoda > Insecta > Lepidoptera > Noctuidae > Chrysodeixis > Chrysodeixis includens. Next base: position 6,549,174 of record OW796114.1, on the reverse strand, counting down.
AGTCGCACGCCATTTTGCATTCAAATTTCAAACGGACTGTTTACGTAACTTTGTACCTGTAACAGTTTTAACGGTTTTAATTCATTGTTCTAGTTGTGTAATTACGTATTTATAGTTGTAATATTTAGGTACTTATTTAAGCGAATTTATATTAAGACTTCAAGCATCAGTGGACTATGAAACAGGCATTTCTAAGAAAAAACAATCACTCTTACTGTCTTCCTCCATATTTTTTTACAGTTTACATCTATAATGTAGATTTTCTCATGAACGCAATAAAAAATACCATCATTGTAGCCAATTTCTGGACTGACAACATTCTTTTGGTATCAACATTTAAGAAGAATAAAAAAAAAAATATTTTATACTAAGTCTGTGTATAGCTGAATGTGCATTTCTTTTGTTTCCAGATTCTATGACGCGACAAGTGTCAACTGATCCAGCGCCATCGACATCAGGCACTCCTGCACATCATCCGCGCCCGCCGCCCGCAGAACTACTGCAATTGGTAAACAAATGTACTATACATACCACGAACACTAGAAATAAACACTATAGTAGACTAGGAATTCAACAAAGAAGTAAACAAAAATAAGGGTCTCGACTCGGCCAATTGCGGCTCACCGCTGGATAGAGACCTCCCACAAGTTGCAGCACAATACCCACTTCCCCGTCTTCCGAAACTATTAAATTTATGACGGAAATATTTAATTTATTCGTTTTGAAATTTTGATTTTAGCATTACGAACTTATGTAATTAACTGTTTTTCTGCCTTACAATTCATGAAGCTTCTATATGAATTCTTATGTCCTAATTCGTACTGGTCCTTCGGAGAGCTTTGTGTGCGCACTACCAGCATAAATATGAATGTGCACTCTTCACTACATAGTAAGAAATCTCATTATTAGGTACCCCTATCATATTTATAAAGCAAAGTTGGGACGGTAGTGCTAAATGCAAAGACAATTTTCTATGAAAACTTCCAGCAAGTTCATTAAGATGAAGGAATTAAATTTAATGAAGTTTGATCGTACTTTAACTATGTAGCGCCTGCAGGAAATGTCAGAGCAAATTCATCAAACTACTTCATTCAGGCGTTGCTAATAATAATATAAAGTGGAAGGCGTCGTGATATATTTTAGTAATAAGTCATTCAATACGAAAATTGAAGAAGATTTGAAATGTTATGTCGTGAATCCGTATCCATGACTTCAGATAATCGATATTCCACCAATAATCATTACAAAGGTAGGTCATATTCAAGCAAATCACGCGATACTTGCACATGATGAGGATTTTATAAAAACCAACATAGTACAAATTCTAATTCTGTCAAAGAAGGTTTATTATTCTGGAAGTGCTATCAAAGTGAATAAAAAATAGTTTCGAAGTGATACTTAAGAATTAATTGAATCTGAAACTAACAGTTACAGAAATAGAACTTGTGTGCTTTAATTAAAAAAAAATTTTACGACTATTATTTGATTTGGCCAATCATAATTGAATTTTCACTCTCTAATTCTCATCGATGAAAACGTACCAATCCCTGAAGACAACTGACTATCTACAGTAGTGAACGATGATAGAAATTACCCAAATATGTGAAAACTACATATCTTTTCGTATAGTAAGTTTCACACTTATAACTGTTCATCAATGATATGATTCATATTATTTGATGAGCAGTCGATAATTGTTTTGATCATCATCTCTATGCCCTTTACCGAATCATCTCTACACATATGTATAAAATTCTCGCGTCACAATGTTCCCGTTCCCCTTGAAATTTTGTATACGCATTCAGTAGGTCTGACAATCAGCCAACATCTATTTTTCATCACTAATTTCGTTTTTGTTTCTTTCTTACTGTAATTTTAGTCGTCAGTAGCCTGTATTGCATTTCAAAAGTGCCTTTGTAGGCCTATTTGAAATAAAAACTTTTTGATTTATTCCATTTGAGGTCGTCATAACATTCAATTTACTTCTATTCATCTTTCCTTCTCGTCGCCTCCTCAATCACTCCCTTCCTTCTAACATCATCTTTATCATCTACTATTACTATTTTATCTAATTTCTAATTCGAATTTCTACCTTCAGGAACCAGATGAGGGCCAAAGACTAAGGGAACAGCAATTACGAGCTTACGCTTTCTTCCAATTAAGGGTACATTTGAAGAGAGGCCAAAACTTAATCGCGATGGACAAAAATGGTATGGAATGTATCATGACACAGTCACAACACACCACATCACTGCTAGGCAAAGCACGGCTGTAGGTATCACGAAGCTAACGAAACTATATCGAAGCACTAGCTTACACTGGTTTTAAGGAGCAGAGATGAATGAAAAAGACGCTGACAATCTCCTTAATACTCAGCAAGCGTAATATCTAATCGTTGCAAACCACTACTAACCTCAATTAAAGTTTTTTTACCCATATAAGACTGACAAACCAATAAAAATTTAAAAGAATTTGTTGTTACAAAGTCGTTGAATGTGTGATTAGGAGACCATTAATATATAAAGACAATATTTTAATCAAATTGGAACAATTACCTTGACTTACTAGATTGCGTAAGTGCGTGATAAAATGTCAGCATTGAGTTTTTAACTACTTCCTAGATTCAGCACAATTTCTTAAAATTGCATTATTTATCTCTGTCACGTTATTATATCTAACAACACATACACCGTGTAACATAATTAACGCACATCCTGAAACTACTTTGTTCAGAATCGATAACAGAATCCATTTCATTAATAAAAATAAATATTTTTTTTTATCAAAAAATTATTTCGAAATAATTAAATTGTAGACACCATTTTCATAAAGCACTCGAAGTAAACGAAAATGAGCCTAAAGTCGATGCAATAAGGCTTTAGCAATTCACAGCGGTTCACACTTTCAAACACACGCGTTTTGCCAATTATTTGTACAAATTATTCTGACAATATGTAATAAAAACAAATGTCTAAGAAAGTGATAAAAATGTTTCAATACATTAATTGTGGATAAAAAAGGATATTCTTTTTGGGGTGTCTGTGGATGTGCGTTATTTCCGTTACACGTTGTATATACGACTAAAATCCTCCAAATGTGTCACGAAAAGCATTTTTATTTGGAACTGAATTTAACTCAAGCACAGTTTAATTAATAAATCAAACCCATTTATTAACATTATTTCGCTACCTTACACTTTTAACACACAGAACACTGAACAATTCTGTTATTGTTATTTTGCATGTTCTATTTTGTTTCTGCAACTAATGCTTTCGCTTTCCTAACAAAAACCACTTTTAGCATCCTAATTTTATTAACAGCTAACACTATTGGATCATTCAAATTTAATTTTATATCACAAAATTATTTCGGAATCACACATCGGAACATTTGGAACTCAAAATTGTGTTTGCTCGTTTAACTTTGGTAATAAAATTTCGGCAGAAATTATCTGACAGGAAAGTGCTCTGAACTAATCTAGCGCAATTGGCAGAACTTCTGGAACAATCTACACGCGATTACCTTGACTTACTAGTTAGCGAAAAGATTCAAGATCCTAATTATGACCCGAAACATTGAATGCATAATTTCGATTATAATTAGGGACGAGAACAGGTTTTCTGTTACTCAAAGTTATTACAGCCTAAGAGCTTTCTTGAAGTGGTCATAAATTCTAAATCAGAATTGCGTCGGGTCCCTAAAATTCTTGGCTCGTAGCCCTCGTTCAAAGGATAATAAAAACGGGGTATTCATAACCTGTAGGCCCTGTAGCTTACTTAAATTTTTATCGTTTATTTTTGCTTCTTCCTTTTCTAACTGTAGTGTTTTGTGGGGTCCAAAACCAGGTTTGTTATCAGGCACGAGCGATCCCTACGTGAAGTTCAAGGCTGGTGGGAGGCTGCTGCACAAGTCCAGGATAGTGTATCGTGACCTCAACCCGGTGTGGGATGAGTGCTTTACCGTGCCTATAGAAGATCCCTTTCTACCGGTGCAGATAAAGGTGAGGACGTTTGTTATATTTTTTAATTTTCCTTCTATACTTCGCTTTTTATGTCTATCATTCCGATAATGTTTTAATCGTTCGGGCGGTTGTAATCTGGCGTGTCTGGCCATTAGTATAAAACAGGAGTTAATGGTGCCTGAAAGGTTGAGAAAAAATTGGGGACGTAAATATTAATGGTTTTTTAAAGAAAGTAGCATCAAATACTAAAGAATTACAGCTCTTTTTTTTTCAGTCTTAGTATTCCATTTTCTAAAAATACATTTTCAGATTTCGACAAAAAGCCGCCAACCGAACATCAAAAATTAAAAGGGTGAAACTTTTTCAAACCTGAAAGTGTCTCTGTAATAAACAATGAAATTCAAATAAAAGCCAGCCCGCAACCCGGTTGAATTCTTAATGCCACACAATTTAGTTCCGGCGGTGAATACCATGTATTATTAACCCCTAAACGGCGCCAAGGGAGGGATGATGTATGACATCTCCACCAGACCGTATTACATCAGGATGTCAAATAAATCTGAGACTGTGATATCACATTTTTGGTACAATCTACTGCGCCTACAGAGGGCCAACCACGACATCTTAAAGTAATATTATAGCAGTTATGGAAGCGGGATAGAGCACTACACTTCGTAAAGCGGCATCTCTCTTCTACAACTGCAATATTCTTTAAGACGTGGTAGTAAGCCCTCTGTGGGTTCCGTCCATTTGTTTTAAATTTAGACAAAGGTCAGGTGATCATAAATTTTGAATCCCTTAAGCGTAAGTCTAGCTTTTAGGATGTTTGCGTAGGTTTTAGCAGGTTTGTAGGGTCGTTAAATTAATATTGTTGTGAATATAGAATTAAGATCAAGATAGGTACCTCTCTGATTTTCTAAACTGGTAGATATTTTTGCGTATTATTTTGAAGGAAACCTTAAAAGTTCGTGGCTAAAGAATCCAGATAGTAACTTAATAAACGATTTGACAAAAATGAAGAGTAAAAGTATTTTTCATAATAGTTCGTTACTCAAACCTCGTCAAAAACAATGACTTATGACTTATCAAGAATTTTGCATCACTCAGTCTAATATCCCGTACTTTTTACGGTACAATCATGGAATATACAAACAATCTAATCAACCAGCGATAACAATGTCCCAGAGCAAAAAAAAACAATATCGAATCAACACAATTGATCACAATTGGACACAGTCTACATCAGAATCTATACCTTCATTTGTAAGTCCTTGCAGTCTCCGAGGAATTGATCTTATGCTAATACATCCCAACGGCATTGCGTCCCGTTAACAACGTGTTACAAAGTGCAGATTTCTTTGGAAATGCCAGACAGCTATCGGTGCCTTTCTTGTAAATCTATCCTTATGTTAGCATATTTGAGAAGTTGTATGCAAGCTAACAAAACTTACAGCTGATTGGGGCAACAATGGAAGTAAAATGTGTCTATTCAATTGTTTTAGGCAATATTCGTTTCATCATCATCATCAGCCTATCACTGTCCTTGCTGGGCATAGGCCTTTTCAAAGTGCACGCCACAGAGATCTGTTTTCAGCCACTCGCATCCAGCTCCTACCAGCCGTCTTGCGCAAATCATCACTCCATCATCATCATTCGTTTTATTCCTAGTAAAATAATCAGGCTGACAACATATCACTGTACCCCTAAATATAAATAAAACCAAAACCAATGTTACCAGAACATAAATTAAATTTTTATTTCTTCTCATGACCTTTTCTACCATTAAAACCTATTTGGGCAAATCTCACCCAAAATTCAACTTCCCAGGTTTTCGACTACGATTGGGGCCTACAAGACGACTTCATGGGATCCTGCCACTTGGACCTCACAGCGCTAGAGCTGGGCCGGACCCAGGACCTGGTCCTCTGTCTCCGTGACCCTAGCAAGCCGAACCAGGACATGGGAGAGATCGTGGTGAACGTCACGTTATGGCCGAAATCGCAAGAAGATAAGGAACAGGTAAGGGAAAATAGATTTTGTTGGATAGAACATAGAGTCGAAAATGATTTACAGGTGAACTGACGAGTTCTTTCAAGAAGAACTCATCAGTTTAATCGCAGAAACGCAGGAAGGTGTTTCATTTCTTTTGTTTTGTAAGTCAATGGTAAATCGTTTGATGTTATGTCGGATCCAATCTTTGATACGGAAACTGTATATTGACGTTTTGTATATAAACGTTTATATAAATATCTACGGTAGCGTGTTATTGCGGGAAAGAAGGGCAGAAAATAAGATTTAACTTTTGGGATAGTTGAAAATTAACCTAATAATAGCTGTTTTTTTTCATAAATGAAAACAGCAATAGATAGCGTAATTCACTTAAAACTTATTTTCAGTACGTAATAAAACCAAATTTAGGAAAAATTACGCAAATTCGAAATTTACAACTTTACAACCATCCTCAAAACGAGAGATCAAACAATGTAATATGCAAAACTAATCCAAGCCAAACTTTTGTCTCGTAAAATTCTGTCGAAAATTTTTCGTTATTCTCTAAAAGGGAACGTAAAATTTTATTGCGATCCTTAAAAGGTCTGGGGACTTACCACTGGGCATCGCTTAAAGAATTATTATTGCAGTTGTGAAAAAGAGACGCCTATCTACGCCATGTAGCGTGTTTTCACTTAAATATATACCTCAACATTTCCACAACGCCACATAGTCTCAAGCATACGAGAGTAACTTCTGTTATGAGTACAAGACAACAAATAAACACACTCATAATATATATGTCGGAGAATGAATAATTATTTATTTTTCGAATGGCAAAGAGGCTGAATATCGTTAGCTTCCTGACCTTCATGTTGATGTTTTGACGGTGACAGTTTAAAAAGAAGTTTATTTGTATGTCAGTTCAATCTGTCAGTAGTGTGAATGTCGATGGAGCTGGCTCTCTTGCTCCGGAGACTTCACCGGCGCCGGGTGTGCGCACTGACTGAGAAATATTTAGACGGCGGACGGAAATTACAAACACGTGGATTCTAATCCGTTTGAATCTGCGACAGCAGCGGTGGGATTACCCCAAGGGGCATCCTACGAGCCTACTGCGATGCCAGCTACAGAAGGATATTTTACGTCCTAATCTTCAGCGTAAAAAAATATGGCGGATTTAGCTAGGGTAACCGAAGAAAGTCAACCATGTGCCTCCACACCGGAAGCATGGGCGACATTCTTCCAAAATATGTTAGCGGGTTTTCAGAATTCTGACCTACAACCTTCCACGAGTACTGGTTTACGTAGAATACTGAAAGCGAGTGAAATATTCCTACCACCATTTGATCCAGACGAGTGTCAGTTTACCTACTGCGGTGCGTACGTATCCTTTATGTAAAAGTTGCAAAGAATTACAGGAGCGGCTTTCACGGCAGTTTACAGCAACAAAAAGGTTTCACGACCTTTCTGTGACATGGCGGAGTACAAGAGCGATCTAGCAGCAACGTACCTACGTCGAGTATTTTACGAACAAGTTGGCGCTGGTAGATCGACAGGAAACTGGCTGGAACGAGCCCAACCAGATATAAGTTGTCATTTCTGGTATTACGGATACTCAGGTATGGTCAGAGTTGCTTAAAATACCCAAGATGACGTTTGTAAATTTTTGAAAATGCCTTTTGGTCTCTCAAATGCACCTTCTGTTAACTAAAGAGCAATAAATAATGCTCTCAAAGGGCTAAAAGACAAAATTGCTGATGATGTTTTGGTTATTTCAAAATAAACCTTTTAGAATTTGGAGCGCGTGTTATCGGCTCTGTCAATGGCAGGTTTTACATTTTATTGGAAAAAGTGCACTTTCCTTAAATCTTCAGTAGAATATATGGGCTATGTCATTAGTGTCAATTCTATAAAACCAAATCCTAACAAAATAAAAGCTTTGGCTAACTCTCCTTTGCCTACATGCGTAAAAGAACTACGGCAATTTAATGGTCTTGCTGGGTATTTCAGAAAAATTGTACCTAACTTCTTATCTATCATGGCACCCTTGTACGCACTTACTAAAAATGATGATAATGGGTATGGACCGCCGAGCATACATTGGCTCATTCTGCTGTGGTTGGATATGTGACTTCTGCACCCGTGTTGACTACCTTTGACTTTAGTAAACCAATCGAACTCCACACCGACGTGAGTTCGATTGGATATAGTGCGGTGTTATTTCAAAAGGATGATGTACAACTGAAAATTATTTCAGTCAGCGACCAACGGATGCGGAAAGCCGATATCACCGCTACGAGCTATAGACTCTAGCCGTTTTTTAAGCCCTGAAGTATTATCGTCATTTTAAAGTCATCACAGACTGTGATGCCTTGAAGGCATCGCGTCGTAAACGTGAATTGTTACCCTGCGTTCACCGATGGTGGGCGTATATGCAATCTTTTGATTTCGAAATAAAATATCGAAAGGGTGAATGGATTCCACACTAGATTATTTAAGAAAGAACCTAGTCAATAATATACTGGTAAATGTTTCTCATTTAAACAATTATTGGTTGCAGGCCGAGCAAAGGTTATATCTCGAAATAAAGCGCATTACTGACCATTGAAAGCGAATTGATTGATGCTGGAGTTGGAGCGCCGTATACTTGTAAAGATAATTCACTTTTTTTTAAAAACTTACAGATGAATGTTGGGGCTTTTAGTGGAACAATAGTTCCCGGTAATTACAGATAATTCAAGGATTTCATGTCGAACTGAAACGCTTGGGCTGGGATAAGACCTTTTCAAAAGTAGGGCGACCATTTCTGGTTTCCTGATATGAGCTCATCTGTTAGAGCCTGCGTAGACCATTGTTTAACATGCAAAGTAAATAAAAGCCTTTCTGGTAAAACACTATTCATGTTGACACTGGTGGTAAGATGACCGGCGGGAGGATGATAAAGAAGTGTATCATGGTTATTATGGGCGCTTTTGCGAAATTTTGTCATTTGGGTGCAGTTGACTTTAGCCTATGAGGCCTTTGGAGGTTTCTTTCACATTTTTGGTGCAGCCAAACGAATTGAATCTGAACAAGGTGCCTCTTTTACCGGACGGGAGTTTTAGAGCTTGTGTAGTGAATGGTCAATGGATTTCATGAGGTTGCCAGTGGTGTATTGCGGGCCAATGGCCAGGTAGAGCGAATGATATCAGTGCTGATCAATTGTTTTACCATTGCTGAAAATCACGAGAACAAATCTTGGAAGTCAATTATTATTGGTGAGGTTAAAGAGGATCGGTAAAACGCCACTTTAGTTGTTGATCGGCTGCAATAAAAGTTCCCCAAGATTTAATTTCCTAACTTCTGATCTTGACGTGAATTTTAGTCGTAAGGGACTTCGTAAATATCCAGTTGGATGTTTACGAAGTCTTTCATGACAGATGATAGACTAGAATAGATAGTTTACTACGCCTGTCTGAATGTTTAGATGGTACAAAGAATAATGCTTGAGTTTAATATTGTAATGTAGTCGAAGTTGTTTTTATTGGTGCGTGCAAATTAGCATCGATTGAAGTGTTATAAGAATTACGAATTATTTTTCTATTGTAGGTAATAGGAAGATCATTTTTGTTTTTAAAATGATTGTGTATACAACCGAAACCAACAAATGGATTGTAATGTATGGAAACTTGATATTACACTGTGACTGAAAGCTCCTACGCTTTGACTGAGAATTTGACTGAAAGCTCCTACGCTTTGTCTGAAAGCTCTTACGCTTTGGCTGAAGGTATGACTGAAAGCTTTTACGCTTTGTTCGATAATTTGGGAAAAAGCTGATATGCTTTGTCCGAAACAAGATGAAAGCTTTTACGCTTTGGTTTAAAGTTGCTATGCTTAGCCTGAAAATTAGTACGCTTTGTCTACGACATAGATTGAAAGCTTGCTACTTGATCCAGTGTGACTGCTGGAAGCTTCTACGCTTCGTAAGTTTGCTAAGCTAAGGTGTTATTAAGGTCCTAATGTTGAAAGCTTCCTCGCTTTGCGGGGTAATCAGAATAACTTGAGTATCCGACCTGTTGTATCTATGATATCAACGGGCAACGCGAGAGCGCGTTGATTCGCAGAATGGCCGTGTCGGAGAATGAATAATTATTTATTTTTCGAATGGCAAAGAGGCTGAATATCGTTAGCTTCCTGACCTTCATGTTGATGTTTTGACGGTGACAGTTTAAAAAGAAGTTTATTTGTATGTCAGTTCAATCTGTCAGTAGTGTGAATGTCGATGGAGCTGGCTCTCTTGCTCCGGAGACTTCACCGGCGCCGGGTGTGCGCACTGACTGAGAAATATTTAGACGGCGGACGGAAATTACAAACACGTGGATTCTAATCCGTTTGAATCTGCGACATATATTTCTAAATACATACATTTATGGATAAATTACACTCAGACACAGAGCAAAGGATTGTGCTCATCACACAAATATTTGTCTAGGGTGAGAACCGAAACCTGCTCTAGTATAGCAGTTATGGCCACTAACCACTAGACCAACATGCCTGTCAAATGCCACTCCACAACTGCAAAAATATGTATTATTTTAAGACGTTGCGGTAAAACTCCTGTCCTATTGAAGTTACAAGTTGGATGGACCTCTATTTGAGTAGTTGACCCCGACTACCTTCGAAATTGGTTGCTATTAGGGGTATTTTACTGCTAGCGATTTTGGGAAATGTGGAGATTTTGGTAGGTCTTTAGTTTAATTACTGGTCTTTAAACGGTAGGCGATAAAGTAGAATGCTAAGTAATGGACTACTATGAGAGGTACCAGGACGTGAATACCTAAAAGATGAATTCATTTAATCATTTGTAAAATTCAATGTCAAATAGATACTGATATGAGAAACGATATGACTTTACTACATTGTAACGACTTTGTTTAACTGGGGTTAATTTATTAGACTGAAGACTGTTGTAGGTCTTAAAGATTGGAAACAGAAATATGAAAGTCCAAAATTGCAAAAAAAACAGTGTCCGGTGTCGGAACCCAGCTAAAATCCTAGGAAACAGTTTAATCATTAAGCTATAAATAACAATACTAAAACAGCCAAAAACTTCCATATCTATACCACTATATCACACTTTACTGTATCTAGACATAAATTAAACACAGCATTGGATTTAATTTTGGTAATAGGTTGCATTTATCGTCCATTTTAAAGGCAATCCGTTGTTTGGCGAAATTAGAAACCATTCCCGTTCCGTTGGAGGATTAAATTCACTGTGAGCATACCTCCAGGGGCTTACCTCCACTGATTAAAGTATGTTGCAGTTGTGGAAGAGAGATACCGCTCTAGAACTTGTAGTGCACTGTCTCGCTTTCTCCACAGCAAGTCTTAGTTTGAGACGTGGTGGTAGGAATCGTGTACAACAAACATGTTGTACTAGTAATGCCTCTCAGTTTTAGTCTCTCCCTGTTTGATACGATATGTCAAATAGCCTAAGGTAGAATTATGATATTCGAAAAGAGTTTGTAAGATTGACTAACACTTTTATATAATAGCACGTCTAAACAAATATTAACGGCGTGTATAGGGTTTAACCCCCAAAATTAGCCTTTAATTTTATGCAGGAAGAACTAAAAGTCCAAAGTAGCCATTTAACTGCATTTTATAGCAATTAAACTAAGGAAAGAGGAGACTAGGGTATAACTTAACTGTAGTTAATGAGGAGTAACGATAAACCTGGATTAAGTTAAACCTGCAAGCACAGGTGCGCTAGACAGGAGCTAGATTAATGGCTAGTATAAGCAGTAAATAATAAGGAAGGATCTTTAATACTATGTAGAACTAGAGCATAAGTAACCTATAGTGTAAGACTTGCTATAAAATGATTAACGGGCCTGTTGGTTTAGTGTTTAGTGGCCCTGACTGCTGTACTGGTGGTCGTGGGTTTGATTCTCACCCAGGACAAATGTGGACAAATGAGCACGATCATTTGTTCTGTGTCTGTGTCTAAAAAATATAATGTAATATATTTATCAGTTGTCTAGTACTCATACCACTAGTTACTCTCATATGCTAAAATATTTAGACTAGATGGCGTTGTGGGAATGTTAAGGAGTAAAATAAAAGAGATAGAAGGAATAGAATGGATGTAAGGGACAAGAGACAGAAAAAAATGACGTGAATGAAGAGAGGCTTATGCCCAGCAGTGGGTTATACAAGGCTGATGATATTGATCGTCATATCTATCAAGATATCGAGTAAATTTTAAGTTTGTAATGTCAAAATAAAAATGTCGTGGGTGCCTAGCGGTATTATGTATGGATGTGTACGCACCAGCTGCAGGTTCCATCCCCAGCGCAGTCAAGTACCAATGTGACTTTTCAAAGTTATATTTACTTTCTTAATTATTCTAAGATACTAGTGATAAACGGTAAAGGAAAACATCGTGAGGAATCCTGTATCCAAATATTGGAACCTGTAATCACCAATCTGCAGTGAGTTAGCGTGGTGATCAATGCTCAAAAACCTTACCCATATGCGAAGAGGCCTGTGCCCAGTAGTAGGACGCATATAGGCTGGTGTATTTATTATTATATGACCACGTAATAATAATATACGTAGTGGTCTTAGTGTCATGTCAATTTGTCTAATAATTACATAAACTTTGGCCCTAGACCTCGACATATCATATGTTTACTTAGAAACGTGACGTATGATTGTCCATAACAATAATGAATTATTATCTGACGTCATTAAATAAATGTGTTTAGGAAAATACATTTGTATTACAACATTACGACATACCTAATATTGAAATTTCCTGTAGTTATCTACTTATATACTTGTCATCATCATCTTCCTGCCCTTATCCCATTTCACTTGGGGTCCGCGCAACACGTCTTCTTGACATGTTGCTTAAAGATTTGGCTATGGTTTTATAGTCGGCCGCCTGCCTGACACTAACCCTCTTTGGGAATGCATTTGTTGATGGCTTACCCGCCACCATTCGGGTGACCCATGGTGCTTGGTACAGTGCACTGGGTCTTAAGGTCCATTAGTCGCCTTTTACGACACCCAGTGGAGGATATGGGGTGGTGCTATTCTTTATATCCGGACACCACACGGAAATACTATCTACTTATATACTTGTAACAATAATAAATAGCGGGGTAGATATTAATGTACAGATGACTTGACTGGCCTGTTGGTCTAATGGTTATTGGCCCTGACTCGTATACCGAAGGTCGTGGGTTCGATTCTCATCCATGGCAAGTGCTTATGCGATAAGCACGATCATTTGTTCTGAGCCTGGGTGTCTTTGTTCACGAGAATTGAATGTTTGCAAAACCCCCCGCAACAGAAGTATTGAAAAGACCTCATTGGGGTCGTTTTATAAAACTAAAACTTAAAAAAAAGTCACATGTTCCGGGTTCGAATCAAAAACCTAGTGAATACAAATCCGTGCATGGAACCGCATGGTTACTACGATATCAATACGAGTATTACGAGCAAATATACCTACTTATATTCGAGTACTAAAGACCAAAATAATTTCCTACTCATTATCAAACAGTTCACTGCATGTGAATGAGATAAATTAGGTATCTGTACGTAACGGGAAACAATCAGAGGTTATCGAAACCATTGGATCTTTGCCAAATCGAAGGAATAAGGAAAAAAACACGTAAAGTTTTACCGTAAAGTGGTAAAGAAGTAGTTTGGCGAGTTGGTTTATTTAATTGTTCAAGTTGTGATGTAGAGGGTAAAAGTAGTTTAAGAAGTTAAGATAAGGAAAAGAATGCTATAATATGTGAAATCTAAAAATAAGTATTAATCAAGCAGGGTTTTGAAGCAAAAGGCCCTTGAAAAACCCCGAAAGTAACATTGCTTATGCATATCTAAGGGTCTGGACAATGTGACATCGCATGTATGGGAATGACATTCTTTTCGATAAGTGACAAGTTGACTTGACGGTTCGTTATGACATTTCTTCTAACGCTATTTAACACTAATTGAATCTGTTCAATGCACAGAACATTAGAGCGATTTGATCAGGGTAAGCGTTAGATGAAATGTAACTTATATGACAGGACCTAAAACCCACTATGTTCCTCCTGAAGCCCTTTGAGTGCCGGAGTCGCGGTAACAACACATTTTACAAAATCTTAAAAGAAGTTTAACTCACGTGACATATCCAAAGAGACAGTTCTTTGTATATGTCACGTGAGTTAAACTTCTTTTAAGATTTTGTCATACATTTCGGCGTTTTATTACAATTGTGATGTATATTATTATTAACGGTAACTTCGACAATGAAGTCAAAACTAAAATTTTATAGGTAACAATGCTAACAATATACTGAGCCTAATTTTACTTCTTACTAACGTAGTATAAAACAAAGTCTTCCGCCATGTCTGTTTGTCTATCTGTCCGCCGTCCGTCAACTATGCTAAGGATTTTGAAACGGTTTTTTTTAATAGATAAAATGATTTAAGAGTAAGGTTTATAATATGTATGATACGAAGCTAAGACAGGTCGCTAGTTTAGATATAAAAGTAGATAGCCTACATATAAAACGCAGTGTGTAATAAAAACTCATTGCAGTCACTTTTGTAATTGATATTCGTCCTTGAGTACCAACGGAGCGTGACACATTGTGACATGTCAGTTACAAGTAACTAGGAAAATAGACCTTATGTCGTTGTTATAAGGAAACATATTGTATTATCACTTAGAACCATAAAGGGCAGACTTTATAGTACGTTTAATTGCTTAATAATTATAATTATGTATTGGAAAAGGTTACACGCAAAATTTATTACAATTATTAGCATTGTATCGATATATGATTTTTATATAGAGATAATTAGATTTTAATGTCAAATTAATTTTCTAGTGATATTATAAACGCAAAAGTTAGTGAAGATGGATGAATCTGGATTTGTGTTACTTTTTCACGCTCACTCAAACGTCTTAATGAAATTTGGTATGAAATTAACTGATCCTAACTCAAATAACATTAACAGGAGGTTAATATTATGCAGGCGCAGCTGACTGCGAAGACGCTGGAGTAAGATGGTGTCTGTTTAAACGAAAGACCGAGGATGAGAAGGGCGGACGATATAAAAGAGACAGCAGGAATAGGATGAATGTAAAGGGCAAAAGTCAGTAGAACGGGACAAACAAAGGGAGGTCTATGCCTAGCAGTGGATTATTTAGAGCAGTTAAGGATTTGCAGTTCAAAGATACTAAGGTTGGACGTTGTATGCTGGTCATATTGCTTAATAACAGTGATTCGACTCGATCTTCGTAATTATACCGTATTTCATCAATTACTAACACGCTATGATAAATATAATGTACCTAGAATTGAAAATCATTTCTAAGGGCTGAACTTTTAAAATCTTTGAGACAATCCTTTGGGGAATTCCAATATAAGTGATATTCCAAAAACTCGGAATTCCTTAAAACAGTAAGTGGTGATGACTAATGAAATAAACTATTTAATATCAAATTAGTAACTTCCATATTCACTTATATCAACTTAAAATGATTCAAGGTTAACACTCCGTTTAGTAATAAATTCCAATAAAAAACGCGTGGGTATTGTTAGTACATTTACCCACCTATCAACTTTCTGACAGACACGTTTTTTAACCGTCAATGGTGCAACTCACCCTTAATCAAAGTTTAACCACGTTCCAGTGAAATTACCTTTGTGATTCCGACTATATCGGTAAATATGGGTAAATGTAACAACTGTTTACTCACTCCTGTTTACCAAACGTGTTCGACCATTATAATTTAGTCAGTCGATCGACGCCGGCCCGTGAGCACGCGTCGCGCGTTATAGTAATTCGTAAACATTATTACAAAAACAAAACAACCCAAGTGATAAAGAACATTCGTTATTTAAACATAATATTTGTTCTTTAACGTAAATAGTTTTCGAATTTCAAGTTTGGATTGTGTAGTGTTTTGTGTTGTGCCAGTTGAATTTGAATTCGAAATTCAAAAGAGTGAAGTGAAAAAGTTTGTGCTCTTTTTTGTTTTGTTGGTATTTGGCGCCTTTTTAGTTTAAATGAAGTAAAATGGTTTCTATAACTAAATTACGTATAAAATTTTATTACCGTATACATTTGACGCAATTGTAAACGCCATGCAAGGCGGTAAATCACGTAATTACAAGCCAACTGCAAGTTTTACTGCAGTTTTACGACGGGAATTAAATTCGCTTATTTCGAATACGGAATTGCTAACGGTATTTTGAGCTAAATGTAACTGTGGATGGCGGTCTGTGGCAGTTTTTGTGGCCGGTATTGGTTCTCCATAACCTGTCTTGTAAAATATAGGTACTAGGTAAGTGCCTATAGGCAACAAAGGTACCTACCTTCTGCTAACGATGATGATGAGGTAAAGATAATTAATCTAATTTTCGGAATTGAAAACAGATTAAGTAAGTTAGGTAATTTTGTTTATTTTAGAACAAAGTATTAACAGTAGTGCGTAGGTGCCTTCCTAATATGAATTTAACGATATGGATCTACATATACTAGTGGGTCAAACAAATTAATCTTCTTTATATACCTAAGTACCTATCTATTGATTATTGGAATTCCTAAGCAAATATTTAAGAAAACAAACCATGCTATACTGCATAATATACCAAATCTCTAACATCAAACCAACAGTATTTTAGCCGCATATTTACAAAATAATCATCTAATTATGCGTACTAATGTTGACAAAACATGCTAGCATGCACGGTGACATGCATGCGCGCATGTTTAACTGATACTTACGTCCTAATGTAAAAAATGGTTGTACATTACGTATGCTACCAACGGATGTCTACTATTGTATTCAATGGGGCTAACAGATGCAATTATGGTTTATTAAGCTACTTACATAGTGTCTGAGAACAGTGTATTATATTGCAAGAAGGTGATCGCGCACTTTTTGAGCTAAAGGAGTCCAATGAAGCGGATTTTAGAATTATTTCTTTATACATAAAATTCTCATGTCACAATGTTAGTAACCGTACTCCTCCGAAACGGTGATTATGAAAACGTGAAATTTTCTTTCAACTTAAACATTTTATGTCATTTTATAATATCAGGAATATTCCATAACAGCTTTAGAAGTTTCGCATAAAAACGCGACCGTTTGGTCGAGCACACATGGTTTTGCTCTTGACTGTACCTATATGAGGCCAATCACCAATGTGTCAAATTATGTATTGTTTATATCTAAATGGCTATTGTACCTTTTCTGTAATGCTCATTCTACCTTTTATATATCTTCTATTTTCTCTGGACCTAAATAGACTCGGTCTAAATTTGCCCTTTGTAAATACCAGTAGGTATTCTTAGCACAATGATACTGAAAATAGGTCGGTTACAATGAATAAAAATCGCGATGTTAGTCGCGTAATAAACTAGCGCACAATAAATAATTGGGACACCGCTCTTGTTGTTCCCGAAATATACATATAATGTAGATAATAATATTCTCTAATCTACATTGCTGTCTGATTAGTATTATACTGTGACTAGCCTTCGACTTTGCTCGCGCTTATGTTGGTGTTAGCCGTAAAAACAATACCCACTTCTAACCTTTTCTGATATTTATTGTAAGTTTCCAACAACTATCGTTACATATTGGACAAGAGGTATGCAAAAACTTAACAAATTACTACATACTAAAACCTTCCTCGAGAACCACTCTATACATTGGTGAAAACAGCATAAAAATTAGTGCAGTAATTTTTGAGTTTATCGCGAACAGACAGATAGACACGGCGGAGGACTTTGTTTTATAATATGCAGTGATATTGATAAATCAGAGTTAGAACAAGTGCTGAGTAATTGCTATTTTTGGCTCTCTAACCAACCTGGGTCTGCAGATACTTCTCAGAACGCTAAAGCTGACGAATCACTCCAATGCAGCAATGTATTGAATTGACAGGTCAAAGACACATCACTTGTCAGTAAGGAATGTCATTCTCGTACATTTTCTATTTGTTTTCTATTCTAAGGTAATGTTACGTAGTTTAGGCCCTCTGATTTTTTTTTTGGCTAGGTATCTTGCAAGGACTTTTGCAATATAATATTATTTAAATGAAAGTTAACCAAGTAAATCAATAATTTAAAGTAGTAGTTTAATAAAGTAGTGACAGTTGGATTGGCGAGTCAGGGTCGTGAGTTCAAATGCCGGCACTCACCAATGTCTTCAAATTCATGTACCAAATCATTTGCTTAAATCTGTAAAGGAAAATATCACGAAAGGAAAAAATCAAAAAAAAATTAAAGTGTGTCAAGCCACGAAAAAACCCTACGGACGGCTTTAAAACTCTGATTTTAAATCAACCATACGATATTACAGTAAGATGAAGAAGAATTTAAAGTCAAACAGCATTGAAGTTGACAGAATAAGACACCTAAAACAGCAATAATCAATTTTATTTTTCCAATCCTACTAAGAAAAATCGACCATCAAGAATTACAGTAACACAAAAATTCCTAAAACTAAACAGACAAACAAACACATACCGCGAAATCGATGTTTACTTGATAATTCTCACATACAGGTAAAATTAGCAAGATTCAACCTCGTAATAATTAAACGTTTAATATTCAGGATATATTTGGAAGGCTTCGAGTTATAATTACAAAATATTAATTACTTGTAGGGAATAATTTATGGCGATATTAGCTAGAGGTTTCCGACTGTAATTAATATTAACGAGATGCTAAATTAAGTAAAATTTACTTCTTAAATCTTTTACTTGTTTAAAAAGACCCTAGAAATGTATGATATTGGGTATGTAAAGCAATTTATAGATACTGTGTCTGCATGTGAACTATTCAACTGTTGCTAAGAATGCAATAGTTTATTGTATAATAGTAAAACAGTATTCTTGTCGTGGGATGCCTGATTTATTGTAAAAAACATACTACCATTTTTAAAGAAAGAACTACATTTATATGCACGAAAGCGGTTGAGAAAAATGTGGGATTAAACGAGAATGGCTGGAGGAGTGGACAAGTAGAGGAATATTTTCCAATACGGTTGCACTGATAGGGGAGAATGGAAGCAGAAAAGGTGTTGCACCGATCCCAAGTAAAATGAGATAAGGACAGGAAGATGATATGATGATGACGGTTGCACTAGGTACTAAAAAGAAGCCCGCGGTCGGTGCATGAAGTAATGCTATGCGCTGCCATGCACCGGTTCCGGTTCAGGTTTAGTCAGTAAGAGTCTGACACTACCCGCGGCTCCCCCCGGGGTCGCGGGTGTCCATGAGGATTCCCCCGCTTTACCAAGAAAAAAATATAATAAAAAGAAGGTTAATACCTTCTTTTTAATGCCTAGCAGTCTAAACACACATTATTTACTTTTTGTTTTGGTTGGGGGTCCTGAGATCTAAATCTTACTGGTATCAACCCGCCCGGGCCCCGGCGCGCGACGAGAGGATTCTTGAAGTTTATAAATCTAAAAACACCCCGGTCCCTTAACCTATGTATACGATACGACAGAGCAGTTCAAAGGCTTACGTATCAGATTTATACGCTCAAGGCTATCACGTAATACATTGTATATGTGCTAACTGTTTAGCTAAATGTGTTTGAATTTAGCACGCATCTGTTAACTTTTAAGACATACGGAATGACTTGTGTCTGCATTGATAATAAAAAAGTGCAATTAAAACAGACTAGTATTAAAAGTTTTGGATTTCCGACGCAAGTTGTACACTGTTTATCCGACACAAGTATGCTATGGTTTCGTACTCCAAAATAGGACATCAACATTTTGCCTCAATAATTATTGTCTGCGTAGATTAAAAACGAATGGAATTTTACTAATATTATAAATGCTAAGGTTTGTGAGAATGGATATCCATACTAATATTATAAATGTGAAAGTGTGTTTGTTTGTTTGTTTGTTCGTCTTTCACGTAAAAACGGCGCAAAGGATTGGCATGATTTTTTGTGTGGGGATAGTTGAAGGGCTGGAGAGTGACTTAGACAACGTTTTTTTTTTTTAATTAGCCCTTAAATGGTTAAAATTTACGGTTTAAATATTCCCAAGGGAAACGTAAATAAAAGTACACGTAACTGGTCTGACAGAAGATGTCACCATAGCTACCAAAATACTGTTGCTATGGTTTTATGTTTTGACATTAATATTACCGTCTTATTTGGCATACAATCAAGCAATTAAAATAGCCGGGTCAGGGAATAATGAGCTTTGTATTTTTTCACTCGAAGTTCAAATTTCATTTCGACACACACTTTTTGAATTTATCTTTTAATAATTTTTGAGTACGAATTCAAATTTTAGTCAAGCATAACATTTTCTTTTCTTTTATAGTTTTGGTAGTACAAAAGTATTGTAAGAAGCACTTGGTTTTTTTTTTAACATAAATTTCTCCAAAATAATTGTATATGGTATCTACTTACTCTTTAAGCTACGACCGTCTCATACGATTTAGATGGAGGTGTGGATATTTACTGAAATGACAGTAAACCAACTACCAAAACAAAAAAAAAAATGTTTAAACGTTAAATGATACTATGATGATACTATATTTTATGAACGAGCTGTTTATTGCAATTTTGTTGTGTGTGACGCGTGATTTTGGAGACTTGATAGTACCTATGCTCTATAACAATTGTGCACCAATTGCCATGGTACATGGTAGTTGCATAAGTAAAAATGTGTTGATAGACTGTCTTTCATCGACAATCTCGCGTACGAGTATGTCCCGCACGCGTACTCTCGCAAATGTTTTGTTATGTGCGTGTAACATTAACCTTCTTTAGGCTCAGTTGGCTTAGCTCAAACTACTGGAATCAGAAACTTGAAACATTTATGACCATTTAAGTAAGCACTAACCAGTCATTTTTGAAAATTCGTCCGTCAAGAGGTAGAAAGAAAACGAAATAGAAGATCGGTGCCCGAACTAATCTGCTGTACATACATACATCCACCAAATGAGGAGCGGCACCTGATGTTGCGCACACAGCGCACAGCGCTCAACGAAATGTGTCGAATGATGTCTGGCTGTTTAAAACCAACCCCACTCAATAAGTTCTCTCTTTGCTCTACCTGACGTTAGAAGACAAGTCGCATACGCGCTCGAAAAACATGTCAAAGCATCAGATACACGACACTCCTATACACCCGGGTAGACTTAACAGCCAAAAGAGGTTCTTCCGATGTACCCTAGCTACCATTAAAACTCCTACTCGAGCTCGGTGCAAGATCTGGATAGATCAGCATCTACCACCTACCACTTATGTCCTACCTCAGGGACATCTGCCGCCCGGAGGTACCTTAAAGTGGCCTATTTGGAAAGCATTCAAACGTCTGCGAACCCAAATAGGTAACTGCAAACAAAATTTAGCAAATTTGGGCATATAGACCCCTCTGACTTATATCCAGAGAGAATACAGCATCTCCGTACAGACGATGTCACACCACCTAGAGTGGCCAAAGTGTCCGCACACCTGTAGTTTGGAGAATCTAACATAATTCAACAATGATGCTGCAATTGGTGTTGCCAAATACGACGTACAATTGACACAAAAAGAAGAAGAAGGTTGTTCTAATTAAACTTAACAACTTAAAAATGGAGAACAAACGGCGCAACAAACTTCACACCATAATTCAATCTATTATTATTTTTAGTGTTTCAGCAATAAATTTAAAAAAATCGATAACATTTTTGCGATTGCGTTAGTTAAACCAGAGGGTATTAGTTTGCCGTAAGCGCGGTCAGTTGGTGCGCCGTCACTGAATTCTACGAAGAAGTGATAAAGTTCAAAGAAAACGCGGAAAGAGCATGGGAGGTCTCATCTCACCAACCTTTGCTCAAACAACTTGCAACAATTTGCTCTCCTTCAACCACCGTAAATGGCCAACGGCAGTAGTCTTGGGGAAGTTTACTGTACTGGATAAAGGCAAAGACGGCTTCTTAATAAACGATGGGGAAAACTGACTCCACGTCAATGAAGAAGCTTCCGTTAAAAAAAAAGGTCCCCTCGGGGTTTACGGTAGTTTGCGAAAGCGTTCCCGTGGCCCCCGACAATAGGGAACGGAGAAGCACTGCAGTAGTTTTAGCCAGTAAAAGTCCGGCACACCCCTTTCTCCTTCGCCCGTTTTTAAGTCCAGTCAATCCAAATTGTTAAATCAGTACAAGATGGATAGTGGCCACATCAATAATATAATATGGCCTTTCATCATGTGAATGTTATACTAACCTTTAAAACTAGCAGTGTTAACAGTCAAATGTTATGTTAACAGTCAATAGTTTGTAAGACTACAGGTATATGAATAGAAAGTTAAGAAATCATTTTGGAACAGAACTGGATTAATGAGCTGGCGTTAAACATTACTTAGCTTTACTTTTTGTACAGCACTACAACGTCATTACCACGCAGACAAAGTCGCGGGTAACAGCTAGTATTATTATGTTTGTAAGTAACTCTTTCATGCTTAAACGAACTTATTTAAAAAATTGCGAAATTTGGTAAAGACAGGCTACTTTTTATCCGGCTGTGTTAAAGTAGGATAATGTTTTGCACCTACAATCGACATCCACGTGGGCGTAGCCGCGAGAAAAGCTAGTTATTTATAAAATTGTATGGAAATGTAATCAGTAATTTCTACCTCTTTCTGTACTATGGAACATTAACCTTCATTAGATCATGATATATTTTAAACTGACAGTTATGTGTCATGGGTCAGCACACCCAATCTACACATGTTCACACATTTGTGTGACCAACTATGGATGTTAGATCAGTAAATATACAGCACCATACAATTTTTGTCCCAATTCGGGCAGATAATCTTAAACACACATTTACAAGGCAAGCGTTAACTTTAACCACAGTTTTAAGCGATAACGTTAACTAGGTTTATTTAACAGAATTTAACTAAACACGACATTGTCCAAAGATAAATAACATATTTTATATAACACATGTAACACGACTAACACAGGATAATATTTTAAATAAATATTCAAACAAATCTATGCATATAAACAAAATTTGAGTGTCTGTTTGTAATATTGAAATAATCGAAAAGACTTATTCAAATTCAATATAATATACAATACGGTACATACACCAAAAGAACACTTTTAGCCATTTTTGTCTGTCTGTTTGTCTGTTTATTCCCGCTAATCTCTTAAATGGCTGGACAGATTTTGACGGGACTTCATTAGAAGGTAGCTGATGTAATAACAAGTAACTTTGGCTACTTATATTTAAAAAAAAAAATATGTTTCAGAAATAAACTAATTAACCTTTTTGTTAAATTCTACGCGGACAAAGTCACTGGTACACACGTCTGGTACAGCTAGTTTTAAATAAAAATAGCAATCCAACATCCCACACTACCGATTATAACAATAGATATTGATGTCATAAATGAGAGTATCCTTAACGAACTTATATCGTTATTGTTCTCGATATGATCCTGAAATAGTATAGAATTTGGAACCAACCAGATTCGAGCATAGCTAGTATAACTACTATAGATTTCTTGATCGAGAGCCGCTCCAATTTTCTTAATCCAATTGGAATAGCACTCGATTCTTTCTCTCTCAATAGAACGTAGTTCTAAGTCGCGTCACTGCACGTATTGGCACTAGATCTCAATCCGATCCGATTGAAAAATACGATTTTGTCGGGGTAAGCCTACAGGTCCCTAATCATATGCCCATGGTTCTTATTGAGGGCTTCGATACCAAGTGGGCAAAGCCATTATCACGTTCAATATTAGTAAATATCAGTCTTGGTATGGGCATGTGATAAAGAGGGATGAGACTCATGTGACTAAGAAGTGATCAGAAGTGATAAGTGATCAGTATGGATGTTGATGGATGGAGAGGAAGAGAAAGGCCTAAGAAAAGATGGATGGATTGTATAAGGAATGATATAAATGAAAAAGGAGTAAATGATATTGTGACATCTGATAGGGGAGGATGGAAGAAGAAAACGTGTCGCCCACCCCAAGTAAAATGTGATAAGGACAGGAAGATGATGATGAAGATTAGTAAATAATACAGTTTGTAAGTTAACAAACTACATCCTATCCAAACAGCAAAGCTTTCTACCGTTGCAATCTTTAATATTCTAATACCTTTGCAACCAGTTTTACTCCCACTACCATCCACCATTCAATTGTTTTCTTCGGCATAATTTACTTCTACAGTTTCATTTTGTTCAGAATGACGATAACAAGTTCGAAATGTTTTTCGAATATGTGTTAATTACTGAAATATTTTAACGATTCATATCCGAATATTGTATTTTATTGCATGTCTATGGTCTGTGACGCGTTGAACATTGTTTATTATAGCATCTTATTAGAATTGCTTTTATTAATACTTGTGAGTTATACGTGGCATGACAATACGGCGGAAAGACGATAATTACTACTGGCCTTCATTCAGATGGGCTGTTTTACTAAAACTTTGTTTTCTGTTACTCATTCATCAACATCATATCTGACTTTCAACTGTTCGTCTTCAAAGAAAGAAATTCTTAGTATGGAGATGAACTTACTCCAAAACTTTCCATCCTCGTTTACTTCTTGCTTTCCTAATCCTTCCACAGCTGGGTCCAGCTAATACAAAATATATTACATCATTGATTTAGCTTCTTTATATTGAGAGAAGTACGGTACGTACCATCCGATGAATTTGCCACGGACTACAAATTATACATATAGTTACGCCAGTTATTACTATTATTAAACATAAAAATGGGTTTAATCACGCGATATTACCTGACAAGGATATAGTCCTTAATTATGTGTCTGACTGTGTCATGTCACTGTGACGAATTGATTCCATGATACTATGGCCGCTAGGCCAGTTACATTATGGTTTGTCCAAGTATTAACGCTGATTGAATCACTCAAATATATTGAAATGACAAATCAAAATCACGTCACTATTTGCAATGGAATGACATTTCCATACATTTAAAGTTTTTAAATCGTTTTCTGTTCTTATACTCATGGGGTGTACCACTGTTTAGCCCTCCGTTATAAAGTTGTCTTGTTCACGAAACTACCCAAGAAAATAAATGTTTTGAAAACTGGTGGATCATAAAACTGCATTTTAAAAAGCCTATTTAAAATCTTCAACGTCTTAAAAGGGCATCTCATCTTCAGTATAAGTATACCGACTTTATCAAGGCCAACTAAATGAGCACTTAATGATTGCTGACAAAGCCTCTGCCTCTTTGGAAGCTTCCGAGTGATGCTAGAGATCCGTAAAAGGTCTCGAAGACCTTGAAAAATTCTACGCTTAGATCATCTGGTTGTGTTCGGTATAACTTTTTGCCGTGTTGAGCACTTGGAGTCGGACTATACCAATACATTGCTAGAAACAGACCTCTTCTTAATATACACTTACTTGATTAAACACAAAAGTAATATCATTATGGTAATTATTTTTTAGAGAATTATTCTAAAAAGCTTTTAAAGTAGCTTGACCACACGTATGGCTGAGTGGTATTATAGGTCACTACTCCAATTACCATTGTGTGGTGTCGCGAGTTGGATCCCCGCGTAGGACTAAAATTTGTGCGTTCCACCAATGCTTGTTCTGTGTCTGGGTGTCTTTGTGCATGAAAATTGAGTGTCTGTCTAAATTCTTTAGTGCGGGACTAGTAACTAGATAAGACAAAGTAAGAAAATAGATTTCAAATGAGATCCCATCTTTTACCTTCCAAAGATTGGAGAACCAGATTGTCATTTGCCGCTAAATCTTATGATATATCGTTTCTCACAATTTAATATTTCACATCTTATCTGTCTTTCTGGTTTCATCACATCGACATAAAACTTTAAAATCCTCACGTATTCAGGCCATAAAACACTCAAGTATATACCTTGTCTTTACAATACTTCAGCTATCGTTTCTTGTATAGTATAGTGCAGTCTCCTCGTACCAACTTCACCTTTAAATAATGTACCATCTAAAGTTGTTTACTAACTTGCTACCTGCTCACCTACCATGAAATCTTTCAAAAGGATTTGTATCGTTGTGAAACAAAGACGATAAGCTCAGTGCAATACAACGTCTCACTTCTCCAGTACCTATAGTCTTACCTTAAGAGTTTTGTGGTACGGGGTTTAAAGTTTCCCTTCTTAAAATTTCAGGTGAACAACCCCTCTAGATTTTATGAAGACTTTTATAGCTTCCACTTGAATCCAATTAAGATTTTTTGTAGATATTTCTGTTAAACTGTTTTGTTTATTTAGGTCCTAAACTTTTTCAGGAAATGAGATCTGTAAGATTGTCGTGAAGGGAAATTTAAAAACTTTGCGCTTTGCTTTGTAAGTTTATTTTTCTTATTTGGTATTCTGTGGTGCTATTCCATGCCAAATGTCTGTCTCCAGGCTATATCTCATAAACCGTGATAGCTAGAAAGATGAAATTTTCACAAATGAATTATTTCCGTTGCCGATATAACAACAAATACAATGTTTTGCAGCTATAACCAACACTCGTGCTGGCAAAGTCGCGGGCAATAGCTAAAACATAAATATAGATAAGCATACCGTATCAGAACTAGTGAAATAATCAATGCCTTACATCTATAAGCTCTGGAAAATCCTGTAAAACAGAAAAGTGTGTTGGATAACATACCTTTACAAACATTACTTAACCGCAAGGACGAAGCGATTAGCAAACAGCTAGAGTACATTTATCAGCACATGCTAAACAAACACTTATGTACGGTCAGTAACAGAGGTTAATGAATGAAATCATACTCGCAAAAACAGTAATATTAAGCTTCAAGTTGCTTTGTGTAAATGTCATCCCGTTATTAGAATGTTTTTGCTGATTTTTCCTTATACTAAACATGTGTAGATTTTCTAATAAATAGATATATTGCTTTGTCCATCTCATATCTGGTAAGGGAAATTTATTTCTAGTGTAAAAGAATAGAGAGAATGTGAATTTTGCCCGAAGTGGACCGATTTTGACGAATTACTTAGAAATTCCCTAGAAATTCCTTTTCTGAGTTGGTGACCAACACTACCCGATAATTTCGCATTTACTTTGTCCTCGGTCCTGTAATTATAGTTATCCCTAGATTTGTTACTACTATAATAATTTAAGGAAACTGTACGGACGTTCATCTACCAAAAAAGGTTGTATAGTCCAGATAACTGCAGCCAAAAAAACACAGTCTCTCCGTATTGACAGCTTAGACAATGTTGGGTGGCATTAACATAGTGATGAATAGAAAACATCAAATTTATGGGGGTGATAGTTCGACAAGTGACGTGACGTTAACTTGTCAGTTCAATACTTTGGCGGTAGGAGAAATATCACTTGTCTATACACTATAGACCCGGTTAAATACCTAAATCTAATCCTATTTACTATCTCTTCTTGCTGTCCGTACCGCTGAGCTAATTACAGATAAATGAGACCTTTCCCCAAGGGCTCGAAGGCGTGTAGTCGCAAATTGCGATGGATACAATTACTTTCAACTTTACTCGCTAGTAAATATGATTTCCCTATGGACATAACTTTAATAGCCAATAAAGTGTTTATTGAAACAACCTTATGAATAAACCCGATTGACGGAAACATTATTACTCAGAATTTATTGATAAATGTTTGGACTTAATTGGAATAATAATTATGAATTGGGACAATAACAACAAGCCTAAATTGTAATAAATTTTCGGTTCATTCATATTATTGTATGTGGGATGCATGAAGATTGATTACCTAATTTTGTTGTCAAATTATGTAATTACAACTGTAATTGGTTGGATTTAAGACTTAAAATCACTTTGACATGAAAATTGAGGGCTTGACGTTTGATGAAAATTACTAGACAAATAACTATTTTGATTTGTATTTCCATTCAAGAAGTAAGTTACAAAACGAATGAAACAGTGACACCGCTCTCAAAAAAGTTCCTTGTTTTTCTCTTTGTAAAAATATCATTTTTGACAGCGTTATCGTTTTGCAACTTGCATAACTACAATGGGGTAGGCCCATAGGAAAAATATTTTTGGACGGATTCAATTTGATATTCATTTGTTACAAGTTTGGAATGCCTTTACATGTATCAAGGTAGCGCTATAAATTACTAACGACTAAAAGCAAAAGACGTTGAAAACTGGTCCAAGTTTAGTCAGTGACTGACTCTATCCGATTCCTCCCCCGAGGAGGTGGGTAGTGTCAGACTCCTGAATTTCCCATGTATGTATGGTGTAGCCTAACTCCCTTGGACTCTTATGAGAACTAACAACTATGTACATCCACAACCAGCCACAATAATCCCTTCAATGTTAACTTAAATTCAACGTGTAACAGGAAAGGGTAAACCATTTTTTTTTTCATGGGTCATCATCAAATGACCCCGCCCGCTGTGGGTGCAGCGGGAGGGAGTGTCAGACTGTCACTGACTTAAACCCACTATGTTCCTCCTGGAGCCCTTTGAGTACTCTCTTACGAAAATCCCGCGGCCCCGGCATGAAAGGGTAAATTTAAAAAAAACATTTTATGGTTTCTTCATTACATTAATCCTATGTGCAGCATTGTTTGTTAATCTAAGAATATATTTTTAGCGATCTGTTTATGTAGTTTGGAAGCTATCCTAAAGAATCAAGGATGGACTATTAAACATACGAAAACAGCATTAAAGAGTACCGAAATAGTTATCTTGATTCCGTTTAGTAACAAGTATATAAACCTTGATATTATTTATAGCTTTTCTGTCAATAACCTCTCTGTTAATTTACCGTCAAATCACGACTGCCATAGCAAAATTTATAATTCTTACAAGATCGTTCGTAAACAATTGTTGAAATCGATTAAATGTATGAGAATAACATTTCTGTCATTTCCACAAGTTGTCACTTTCATACATGTTACCAATTCGATCAGTATCAACGCTTCTACAAATTACACTACACTACGAACTAACTGTACGGTCTATATTTCTATAATTCTGGTTTAACGTTTTTTTTTACTGCAAATACAACGTAAATTGAGTGAATTACATTTTTAAGCATTATTTAAACTAACGATAAAGTGCTTAATAAATAAAAAATGTAAAACGTCAAACAATCTATGTACAGAGATAAAGATTTCACTAGCGTGACTAAAATAAATGAAGTTCGAACTTTGAATTGAATTAACATGGAAGGAGAGAAAATTAAATTCTAAAACAATAATCAAAACTCATTAAAACTCGTTTTCCACACAAATTGCGTTCGTTAAGAGAAAATTTGGATTTTAACGTGAATTTGGAAGCTGTATTCGATTTGTTTACGCCAAGTTGTTAGTTAATTTGTAGATATTATTTACTTCTTTTGACGGTCCTGTGGTTAGTGGCCCCTGACTGCTATACCGGAGATCGTGGGTTCGATTTCCACCCAGGGTAAATGTTAGGGAACTTTAGAAGACCAGAAGAGTAAGACAATAAAGGCTAGCCCTTCATTAGGGCGTGTGACAGAATGGACATCTAACTAAGATGATGATGTAATTAAAATGCTATAGGTAGGCAGCTCTATCGCTGTTATGTACCGCGCGAAATGATTTTTTGAGAAACGACCAAGTTAAACTATAGCATATATCAATCTACTGTGGTGATATCATCCTCTTAAATCTTATAATCTACGAAGTTATTTACTAACAAAACATCATGACGATCTTCAGAGTGGCCACTGACCAATTACAAACCACACATGAATGACTACACTGGACATATTAGGTGACACAACGTAGGTGCAGCTTTATATCCAAGCTCCTAAGGCTCATTTTCAAATACCACAATTGTCGGTTTTAACAATGGGCAAAGATTGCAAGTTAACATTGTGTAAGGATTGCTATACACACATGTGTAGTAAGGCAGACTATTAACGCGCGTTCAGATCAAACGTATAGTTAGTCGTTGATTGTGAGCAGGCTTAATGTGAGCTCCAAAGCCCAGGTGGTTTGAAAAAAAAGTTAAACAGAGGGAAAGTTAGTGATATTGTGACGTTGTTGGGGGTGATCTCAAAATCTCGGGACTTATTTTACTAATAGACTAATTATTTATGCTTGTCATAGGATATAGATACAAGTATATTAAACCGCAAAATGTTGCGAAGCGAAGTAGGTATGGTTCAGCTTATTTGGTATATTCACTTAGCATAATAATATTATCAATTTAATGTGAAAGGTAAAGTGAATACACATAAATGGAATTATAAATGCGATCCGCTGCGTAAAGGCGCTCCTTCACCGGGAGCATTTGCGTGTAATGTAATGTTACAGAGTCGAGCATTACATCGGTGAGGGAGGAGGACCGAGCATTACAATGCGCACCTTGTTTGTTGATACAATGTCTAATATTTTGATACATCTTGTAACATTGACTTTTTTGTTGCGCCTGGCCTACAATGTTACATTACACGCGAACGCTCCCGGTGACGGAGCGCCTTAACGCTCACTCACAGTCTATTTCTACGGTGTGTACCCAGCCTTATTGTAGTTGTATGTACTATGTAGTTTATCAGAGTGAGACTGCGTTGTGTAAAGATTGCTAACCAGCTGTTGTACACTGTTTATCTTTTGTTTGCCAAAATTAATGTGATGACGGAAAACAATCACGGAATCGTAGAAACATTATTCCGAAATTCCGAATAATTTTAATTTATAAGTTTTGGCAATAGATCAAAAGCTAGTCCTAATGAATTTCGTGTTTTCGAATATTCGACATATAAAAACTCGTGTGACATTTTGTAATTCATTCATTTTCCTTTGTATAGGCTTGACTAAATGTATAATATTCCAAAACATTCACGCAACACCATCCAGTCTCAAATTAAGTTTACAAGAGTAACTCGTGTTATGAGTACTAGATAACCGGTTTTAGAATTTTTAATGCATTTATAACTTCAGAATTGGGCAATTACAAGTAAAAATTGATCTGAGAACGCAGACGACCGATTCTGATTGTATTACTCATGAGTCATTATTTTAATACTCGTACTGTTTTTATATCCCCTTGGCCTTAAAATTTTAAGTAGGTACGTGATTTACTACAATACAGACTTTTTTTTTTCGAATATAATGTGAAGTATTAAGACCATTATAATAATATCTAGTAAGCGTTCCACTCGTTTAAGATTTCTTTCCACTCGAGGTCATAAAAATTGTTAAATTTTACTGAAAAAAATATGCACGAAATTGAATAAAAATCTACAAATTACCAATTAAATATTTTAAGAACCGTCCCACGGGTTACTAGTGCGCTCTTTCGGGACCATCTGACTAGTATGTGACTAATTAGGAGTCCTTAATTACGAAATAACGTGATTTACCCAGTTACCCCTGGTTTATCAAACACTGATTAACCCAAAAAATTGTAATTCGTCATTCAAATCTCATGTTAAGCTCTGTGATTGGTTGTAAGTTTTATGGCCAACCTATGATAGTCGTGATCAGTTGATTTCACAGCAGATTTAATTGATCAGCGTTACAGAAACTGGGGGTTAGCGGAGTAAATACTTTCCTTCGGTATGTTTATAAGGATTTTGCATTTTGTATAAAAGAAATCTTAATCTCACAATAAATCTTACATCGCACTTGTTATAGCAGAGTATAAACTCAGAAAACATTTCAGCTATGAAGTTAATGTAAACAAATCGTTAACGTTTAAATATAAAAACAGTTGAATTCCATTTCCAACCGACTTCAAAAGAGAGGTTTTTAATTCGTCGTCATCTCTTATGTTTCTTTCTATAGCTCATGATTGTGCTGTTGTGCAAGTAAGACACCATTACGCGAAATGTATTGCGCCGTCTTGTTTCAACGATAGCAGCAGTGCTGTTTTAAAAGTCCGTAGAACAGACACAGATTACAGACTGCTTTTTAATGATATTTACATTTAACAAGTACACAATTTACATTTCTGTTCCCAGAGCTAAACTCTTGAGTAAATATTATTTCTTTTTATCTTTTCTCCCAAGCTGCTGAGTTTTGTTAGTAACCTCCTATGAAGAACTACTTGTAATATCTTTCATTTGCTATTTTAATCTATCGAATAATATGATTTTTTGATCAAAATATACATTGTTTACTTCATGATAATTTTATTTTAGCTCAGGAATTCTGTTTATTATTCTAAGAGCCCTGTAATGTTAGCGAGTGCCGCCATCTGCTTTACTGTTTACGATTAAAAATACATCGTAACTACCTTTTGTCTGCTTACGTTTCCCAAGAATTTAAACTGCGATATCTCGAATAGAATTATCAAAAACCTAATCTCGATTCCAAACAGGAATTCGCAGGACTTCGTTGTAATTCAATCGAGTTTCTTAAAACTTATGAGAATGTTACTGCTAAGTGCCAACTCCCAACAAATACTAGAGAGACAAACTTTTGTGTTAGTTAGTTATTTCTGTTTCTAAAACCAAAGTTCGTGATAAAAGTGATGTTTCCGTAAAAGTTTTGTGAAAAAGACAAAATGTCGGAGAATAAAATCCATCGAATAAAGAACCGGTTCATAAGGATACAAGAGAAGCTACAGGATCGTATGGATGAGTTCCAAGACCAAGTGCAGAATAAGATAGAAAAGTCCAAAATTTCAAAATTCATTTCTCATTTGTCTGAGGACAGAAATTCCGTGGATTCCTTTGAGAGTGCGGACAAGAGCTCAAGCGACGGAGATGGCTTAGAATATCTGAGCGTACCTTCATTTGTTATTGACAAACCCGAGGGCCAAGATGTGAAGGACACCTGCAAGCACTTTATTAACATTGAACAAGGAGGCCTGTACAAAAGTGTGTCGGCCTGCAATTTAGCCTACGATGAGAATAGGAACAACTACAGCTCCAGTGATTCTTGCTTTTCTTGTCTTTCTTCTAGCGATGACAGGGACAGGTAACTTGACACTTGCATATTTAACTCGCGTATTTTGTTAAGAATGTGTGAATCATGTAGTAAAACATAGCTTACATTAGAATTCCCCGAATCACAGCCGCGTTTCTTTATTCTATTTTTTGCATTCACTTGTTTATTATCACAGTCTATCAACATGATAAGTAATGATTTAGTTTTAATAAAATCATACTAGTAATGCTATTAGTATCCAATCAAACTCCATTTAAGAAATGTAGGTTGCATAAATATCATCAAACTATTAAGTATTGTGAAGTTATAGTTTTACCTACTATCCATGATTTAGTTCCATCATCTCATTCCTATGTTTATCACCACAGAGAGACAGGGATACGTCCAAGAGCCGGCAGCCTGCCACCAGGATCCACAACCTTGGTTCAGCCCTCACCAGGCACTTGTACCGACTTGATCGAGAAACTCGGCAATCACTTCCCGCGCCTCAAAAGCCAGGGCGATAGAATCCATAGGGTACATACAGACTTTATTGCAATGGTGTTAACAGCATGCGTGTTTTGTTTGCTTTCTAATACTTTGGTGTTAGTTTAAGAGGCAATGAATGACGTGTTAACAATTGCTGTCGGATATTGTTATTTTTAGGTACCTACTAATTGGTGTTTGGTGTGTACTGGGGTCTACCACTAGCCCTTAAAATAATATTATTGTCTCTTTTATAAATAGGAACAGTATTACTTTAAGAGGTTGTGGTAGGGATTCAGTTTTGCTTTTATAATCATAATGTTTTAACATTAGCGATAACCTTTAGTAAAATCGGTGTTATCAGAACAAATACACAATATTTAACGTATTATAAGAATTACTCAATGGTCAACAACTTAAATGCTTCGTAAAATATTCTGTACCTTTAAAATGGTCAGTCTATGTCAGCAGACAAGTTTCATTTCCCCAAGTGCTATCGCTGTCTAAGTCACGTCATTTGTCGAAAAGATATGTCATTCTCATAGATTTGAAATTATCTATTCTAATAAGATTTTACATTGTCTAAGTGTGTAATAAAAATCGATCCACAAAAAGCCTCACGGGAATCTACGTTTCAGTTAATTATTGTACTCTAATGATTAATGAATGTGTTGATTTGAATCTGCTTTCGTCGTTGATTGATTGCTTTTCAAATACTATTTGTGTAACCTTCACATTCAGGGTTGAAAGCATTGTGCCCACTATAGAAACAATACCTATAAAGGCATACATAAACCTACAAAGAGAAAAGATACTTAATAGCATTTCCTGACGCTGTTCGCTATTGCCGAATAACGTTGGGAAAATTTGCAGACCGTCGCGACGTCGTAGAATTCTAGTGCCAAACTAATTCAACCAAAACTGTTCGAAATGGTATTAAGGATGAATGTACCAGTCTCCTACTGGCCAAAAACAACCGAAATACGTAACCGTTCCTTATTGCCTAAGACAGTAAAAAAAATCTCCGTAGCATTCTAGTGTCACACTAACTCAACTGAAACTGTTATTAATGAGTATTTAAGATGGAAATACTAGACTCTTATTGGCTAAAAACACCGGAAAACGTCGCTGGAGACTATTTGGAAAATTTCCGCAAACTTCATCGACATTCGACAGCCTAGCGCTAAATAAACTTAACTAAAACTGTTCTAGAAAATCAATACTTAAATAAAATTCAATTGCAGCCTTATTCCTTACAAAACCCGGAATAACCTAACCATTTAATACACATCCGACTATTCTTGAGCTTACCTTTTTCCAATTTATTCGTCAAAGGCAGCAAGACGGAATGAGACCGTCTCCACCAAGTAATTGGTAACGTGAAAACCACTAAGGAAACGTAGACTAAGGTAATCGATTCCAGGCAATAATGTGGATTTTCTTTCTTTGCCTTTACTATGAGATCAAAAAGCAGAGACATATTGCGTGTGGAAACGAGATGGCGCGCTACACGACGTAGAGCGGCGTCTTGCTTCCACAACACAAACAGCCTTGTTTTTGAAAGTTTGAATTTCTTTACAGCTTCATAGTAGGTGTGAATCGTGAAGGTAGTTCGAATTGAACGCAAGTCTTTGACTAGTAAAATAACGCCGCCTTTAGTAGCTATAGAGCTATGAATAACTCACACTCAGATCAAGTAATCGTTTTATATGCCTTTGTACATTGGTGTATAGCGTCTATTTCGTGAAATGTTTATACGTAAGGAGAAATCTACGAAAGTGGTTACAGAATTTATGTCATTACACCTGTAAGAAAAACACAAAACAGACTTCACTTTTATTTCAACCTTTGTATATTTTAGAATCACCAACCCTTGTCTTAAATAAGTTTGCAGCGGATAGCAATGCAAACATTGAATACATTTGACTTAGAAAGTAAGGCTAACGCTAAGAACTCACGGAGCGATTTCTTACCGCGCCCGCAGCGGTTGCGGAACCGCAAATTTATTTCCAAACTCACGAGACCGGTTATTCGCGCGGTCCCGCAGCCGCTGCGGTTGCGATCATCGCCCGCCACGTTTGCGGGCGACTATCGCAACCGCAGCGGTACCCCAGCTTTCTGTACCTCCTCCCCGCGCGCGCCGCCTCTGCGCCACTGCGATCGCCCGCCAATCGACCGCAGAGCTCGCGGGCGCAAACCGCAGAGCTTGCGGGCGACCGCGGCCCGCGCGATTCTACAAGTTGCCCGCCGGTGCCGCGGGAGCCGCAAACAATCGCAGAGTCCGCGGGCGTAAACCGCGTCGTGAGTTGTGCTTTAATTTTTTACATGTAAATCTGCATTCTACAGAGTCTGCGGGCCCGCCACCGCGGCGGGCGCGGGAAAAAATCGCTCCGTGAGTTCTTAGCCTAAGAGATGTGTTTTTATAAATATAGGTTTAAAAGACTTTACATAATGGCTGTTTTCTTTAAGTGTTTTTAATAATGATCATAAATGTTCGTTGTTTTTATGTGTGGCATTCACAATAAAATAATAAGGATAATAAATAAATAATAGATTCCACGTGCCGACTAATGACTAATTGGGAAAATTACCTTTGGTTTTATAGACGAAACATAAAATATTACTAAATAACGATATTTTATTATCAAATGTGCTTGTAACCTAGGTATTCCTGTTAGAATAAGTACAAGTACCAATAACAAAATAAACTATTTTTATTTGGTTATATTGGGGTTTTCTTATTGCAATTTACCTACTGTATAACTCTTGAAAAATTTACTTTTGCTGAACAAAAATCTTAGAATAAAAAAGGGTGTCTGTACTATGAACTATTAAAGTAGGACCATTGACAACATAAAAACGAGTTGGTCCATAACCACGTCCCACTTTCGCAACCGCGACAATCCTTTTTTGGTATCCCCGTGTTAATCCTTCTAGACTCTCCGCCGTTGGGGGTTCGACGTGCCGAACTCTTACCGGCTAAAACCACTGGAGCGTTCTCATCTGCCTATGGCCAGGGCATGGGATTCGCTGTCATACTCACCGCGAACCGTCAACAGTCCTGTTTTTAAAGCTTATGGTAGACGCACTAACACAATCTTTCTTATTTAGTGTCCTTCAAAACTACAAAGGCAATCAGCTTTGCATACTTCTCCCTTCTTCTTTTGAGATAGAATAGTACTTTACTTAAGTAATCCTCAATAGAAACCTCTTTTTTTTCAGTATTTACTGAAGAACACAAGGCTGAGCGATGTGAACAAGCGGCTGAAGGCTCAAATCTGGAGCTCGGTGGTCACCATCGTGCTGGTGGAAGCCAAGAACCTGCCTGCCATGGACCTTGATACTAGGTCCAGTGACCCTTATTGTAAGTTTAGGTGAGTTCACAAGTGTTCATGTAACTTATTTAATGTCGTACTACTGGAAAATTATGTTCCCCTATTTTGCTCTAGACGGTTCTGCCCTAAGGCAATTCACGCTTTATACAATCTATTACATAAAACACTCCCTCCCGCTGCACCCACAGCAGGTGGGGTCATTTGATGATTTCGAAAAGAACGAAAAGGAAAAGCCTAAAAAACACCAAACTCTAAAACTTTGTGGAAGAAAAGAGCTGCTTAAAATAATATCAGGCATTTTAAGAAAGCCAATTTTTTTAGAACTGTTATTTTTTATGTTCACGAAAATTCTAATTTGTATTTTTTTTCGTTACACAGGTTAGGTAACGAAAAATATAAAAGTAAGGTAGTATGGAAATCTCTGAATCCGTCGTGGCTGGAACAGTTTGACCTGCACCTCTACGACGATCAGGAACAAATATTAGAAGTCACTGTTTGGGATAAGGATAAACAAACGAAAGACGATTTTCTAGGAAGGTAAGAAATACAACAGATTTGCACCCGTGCGATCCTGGTATAATGATCCTGGGATCCTGATCCTCGCATAAAGTAGTTTGTAATAAGAAAGATTCCAGATTCATTGACGCGCATTGAATACTTAAGAACTATTTGAACTTCATTTTAAGAATTTCAAGGCTAGATTGGTTAATTTAAATTAAGAAGAACTGTCCACGTTTCATTCTCTCAAAACCATTAAATAATTCGATGAGATTTTTTTGGAAATTATATTCGAATTTAAAGTTGTTTTTTTTTCACGTTTGCATCATAAAAATGAATTATGTTGTTATTAATCTACCTGTCTATTTCTTAGCTATTATTACAAGTAATGTATGTTATATTTACAGGTGTTCAATAGACTTATCGAGATTAGAGAGAGAGAAAACACATAACATACGAAAGGATCTAGAAGATGGGAACGGACAGATATTTTTATTGTTAACTATCAGTGGGACGACGCAGTCGGAGACTATTACGGACCTCAGCAGTTATAAGGAGAACCCTAGAGATCTTGAGATCATTGAAAGGCGATATGTAAGTACTTTTTTTTTGTTTTATTGCCAAAAATTGTGTATGATTCATGAATTGTTTCTTCAAAAACTTTTGCCACAAACCTTTGAATGTTTTGTTTTTTAAAGGTGAGAAAATTAGGTTTCTTTTACATCTAGTTTATACCAAAACTACTTAATTTACAAGTGATAAATAAAATGTTACAAACTATTTGGTTTGTTTTATGTAAATAATTCAGCGACAGAAATAATACCAAGGGACTTTACACCAGTAAAACTTAATTTCATACAGTAAGGCCAGGCGCATACATACAACTGTTCCATCGACAAAACTGTTTCGTCGAGTTGTGTACTTTTCGTGATTCCTACTCAACTAAATAGTTTAGTTGATGGAAGTGCGCATACTATCGATTTTTTTTTCGCCTCAAATCGGAGCAGTCTTTATTCAGCAACGCTCAAATTCTGCGCTTGATCGATAGTTGTCCAACTTTTAAATCAAAAACAAATCGATACAGCTTTTAGTCGAGACTAGACTTTTTTGTCGAGCAACTATCGAGTTGACAGTATGTGCACTCTAATATATTCTTTTAAACATATGATACACAACAAAACAGTTGTTCGACTAAAAGTTGTATGTATGCGCTAGCCCTAAATATAACTTTCGATAAGAAACAAAAAAAAAATTTTTCGAAATCTTAACTCAGGTCCATCTGTCTGCGTTTCTGCATATACCGTGTATCATTATTATGTATAGTATAGTATTATTTCTGTGCATACTAAGAGAAACCCTAATACTTAAGTTACTTAAGTCATCCAAACTGTGTAAATTCCAGACGTGGTATCATCTAAACGAGCAGTCTAGTGGCGTTGGCTGGCTTTGCGTGAAGGTGTATGGTGCTAAAGGACTCGCAGCCGCGGACCTCGGAGGCAAGTCGGACCCCTTCTGCGTCCTCGAGCTGGGAAACGCGAGGCTACAGACACATACGGAGTACAAGACTTTAACACCGAATTGGATGAAGATTTTCACTTTGTAAGTGTAACTTGTTTTATACACAAAATTTCCGTGTCACAATGTTACTTACTGGACTCCTCCGAAAAGGCTGGACCGATTCTCTTGAAATTTTGTATATGTATTTAGTAGGTATACTTTTAAACCATTAAGCGTCGCATCAGAAGATCTGAAACAGGGTAATCGAAGAGGAAACGTAGGAGTAGTTTGTGAGCTAGTCGATAAACGAAATGAAGCGAAGTGTTTATAAACTTTCGCGACTTGTACACATATTTTAGACAACAAACGAGTCTTACTCACAATGTAATTATATAGGTTTACGATGCTTCTTTTCTCCCGACGTTTCGGCCGAATTGCACCGACCGTGGTCACGAGTGGACTGAATAAAAAGCATTGTAAACCTTTTAGCCCAGTCAAATTAGGGGTTTCACCTCGGAATGAAAGATAATAAGCTGAAAATTGGTGAGAACCTTTGTTTGGTCACCCTAAATATTGTTTCAAAAGTCACAAGTTCTATCGTGTCCGCGTCTTAAGATATTCAAGGTCAAAGGTCACGAAAAACAATTTTTCACGAATATCTCGGTTTCTATTGCTTAAATGATATTTTCACCAATATCAAAGTTGTAGAGTATAAAATTCTCTACAACTTTTGTCTAAACTTTTTTTTTATACGATCAACCGTTTTCGAGGTAGATCGCGACGAGTGCGCAGCGTACAGTCATATAATATATGAGGAAATGCAGGGTCAAGCGTGAGTTTGGGTTATCAGTACGTTGTATAAAGTCAATTATTGACCAAAAAAAATATAATTATTAAGCAATGCCCATTATTTCTGTACATAATAGGTCGGGGAAAAAGTCTTTTCGCATTATATCATGAATGAACTTGTAATAAAATCTTTATCTCTCAAATAATATTAGAATTAGCAATTACGTTCTTCAAAATTTTAACTTTTAATTGAACCAAAACCAGCCAGGTACAAATACTATAGCCAAAAAAAAAATATTACAAGTTCATACCTACTATAATGCGAAAAGACTTTTTCCCAGACCTATTATGTACAGAAATAATGGGCATTGCTTAATAATTATATTTTTTTTGTCAATAACTGATTTTATACAACGTACTGACAACCGAAACTCACGCTTGACCCTGCTTTACCTGGTATATTATATGACTGTACGCTGCGCACTCGTCGCGCTCTACCTCGAAAACGGTTGATTGTATAAAAAAAAAGTTTAGACAAGAGTTGTAGAGAATTTTGTACTCTACAACTTTGGTATTAAGCAATACATTTAAGCAATAGGAACCGAGATATTCGCGAAAAAATGTTTTTCGTGACCTTTGACCTTGAATATCTTAAGACGCGGACACGATAGAACTTGTGACTTTTGAGACAATATTTAGGGCGACCAAACAAAGGTTCTCACCAATTTTCAGCTTATTATCTTTCATTCCGAGGTTGACGCCTTATTTTACCTAATTTGACTGGGCTACTTTGCATTACATCGCGAATAAGACCCGATTGTTGTCTATAATAAACGAATCGGAGGTTTGGATAAGCGTACACCTTTTTTCTATGAAATTAAAACATGTATTTTTGTGCTATACTAACATTAACAATGATACATTAATTTGAAACGTATAATGACGTCACTAAGAATAAAGTAGTAATGAACGGCCGCTTGTTGACTTTTAAGTCACTTAGACTGAGTAGTTTTCTGTAATTTCAACG
Source organism: Chrysodeixis includens (assembly GCA_941860345.1). NCBI lineage: Eukaryota > Metazoa > Arthropoda > Insecta > Lepidoptera > Noctuidae > Chrysodeixis > Chrysodeixis includens. The sequence goes on along the minus strand of OW796114.1, from coordinate 6,508,732 downwards.
AATAATAACAATACATTAATCTACTAATTGGGCATAAAAAATAACACCCCCCTTCTATTGGAATATAATAATATCCAGCTAGACTTTCTTTTCTATTATTATAAGGCAGACACTTGAAATAAAGTGTTTTAAAATAGAATCGCCAGCCAGAATACATACCAACTAAGTAACTCATGATAGTTCCACCAAAGTTGTTCTGCTCTCCAGAAATATTGTAAAACTGTCGACTAACAGCCCAGATTACACTTTGTGGAGTTCTGGAGTTGTTAACTGAACAGAAGTTATTCCTGTTAAGTTTCAAGGTTGTTATTCGCTTTGTATTCCGCTTGAGTGAAAGACTGGCTTTGATAATGAGGCTAACTTTAGAAGTAAAATGTATTCTTAAAGATCTATGCTATTAGCTCTTAGCTCAGACTTGGACTGCTTTTCTAGACTATTATTTGATCTTGAATTGAAACTAGACATTATGAGTATTGACTGCAGACCTGTCCTAGAACATAAACTGTAATAGGAAACTGAAAAGCAAAGTGGAACATGTTGAAGAAATGATAATTGGGGTAAGGGCCGGGGAATAATGATGATGGTTATGAATAGCAAAGCAATGTTTTTAGACTCGTAAATTGACAAGCGGCAATCAGTCCACGTACTGTCAAATAAAATAATATTAAACCTTAATTTTCAGCACAGTCAAAGACATCAGCGCTATATTAGAAATAACAGTGTACGATGAGGACCACGATCACAAGGTGGAGTTCCTAGGGAAACTGGCGGTTCCTCTCCTGAACATACGCAATGGGGAGAAGCGATGGTATGCCCTGAAGGACAAGAAGATGAGGGCGAGAGCGAAAGGGAACTATCCGCAGATACTATTGGAGATGCTGGTCATATGGAATCCGGTAAGTTCATGGTCTCAATTCTGGCTTAAATGATGAATAGTCCAAGATAGATAGGTGCCTACTGTGCCTAGAGGAAGGTGGTAAAGGAGATTGATAGTAGTCATTAACCTGAGTAATGGCTTATAAAGTCAAGTCTCAGTCAAGAAGATTTGTTAGCTATTAGCCAATATTTTAATTTGGTCAGTCGATTTATTATGGTCTTCGATGTGCCTTATAAATAAAAATAGTTGCTCCATGAGTGTTCGAAGGTTCGAAATTCACTACTAACTTGATAATGGTCAGAAAGTAGATTAGATTTTCAGCCGATTTTAGTGTTATTATACCTATCTGCTTTTGATAATGGTTTTTACATTTAGTCTAAGATAGACAATAATTTATAGACTATTTCTATTTTTGTTTGTTACACAATGTGTTTAACTAACCACAGACGTATTTAAAATACTCCTTCTATACATGGGAATAAATAACATTCTCGAAGGACGCACTTTATTCTGGAAAGTTTAGAATCTACAATATTTTGGACAGTTTATTACTAAACTCTAATTAAACATTCCAGCTCAAAGCAGCCATCAGAGCAGTAAATCCAAAAGAACCAAAGTACATGTACCAAGAGGCGAAGTTCAAGAGACAGCTGTTCATACGCAACGTCATGAGGTTAAAGGCTATCATCATGTGGTTTATAGAAGTGGGAAAGATTTTACAGTGAGTTATCTTTGTCAATATTGACTGATATAGTGTTTGTAAATAGATTTGCCCTTGGCTTATGACAGCCTGGTAGTTGTTACAACTTTCTCATTAGTATTTATTGTTTGTTGTAGTTTTAATACCTAAACTTTTAGAACCATCGCCATTATTACTCACCATAGCTGTGCGCAATAGGACGAGGATTCTGAAGTTCTACTACAATTAGCAAAAAAAAAATATCTTGACGAAATAAGAACCTCCTTTTTAAGTTTAGTCCTTCATCGATTTATCCTTTTTAGAACGTGTAAGTAACTAACTAAAAAAAAATGCAAACGAATTGATATAATGTGTCTACTGTAACTAAATTTAACTTTTTCGTTATGTCGTATGGGTTACACCCAACATACCTAAAAAGTTTCAAAGAACTGAATTAATTTTTATCATGTATTTTCCAGAGACTGTTTTGAATGGGAATCGAGAATACGATCGTTCCTGGGCCTGTTGATGTGGCTGGCGTTTTGTTATTACTATGAAATGTGGATGCTGCCCTTCTTAATTCTTATGTTTTTGGGACGAAACTGGCTGATATATAGGCTAACTGGTAAGATAGATATTTGTTTGAATATTTGTTATCTTTCTTCTTTAATTAATCCTTCGTAGTTGTCAACTGTTAACTGTTACTTCTTTCAACTGTTGACTGTTTTCTTTTTCTTTTAACTTACTTTTTATTTTACTATATGGCTTTTAGAATTTAAGTTTTGTTACATTTTATGCTTAGATTGTTTTGTTTTACTAATTATTTAAATTAACCTTTGTTTGTCAATTTAATTAAGTTTTTATTTTTACGTAGTTTTTGAATTTAGTTTAGTATTTTTTTAGATATGATTTGTTTTAACTCGGTTTTCCAGTTTGGTTGTTTTATTTTTCGTTTAATTATTTTATTTTCAGTTAAATTAAAAATCTTCATCAAAAATTTCCGAAGTGATCCACAGGCATATATCACTTATTTATTTCTTAGTAAGTCCACATGAGATGTGCTAGCATGTTGTACGATTAAAATGAGAATTTATGTACGACGCCATGTTATGACGTCATAAGCGTTAATGTACAACAAAAGTTTACATTACTATATACCTGGTTTTAGTTAAAAAAGGTCATACTTGAAATAATCGTTATTTTAAATGTGTTTAAACATTCGCGACTTCTACACATATTTTAGAACGGGTCTTATAAGGTCACGGGTGGACTGTGAACCCGTGACCACGGTCGGTGCAACTCGGCCGAAACGTCGGGAGAAAAAAACATCGAATTACATTGCAAATAAGTCCCGTTTGCTGTTTAAAATCTTTGTTTTATTACTTTAAACGTTACCAGTAATTTAACGTGGATTAAGTTATTACGTCACTTTTGTTGTACACTATGCCTATGACGTCATGCCGGCTTGGTCACTCTTGATAATGGAAATGACCACATGACATCACTCTATACCTTTTGTTATAACATTGTCCTTGAAAACCGGCTAGTATACAATTATTTGAACTATATTATTTTAAGTTTTATTCTTATTTTAATCGTACTGTATTATGTGTAGTGTTGTACTCATTCAATCATGTTTAGTTCGTACTTATTTGGCTATAAATAATGGATTAGACTGTAATTATTAGAACAGGCATTCCTTACACACACAGGGTCTATATATGTATCAAAATTGCATGCTTTTGTCTCATGGGATAAACTAGAAAGCTATCTTCGATTCAATAGTAACTTATGAAATACAGTAATAAGACCTTCAATCTCATACTTCGACAGAAAAGTTGCGCAATATTAAACCAACCTATATACGTCCCACTGCGGGCCACAGGCCTTTTTCCGCATAGGAAAGGCTTGAGCATTAATCACTACGCTAGCTCACCGCGTATTGGCGATTACCAATTCCAATATTAGGAATCCAGGTTTCATAACGATGTTTTCTTTCATCGTTTGTCGGTAGTGTCTTACAATCATAAAGAAAGAACATTTTTGGAAAATTACATTGGTACTTGCATGCGCTGGGGATCGAACCTGCACCTCGTGCATACAAATCCATACATAGAACCACAAGGACACCACGACACGACACGACACAGAGGAGGAGTTTTCATAGGGAGTCACTTTAAAGACGCTTTTTAAATTAATGCGTTCAGACTCGTCTCGAAGGCCTACGCACACAACTTTGCGCAGAGGCAATATCGTAACCAATGATGTTACTCCAAGGTGCGATTATTGCTAGTTGAAGACTACTAGTTAGGGCTACGCACACATACATACGTCACACACATCTATGCATCTGTATGGGTACACAGCATGACGTAAAATGTCGCTTGATTTGAGGTCTTCGAAGTTAATCGTAAGTCTGTAAATGTTATGTCCGTGTAGTTTTAGTGTAGTTTTATAGACTAGAAAATTTTATATTAAATGATTTTTTTGCACATTTCAGGAGGCAATCCCTTATTAGTTCCAGTTGATGATGAGGATTTATTAGCTGAAGAAGATGATGAGGATGAAGCGGATAAAGTAAGTTGAAATAATCGAGGGCATGCGCATGCGACAATGAACCTTAACACGTTAAAATAAGAGTGATATTTAAATAAAAGCTTTATTGCTTCGTTTGTTTTTGTGAAACTGATAAATAGAGTTTTTTACTGTTTCTTTATCGTTTTGGGTGAATGATAACGGTTTTATTTTGGCACAAACAGCATTCTACACGATACATTTCAACGGTTGTTAAAAATTTAAAGGGAATTCAACAACGATACTGAACAAAATCGCCTTTACGGGTCCTTATCACTGTCAACTGGCATACACGATTGACTGCACGGCTAGCCGAATGGTATAGGTCACCACGTCAAGAACCACAGTGCACCACGTGTCGCGGGTTCGATCCTCTCCTAGGACAAGAACTTGTGTGTTCCACAAATGCTTGTTTTAAGTCTGTGTGTCTCGGTGCACGTGAATTGAATATCTGTGAAAATGCCTGATACAAGAAATAAATTGCTTAGTGCGGAAGTTTCTTTTAATAAGAATAAGAATGTAAAGACATCTTTTATGAACATTTTAGAATTTCATTAAACCAAGCAAGTTTTTTGTGTCTTTACAAGCAAACATGTAGTTCTATTTTTTTATACTCTTTCAGGAGGAGAAGAAGTCTTTAAAAGAGAGATTACAAGCAATACAAGAAGTGACGCAGACTGTACAGAACGCAATAGGCTATGTCGCCACTTTGGGAGAGTCGGTCAAAAAGTATGATTGTCATATTTTTTTCTTTAAGCCCCTGTTAATTCTTACTAATCAAACTTACGAAACTTGGTTCCAAAAATATTCTTCCTGGGCTAATATCTATGCTGTAGCCCGGGCTAATATCAACTCCGGTCCAACTCCGATTGGCTCTGTAACTAGTCGGATACAGAAGTAAGGCGTATAATTTAACAAATATAGACTTGTTTCTTATTGAGACTTAAATATCAATAAAAAAGATTGATTTTGATTTGATTTGAGTGAATTAATCTTCTTTTTCCAATTCCAGCCTGACGAACTTTACAGTGCCATATCTAAGTTATTTAGCGATAATAATGTTGTTTGGAGCGATGGTGGTGTTATACATGATACCGTTGCGGTACCTGCTCATGGCGTGGGGTGAGTTGCGTTTGTTTTAGAAAAATCTAGAACGGTAAAAATTTTAACGCTTTTAAGCTTTCGCGACTTGTACACATATTTTAGACAACAAGCGGGCCACCGGTCCACGGTCACTAGGCCACGGTGTGGGCTGGTGTCCACCTGTGACCACGGTCTGTGCAACTCGGCCGAAACGTCGGGAGAAAATAAATATCGAATTACATCACGAAAAAGACCCATTTGTTGTCTAAAATAGGTAAACATGTTATTCATTTGAGCTGGTCACTCGTGGCTCATTTGAGGGACATGTGATGGAAGAGAGGGTTTTTAGACCTGAAATAGTATCTATGATACCTAGATTTACTTACCACTATGAGTATAATGTATGACCTTTTCTCTACTCTTGATGTAAGTTGCATAAGTCTTTCTTTCGCTTTGCATAATTATGGAAAACCCTAACCAAAAGAGGAATAAAATGTATAGGTATTCTTGCCATTTGTTAAAATTGTTTTTCTGTTCCAGGTATCAATAAGTTTACAAGAAAGATCCTCCGGCCACACACGATACCGAATAACGAAGTCCTAGACTTGCTATCCAGGGTACCGGACGATGAGACTTTAGTGAGTAATCAGCCATCATTTAATGGAATTAGGCCCACTTAGGAATATTTAATTTTGTGATAGCCCGAAACTCTAACCTACAAGTTGTTTCAAGACCTTAAAGACATCTTCGTAGACCTGTGACGGAAGTTCTTCTGCAAAAAATAGATGGGTTTGGAAAACCAAATTGGTCATGCCATAAAAAAATATCATCAACTGATCAAACTTTAAAAACTTCTTCGGAGAAAGTTGTTGATTTAAAAGTTACAATTTTGTATATTATGTATATTAGTACGGTAAAACTAAATTTCGTATTTATTATTTATTTAGTAAAGGTGCACGTTTTCCTCTTTCTCTTACTAAATAAATATGTAAAATAACTGATTTTTATTTCCCAGTTGGACTGCAGAGAACTAAAGCCCCACCCACCGAACGAGCACCGTCGCGACGCGCGCAAGAAGCACAAAGCCTCGTAACATTCCCCCACCGCGGTCCGACAACGGGTCCGGCACTATGTGCGCAACCTAAGCAATAGGAACTCATAAAAACAACATTCGACAAACTTATCTCTGCTGGTGACGAAAATCGAAACTAAAGTTTGGCCGAACAAAATTGACAGCGTTTGAAGGAAGGGTTGCGATAGCAGCGCCACTCTCGCTGGTATCGATAAGTTTGTAGAACTGTGGGGGTCTATTATGAACATACGTATTCTGATAATGGCCATTCTAAAAGGCTTTTTATGAAATTCCGAAAATATTTCTGTGATTACAAAAGATTTGTTGAAAGTCAATAAAAACTTAAATTAGGTAACTCACATATCTCAATGATCAGTTTTTAAACAGTTGTTAAAAACAGTTTAAGAACAGATATCTTGAAAATAATTCTAAGAAGTTTTTTGTTCTAAAGCTACTCAGAATATCCAGGGGGCCTTTTCTCAAGATACATGAAAACGAATGAAACAAAACATCTTAGGAGAACATATTCTATTATAATAATTGGTTTGTGTAATCTAAACAATGGCTGTTCAAAGAATACGTATTGTCTTAATAAGCACTTGTTACAAAATTACCGTGAAGTTAGATTAAGTTCTTACACTTAATATTAAAACGGTTTGCAAAGCGTGTTAACACATATTATATGAGAATTATTAAATATATCATATTTATATTATGACTATGGTAACAAGACGCTTATTTTTCGATTGTATGCTGTGTTAACGTAAAATGGAGCGGGCTTTACGATACATCTTTTATTTCAAGACGTAAGTTTTATTTAGTTATTAATATGCTTTGTTTATCGGTAATAATTTTAAGTATATTTAGCTAATTATTTAAATAGCATCATATAAAAAGGAGTTAAATGAGTGTGTATTTAAGTTATGTAATATGTAAGTAATAAGTATGTATTTTATTATTTCTTAATTTATTTTCGTCATGAGATTTATAATATGCATACAGATTAAGAGTTAGTTATGTTTAGGTAGTATTTCGAACAACAAATTAATTTTTAATTTATCAAAAGTCTGTGATTTTGAATGATCTGTGAATGGAAAATAATTTTGTTAATAATAAATGACACCAAATAAAGTGATTATGAAGCAATATTCATTTTACAATGAGTACTGCGATCGATTTAGGTAAACATTTCTTCCATTGTTTTCCATTAAACTGTATACTAGAAAATGCTAGTTCATTTAGATTTTAGAATTAAATGTCCCGCCCTTGTACCAAGTGACATTTCTACAAGCGATAAAGATAAAACAAATCATTCGAGTGTATGGAATTGACATATCTTTTTGACAAGTCTCTTGACTTGTTACTTTTATACATTTGGGTGATGCGATTGTAGAAATGTCACTTGTTCAGGGGTTGAACACAGCAAGTTTGACAAAGTAATATAATAACGTGACAGCTTAAACTGCGCATTTATTTTGGTCATTGAATGTACCATTTAAAAGCGCGTGGCGGTTTTTTAGTATAATAAATTCCGACTTAGCTCACTGCCAACCTAAAATACAGAGTAAATATTTAACAAACTATAAAAAAAAACCTAGATTGGCAGTATGCTAACAAAATTTGGAGTATAATTATACAGATATTTATGTAAATAACCGGAGCTTTAGTAATTAAGAGTTTTAAACAAACAGCTCCAAAAACCTCGTTACATATTGCATTTAAGTCCCAAATTGTATAAAATCCAATAGATTATTCATTATATTAACACGTAGATAGGATTTTTTAATGACGCCATTTTTGTAAGAGATGTTATTGTTGTGTTGGACTAATGTTAATATTTTTAAACATGAGTATTAAATCATTCATCTAGTTCAATCCGACGCGATAGAATAAGACTGAGACCAATCTCATATAACCTGAGGGGGATAGATAGAAAATCATGTTTGTACTTTTATCCTAGAAGATCTAATTAAAAAATCTATTTCAGCCTTTCTTTAGCTCGTTTCTCTCATTCCAATTTAACTAAAGTAGATTAGTATTAGATTATCACTAATTGTTATTTCTATAATCTATTTCTATTTCATTCGTGATCACTAAGTGATATATCTAAATCAAATTTTTGAATGTTAAATCTAATCTTGTATCAAAGTTTTCGCACAAATCATGCACAATCAAGAGTTTATTGTTATAAAAATCTGTGATGTCATTTTCACCTTTGCCACAAATACCTACTCCAGGTATTTAAAAGGCTGATTAATAGAATATTTTGTCAAACATATTAATCACGGCTGTGTTTGGTTCATTAAACAACTAATCAACGTCGAAGATTAAATATTTTTGACTTAATCAGCCTTTGAAAAACCGGGGGAAAACATTTAATATTGCCAATTATATCCTAAAACTTACCTTTGTTATAAATTGTAAAATAAATGTGTGCTATATGTGTGAGCTAAAAAGCTTCAAAATGAATTAATTATGATTAGATGTTCGTGTATAATACTGTTTGCTTTAAATTGTTTAAATTCAAGATGGCTGACATTAATACCCGTCAAAAAATTGCCATGTCTGTGTATCTTTGTCTTTTACTTTAAATAAGCAAGGATGAGATAGCTTAAACTTGATTTAAGCAGTAAAAGAAACTATTGTGCTTATTACTGTACCAGCCTGTCGATCACAATCGGTTTCGTTCCATAGCCGCGCGGTCTTGCAATGATAATAAATGTGATGTTTGAATGCTAAAGAATAATAAAACAAGGGGCTACAAACGAATATTAATGTCGGTCTTAGTTGGTTTCTACTAATGAAAAGTATTAATGTTACCAAAAATGACTAAGCAACAAACTCTTAAAACGTTTTCGTAATTATTGCTGAACAAAAACTAATGGCGCCAATTTATTCGACCTATTGAAAAGCACTTCGAATGACACCATGACAGTTTACCTTCAAACCCTCATTTGTGAATTATTTTTGTCATTAGATACAGTAAAGCATGCAAATTCCTAAAACTCCTGGGCGTTTGCCAAACGCTAATTAACAAAGAATTGTTAAAACTAGTCATTGTTTCGCTTCTTCATGACTATGTTCCTAAATTAGATGATAAGATTTTATTTAGTTTCTCTAAAGTTGTATTGCACGGCTAGCACATATCTTTAAGGTGCACATTGCACATAACTCTTTATTTGTTTTAAGAATAACGATAATATAGGACCTATTTTAAAATTAAGTATGATTTTTAATCTTCACTTATGTTGATCAAATCATTAAAATATGATCAAATCATTGCGTGATTTACATTTTACGTTTCGTGCAAAAAAGTTTCATGTCTTGAATTGTCTTGAAATATCCTGGTGTTGCCACTTTTTAATCACATATCCCACGATCATTTTTTCTTCAAACAGTAAACAGTTATAGTTCCAATAAATCTTGTTCAGCGTTCATGTTAAATTAAACATTGGTTAACTACTTACTGTTGTCTCAAAATACTTTGTTTTATGTTCAATCTTGGCCGATTAGGACCTTAATTTTGGTTGTTTTCTGCCTAATTATTATTATGTAGGTTAATAGAGATCTGAATATGCTTAGATTATCTATCAAATAAATATATTATCAAATTTACCTCCAGTCCATTATAAATGTATCGAACAAATATTATTTTTATGAAGCACAAAGATAAAAATGTTAACGCTTTCATATTTTAAAGAATTAAAAAAAATAAGATTTCCTGATGTTTCATTTTCCCTTCAACTACTCGATAATGTCTCTTCACTCTGTGATTCTACGAAAAACCTGTAAATCAGCAAAACGGTTATGTAACAAATTTTATTAAAATCACCACTTAAATAACTGTTGTATACTCGTGTACTTAAGTTACAAGTCATAAATGAAGTTCTTTACACTTAGGCGCTTTTTCTAAAACAGAATGAAATATCTCTTTCGCTAATCTCATTCATGATTTATTTTATTTTACAAAATATACATTTCTTATGTCACTTTATGTCGACAACTTTTCATTAAGGAGGATTCAGTACATTCTCAAATATGTAGTAGGTAACATAGACATTGTAGTAATTTAAAGAAAATAGTTGAGCGTTGCAAATATAGCTTTGTGTCCCATTTTAATTGACATTATAAGACCAGCAATAAGTATATATAATAGTTGGTGAATCATAGAAGATTATCTTTTAATAGTAGATCGATATTTTTTTGCAACTGGTCACATTTTACTTGAACATAATACAAAATGAGTCCCATTTCTGGGTAAATTTCTAAATATAGATTTTAATAATTGATAAAATAAATATGCTTGTAGTAATTATTAATAAAGAGGTACTACAACTAACTTTTAAGCCAGTGCACGAATGAAATATCATATTTCATTTCTTGGTTAGTGGTGGTGGTTCACGGTAATTGGAGAAAATACAGATGTAAAACTGTTAATGAACGATTATTATTAGTAGTTTAAAATTGTTTTATAATATTGATATATTTTTTTACATCTATTAAAATGCTTGATCGTGCTACTTAAAGCAATTTATTGTACCCCTAATCTTGATAATCATGTTAGGGTAAACCTAAAATCGCTGTTGGTAACACTGATGAAAAATTGGGTCCGCCATTATTTTACTGTCATTGTCTTGTCAACGAGCCGTGGTCGTAGATAGTCTGCCACAGTGCCAATTTATAATTCCAGTAACATTTAATTTCCACACGCACAATGGCTTCCAGATTACAAGAATATAAGGATACTTTGGATCGCAGCCTGAACGACAAAAGCAAGCCATGGTCGAAATATTTCGAGATCGCTGAACAGAAAACCGGCGTCAACCGAGTGTACATTTTCGTCGGTACGTTACTTTTTTATTTCACGTTTATTTATATCTTTAGCCGTGGTTTTGACGTTTTATTTTGTTGTGCAGGTTTGGTCGCGTTCACTGGTTTATATTTAGTGTTCGGGTTTGGAGCTGAATTAATATGTAACTCCATTGGATTCATATACCCGGCGTACATGTCGATGAAGGCATTAGAGTCGCCACAGAAGGACGACGATACTAAATGGCTGACATACTGGGTGGTGTACGCGTGCTTCTCTGTGCTGGAGTTCTTCTCAGACATCATTGTCGGCTGGTTCCCGCTCTATTGGCTAATAAAGGTGAGTGAACGGCTTCCATATGTTACGACTTCACACGCACCATCATTATGTGATCGTGAGTAACAGTAATTAGTGCTATGAATATTCATATTGTTTTAATTAGAATATTCAAGAGTTATGACTGAAAACATGAAATGAAATGTGGACTATCTCTTTCATTTACATAGGAATTTATATTAAAAGTTCTCAAGTATCTATGTGGCAGAAAGTTAGGCATGTAAGATAAATTTCTTATCTGTGTTATAATTTTATAACTTGAACTGTGTAAGCCGGTCAAAGAGAACAATGTGGTGCCTGTTATCACTCCACCTTATTACACTTTATTAATGCATTTCTTATCTCTTGGGGCGTCTAGAAACTACTTAGAGAATACAATTTAGTGACATTTGTATATGCAATCTAGATAGACAGCGTATCTTTACAATAGATTACATAGATAAGATCTAGCTTTATCAAATTTAAAAGTCAGTTACATGAGTAAAATGTCTAAAAGTAGGTATTTTTTCATGAAAAACATGTTACTCTACTATAATGTAATTTGGTATAATTAACAATAGGTACTCATTACATTAATTATGTTACTGAACTAGTTTTTAACTAAAAGGTTAACAATTTAGTTCAATGTCACTGTTAATGTGGTATGTTGAGTTATTATGAAATATATTAAGTTGATGTCCATCTGTCGGTCCTCTATAGGCTTAAACAAATTATCATGTTGTCATAAAACTTCAGTTAAGTCTTTTTAACACGCTGAAAGAGAGTTTGAATACAAAGTCAATATACCTAGAGGTCAAAGTGCATGTAATTTGGCTTTACACACCTTTGAAAAATTCTCAGGTGTGCCAGATTTCTCGAAATATTTTCCTGTACTGTTTGTAGCATGTGACAACCACTTTTTAATACATGAATTTCAAATATTTTTGTGTATGCGGGGATTTTAAAATCTGATCTTTGAACCAGAAATCCAATGTTCATACCAGTAGACTATTACTACTTTATGTAGCATTACAAAGCTAACCGCGTGTAGCAAGATATGAAATAAAATCATATCAATCATGTTATGGTTGATGCCTTGTTGGCATTTTATATTCAATGCCATTATAATAAGCTATAAACTGCTGTATTACTTTTTCTTTAGATGCAAAAATATTCCATTTAAAGATAAGAATACTATGCCTATTGCGTAGCTAAAGGTCATAGCAAATCCATCAATGCTAAGTTATTGGTTTAGTTCTGGAAATTACCTAGTTGTCAAACAAGTGTCAACCTAAGTGGAAGACCTGGAGGGCCTGACACCACATCTCATAGTAATAATTCCGTTCTGTACATGGTACAGTGCACCATCTCATTTCCACTTTCGCACACTCTATTAGAAATGTGACCGTATGTGCCATACACTAGTGTCAATTGCCATCAACTTGTTTACGGATAGTGAACTGTTGGTTGACCCTGCTACCTGCTGCTGATCAGGTGAGACAGATCTAAGCATAGAGACTCCAACTGCCCACTGTCAAGTACCATGTGCACTATGTTTGAATAGAATAGAATACTATTGTTCACAATAGTTTCAGCAGTGAAATAAAACATGCCATCAGCTCTAAGCTTGTCCTGAAATTAGAGAATTGTAGTACAATACTAATGTGTGTATTACTGAATACAATTAATTCATCATACTACACAACCCAAGTAGATATAGTGATGATTCTTTTCCTTAAGGATATTGTTTATCAGTCATTCATGTGTTGCAGTTCCTTCTAAATCTTCTAATTAATTGATATTTTATCTCTAATTGCCCATAAGTAATTAGTATAATATTCTGTATTTTAATAAAAAATCATTTACGTATCTGAATGTTTTGAAATCTAGTACTGTGATTTATATCAGACACATTAGATACTTTAGCATAAGTTTATCTAAACATCTGTCTTTTACATTCCTTTCCATTTATATTATAAATGCAATTGTTTGAATGAATAGATGGATGTTTGTTACTCTTTCGCAAGTAAACAGCTTAACTGATTTGGATGAAATTTGGTATGCATCTGGGGTTACTTTTTAGTATTTTTGGCAGCTACAACCGACATCCATGCAGACTAAGCTGCGTGAAAAAGCTAGTATACAATATTTAGGGAAACGATGTTACTTTTCATAATAAAAATAGAACAACCACAGAATTTGTAATACAGATAACAGACTGAGATTTCAGTAACCTTGAAAGTTTTCAACAATAGAATTGAAATTCTAGATATTTTTTATGTATTCTCAGCTGTATTAACTTTCTTCATGCAATATCCAAGCATATCATATTTGAGTATTAGATTTGTTATTAAAAACCTATTATTGCTCTCAAGGAATCATTAAGATATTTTATGTCATTAGTTGATTCATTGAAAACAATACTATTAACAAACCCATTTGAATTATCTATCTCGTTTGAGTTACAACACTTAAATTTTATCGATTTTGGTTCGTTTTATTGTGTTATCTTAACTAGTAATCATTTTGTATGAATTTTCCTCAATCCAGATGGCTTAATATAACTTTTTGAATATTATTGCGGTTGTGGAAGCGAGTGCTGTCACAATATCACAATTGGGTATTTCACTGAAAAAAATCTTAAGTAGTCCGTCAGATAGATTTCTGAAAAATACTGTATACGTATTTTTTCTATTATCACGTTAACAAAAAAATAAGTTGATACCAGTAAGTTGAAATCTCGTGTGACGTCACATACGTGTCACTTTTTACTGTCAAGTGACGTCGGTAGCCCCCACTTCCACTTTTCACCACCTTTGTTGCGTTTTATCTTTGTATTCTCTATTGATTATTATGAAAAAATACGTAAACAATTTTTTTTTGAAATCTACTAATTAGGTTTTTTTAGTCAAATAGCCTATTGCAGTAATATTATTTCAAGACGTGACGATAGGCCCTCAGGATACAGATGTAGATATGTACGTAATTCTTAGTTACCTATATGTTTATTGACATAAAAATGATGCTAAGTAAAAAACTGTCAGGTAATTGTCTGATTCATTAAATAAAGCACAAGTCATGTACAATCACTGTTTCTGTTATCTTTACTGTATAGTTACAAGTTAAAACCTGTCCATCGTTAAGTCGTGATATGGTTATTTTTCAAGTTATTAATATTGCACAATGAATATGTAATTTAGGTGCTTATTCTATAACATCGGACCCTATCATCATGTTTCATAGTAAAGACTTGCAAAATGAGGAAGCAAGAGGATGTTTAACGCCGTGTAGTGCCGTCTCTCTTCCACAATTGTAATTGTCTTACCTTAAAACGTGGTGGTTTACACCTGTATTGGTAAAGAGGCCCTAGTCACCCAGTCATAATTGACGCTGTTTTACGCACCATACTAACGTAATTAGTAGATACCTAACAACAGAATGCATCATGACTCTACGTTACTACAATTTCTTGTTATAGTATATTATACTACAAAGCATGAAAACCACAACAAGAAAACCCGATATTTTTTGTAACCGCTACATTGCATCGTGCGCGTTTTTATAAGAATCTCGTCACCAGTATACTTTTACTTTTACTAGAGACGAAATTGAATACAGTTTTCGATTTCGCTAGTTAAAAAAATTACTGTATAACATTAAAATGCTAATTTTGATCTAATTAGCTTTTGCGTGCGACGCATTGTGCCGCGTAGCATTGAGTTTCCAATGCCAATAACCCTTTGTTATTGAAACGCGATGTGAACATAATAATATCAAATATTGATTGTGTGCATTTAAACAATTGTTGACACACTGCCTAACTTATCATATTTTATGTTAAAAGTGTTTTTTGTTGTATGGTATCCTGCTTTGCTAGAGATAAGCTATCGTATTTCAGAGAAAGTCCCCTCTAATCAGGTTATTTTTATTAATGAGCTACGCGGTTTCACCGTTTTCTTCTGCTAGTATTCATTTTGAATGATTGTCTGTACTTTTTCAAAAAAATGAACTACATACTTACCTATTTAACACAATGCGTAACATTCGTTTGCCTTGAACCACACAAACAAATGTTTCAGCGTTCGTTAACCTAGATTTGAAGTCTCCACGCACAAGGCTACTCAAATCTCCGATACCTGATAACTTCCAACGGTGCGTTCCCATCTCTATTTGTATGGCGATAGATGTTTATAGAAACATCTATCAAAAAACAACACACGTAACGCCGGGTATCGAAGTCTAACCTATCTCGTGTACGAACAGCCGTATGCAAGAAAGTCGTCATACTACCTTTGTCATTTTCTAGTAGCATATAGAGACAGGTAGACATTTCAGAACGTCATTTTAAGTGCTACAAGCCTACAAGAGTCTTTTGGCATGTGGCCGAAATCGGAACTAATGCGGCATACATGAAAACCCACCACTTTGGTTTAGTTGATTCTTGTTATAAAAACGCACACAAACTCCTGTACGTTAAAGTCATCTACGAACCAAAAAATCCTTATAGCATTACACCTAAGTTTCATTCTTGTAGGCTGTAAGTAGTACATGTCAATTTTCTAGATTAATTGTGCAATAAATATGACACGTTTTATCACTATTTTAATCATGTTATCGTACATCCAGACAGGATAAGGATTTACTTTACGTCACTGTCTTCAACTGATAAAAAAAAGATAACTTTTTATACCCCAAAAAATATCTACGTGAATCAGTATGTAATCGGCAGTTGTAAATTATTATTTAGCCTTGACTTTTACCGATAAAGTATTATTACTTAGGTACCTAGTTGCATAAGGTATTTTACAAATATCTTTAATTCGACACTTGTGCATAGCAACAGTCGCCATTTTCTATTTGTTGATTCCGAAGTATTGTTTTGAACAATAGCAATAATAACTCAATGAAAACCTATATGACATATATTTGAATACCTACGTAAACGTTTTTGTAGATAAAGTATTCTACGAAACTTCAACCTATCTAAAACTTCAGTTCATTTCGTTCATAGATTGCGTTATCTATAAGAATAGGTATGCTTCTGATATAATCAATGTCTGCCAGCTGCATTCACTTGTTATCTGTAATAATTTAGTTTAATAAATATTCACGCACAGTTGTAATTTGCCTTCATACTTGAGATTTTGGAGAGCAATTTCACCCAAGAAACAAAAAAAAAGTTTTCTAGACTCGTATCTCTGTCCCTCTTTCACAATAACAACACTAGGTACTGCTTTGAGACGTAGTTTATTCTAAATAGGATTTTATACTAATAAAATCATAGATTCCTTTTCTCAATATCGATTCACCGTTTATAATATCCTAGTTACCCTATATTTAGTCTTTCCGCATACCAAACATACATCCACAATTACACATACGTAACTATATTCGCTACGTTAACGTACATCTATCTATTCGATTGTGTGTATTGTATGCGGTACCAAAGAGGTAATTAATACACAACAAAGGGCGAACATAACGCTCATTGTTCCTACGTATTCTAGTTCTCGGCTTCTTATGTGTATCTACTTGTTTTCCGCCGTTTTATAGTAATATGCGATTATTTCGGTTCGTTCTGACTATAAAAGTATTTCTCTTAAAATCTTTGGGCGTTTCGCTTAAAACTCTTCACAGGTTAAAATAGAATATTTCCCGTACCTAAGCCTAAAAAGGCACTTTAGAAATGAACAAGCTACTGACTCGAAATGCACAGTTCCAAAATCTAATTCCTAAGGAGAAAATCCGGCAAGAAACTCCTTAGATTCCTCTTTTAAATTAAACCAAAGTGTAGGACCTAGACCTTACAGTTCAATCATAAAGAACTATTTATTTTTCGAGATTTTTAATTTATCATTATCACGAAGTTCACAGCAATGTTTCGTCTTATTAGCTGACGTATGATCGATTATTAAAATCACATCGATTAACTTCTTGTCTGACCTTTATTTCAGTTATTGTAAATGTTATGATAACTTGTTGAGCATCAGGGTGACCTAAAGGTGAACTTGTACTTTCATCTCAATGACCCCTTGGTTAAAATATACGTACTTACAATTCACTAGTTGAACGCAGACTTTCTTAGACATTCTTGGAAGTGTTTTTATGCATTTTGTTACAAAATGTATTCATAGCCACTTGAAACACAATATAAAAACAGTTTATAGTGATATAACAAACTTTTTCTTCTCTTATTTGCAACTGAATCATTTCATTATATTACTTCACATTGCTATCAAATTACCTCATTGACACTAACGTTAGCTCACCAAGATTACGTCAGGACAAAAAAGCAGTATTTTGTAATTTACTACATAATCTCAGACTGCATCGGCTGCTAAAACATAAAATATATAGTTTATACTCAAAACTAAAATGTGTGAATTCTAGTTTTAATGATCGAACTTTGCCCGGCACGATTGTCATTCGAAAATTCAGTGTGCATCGTACCTGAAAATAACTTTGGACGCAACACAATAAAATAAACGACGATCTCAGTGTTTTTTATATAAAACTTACAGTAGGTATTATAATGAGGTACTATAAAATAAGAAAATACTCAGTATTGTCGACTGCATTGTATACCGCTCAAAACAATCCTATTGTTTTATTTTGAAACTGCTTCTAGTGGATAAGTTAAACCATTATCAGAAATAGATTAGCAATCCCTTTGTCACTGAGTTTAATAGCAGAACAGAAATAGTATGCTGTTGCTAGTTGCACTCATTTTGAGCTTTATATCAACGGTCCATTTGTACGATGAATTTCATTGCTTACTTCTTACGCTGAACTAGTTTCCCTGCACTGGAAAAGGTAGGCTCAAACTACGACAGTCTTTGTCTGTAGAAGAACCGTGTAGGAATCATTTTGCCTACCGGGGCCGTAGTGAATGCGAAAGCGAGCCCCGTACCCCCGGCCATAGGCAGATGAGGACGCTCTAGTGGTTTTGGCCGGTAAGAGTCCGGCACACCCCCTCGCCAACCCCCTGACGAGGGACAGTCCATGAAGATTTCCACTGGAAAACAAAAAAAGGCTAACTCGATACCCGGCACCAATTGTCTTACCTTCAGCAGCTAAAAACCTAACCAATACTCATTTACAGAGAATTTGCTGTAAGTCGGTAAGCCTATGGTTATAAAACGTACTTCATACAGCCTCACTACTAACTATTTACATGTTGATGTTTAATTTGTACTGTTTGAACATCCACAGTGCATCTTCATCATATGGTGCTATCTGCCAACCGACTTCAACGGCTCGCTGATCATCTACACCCGTATCATCCGCCCTTACTACCAGAAACATCACAGCCGCATCGATGATATGGCCAACTCGGGTATGTAGTGTATACTGAACCTATTTTCTTAGGTCCGAAGCTTGTATGTAACTTTTTGGTTCGATGGTCGGAAATTTTGGAACAGCTGGAGTGAAAATACCGCCTTTAACGGTGTCGTTAAGTGTTAATAGGGCCTTAAAAACAGGCTCCAGTTCTTTCGTACGAGTTCTAAGCCAGGAATCCATAAAAGGGGTAACGCACAGATTATAAATGGAGGGGGTCCTTAAACCGTTTTTCTTTTTAGGAATTTGGTAAGTTGTTTCATTTTTTTTTCTCAGAATTTATCGCACTTACTATATTAACTGGTGAGGTATTATTAAATGAAAGGAAATCATCCATCGAAATACTTCCGAAATCAGCGTACCCGAGTAGAATTCAATTCTTGCATAGCAACACAATTTCCGACCAACGATATTAAAAGTTTCGTACACGCTTCGGCCCTTAAAAATTTCAAGCTCGTTTCCCCTCTGGTCCAAACGTGCATGGTTTCGGCAATCCCTAAAATAATTTATTCATACAAGCCTTCAAAACGAAAGGCTCTCTCTGATATAACCTCAAAAAGCACATGGATTGCCTTTTAATTTTCTAATACCATTTATTTCGTGCAGGCGTCAAGTTTGTGCGAGGTATGCGATATATTTCAGTGGTTTATAGCAATTAATATGTCAGAAACTATGTTAGTAATTAACAATTTGGGAGGGTCGCGGGTAGTCTTAGCATAGTATGGATGTTGAACTAGCAATGTGATGTGGATAGAATTTGAGTAAGGGTACGGTATTTATAGAATGGGCTTAGAGGTAATTAACGATATTTAGGTAAAGCCCACACTAACCCTATTAGGCTAGTAAATTGTATTAATTGTAAGTAGGAATTATAATTTAGTTATTTTTTTAAACGACCCCCATTCAAATGTAAATTTTTGGTAGACAACCGATCTCATCACATTAATGTTATTTAAAAAGTATTTGTAGCGAACGAACGAAGGAGGACAGCGTTATGAAAGAAAAAAATAATAAAAAAAATCGCACTGATTGTGAATTGTGTTACGATAACTTAATCGATAGCGTCTGTGTTAAAGGCTGTAAAAGATGATGATAATTTTAAGCCATTTCGAGAAAATTATGAATCACAAGTTCAAATTAATGTTATGTCATTAAGGAAAATATGAATAAAATATCGACTTCTACGTCTATGTAACTATTAGAAGTACCTACGTCATTCGAAAATAATTTTGTACTTAAAATATTTCCTGTGCTCCGCTCAGTAATATGTCTACATATAAAATGTAAATGAAACGAAGTTGCGGACACCGCAAATTATATTTCTGTCTAGTCAATATAGAAATTGCCAGTATCACTGAATGAATGTTCAAGGTTGTGAGGTAGGTACGTTCGTGTAGGAAGACTATTACAATAATCACGTGTCTGTCCCGACATGATTTAGGGTTGAACATTCTGAAATATTACAAAAAATATGACTTGATTTTTGCCTAATTAAATTTGAACTTTACTAGGTTTGTGTTTAGGAATAAAACAGGTCTAACTCTGAAATATGAGTTCGATTTAATATTAATATTTGAATATTAGATGTTAAGTCCATCCTTAGCGACTATTTCCAGATTAAACACTCAAATTGTAATTTAGTGCAATAGGTACTTCTTTTTTTTAGTATTGGAGGCGCTAGGGTTCAACCCTCACTTTTGATAGATACTAACCTAACACTATAATACACGGTCAAGAAAAATAACTACATCTAACATGACAAGTTTCTCAAGACATATCCTGAAATCAAATGACATTTCCAATTTTAGACTTGGAGAAAATTGTGAAGATTGCCAACACAAAAATTGATAAAACTGTAAAGGCCTTCTCCAAAGCAATGAAGGAGTTGTAATACAGGTACTTAGAGTACATTTTCGCTAAGCAAGCTTTGCATGGCGACGGGTATTATAATATACATATTGTACAAGTATATGAATGCTATTTGTTTGCACACCTGTGACGTAACATGGGATAAAATGTGAGGTTGGGACGGGTTTGGGCAAAATTTATGTTTGTACATAATTTTGATGTTGATGACAAAAAGTTAAACACTATAAAATTCTGGTTTCTTGAATATATTACGTAGTCGTAGTACCTACACTGTCGGTCAATGCTTGCTGATTATACAATGTAATCACTACTCTTCACATTTTTATATTATTTACCAAGGTTGCTTCTTACTCATTTTTCGGTTCTATTATTTTTTTATTAGGTCGAAAACCGAAACTAAACTAATTTCTCATAAAAGTTGTAGGAATTGAGGCCCGGTTTTCTGTTTAGCTGTGGCAGCATATTTTAAGCTGTCAGTATAGTACCTAACAAGTATAGAAGTTTATTCATAATCCACCAGCACCAAGCCCTTTGCAGCATTAATAAAACTATCTATAGTCAAAAGAGTAATAAATATTTTCATGAAGAATATAAAAGTGAACATTCTCAACAAGAAACTATATTTTTGAGGATGATGTAATTTGGTTAGACTAATCAGTAATTTGTCAGTACAATGACTTGCTGTCTTGGTATTCCATTTTTGCTTATAAACATGACCGCAAAATTTTACTGTGTCATTGGTGAATGTAGATTTTTCTTTTTATCTTTGTTTTGTTATATCC
This sequence comes from Chrysodeixis includens, assembly GCA_941860345.1. Taxonomy (NCBI): domain Eukaryota; kingdom Metazoa; phylum Arthropoda; class Insecta; order Lepidoptera; family Noctuidae; genus Chrysodeixis; species Chrysodeixis includens. Next base: position 6,487,333 of record OW796114.1, on the reverse strand, counting down.
TTTTAGTGAGTTAGATACCTAGACATTTTTGTAAGATAAAAAGGTGTCAGTCATTGCATCAAGTTGCCAAATACATAAAAAAATAAAAGAAATGTAAGGCAATTACAATATCTGCTGTTCAAATTCTACATTGGTCAAATTTATTAACTTGTTTTGATACAATTTTAGTCATACCATAGACTTTGACCATAAACACTTTATTGCATAGACAATTAAAATTTATTTTTCTGTGCAAACACAGCAAATGTCCAACAGTTGGTGCAGGGTGCAAATAACAAGATAGAAAATTCTATACGAAGATTGAATCAAGGTTAAATTGCGCCTTTTCAAGACAATATTGCTTTGCATTGCAGAGTATGTCTAATATACTTCTTTTGTTTTTAGTTATTTCTTTTTATATCTATTTTTTCTTTTAGTATTTTTGTTTCAATATAATGATAGAAGTATGTAGGTATTTTGTATTTAGACGAGTATTTATTATGAGAAACGTAAATGTATTCACTTTTTTATCGGTTAAAACTACACCTACATAAATATTTACTAGACAGTACATAAATTACGATGACCTATGATAAAATTCTTATTTATTTGACATTCAATGTATTTCAGTAAAGCCAGGTCATTTTAAATACTTCTTCTGAGCGTTAATACATACAAATAACTTTCCAACAAAAATAATTAAGTAGTCCATTCCAAAAACAATTGTAGAAAGTATTAGAAATGCTAATTTACTTCTATCGAATTACCTATAGCTATTGGACACAAGGACGTTATTTACTACATACTTTAAATGGAAGAAGTATTTAAAATATAATCTTGGTTTGTATAAATACACTACGCTACATATATTTACGTACGCTACGTATATACAGGGTTGTCCCAAAATGCGTTTAGAAATATAATATATTCCACGACCTTCACACACCACTTAGTCTCAAACTAAGCAGAGCCTGTATTAGCAGTACCGAACAACTGATAAACGTATGTCGCCTAGTAACAAAACCACAATTCCATTTACAACACTATACACAACTAGTTTCCTATTATTTTGCCTGTATTTTATTTTCCTAATTAACACAGAAACTCATTTATAGGTAAACAAGATTAGAGCTGAAATAGCAATCAAAATTCATCCCTGGTAAGTGAACGACGAAAACAGTCCTTTATTACAAAATTACAATCTGGCAGGAAATATTTAATAAAATAATATCAATTAACTTGGTGTGATGTGTAACTGTCTCTGTTCTGTGCAAACTAATTGATTGAAATTAGATATTAGGTACGTATTTTTTTAGTTATGCAAAAAAGAAATAAAATATTACGTAAAGGATATTTTGGAGTAACAATTAGACTTTTTACTTTAATTTGCTGAAAAGGAGCTAATTGCAACATGATTATTCAAAAAAACGTTACGTAATAACGTTTTTTTGAATAATCATAAATTATACAAGAAGAAGATTCTTTTAATTTTTACAAAAAATCTTGAATTGTTACTCTTTACTTTCACTCATTCTATTGCGTACAATGATATATTTTTTTAAAGCATAGACAAAAACATTGTACAAAATGTTGCCATCATGAGGTATTTTGTGAATATACAAGTTTGTTCTGGTCTGTTTATGTGTGGTTTGTTAACAGACTTTGTTGTGTGTTTCTGGGTTCGTTCAGAAGATATAAGCGCTTATTAAACTATGACATAGTATAACACCAGGTGGTTCACGCACAGTAAGTAATATTGAGTACTTTCAAATGAAGACTGTTACAGTCGTTGAAGCAAGATAGCACTCTACGCTGTGTAGAGCGACATCTCTTTCACAACTGCAACAGTCTTACTTCACATTTGTCGTAGATCCCTTGACTGTCATGAAAAGCGGTCGCCATTTTGTTTTTAAGCGCTTGTGTCAGCTGTTTGTCATAAAACATTTGTGTGCGTTAATCGCTTTATAATCCGATTAGGATGGTTGCCAATGTATGTGATATTGTGTAACGCTTCTTGCATCGAATGCATTCGTTCTGAAACCTAACATTGAATAGGTATATTTTCTGCCAGATAATTTAATTGTTCGGATCAAAATTATTTGTTTATTTGTAATATTTAATTATAAATAACTGATGTTGTTCTAATTCCTATTACTAATTACGTAGAAAGTAGATGCATTATGTATTTATTGTATAAATAGTAAGAATAACAACTGTTACGCCAATATGAATGTAATTAATTTTGTTTTAAAATCTCTTGCATTTAAAAGTATTAATCTTTAATTTTGCCAGGTAATGGTGTCATAATACTCTTGAACGTGTTTTTAATATTGTTTCTTTGTTTTACAGCCACACGCATGGTAGCTGATGCAGTTAGGAAGACTAACTAAACCTATATGTTTGTAATAAAATTTTGTGGGACGCGAAAGTACAAAGTTTATAGCACCCGCTTAGAATCACGAGCTTTACAGCACTATTACTTGCCGAAATGAAATCAATATTATTGGGTACACCACTAGTGTTACACAAACGTCAATGGGATACCCGTAGACAGTCGCTTGTTAATTGATCAACATCAATTGATCATTTGTGATCAACATTCCTTGCAATTTGCATTTCAGTTGTTTGTTCTTTAACGTAATTTAGTTTTTGACAGCAAATTGTGAATGTTAGTGACTGTTGATTATAAATGAAGTGTTGAGAGACAATTTTGAGCCATCGATATTTAAATACGCTGTTTCCTATGTTTCGACTGAGACCTTTGATGCAGTTGTCACGTAGATAAATTGACACCAGTCTTACGGTTACCGACAAAATTATAATGACTTAACTCCAATTTGACTGTAAATTTCCTACTGACCCGTAAAGGGCATGTCGGTTTTAGTTATTTTGTAACAAAGACCTTGTATTATTAGTTAAGTTCATAATCGTGACATGTTTTTATATTTCTTAGTTTTAAAATTTTAGTTGAATCTATCTTTTCCTGGCTTGTATGGTCTTGTAGGGATTGGTATCCTTAGAAGCGTAAGTAAAGCCCTTGTAGTTTTCTTAGTTTCCCTATATTAAGATCTCTTTTGTGGAACAATGAATTTCTTAATGTTTCCCTGTTTATTACAGTTATAGATTTGCTCAAGGAATGTTAGTAACCTGTCATGTTTAAGTTTGTCTTGTTAAGGTTGAATAGGTTGTTAGTTGCAAGTGTTGCCAGTTTTTGAACTAGATGTGTTGCCATAATATAAAAAGAAATTACTGTTATTCACTTTCAGAAACAAATGTATGAAATATCTAGATGTATTTTTGTACAATTTTTAATGTGTATAGGGGCAGTTTTGTCATACGTTGTATTTGTAATCAGGTTCCAATAAATATACTTATTTTTTGTAGTTGTATTTTAAAATCAATTCTAAATTGTTTGTGTAAAGTTTATTTTCTTTTAAATCCCGCGATTTTTTCTTTTGTATTATCAAGTTTGACTTAACTGTCCAAAGCTAGCAATTATTCGCAGCTTTGCCTGCGTGGTACATAAATAAATCTGCAAATGAAACCCCAACGTTTTTGATAGTGTAATCATGTTTTAAAGTTTTTCGTGTTTATGCTTGTGATGTAAAAATCCATGTTATGTGCCTTCGACATTTGGCTGCCATCATTATATTCACACAAGGAATTGTTATACTTGTCATTTTTTCACAAAATAAAAAGGAATTCATTGTAAGTTGTTGTTTTTTTCCTAAATCTTGACTTAGTCTGTGCAGTGTCAATAGATCAGAATATCTCTATTCAGGTAGCTGTGGATTAAACTCCTGGGGATATACAAATAAAAAATTACATTCAATGAACAGACTAATAGGTTGAAATTAATAAATCAGTTAACCTTTAAAATTGGAATTACACATAAATTCCAGTATTCAACAGAAACCAATATGATATCAAGCTAAAACTTAGCATTCATCAAAACACTGAGTTTTGAGGAAGACGCTAGCATCATCCATCCATTAAGCTTTAGGCAAGGAAACCTTGGCCGAGATACTTTGGTGCATAATGAATAGCATGCATTGCCACACATCAACCAAACCGATATGTTATGTGGCGGTTCAGGTTTAGTCAGTAAGTCTTGTACTACCCACTACCTCCCTCAAAGAGGTGGGTGTCCATGAGGTTTCCCCTGTCTAAAAAAAGGGTGCAGATAGTGTGAATAAAACTGAGTTAAACACATTTTACATTATATTAACATTTACTCTAATAACTACAGGTACTCTAAGATTAATACTAAACTATGTTGAAGGTACTTCTGCGGCTTTGGCTTTCTCAGCCTCTAGTTTGGCTAGATTCTCTCTTTCTGTTTGCCTGTTTCTCCAAGCTACCATGTAGGACCGAGGGTGAATAGGTAGGAAACCTGACAGACCTGTAACATAAATTAAGTTTTAGCATTTGTCAAGATTCATAAGCACAATTACTGTTATGTTCTGGCTATTATTAAATAACTTATGGATGTCTGTGGTGAAGGTGGAGCAATCTATTCAATTTTGTGGGACGCTCGTGGCCAGAAGTTGCAAAAGATAGAAAGGTTTGGAAGAAATTGGGAAAGGTCTATGTCCAGCAGTGGACCGCGATAGGCTGATGACGATGACAATGATAATATCATCTTCACCAATGGTTCAATTTTAATATTATTAAACTGAAACCATAGGTAAATACATATTTGAATAAGGCAGAACAACAATTTAAAAAGCCTGTGTCTGTTATATAAGTTATATAATCGTAAAGAGATTTCGTTGTTTTATAAAGGTCCTAATAGTTACAGGATTGTACTCACCTAGTAATTCAGCAACAGGGGTACTAATATGTGCACCATTACCAAGCCAATACTTTATTCTTTCCAAATTAAGGGCTACTAATTTCTCATTGTTAGTATTAGGCATCGGGTCATAAGAACCAAGCTGTTCAATCACTGGCTGACTGTTGATTCTTCTTCGCTGTAAAAAAAAACATAACCTCTAAATTTTGAATTGGAATCTTTTATATAAAGTGTAAATAAATGAATAAATAGCAACAAAAACAGCTGCTCTACGTAATAATGGGATTCAATGTATTATTTATATTATTATATGGAATAATAACAATCAGTCAGGGAATTAAGCTACTTACGTGAGTAACAGATATATGGAAAAATGGCCGGTTGGTACATCCTTGGCGTATCAAACGTATGGATTTAGCTGCTTTTGCGAAATACCTGCCAGTACCACTTGCTGGAGGTAACGACATCCTAAAAATTTTATTTTATATTTACACAATAACACAAAATAACCTCACTCTCAAACGAATTAGAGTTTCGTTCAGAAAGTTGTAATGGGGTCAAAATATGTACTCCAGACTTTATCTTACGTTTTATTGATATGATGATATACAAATAAAAACAGTTATGAGAAAAATGGCTTGTGGGTCATGAGGATGAGCAGTTTATGTAAATGTGGTTGTTTTTAAATCCGTGCCTAAAGTAAGGTATTTCTGAACGATGAACATAACGCCAAAGTTGCATAGCGCGCCAAATTAACAGCAATTACTATCATAATTTTTCTTATAAAAATGATTTATACTTTAAAATTAACTCACTGTGTTTATTCTACAGCATTTCACAACATTTTTGCGGAAAATCATATGCTGAAGAATATGTGAGTTCGTTTAATTTTATTTATTTATGTAGATTCTTAGCAAATAACATGTAGGATTTGTGGATTAGAACTAAACTAATCAATCCTCATGTTGTTTGTGTATGTATGATTTTAAAGTCATAACTGTAGTATTTTTTTATCAATTAAATCATTTATCATAAACAGGTAAATTAAATAATAAAACATTGCCTTAACGGACGTATTAGGAGTCACAATTTTACTTCATATCAAGGACTAAATAGGTAGCCTCTACAAAAAAAAATGGACGAACCTATGTTAGATTCCTAAATATCTCTATAATCTCTAATTGGCGACCTATCAAGGGATGAAACTACCTAACTAGGATAGTTCAGTTGGTCGGTAAGTAGGCCTATCTTGTTAGATTTACTACCACGAAGAACATGACACACGACATTACGAACCATGATATTATATTGTTCACGGCAACATATTTGAATGAATTTAGTTCCATCTTATAATATAGGTTTGTTGGCAATGTTAAGTCACAGATATCTATTGAAAGTCTATCTAGGTACCTACTTATGACCCACTAAGTTAATAAATTGTTAAACTACTTAAACTCTGAAAATACCTACTACCTACCATTTATCTGTTGGATATTCCTGTATTTTTATCATCCTGCTTCAGCCCCTTCAAAAAAAAAAACGAAATCGAATTATAACAAAAAGTACCTAGGTATCAGTAAAGGGCAGCCATTTTCATTCTACCATTACGTTTGTCCAAACGTAGACTTGTAAACGTCAAATAATCAACAGGATTTGTTGGCGCACTGTAAAACTGAAACGATGTACCAGGATTTCATAAAACGCAGAGTGCTGAGCAAACCAATAGGGCAGCTATTGCGACAGTGGCGCCACTAACGACCGGCGGAACGACAACGGTGTAATTTTTACGAGGCGCGCGCTGTTTGCGATTCCCCGCTTTTCATTCATCCTACGCTCCGCACTGAGTAGTGCTGGCTGGTACGTCGATGAGGAATCATCAGTTATTTGTAACTAAATAGGATGATAAAGACATGACCTAGTAAAGTAGGTAAGGAAAATGGGATTCTCTCTAGTTAGGAAAATAATATGAATTGAAAATCTATATTTTCTATTTGAATAAAACGTGAATTATTTCCGATCGATCGTAACTCCGGATGCGTCCAAGTATATTTATGAATTGACGAAGAATGTACATAGTTGATTAGACTAGACTAAAATTTTTCGTGAAGTTAGTTATTTTAAATACAAGTCTGGGTAATTTAAAACATAAACACTATAAGCACTAAGGTCAATACATCAATATTACATTATGAACTAAAACGTCCACCGACTACCTCGCTCACAATTAGATTACTTCAAGACGTACGTAAGTACCTACTTAGGTAGGAACGTCTAAATGAAATTCTCGAAGCAAGATCACGTGCGAGAAAACAAATAAGACATATTCCATCGACATTATCCCACATCACTACACTCTTCCCGATCGCTACCAGCGCCTCTGACCGACATAACTCGACCTTACTATAAAAAGAGACAACAATACACTGATTGAACGCGAGAGAGTGAGACAAAAAATGTAAGTGGGTCACGGGATAAGAACCGTCTCCGTGCTACCGCTTTTATTAAGCGCTGAAACGCTGAAAAACACGGCACCAGGGAAATGGGTGGTTTAAAACTGAGGTCTATAAATAGAACTCTACCTAGGCCCTTTTGTGGGACTGAAGTTATAATTAATTGTAGTCAAATTAAGTAACCGATTTTTTGTCCTTGTTATCTTTGATGATATTTGGTAGGTGTTAGAAATAATATCCTTGAGCAAGCAAATTATTTCAGGATATTTTACATTCTATGAAAACATTTAACATGAATCCTTCGCTGATAAGGAAAAAGATGAGAAATGTGGCTAGATAATGTGAAGTTTGAGGAGAATTTAATTAGAAAATTCAATTAGTTTCTTGTGACTGGCACCTACACTAAGATTATGTCTATGGAATGCCTATGTTAACGACCTCCATATCTAGTTAATTTATAGTCATTAGAGTGTCATCTAAACCTATCTTGGTCATTCAGAATTATGGTATCCAAAAATATCATGTTAATTAAATTAAAGGCAAGTGTCGCGGCCGCCCTCGATCCCGCCGCGCGACAAACACCGGCCGGGAATCAATCGGTAGCGCTCGAGCCGCTTAGTTGTGCGCCGACCGCGCATGCGCAACCGAAGTGCGATCGATGCGGCGGGCGTTCCGTTCAGTGGTCGCGTATCCGTCGCGCAGTCCAGTGCACAATGCGTTCCCACTGACGCGGGAAACGAGCCAAGCTGTATCTCCGCGAGTACGCCGCGGAGGACGAGCGGCCGCCGTGCCGGGAGGAGTGGCGCCGGCAGGACTGGGCCGGCGGCGGCGGCGCCCCGCGCGGCCGCCTGCCGCAGGTGGACCGCAGCCCGTCCCGCCGCAGCCCCTACCTCACGCGAGATGACGAGCCCTCGCCGGCGCCCGACGAGCGAGGCCGCTCGGCCTCGGCCGGCGCTCACCACCGCGCGCGCCCTCGTCCTCTCCGCTACCAGTCCCTCGAGCGCGACTATGACCGCTCCTACGCTCCGCCGCCGCCCCCCGAGGAGGAGTACTACCGACGCGAGCCACCCCCCCTCTTCCTTGGAGAGCTGCAATCTCAGAATTCCGATCTTCAAAGGGAACTGGGGAATCTTAAGAAAGAACTGGAATTGACCAACCAGAAACTCGGCTCCAGTATGCATAGCATTAAAACCTTCTGGAGCCCTGAGCTGAAGAAGGAGCGGGCGCTAAGAAAAGAGGAGAGCGCCAAGTACAGCCTTATAAACGACCAACTGAAACTGCTCAACCAAGAGAACCAGGTTAGTCCAAACTTTCTTACTTAACCTATTTGCTAAATCCTTTAAATATTCCCCAAATACCTAATCAATACTTCCTCTTTAGACACTATTAAATGCACCTGTCATCTCTCTAAACTGACCTATTTTAAAAGCTCTTTTAGATAGTTTTGTATAGAACTTTTCTTATTGTTATTTCTGATACTTTCCTTACCCTAAAGTCACACTTTTGACCTAATTAAATAGCCATGAAGAATTAATTGTCATAGAGTTTGCATCCCACCACATTTTTTCGAAGCATGTTATCATAAAGAGCAAAAACTTGCGGCGGTAAATTGCAAAGCTCAACAAAAGCAACAACGCCCACGATTAAATCAGTTACTTATTGCCGCCTGGAATCTGTTCGGGAATTTTAGTTTGCACCAAAATGTACACAATAGTCACGTTATATTCTACGGTGTTTCTTCCAGTTTCTATATTATCTGGTTGCTGGACAAAATCAACAGTAGTATGGCTATGAGTCAGAGTTCGTAGCACCTATTCACCTATTACGCGGTTTCTTTTACAAGAGATTTATATCGCTTACATCACACGCATGCTCGGAAAATTCTTACATTCATTGGTGTGAGAGGTCAATGGAGCAGGTTTTTGTATTGCAGCGTATTGATGTTACATTTTTATTGATTAACCTTTTTAACTCGATGTAATGTTATGGGCAATACGAAACGTTTGTAGTATGGAATAAGACGATGATTTCTCGTTTCAAAATTGAAAAACGTTTGTAGGTTTGAATGTATATGTAAGTTTTGATAGAAAATGTATTTTTATCACCCAAACCACATAAAATAATTAGGGTTCGATTCAATCAGTTACCGCAAAATGCTAAAAGTTCACCGATGACAATTTATTGTTAGTTTGTGGTTAAATAGATATCAATTAAATTACGTTGGTTTTGTAAATGAATTAACTACTATCGTGTAAATTGTAGTTAAACCGTTCGTAGCAGGATTTTTTTCAATCTTATTTTATTATGGCACTTATTTGATTAAATCTATAAAAAAGCGCAAAACGGGCTCTTTTAATCCTAAAACTATTTATATCAATAAAGAGTTAAATTAAAATGAACTAGGTTTTATCACTATAAAAGTAAAATTCGTGATAGATTGACAGCACGAAGTCAAAACCTGTCCATAAAGATAAATTCGTGAATTAACTTCTTAAAAGATTTTCCTCTCATTGAGTTCCAAAATTGGCCTGTCGGTCGCAACTCTTGAGTGACGAGCAAATCTCGATTGTCCGTCAGGATAGATCTAAATCTGATACCACGACTGCGACAGATATATTTAATCCGACTGGAAACTTCGAGCGCAAACGTTTCTAGACTTTCCATTAGTCTTTCCTTGAGATTACCGCAATCTTCAATCATCTTAGAACTTCTATTCCAAATTAGCTTTTTATCTCAAGTCTTTACATCTCAGTACCTCTCTACTTCATGATATTTAAATAGGATAGTATCTGAATACCCTCGTTTACATAATGTACGTACGTAAGGATGTAGAGATTATAACAATTAGAGAAAACTCGGCCGTTCGGGCTCTCCAGCTTTTGAATAATTAATAAAGAAAAGATATAACGATACTTAATATTATTAAAGGAAAATGTTATTCTACTTCGAAGTCAAAGGAACAAAGGAATTACTTAAATTACATCATCGCTTTCATCTTTGAGAGCTAAAACTTTGCTTTCGAGTAAAACCGCATCTACAACTAGTTTAAAACAAAACCACTCTGGAAATGCATCCAACTTTTCTTAGTTTGTTGAAATGACAGCGCAATCATTTCCAACAAGTTAATTTAAATTTAACTTACTTTAAGAAGTCTGTCTGTGGGAGTTAATCTAGGCTTCGCAAACAGAAATTGCCGGATTGAAATAGGACAGAGTTTCATCGTGTCAATGTGCTACGGTCGATAGAGGCAGCGTCGCGCAAGAAAGCTCCGTTTCGGCAGTTTTGATGTGGTTAACAGAAATAGCTACACTGAATGATCTGGCTGATGTTTAAAACTTAGCAAATGAGAATAGTAACGTAATAATTACGTCGGTAAAGAGCAATTTTCTTAATGAAAATTAGGGTAGTTAGTAATTACTTTAACGTCCAACTTGGCTTCTTTAATATAATTTTCGAGAGTCGTCCAACTTCAGTGATAAGGAAATGGAGTAAATGAAGTTTCTCTCGCTTCTAACTGATAAATATCAGACATAAAATATTTTAACATTGATCGGAATGTCTATGAAACTTTCCTAAAATATGACTGTTCTGTAAAGCTGAATTCCGTAATATTAATTAAGGAGTAGTAATTTAAGATATGCCATAAACCCAGGCTCGAACATTTTAATAAAGCTGCCAGGGACGACATTACATTTTTTGTTGAAAGTTATTCCGCCTCACGATTTATTGCTTCAGGTTTTTCAACCCTTCCAATTGTTACTGGAGGTTTTTTATTCAGAAGATCACTTAATTTTCTTGAATACGAGATATTTTTCCCAACATTTTTTACCGTTTCTTATAAAAATGCAAAATCTCATAATAGGATTGTCCTATGAAAAATATAAAATAAAAGGATTTTGTAGATCTTTTGTTCTGGGGTTTTTGATCTTGGAACAATCCCAAGATCACGGAATTAATCCATTTGGGTCAATATGGTATAATGAACCATGTTCGGCTAATTCGAAGGACGTGCGGATGAGGCTGCGGCTTTTGTTTCCCGTCCATATCTCCACAATGCGCTACACGTTGCGAGCAAAATATTTGTAATACCGGAGAAATCCGCAGCTTTTTGTAATATTTCAAGCAGTATGCTGCCTTTTGGTACTTGCGCCAAAACTTTAAGCTGTGATTTTACGTGCTGCATTGAAAGCGCAATGTAAAATTTTATGTTTGTGATTTTTCGCTGGTTTCTTTATATAATTTTCGAAAATCCGTGTTGATCCCCTTAGTTAAAAGACATATATTTCATAGCTATACTCACCACCCATAACATGTTAAATTGCTTTCCAAGATTTAAACTTATTCAAATTTGGACTGAGCCAATTTTAGAAAATGTCGTTATTAGACATGAAATATCGCACAATAAATACATTTAAAAGCTCTACATGACATCTAAACGGCCATCTTAAAATAACCAGCCCATAAATTGTTCCAAGAAATAGAAAAAAGCCCTTTTCACATTAAGAAAAAAACTGGCATTGATCATGGGATGCTAATAAATATGATCTATATGGCATGTACTACTTCTGGTGACCCCTGTTGGCTTGCTGAATATCCTTTATGTCTGTCTAGTCTAGACGGAGCCGTCCCGTGCCAAATCTAGGCGTTGGCACTATGTCAGAACGAGGACTTAAATCAGGGTGAACGTTTTTTCTTGTCCCACTTCCATGTTTGGCAAGGATCCTCATATTTCATGCGAGCATGGCGCCGACCCCTTAAATAACTTGTTCTTTATTGGCTTGCCAATTGTCATGCCTTAGTCCCTTTGATTTTCATCGAAAGTTTATGCTTTTATTTTAGGTTAACCAATATTGTTTACTTATTACTTATTTACGAACAATAAACCAACAAAATTTATTCACGACCGTACTATCAAAGAAAATTATCAGAATTTATGTTGTATACTTTATATCTTTCTTTCGATTTACTTTACTGGTTCGCTATCAATTAGCCATTCTCCAAATGATTGTAATTCAGATTTTGGGAAGATAACAGTTGATTCATTAATATGCCGAACGCGTTAATTGTGCGAATTGTAGGCGTGAAACCGGGAAACGGGTCATTACAGTGGGAGAAGCCTACCTGTGCTCATACTACGAGCTTTTGCAGCGAGACTATTGCTATCGGGGAGCGAGACGGCATATAGCACTGTGAGAAGTGGCATCTCTTTTCCTCAGTGACAACAGTCCCGGTTTTATACATCATAGTACAGGCACTGCAATGCAGGAGAACAGATCAGATTAACCTATTGTCTGATTTCTGGCGCTATTGTTATTCTGTCGGTAGTTCAATTGAATACTACCTAATCGCAAATTACGCTGATAAAAAGTATCGGAACAATTTTATGCGAATCAGATGTAGTTTTAAGAATGCTTTGTTCGTATGTAATTTATTTAAAGCTTTGTGTTATGTTACTCTTTGGGTTGAATTTGCGTAAAATTACGCTGTTCTGTTTTTCATATATAGTTACGAATCTTAATTCTACTTACCACTAGTAAGATCATGGGTTAGAACCTGTATTAATATGATATGCAAATAATAGAGGCGGTAGAAGTAATAAGTACTACCTAATTCTTGATAAGATACGACCTGGTCATACCTATATTCACTTCTTAATAAGAATTTACGTAACTACGCCAGTAATAAATCTAGAAATTAATGACAAATTCGTTGTCACCTTGTTAATAAACGCCTAGAGCGGCTAGTTGGGTACAGTAATCAGTTTTGTGGCAATTTGAAGTTTGACGCCATTACCGGCGTCAGTTTGGCGCGAAGCCAACGTCCAGGCTTGACAGGTGGTGTTCAAAGCGTACAGCTTTCTAGCGAACCTGTTGAACTTATTGCTAACTTATGAATCACTAATGAGAAACGTTTTTATGGCTGTGGAAACCTAATATATTTACCATGACTAACATAGTTACATGACCGTACAAAGTTCCTTCTATCGATTTCCCTTTGATTTTCTGTTACAACTGTCGTACACGTTAAATATTCATCGTCCTGATTTTAATTTGAAGTGCCTTTGATCTCAATTTACCCCACTTATAGGTGAAGAACGTGATCCGTGGGTTAACCTATTAGGTAGCCTTTTCCGATCCATTTCAAGTGCCCTGTCCGACCTAAATCAATATTCATCCTCACTTTACGCATATTATTTGTCACTGGTACGTTTCTAAACATTTTTGTGGAAAAGCCTTTGTAATGAGAATTTTTTACATGAAAATAGTTCCGCCTGTGTACTATGTAATGAAAATTTGTACGAACTATGAACAATAGTGACATGCTGGCTCAAAACATTAAAGTTAGTAGTTCACAACTTGTGGTGTAAGGGCGTCGGCCAACGAGCACAGCAATTTTTTTGTTTTACAACTTCTGGAAAATAATCCGTTTAGGTCCTGCTATGGTCGCGTCAAAAGTTTCCCGGAACTTTGCCTTAAAACGTTGCGTCATATTATACTCAAAGTTTTATTATTCGAAATGGGTACAACGCTACAAAACATTGAGAGGAGCATTCTGATTTAAAGAGGCGTTACAGTGAAGAAATTTTATTCTAAGTTTTTGCTAGGAACAGCTCTTATAGATAAACCTACGCAGATTTTCGAGTGTAGTCGATCTATTTGTCTCTACATTTCACTTAACAGTGACAAATACATCATGTCTCTTAAGGACGATTTTACTTAGTGTCGTACATGAATACAGCCACTAATTAACTAATCACCATTAGACGCTATCAAATTGAGCAGCCTTTCAAATACCTGAGAATATTTGGGACCACATACTGAAATACACTTATTAAAATTCTGCGTCAGAATATAACCTAAAAATGCCGTCGGTAAGTATATCTCGGGAAAACGTGCAGAAGGTTCGTGAGGAATGCCTTATTAAATATGTTTTTGGAATGATATTTTCTCGTTTTTCCGCCATAAACACTTGATGAGAGAGCCTCGTGTGGAGTGTTGTAGGAGACGAGTGGCACGCGGCTGCCAGAACGTGCCGATGGCTTTTACCTCATACTTCTATATAAGTTGGTTTTAGTTACTTTTTATGAGATTAAGTGGTTGAAATTTTGTTACGAGATTTAAATGCGGTTTAAGACTGTGTGCCTGTCTCATATAACATGCTTAAATCTTGGATGATACTTTTATAAGCTAAATACAAACATAAGTACTAAAGTATTTATGGGAGAGAAAGATTCCTTCGTATAAAACATTCTACATGTAGTGAACACATCCCACATGTATTAACAACACAAGTTTCATCTTGTCATTGGAATTCTTTTATACTGACATTATCAATTCATTTAGACCCCTCATTAAAGACCAGACATCTTCAATTAGTAGCATCAAATTGCTAACAGAGTCAAACCAATTAAATATTGTTATGTGGGTACATCAAAAAAGTTCAACGACTTATCATATACGAAATAATAGATAAAGTCTTCGACCAACAATTGTATTTCCTTTTCTGATATGGTAACCATTTTGCTATTAATTAAAATGTCTGAAACGTTCGTTACGCTTGGATCTGTCGATTGGAGAGTTATTGAAAAAAGCTTGAATCGTAAAGGGCTTTTATTCGAAACGTTCGCAATCGTTTTGTACGGTTATCTTTATGATATTTCGATTTTATGTCTACCATTTTGCTGTATTTTGTGTTTCATATTTGTCCAATTTTTTGATTGATGGTGTAGACTTATGTACAATGTCTTTTACTATTATCTCACCGCATAACAAAGAGTACCTCGCTTCAAATCTTTCCTTTGAAAACCTCATTCCTTCCTTAGGCAAATCTATTATTTGGACAGTAGGCCTACATACCCAAAAGCACATAACTATATACTTACAGTAAATTTGCGGAACATGTTTGTACAGGCCACAGCCATGCGTAGTTGCGTCCTAATTGTTATGCCCACACATTTCACGGAACCCAGAATTAAGTTCTATCATCACTGCTTGTATATTACGTTTTACCTGGAATAATTTCTAACTACCGTCTAATGAGAATTCTCATGGAGAGGACTACGGCTTATTTCTATAGTTACTACTACTACGGCGTCATGATTCATTGGATCCGAAATTTGAAAAAATAATTATCGAATACACTGTGTATATGCTAGCGCCATTTGGTTCAAAGTATTTCTTAAGTAATAAGTATCATACTGTTTCTGTTACTGCCTAGTGGAATACAGAGACAATTCGACATTAAATACGGCACTAAATATTGTCTCGCTTCTGAAGACAGTTTTAAGTTAGTGATACCATGAAAATGTAAAGCAAACGTGTATTTCGGTAAATACTTGTTAAATAAAGTTAAACATTAACATGTTAATACAAAATCTGCGTGATATAGCTGGCTACGGTAACTTCGCAACATTTACACTTTAGATCGAAAGTTTGACGGCGACTGCCAAGAGCCTACTTGTAGCGAAACTTTTATAATTAACAAATTTAACTCGTTGAGTCGGTCGAGTGTAACATCTTGTGAATTATTGTAAAATGCAAACGATACGTTTGGGTGTACTTAGGCAGATTTGAAGCTCTGCAGCTGTGTAGTTTCAGATTTAATGGAAGGCTACCTCGTGTTTAAATGATGTTAAGAACTTTGACCACTCCCTAAAGAGAAGAGATACTTTCATTAGAATTAAAGCTACAATGTTTATCACAGAAAGGAGGAAGCATGCACTGTTTTGGAAAGCATTAAAAAAGTATGTGACCATAAAGGATTTACACAAGCACGATTTGGTTATTTAGTTACGATATTATTTTACAGTTCTGCTTGCATATATGTTATTTACATGGTTGTTTATTAAATATTTAAATGAACAACCCACATTCTCAGTAATTAAAGCAAAAATAACCTTTATACCAAGGCAAAATATTTTTAATCACTATCTAAAACCTGTGCCAAAAGTTTAATAGAAAAAGGTGCAGAATTTGATCAAAATTCGCCAGCAAATTCCTTCTGCAGCTACAAATTAGGGCGTACGCAAAACCGAACCGTGTACTGCACTAAACCCTACCTTAATTAAAATGATTTCAGATTAATACAAGCAAATATCGACTTTATTGACGTGTAATTTCATATTATTAAGAGTCAAATTCCCATGCAATCCACGGTAAAAGATCGCACATATGTTTTATACAGCAAATGTGATTGGTGGATTGGCGCGGTGTTGACTGAAAAGTGTTTTTAATTAAGTTTTAACTCGCGTCCGATTCTTGCGTGAAATATTTTAAACTTGCTTCTTTTTCGTTGGTTAAATATTTTTAATTCTTGGCGTTCGGTATGGCAACGGGATTCCCTGATTTTAAAATTCGAAAGTTGTAATACCATAGTTTTCCACTGTTATTCTGTTGCAGTCCCATCGTACGTCTCTTATTCAAGTCTGTGCCTTAAATTGTAAAATGGCAGACACAAGTCTTTTTTAATTGTGACTGTATTTTTATACCCATAAGAGTTTTTGAATGAGTTGGGTAAAGTCGTCTTTCCATACGGAGAAGTATGGAACATTGATCACCTTACCACACAAATACGTTTTACTTGTATAAACTCAAAAGCCCACTATGTACGACTATAACATTTAAATAAGAAAAAGAGTAGTACAATATTCCACTATATATGTACATTGTGGAATGTACCTAAATAAAGAAAATAAATATGAATATTCCAAATAACCTATTTCACGAACGTATGACTGGCCAGATGTAAGATATTGCTTCGTACTGAAAATAAATATGTTTATACCCTCTTTATGGCACTGTTAATATTTTTATTGGAAGTCGTTAATTCGACAATTGGCTCGACTCCGTTTAGGTGTGAAATCGATTCAATTTATCACCTAATAAAAAAGCATTTGCTTAACCATCATCAATAAAGGCAATTGTTTTTAATAAACTCTAAATGTTATACAAACAACAAGGAATATATGAGGGTTAGTCTGAATTTTTGTATGTATCACAAACAAATTACCCACGGAGAAAGAACACCTAGATTGCTAAAAGGTTGGAATATTAATGGACTAAATACTTTATCTAAATGAATTATAAGCCATCCGTATCAATTTACTAATCTAGAGTTGATTCAACGTATAATAAGAAATACTCAACTATCCCTCAATGTTGTTTCATTTTAAAACACATCAATTAGTAAGAAAAAGTGGTCTATATAAATCTGCCATTGTTCTCTAAAACTCACCTGTTCTTTTCTTCAAACGAGTACAATGTAGATAAAATTTCATTTTCAAAAGCTTAGACAGTAAACCTGAATCCAGCTAACATTTTGAACAGACACGTAGGGAGCATTGAAACAAGCATTACCTACCGTTTTATCTTCAGAAACCACTTCTCCTGTGAAGTCACACGAGCGCTCCAATATTGAACTTTTCTCATTTATAAAACACACGCCTTCAAGTACTCTTTTACGTGATTTAGAAAATGTTTAGAAAGTCAGGCGTTTGTCTCGTGATGTATGTACTTAAGCATTTAGGTTTAAGTATGTATGTTTTTTTTTTATTGTTGGGAATTTGTTGGAAGAAAGTGGAAATAAAGCGACAAATTATACTATACCACATTTGCTTTCCCCGTATATAACGTTGTAGTACCTACGCCGTCTCACTTTCCGATTGCAACGATAGTCGTTGGACCTGTATGAAAAAATCCCTTTTTTTTAAACAGTCTGATTTCAGTTTGAATGACAATCAAGATTTCATTTACAGGCAACTCTTTCTCAACTTGAACAATTTTTCAAGTTTTGCGTCTCACATAATTCACCAAAAATTACCAAAAATATTGACAAATACGAAACGTCTAAAACGTTAAACGGAAAGATCTAATTAGGTTCCTTTGTAGCTTGTATCCAAAGAAAGTATAAATAATATTCCATTCAAAGAGACTCGATAATTAGTAATTACGAAGCTTTTAAAGCAAGACCGCAAAGATTAAAAATATCTCTTTAAATAAATATGCTTGAAAAGGATCCGCTTTTACGGAGAACTTTTTGATTGAGTGTGGAAAAAAAAACCCTTCGATATGATTAAATTTGCTTGAACTTTGGTAGCTTTTAGTTTATTTATAGTAGATTTTGCTTGCTTTCAGTTTATTTTTTGTTGTTTAATTTTCCTTTTGATCAAAATAGATCTCGTAAATAGCGAGCCAGAGATTTATCTCTTTTGAATTAATTTTAAATATATTGTTTCATTCGGGTATTTTGTACCCATAATTTACTAACCATAAACAACTATTCTTACTAAAAATAACTTTTGTAAACATAAAAAACAAGCTGTCCACATACGAAAACTAAAATCCGAAACACCTAAAAGCCGATAAAAAATGCAGATAGTTCTAAAAATCTAGAACATTGAAAAATGATAACGTTTAGGTTACACAGTGTGGGCGAAACACGATATTTTTCCGAAGCTCTTGTCAACGCGTGATGAATGAACGCAAAAAGTTATTTTTAAAACATGTAGGGGACCTAAACTTAGCGCCTATGTATAACCTACTTAGGTTCTTTAATTTATGAATGAAATATTCTTTTTTACCCACACTTTTATAAGGAAAATTCTTCACATTTTGGATTTTCATTGAAAGAGTGTGTATGAGTGCTTATTCCACGATTGTACGAGAAGTTTCATGTGTTATGTAATTCTGTGGGACTACTTACCTTTCTAAGTGAGACTGT
Organism: Chrysodeixis includens; assembly: GCA_941860345.1. NCBI lineage: Eukaryota > Metazoa > Arthropoda > Insecta > Lepidoptera > Noctuidae > Chrysodeixis > Chrysodeixis includens. The sequence goes on along the minus strand of OW796114.1, from coordinate 6,468,391 downwards.
TGTGGTTGTTGTAGAGAGACAACACACTACAAGACGTAGAGAGCCGTCTCTCTTTCACAGTAGTAACAATCTAATCTTAAAAGATGGCAATATATCCTTAGATAGATGCTAGAATAAAATAATTAGTAGTTGATAAGTCGTAAGAAACAGAAGGAACTTCACTAACTTAAGAGTCAAAGCGAATAGTATATGAAATGCTTTGCTGACAAAGCAGAGGTATAAACCTACACTTAGTAGGCATTCTCCGAATTTGCTAGCGTAGTAATGGTGTGCCTTTTTCCTGTTCATTGTATAGATAAGATAAATGCATCATGTTATTGGGCTTTTAGGGTTTGAAACACGTTTTATTACTGTAGGTAACTTCCATCTGTAGTAGAGGATATTTTCAAAAGACTTTTCTAAATTGTGAACCATTTATCATTGTCTATTTGTAAACTATTTCCATAATATTGTAAGCGGAATTTAAATAGACTTCCCACCGCCCCGCTAGTTTTAGAATAGACAGGCAGAAAGCCTAATTAACCAACAAAGTGTCTGCCTGACTTACGTAGTCTTTTCCCGAGCTATTTTAAAGTAGACATCCTGTCTTACTGAATTCAGCTAAATACGGTATTCTATATGGAGCGATTTCTACTTGGTTTACCACCGTCTCCAAAAAGCATTTTGGTTGTAGCACCGTAGATCGACATCTCCTTATTTTTTTAGACTCTTATTGGTTAAACCTGAACTCGGCTACGTCATCCGCGTTCTTATCCCACACTTAAATTATACAACGGTTTACTCACGCGTATTTATCCGGATAGTCTGACTAGTTTCGGACCCAACCGGAGTCCTTAATCATGAGCTGACGCGGCGGCGAGGTCGCTAGTCTAATATCCCATATAACGACTCTACCTACAAAGTATCTACAATCTACCTAAGTCTAACCAAAACAAATCCGTAATTACTTGTAAGCATCCTCATGAATCTCGTTAGACAGCAACTAATGAAACAACATATCACGTAACGTCAGTCTTTAACTGACACAGCAATATTACGGCGGCAGATAGGTGTGCTTATCGCACGGATTCAGAGCCTCTAAATAAATGTGATTAAGTAAGTTCGTATAGTTAGTAGACGTAGTAGGTAGATGTTATAGGGTTAGAACATGGAGAATATTTTGTAGGATTAATAATTTACGGATGGATGGATCGTAAGTCGAAATTTATGAATTTTGTCTTCTACGAAAAATCGTAAAAACTTTTTTTAATTCGCGTTGCTTAGCTATCTTATCTTATCTTATCTTATCGATTTTGAATCTTTCTATGATTTGAAAATTTTTGTGTTTAAAAAAAAGGATCTCATTGGTGTAATTTTTATTTTCGTCCCTACCGTTATTTCTTTCCTTAACTGGTTCTTATGATATATTCATTCCTATAAAAGGAAAATATAAAGATATAATTCTTAGACATTCGGGGGCGTTTGGTGTTAACAAGCCTTAAAAATAGAACCATTTTATTTATATAAATAAAACAAGGAAAGTGTTTCACTTACCGCCGCCTACGCAAAATCTTAAAAGGTAGGTAAATCTGATAAAAATATGAATGAAATTTCAACTGAAACTGTGTTCTCGGCGTAGGTAGAAAACTGTAGAAACTTGTGAAATATTAGATACTTAGTGAAGTTACACGACAGCTAATACTGAAATATTTCAACTCAACGAAACTAGTGGAAAAGCTTACTGCATTTGTTTTGGTCTATTTTTGGCCAGTCAGTTTTGATTGCATAAAATATGGGAACCAGCTCTACTCGGTTTAGAACCTAAAAATACAAAACTTATTTCTAGAACTTAAATCACTGTATGCCACTTTCGTCTACCCACTCGTACAAAATTCATGAACACTTTTGTGTTTCTAGTTAGTTTATTTTTCTTTTAGCAAGTTTGACTGCACGAATAGCCGAGTGGTATAGGTCACTTCGCCAATTACCACAGTGCGCGACGTGGCGCGGGTTCGAACCCCGTAGGACAAGAATTTGTACGATCCACAGATAGTTGTTCTGAGTCTGGGTGTCTTTGTGCATGTGAATTGAATGTCTGGGAAACCCCCCGCGATACAAAGATAAAATTTCTTAGTGCGGGAGTCGTAAAAAAGTACGTTTCCAAAACATCACAAAAACTTTGTCAGAATAATCTCTGTAAACGCGCTCATATCTTTAACACGTTTTTAAAAAGCTATTCCTACACCTCAGAGAGTCAAAGGTAGAAAGACACTTCAATCAATCAAGCTATCAATCTTTTCCAAGTTGCGCTTTGACATTTGGTTTTCCACTTTGCACATGCGACTTTTACTTGAAACTTGGGGGAGTTCTACCATAACACCCTGCCTTCCTCATTCCATGTGAAACTTATGGTTACTTGAAATGTTAATCGAGTTTTGGTACATCACTAAAAGTATATCGTCATACCTCATATACATAGGTCATATTTAATGCTGTTTTTGTATATGAAAGATATTTTTTTAAAGGACACAAAAAATATCTTTTTCGTAAATCTGGTCTCAAAATTCGTATGGGCAGTCAAATTTTTTTTTCAAATGACGCTATCGATTTTCTGAAAACAAAAGAGTATTTCAATATACAGAAGTTGAATTTAAAATTAGTAGTAGTCTAGTAAAAAACGTTAAATAATTACAACATTTATCACTAAACTTTACAACCAAACTCTTTAGATCCTCAATTTAAGAAATTGCTTAAAGGATCCCTTTAATCCAATAAACAATTACTTAAAGGAGTTTCAAACAGTTCTACTTTACTGAGCATATCGCTTCAAACAGGTTTATTCCGAGGTTTACTTTACTTCTCAACGGATAAAAGCTTTAGCGGGTAGTAGATATATGTATACATCCATATATCTATGGGTAAACCTCTTAACCCAACCAGATGTATATGTGAAGGTTTCTTACGATTGAGCTCTGAGACGCTATCAACTATTCATGGAAACTATGGGAATAAAATGTACTATTCGTCCTTTTTTTGGCATGTATGGCCCACTATTCTCGTGTTACAGGTAGAGATTTGTGCAAAATTATTGTAAAAACTCTTTTGTGATGTATGAGGGCATTTTATTGAGATAATATTATTCTTGTAAAGTAATAATCTTCGTATTTGGATTCTACGTATATATTTTCGCATTAATTAATGATTTTCCATCTTTTTTTTTTTAGCTAAAGACGATTTAATGGAGGTACTAAATCGTCGTAAATACTGTCTATTTATTTATTAATATTAAGGATCTATTCTTAGACAAAAAAGGACGGTACCTATACATTTGGGTTGTGCTTCCTCAATTAAAGGAAAAACAATGGAGGCACTATTTTTACATTGATTGGTTTTTTGAAAGATGTTTTTTTTTTCATTTCTATGCATTGAACCGGAATACGCGCGGTAGTTAACAATAATTCAAATAATTTACGTAAATGCAATACTCGAAAGCTATTGTCCTGTCAATAATTTTCCGCTTGAAGATTTACGTCCAAGACTCGCGTACATAGTCTATTGTAACATAATGCGTCCTTTTAGGTAACCCTAGCCCTCCAGTGAACCGTGTTGTTACGGACACTAGTCACTGGACACACGACAGTGAATAATGCATCAATTACTTAGTGGAAGTATACCAAGACGTAATGAATATTACTGTAATATGTTTGAGAATAATTTGAATTGCATTAATAATTGTTAGTGGTATAGATTGATGATATACGAGCAGGCAAAGTAGGCAAAAAGGGATGGCTTATTTCTTCTGACCATAGAAGTCAGTAATAATGGTCTAAGAAAATCATGGCGAAAGTTCGAAATTGTCATTTTCTTAGTGTTTTCTACCAGCCTTTTTCTTTGGGATACGTTTTTGTCGTCGTCGAAAATCACGAAAATTTCCCGAAAGATTTTATTTTTAAAAGAAATCCGTAACAATGCTACATGATAATTTCTTCCACACGTGTCTTATAGAGAGAATACGTCGTGTATTAAGCTTAGACAATTTAATAGCTATACCTATATACATAATCCGCAATCCTATTCAGAAGATATTACCCTGATTACTCGTCAATAAGGATCAAAATACAATAGCTTTTCAAGCTCAGAGCACGAATACAATTGGCCATAACAATTGTATGATAAGATTCTGCAAACCATACACCGGACAATGACAAATTAGGTCCGTTCCCTATATCCCTGATATTGGGGATTGTACCTACTTGCAAATATATGAAGGTATAATTGAGAAAATGTTGGTGAAGAAAACTCACAAGTAAAATGTACCTTGTAAAAGTTTTGTGGTATTGTTTGAATTTTAATTGATTTTATTTCGTATTTTTTTTACGATTATTATTTAGATGGCCAGTTTCTTTGCTCATTTTAACAAGAAATTATTAGATAACAGAAAAATGACTTCATGTACGAAATAGTTTTAACTAAATCTAGTAAAATTATAGCCGATTCTAACAATACTTGGGAAAACGCTGACAAACGGATAAGATTATTTCGGACCAAGTTAGGTACAGACTGAACTTTATATTCTTAGCGTATCGATCAATGGCAATTGTCTTCCAGTATTCAGTCAAGCGAAAAGCCTTATTATATTCTTTTACTATCCACTGAAATAAAACAGACTCTTCTACTATGTAAATAGAGTATCATATCATATACCTAATTTACATAAAATTAGTTATTCCCATCATAACACACACGTTTATTATGTTAAGTGATTTGTGTAACCATAGAGTGAACTCTCGCATGGCCACTCATAATTATACTAAAAGCTATTTTTAGGCATAGAAGTGATTATTTTCGTTAATAGTCTAGTTCTTTAAACAAATTGATTTAACTTTATAGGCGCTAATTAATGTAGAGTATTCACGATAGGCCGTTAACTTTTATGAGGCTTTATTTTTTGCGTATGTGGAAATTATGGTCGCTTATTTATAAGTAAATGCCATATAAGCTTTCAGGTACTCGATTATTCTACAACTTTATTACAATAACGCTTGCTATATTTTACGCAATAGAATAAAATACTTTATTTCTGAATCATTCACCACCCTTAACATAGCGATCCAACCTTGCTTCGCACGGGTGCAATACTAATGTATTTATACATATTAAACCTTCCTTTTCATAACATTACATCTACAAAATGATCGCATTATTTGCTCAGTTTTAAATCCAATCCATTGCTTAGTTTAAAAGATCTAAGCATACATAGGGACAGACACACAAACAGCAAAAGAGACTTTGTTCCGTAGGCGCTAGTGATGATGATATAAAACTAATCTTTATTCTACTCTTCTTTAGAAACCAAACTTTCTTTGTAACTTTTCGTCGGGGCTAAAGCAAAAATTTAGGTAATAAACTGCGGTAAAATCGTTTTCAAAGATTTTAATTCACTCGTAAATTTCAAGTCTTAAATATAAATTATGATAAGTTCATAACATATCATAAATTCTCTTTGAAATAATTGCTATAATATCACAATTACTTGAAGTTGAAAATACGTGCTTTAAGCTCAAAAAGCCTACATTACAAGGGTGGATATTATTTGACGAAGGTGTACAGTATATTCTGGATATCTCAAGGGAAATTACACGAGATGATATACATACAATAAGTGATTCTATGCCTATATACATAAAACGTATTTTGGTATAACCATAGCAATAATAATGTTCAGAACGACTTTATATTAAACATTTCTGCGTTCCATCGAGTTTGTATGAGAAATTCCGCGCGGTTTTTAAGCGCTTTTTAGTTGGTTCGAAATAGGGCGATGTTTTTGAGCTTACAACTGGTTCATTCTAAAACAATGTCAGGTAAATATTGACTTTTGTTCATATATAAATTATTCGAGCACAATTGATTTAGTTTTAGACCTGAGATACTGTCATGATCACTTACAGACTATTTATACCGGTAGTCCAGCCAATATAACTAATACTATTTTGTAGCAAGAGTCACGATCCCAGCTTCGCATGGGTGCCTTACTGATGTATTATACCGACATAATTATCATTACAAACCTTTATAATTAAACATCCCATCTATTAATGAAAACAGCATCAAAATCCAATGCGTATTTTTAAAGATCTAAGCACATATAGGGTCAGGCTACTGCGGAAAGAGGCTTTGTTTTGTACTATGTAGTGCTAATGAAAGATTAGACTATCATACAATTTCTTAATGCATTTCAGTCAACACTAAATACATAGTCTAAACAAATACTTTATGATATACAAACAGAATGCCAACGTATGACTGGGTGTGCTAAACAAAACTAAACAAACTAACTATCGCAGCTAAATTACTAGAACACCCACACATACGCAAATAAACACACACTGAACACAAATAAGTTAACAAAGAGTTTGCATTTAGTAAAGTTTAGAATATTTAAGAGTAAGGATACAATATATATTATATGAAACCACGTAAATCTACTCTACCTGGTTACGTCATAATTAAAAACACAACTACCCTTCCTAAAAATAGAAAATAGCTCATAAAACCTCTATATTTTTTGAAGAAATATAAAGAGTAAGATGTGGCCCCTTGGACATCGCAAATCCGTACATCTATATCAGTATAAATTGTAATTCAATGCTGAATTAGAATCAGAATTTATTATTTGTGAAATAGGTCAACTCTTTGGTAAGATATACAATTATATATGTACAAGTGTAAATAAAATTCATCGGTTTAGAAATTCATAAGTTATAGTGTTACAAATAAACGCTAAGAGAAACCAGTTTAAAGCAAAAAGAGGTATAAACCGAAAGAAAAAAATAGCAATTGAGTGCAAAATACCACTTTTACAGTGAGGTTGAAAGCTGGCCACAACACTGCAGAGTTAATGCACTTCCATTAACAAGTTCTAGTGTTGCCACTTCCGATCGCCACGATAATTAATACAATAGTTAACTCTTATTTAATGTTTACAATCAATTGACTTTTACAGGCACTTTGATGTATCTATTAATTTTAATGCATCGGTTTTTTGTTTTCTTTTGTAGTTATGAACGCGTCGCTGGTTGTTATTTTGTTGAACTGAGAAGCAAAAATACCTGTAGTAGGTTAATTGTACGGAATTGTGATTATTAAGAATGTAATCTTTTAAAATTTTGAATTTTAGCTTCTATTGTGGACTGGAACTCAACTTTTCTCTAAGTTTAAATGTTTATATATTATTAGACAGACTCTACCTATTTGTATAGTTTTACTATTCGCTAGTTCCATAACGTCCTACAGCACCAGCTATGTTTTTAATGTTCCATTCCAAAAAACACGTCCTCATTTTACTCAAATATACCTTTAATAAAATCCACGAACAAAATATAAGAATTTACGTAGATATCTTCCGCTAAATTTCTATCCTTCACCAAAAATATGATACATATTTCCTGAATATTTTACATGTTATACGCAGCCATTTTCCTCCACAACGTTTTCAAAGGAAACGATGTGTTCAAAAGAACTGACGAAGAACGAATAAGCGGATTTGATGACAACCCCGACGACCGTATAGACGTATAAACTTGTTCTATTATTATAAACTATTTACACAGCGAGCCACGCCACGCCCATCCACCGCAGTTATGTCATAAACATCTACAAGAAACACACAAACTGTAATACTAAAAACTCTATCTAAACTCCCATTCATTCATACGTTAAAATCTAAAACTCACACAAGATAAAAACGAACAAAAAAATATGGAAAGCGTTTGAATGGCGGTTGCGTAACGAAATACTATTTTCAGTGGCCCAAAGCGTGGGCCCGTGGATCAATGAAGCCGCGACGCTACCGCCATCTCGCGCCGGGTAGCGGGCAACGACCTCAACGTAACCCAGTCTAGACAATCTAAAAATGTATGCAAGTATTAATCAATGTCTCTATGCCTCTAGAGTATCGTGTGTCGCCAGTAATGTGGTATAGATTACTTTGCGGGATTAAATTTTAATTGGTTTGGTTGGCTTAAAAAGCTGGCTAATTAATTAAATGGCTCACCTGTCTAAAGTAAATGATTAGTTTACGTTTTCATTGTTTACCTACCTAATGAAAACAAACAAAAAGTGTGTTTTACTTTGACAACTTACTACTAATTTATAAAAATTAAGTACCAACGTGCTTACGAATTTAGGTATACCTAAAATAGGTAAAATAAAATATTTACTTGCGGTACAGTTGCCTTTAAAACATTTCCAATAAATAATTCCTAAAATGTAAACTTGTCAAACGACAATATTTCATAAAGTAAACCCTGCCGTTCAAGATTTATGTTTTACCAGCTAAACAGTTGATGTCAGGAACTCTTAAGATATACGCCCACGTTTCGCCGGCAAAATATTTCCCGAACTGCTGTCATATTTCCTACGAGCTTCAAGTGGGCCGTTCGCTCCTGCTTTTAAAGATGGCGTCTTTATTAAAGAGACAGTAAGAGCCGGTAATTTTAAAATTGCGTGTTCTATTTTTAAAATCTAAAATTTTCTTTTTTAAAACTAAATACGGAATTACGTCTTCCTTTAAAAGAAGTATTGCACAACGAGCTTGTTACCTCTTTAGTAATTGAATTATTGAACTGGCAGGAGATTGAACAAGTTTCTTTGTGCGGAACTCAATGTGAGTGCATTTACGGAGCGTCACATTGTATAACCTATAGTGGCCATCTGTAGCGTATTGATGTACACAAAGTACGGTGCTCGTAAAATCGATACCACGATCACTGAGTTACTAGACGAGCTACGAGAGTAGGGTGGGAGGCTGCTCCCTCCTTTCGGACCCCACTCCCCCCCTCTCCGAGCGCTGGGAATAATCAGCTGTCATTTTACGTAATTTAAATTTTATCCCACTTGTTACGTATTTTGTTGACGAAATAGCAAGGGAATGTAAATGTTAGTATCTTTTGCTGAATACGAATTAGGCTTTTGACCTTGGGATTTGATAAATCCTATTCGTCGTATTCCCTTTCTGATGTTACAGTTTACAAAAATTGTTCATAACAGTCTATTTTGTCTTTTTTACGTTCGGTAAATGTCTTTAGTGTCCTACTTTTCAGTTTCAACGAGATTATCCGTTAGTGACGTCATCACACGTGTTTCTCTCAATCCGTTCGATTTAATTAATTCTTAATTACTTCTTACGTCATTCAAGTCGTAAAATGAATTTGATACTGCTTGTAATGGAATATTTCCTTACCCTCAATATCCCTTGTTATAATGATAGTATGATCAGTGTACTAATAAAGCTATTTCAATATGAATACATGTAACAAAGTTGCTTCGTAGCGTCCCTTCTTTAGTATGTTTAGATCTTCAAACTAACGATTTTGATCCGTTATTTTAAACTTATTTTAGGTTAGATAGAGTGGTTCAAGAAGATCGTTAATACGTATAAATCATGCATTGCACCCGTGCGAAACCGGGGCGGGCCGGTAGTCATTTATAAACCGTCTACCTAGTAACGATTCTTAAAACTTATTTTCTTAAAAACTGTTCACTATGTACTATACGTATTATTTATTACTTTCTGTGAGTATTTCTAACTACCTACTCACGTAATCGATTTAGGTAACTAGAACATTAAACTGTCAAGTTTTACAAATGAAAATAAAATCCCTTGATGCCAACAAGACAATTAACAATACTATTATCAAAATAAAGGTTTTCAACGGACAAACTCTTTTTAATATTTAAAGACTATTCCTAACTGTCACCTAAAACCGAGTACTGTTTATCATTTGTCTCTCGGTAATCGCAAGATGCTTTTCTAAATAAACCAAGAACAAGTACTTAACTAAGTCTTGTACTAAAATCTACTCTATAACAGTTAACGTAAGATACAAATTCGATCGTATTCCTCATCGCTTATATTTATTTCCTCCACGATCTCTGTGTCACGTTGTAACGATACTAACAAATCTCCCCCTTCCCTCCCTCTGGGAGTGTTACATGGCATGTGTAAGAATAATCTGCTATCGACTTATGCTGCCCTAGTACTCGAAGGAACTAAAAATCTATAAATCCTGATATAAACTTAAAAAAAAAACTTCTATCATACTACTAGTACAATGTGTGAAACTATACTAAACAAAAAATATCTACATTTAAAACTAAGCCTATGAAGTAAAACATGACTAACTGTATTATGATAAAAGGAATTAATTCTAACTATCATACTTAAAACTTTTTAGACGATCCAACCGCTTGATTCTAACTAGTAAAATCAAAAACTATTAGATATTGGTTTGACCCAATTTGATAAACCGAATTAATAATTTCTGCGTATGCTTGTAGATATTTGACAATAGAAAAACAACATCTTTTTTTTGCCTAGACTGTAGTGTCTCACAGCTGGGCAAAGGCCTCTCCTAAGTCCTTCCATGATTCTCTATCTTGCGCCGCTTCGAAACAGTCTTCGCTTCAAAAACATGTTCTAAATAACCAGATCGTCTGCCTTCTAGACTTTAGTGGCTAAAATAAGCACAAAACTTAACAGCAACTTGACTTTAAGTTCAGTAACTATTACGTCATAACTCAGTATAATATGCACGCATGCACATGCATGCCTCCAGTAATTAATGTTGCTCTTATTGCTTTAGTATTGACTTACTCCGTCGCGTGTTGATCGCTCGTGTGACCTGTATGACTGTGTACCTAAATATACTCGTATGTTTGTTGTTTTTATATAATCAATAGTTTTTATTGGGTTGTAAAATGCTAATAGTGTTTATATAAAAGTTAAATAAATATCGTGTAACTTAATTTCTACCTTTATAAATTGGCAGCTTTCTTTTCTACCTTTAATACATGCTACCTAAATAAATTAGTTTGATTATGTTTAAAACAAATTCGCATTTCTCTGTCTGTCTTAGATCTATGTATGCTTAGATCTTTAAACTAAGACATGGATTTTGATGCAGTATAATGGTTTAAAGGGAAGGTTATATGGGCAGCAGGAAGCGGGGGCGAATCGCTAGTAGGTAATAAATATGATAAAAAGGACTAACTTCTAGATCCCTAGCGGCAAGACGTTTATAATGTAAATTTTTGAAACAATTAATGAATACTTCATTTATTTTGAGGTGAAGTCGGTTGTTCAATAGCGTTTGCCCTAACATACGCCGTTCAAATTATATCACTGTGCAGTGCTGTTTAGCAACACCTCCAAGCAAGACCTATTAAATAAACTTTAACAGTTTAATACCCTAAAGGTAAACCGTATAACTTAAACACAGTATTAAATAATAAACAAACTCCTGGAATGGATAAGTTACCGTCACATATTTGACCCAGTTCAGTTGACCCCAATACTACTGTGAATAGGGTGCACTAATGATTATAACGTTAAATATACGAATAAAAACTCTGTGTTATATTTGCTTATGTATTAAATTATGTTTAGTTAAAGTAGGGGTACAACAAAAAGTAAGGGGAAGTAGGTAGATGGAGCGTTTTAGCTAACTGCGGTGCACTAATTCCAAAAAAAAAAGATTAATTTACTATCAGAAAATAAGGCTAAAAGATGTTTTTTACAAACCTAAAGAAAAGCAAATATTAATAGGAAAAACTATATAGAAAATATGTTTATTTTCCTCTTATACTTCAAAGAATAAAACTCAAGCTCTGTTACATAAAAGAGTTGCTTTGACACATTTCTAATCGAAAAAAAAAGTTTGATATAAAACTTACTAACAATACAACTAAAATTCACTTCCTAAACACTTAATACAAATAAACACATACATAGAAACTCCTTTTAACGCGTCGTTGACAGTGCAAAATTAAGAGCGCGAAAATTGGCAGGCTTCGTATGTGCCAGGTTGTAAAATACTCTGCCGCTCAACGTGGAATGGAGTTGTGAAATGACGTCATAAAAGTATAAATAGAACGAATTGTTGCTGTTATTATAGAGTATTAAGTAGGAAGATAAAGCGAGTATAACGTAGAGGAATGGAATAAACAGTAGATGTTGAAGATGTGCTCTCGTGTCATTTAAGTTATTGTCTCATTTTATGTATTGGAAATAGCGTAGTATAGTACCTATAGGCAATAAATAAATAGTAATACATTGCGGATATCTAAGCTAACCACAACCGTAGCTATGAATAGGTATTCAGTCTCCGGTTGCATTTGTATATATTTTACAAAGCAAAGATTAATGTGAGATTTGTATCAATTGTATTATGTTTTAATCTGATTTTTAGTATTTGAAACAAACGTTACAAATACTAAACACCATTAAAAAGTATACAAAATCATTTGGTATATCTTTGCTTTAAGTTTTTATGTAAAAAGTTGGTAAAACTCTCCTATAATTTTAACTTCTATTCTAAACTTAGGCACAAAACCTTTTTGCTACAAGAAAACTTAACTTCATGTATGATATGACAGGCCTCCAAACTTTCTTTATATATGAAGCTATGCGAGGGAAACCTGAAACTAATAATCTCCCAGAGGAGCTATTTAAATAAAACAAAATCTTCCTCTCGTATGAAAACGTAACTTTATTTTAACTCGTTCTTCTATCTCTATCTGTCGCTACTATATCTTTTGAGTGGGAAAAGGAAGGAGCAAGAGAATTATCAATAACTTATAATTGAGCTGTGGCTTCTTATAATCATTAAAAAGTAAATCACGATTACTTGATCACGTCTTTAAAACTACATATACAATTACTAATGTCGTCGTTAAAGTGATAGAGTCAGAACGAGTCTTATCAACGTCTAACAATTAAATTATACTTGAGTATTACTATTATAAATCCACAAACGCTTTTTATAGTCGTCTAAAATGATCGCAATTTCAATTTAACAGTTTTATATCTTTCTCATTTGACAACTACCTTGATGAGAAAAAGAAATAATATTACAATAGATATACATTAAAGTCCAAAAACTACGTCACAAGTATCCTGAATACGTTAAAACTCTAGCTATTGCTACTATACATAAAACTATAAAAGACAGAGATGGCACGAGATTTATCAGAGCCTCTCAGTTGAACTACACTTATGTATTCATCAATAAAACAAACATTTATGATCGACTAAAAGCTAAATCACATATTAACATGACCGCGAATTTAAATGTCTTACTGTTTCAACTATGTATGTTGAAGTGACTGAAACAGCAAGAATAGGAAATAAAACCCTAAATACTACATAATCTAAAAACGAAATCACTACTTTACATCGAATCGAAAACCGAACAAAATGTTTTGATTAGGTCTCGAGAGGCGAACATAAATGTTTGATACGAATAAACGATTGTGGGCCTTGAAAATATCGATTCAGTTGAAATTAAGGAACAAATGGGGCGAAGGGACGCGGTAGGGTCACTGCGCGAGTGGATTTGTTAGGTGGACTGAGCGGGTGGCGGAAGCGATTTACGAATTTTTTTAGCTTCAATGAGTACTGATTGTAGTATTTTTTTTCGATCACTAACTTAACATCTCACGTTTTATGTTAACTTGAGTTCTTTGTGATCATCTTCTACTGCAACTAGAGCACTCGTTTTATTCGTTTCGTTTCCATAGTTTAATCCAACAGATTCAATCAAAATCTTGATGATTTTAACCTAATCTTTATTTTATCAATGCTTTTGTGGTCGAAGTTGGTTTCAGCATAGACCTGTACACAATGGAATCTAACTCATAAACTAATATCGTCTTTCGATACACGTACTTCATTGAAGATTGCCAAAGATTTCCTACCTACTGTAGTTTTACAAACCTCATTTTATCATCATTAAGCAGTTTCTTCACACCACGCCTTCTCAACCACCGTGTCAGCTCCCACACTGCGTTGTCGACTCACGGTCCGCATTCCCATACTTTGTTATTGGATGTTTGTGTCCTACACAAATATTTTGCTGCCGTACGTACCCCGCACATGTTTTTGATTTATTACATTTAGCGTTGACGCGTCGTAATAGCGTTTTGTTTGTGGGACAATCATTTGTTCCGGGTCCTAACTTGTATAGATTATTGATGTTATTTGGCCTTTATTGGTTCCTCGTTATTACTTTCTATGTTTATTAGAAAATTTTCGTGAGTATCTTCTGATTTTAGCTTATTTTTCGAATCTTGAAGTATTTTGTAGTAAGTTTGGAAATTCGTAGCAAATTTTAACGAGCCTCTCTTAATAATTGTTAAGACGATTATATCATAAAGAGGTTTTATCAATTAGTAGAGGCAATTTAAACTGCCGATCATTATTTTCAGTCCTAACTTTATTTCTAATGGTATTAACATTATGAAAGATAAAGATGTATAACAGGAACTACTGTGTACAGTCTGATAGATGTCCTTCAAAATTAAAACTGGGTTTCATATCTATCAACAACAAAATTTAATATAAAAATATCTAAAAATCCTACAGTACAAAAAGCAACAGCAAATTTTAGATCCAAACATATCTTTGAAGCTCGTAAATGATACAAGCTCTGCAAACGGCGTAACTCCATCGCTTTGTATTCCGTTTACGTTGGAACAGTGGAGTTTTATTAGTTCCCATCCGACTGTGGGTCTGCATGTAATATTTATCGCATGATTCCGGATTTCATGCGTAGAGTTACGAGGTTTTCAGCCGCAACGATGGACCTTTTTGCGTTTTTCACAGTTGATAAGCTCGTGTTATGTGTTGTTAGATTGATGGTTTTGTTTGTTGCTGTGTTTTTGTTAATCGGTTTTAGATAACTCGTAGATAACTTCTGATAAATTTCCATGCTGAATTGATTATTGGATTTTTTGAATTTTCTTTGTCGGCTTTTCTCTATAGTAAGTACCGCTTTAGGATATCATTCAATATAATTTAATTAACACTCAAAAACCTGTCATCAAACAGATACCTAACACTCCTCCTTTCCACACAGTCATCATCTTCCTGCCCTTATCCCATTTTACTTGGGGGTAAAGCAACACGTTTTCTTCTTCCATTCCACTCCATCAGACGTCACACTCCTTTTTTTCATTCATATCGTTTATTATACAATCCATCCATCTTTTCTTTCACCTTCTCCTTCCTCTCCACCATCAACATTCATACTCATCTTTCAGTCACGTGAGTGTTTTGTTTCTTAGTCTGTTTTCCATACAGTAATAGACATTAATGATCAGATGCATCACCTGAGTCAAATAAGCCTGGCTGTCAAGTCGACGCCCACACGGCAGTAACTGAGCAAGGCAATTTACATAAACCATTACACCTTCCGCCTGTAAGCTACGTGTTAGAACTTGATACCTTACTCTACTGTATTACATCTATCTTTATTATATGCAATACAAGAACGTTATGATGTTACGATATTTTTTAGAACTAATTTGTTGAAAGATGTGACTACATTATCCTAGTGTCTAAATCCTTTTTCACGCTACGAGTACGTTCGACTTGCTTACGATCTAGCCAGATTCCAATTAATGCCATATTTCACATGCTATTGCACGCCCACAGCCGTACGCACACGTATTGAAAGACAGAGATAATACCAGTAGCTACCATTACTGGGAAAAGTCCTCTTTCCGTGTAGAGAGGGATTGAGCATAGAACGTAAAACTTGCTCTAACCAATAGGTACTTAGGATCCAGGTTTCTTCATAATTTTCTGAATCACAAGGACTCTGCAGTAGTAGTAAATATAGTTGAAAAAAATATTAACCGTAGGCTGTATAAAGACTAACCCTCTTTGCCCTGATTAACAATGCACAAGAATCAATTGTACTCTTGACACAATTTCCAGTGTTACCAAGTACGTTAATATAAGTGCTTGTTTGAGCATTATACCAATAAACTCTTGATGTTCCAATTGTGGTGTACTACCCAGTACCACCCACATTCGTACATATGACGCGAGTGATGTCACTTGTGCCCATATTGTGCGAAAATTTGATGTAGGTAATATTAATACTTCAAAATTGATAAAACTTCATATTTACATGAAATCTCCCACTACTAGGTAGTCTGGGTACAGGCATCACCTCTTTGCTACGGTTTTTAACAATAATTTTCTCCTAAGCTTCTACCACAGTCTTGTGCATTCCTCATCTAGATATTCCTATTAAAGAGCACAATTGAGATATGATATGGTTAATAGATCATACCCAAACCGCGATTTCAGTGGTCCCTGACTCCAGCAACCTTTAAACAAGATCAACGAGATCTTTACCTTAAAAAAAACAATGAGTTTTAATTTTCTTTTAGAATAATTTTGAAGCAAAGATGGCTCTTGATTAAATGTTTTTTATATTATTATTATGCGCTGATGTCATAATTTACAATATTGCACTTCAATTTAAAATGCAAATGTAATTAATCAGCAACAAGTAATTTAATTAACTAAGGTTTTTCTCTCGCCCACAAGTTTTCTTAATCAACTTTTCTGCACCATTTCTTGCAAGGTTCGCAGTCCGTTTATTTTTATTTGCTGTATACAAGTGCTCTCTGCTTTGCTCCTACGTGTTTCTCGTTTAATCTAATGTATGCATAGTGCAGTTCAGGCTAATTTATAGGTTGTATGAGCAAGCCCGCACTGTAACTAATTTAAAACGTGTTTATGCAAACGCTTTTACGAGCGGCTTTTACTGGACGCTTAATATCTGTTTGTTTTTGAAGTTTAATAACGTACCATTTGATCACATATTAGTAGAATGTACCTGGTATTGAATCGCAAAAAAAGTATTAGCGAAATCCCTGCGCCTTATTTAAGCGAATCAATGGAATTAAAGGGAATTTGTATGATATTTTTTGCATTCTCGAGATCTGTCATGCAAAATTTTAGAGCAATATTCTTCGCATACATATTTGCGTAATACGTAATGCAACCACGGCCAGGGAAGCAAAATTTCCTACTTTATAATTCAAAACCTTTTTAAAACAAGTGAAAAAATAAAAGCAATGTAGCTAAAGAAAAGTTTCGCTCATTTAATTTCAAGTCCCCTCAAATTAGTAGCTCCACAAAAGTGCCAAGAATAAGCACTAGATTTTTTACAAAAGATCACATTATTACGACAAACTGCAAACAGTTTTGATTCATGAAGGCTCTTATAATAAAACTGTCGTTATTATAATTGGATTTACATTATGGTCGTTAGTCAACTTGGATCAAGTCTCGTTTGTAGACTTAAATTTGAATACATCATTGCTACATTGTGGATCTCTCCTTCATCCAGTTATGATAGCTAAAAGCCAGAATCTCGTACAAGATTTATGGGTACAATATTCCTTGAACGTGCCACTTGTAGATAAACCGTTTCATACGTTACATATAGTTTGAGCGCCGATGTCGAACAGTCGCAGATTTCAGAGAGCTATCCCTATCGATCACTATAACGACTTTCTTTCTACTCGTATATCGGTGTACTTTTTGCAAGGAAGCTCTGGGTTCAAGAAACTTTGGATCAATATTTATTGTAGAACGAGCGTGAAGTTTATTTTTAGCAAAGCGTTCACGTTTTCTTGTTTTATTATTATATATTTTATGGATTGCGCTGGACGTAGTAGTTTATCTCTTTATGGAGAACATTCTAGGAACAAATCATAATATAGTTCGCTACCTTTGTTTAGTCTTAATACTCTGTTTAATGTAGAGTAGCATCTAGCTTGCATAATTATAACTCTTTTATTGTAAGAGGTAGTGATAGGCCCTGATCTCTCTCTCGGTAGTTTGCGTTGCGTTCCCGTGGTCCCTGGTACATGGGAAGAGAACCACTCCGGTGGTTTTAGCCGTAAGAGTCCGACTTACCTCTTCGCCTTCCCCAGGGTCCATGTCCAAAAAGTCCATGAAGGTTTCCCCGGATAAAAAAGATCCTGATATCTCCCGTTTGGCCTCCATCAATAGTGATCAGAGAAGCACCAATGTGGTTAAAGACTGTAAGAATTACGTCTGGCCGCACACCGTTTACAATCCAGGATTCCAAGATCACAAAACACCTTTGAGATCTCAATCAAATCAAGACAAAGGCAAACTTACTTCTACCCTATAGCTCATTATTAGTACTCTATAAACCAAAGTTTGCGTCATTCACCTCCAAGAACTACAGAAAAAACATTAAAGAAATCGTAAAGACGATAAATAGGAAAGTTTATGCCGCAAATAAACTAGCAACTAATGCTTCTTATATCAACTGTGTTGGAACGACGCACAATCCGCTTTTTATAAGGGAAGTGGAAAGTTTTTCGAGTGGATATGAATTGTTGAGTTCCGAAAACCATGTTATTGAAAGGTGCCGAAGTTTCTTTTGTAAAAACCAATGTTAATCATGTGAAAATATTTCGATTGGAATGTTCAAGAAAACTTTTATAGGATAGATTTTTGGGGGAGGTTTGGTAAATAATTTTGAAGGAATATGTAGCAGTAATAAGTAGACGACTGCGATATATTAATTCATATAGCAAATCAAATATTTTATGTATTGAAACGCACATTGTCAGTTAGCAACAAATATTCCACTTACCTCATAAACTCTAGCAACAATAAAAGATAAACAGTTTACCGTCGAAAATATAATTGAACTCGTCAAAAAACTAAACAATCTTATCCAAATACATTTCATCGACAATAATGTTGAACAAATTATTATAATACCGAACAACGTTATTTACCAAAAGGGTAACGAAAACCCGTCTATTGCGTGCAATGGCTTAGTAATAAAAATATTTTGTCGCTGAACTAATAAATCAAATGTAATAGTTCAAGATATAAAGAATTTTCATTTCTAGCGCATTTCGTCTGGTACGGGACAACGTGTGTCTAATGCGAAGTAAATGACGCTTGGACAAAATACCGTCTTGTCCATAGGACCTGATTCTTCTCGGAAAAATAGGTTAACGATACTTGAGAACTAATGTTGAAGTTAGTCATATCCTTACTGAGTTTGCTTTAAGTGACGTCATTATAGTCCAGTATGGTATTATCCAATGGATTGTGAGTTCTGCATTCTTGATAAAAGTGACGGCAATTTTGCACGGTTTAGTTAGTCGTCAACATTTAAACTTCATTATTGTCTAGCAGATTTTGTTATTTGACGACTATGGTGTCTCCTTTTATGAGTTACCCTGTTTGATCTCAGTCAGTTTCGCTAAGAGACTTCGTTATATCTTCATCATCATCAAGCACAACATCCTTAATATCGATAATATCATTTAAAACAGCATCAATTATGCGATCATTAAGAAATTTATGTTTATTGCTAATCCTATTGACCTTACAAATCTAATTTAACCTACATTGATAGTGATTGACACTATCACAATTCTCATTACTATTATCACTGGAGTGGTAATTAGATATATCACAGTTTCCAGTATTGCAGCTGTTAGTAATAAACCGATTATATTATTGACAAAGATCATTATGCTTCTACGAAACGTAATAGATGAATATTTTCGATAGTCAAATGAGGTCGATTTCAAATAACATATCATTAAAAATAGGTCAATTAGGTCTCGATGAAATTATGTTAAACATCTTAATAGAAAGCCAACCGTTTACTATTTATATAAACTGTTTTCTAGGAATAGTCGTTTCAGCAAACAACACGTTTCCAGTGACATGAATATATTACGAAGCTAACAGAAACGTAACATAGATTTCTTAGAAACGTTTGAAGCCACACAAAGAATACAGCTGTCGGACATAAACATTTGTATTCCAATATAGGATACTACTATTACTAGTATCATCGCCTCTAGACATTGTGACATTTTCACTAACATCAATAATGACAGTGAAAATCGTGTAAATTACATTTTTTGTATGGATGTGACTGATAAATTTGGTGATGATGACTTTTCCTTTTTAGAAGTCACGTAACTTAAGACTTGTCCAATTATTTCTACGATTCGACTATCGTTAACGATTATCGAAATATCAATTGTCTTCGTTTTCATTTTGATTAGTTAAGTAACTTAGACTTGCCAACTTCACCCACCTTTAGAGTGATTTGATCAGCGCTAACCACTAGTAGATATCAATTGTCTACATCAAGTTCTTTAGTAATACTCTTTATACATTTTTCATCGTATCGCCTTAAATGTACATTGAACATATTATTATGGATCACAGCCTTGCGGTAGACGCAATTAATAATTCAGTATCAGAAGCCTTTAGTTCCCTTTAATACAATAATATCAGTATATCGTTACATGATGTAAATGAAAAGGTCATTGGTATCAAAATTATAACTTGACATGGCTAAGGTATAATTGGGATGATATTAGATTCCATAACCATGTATGGTCAATCCCAAATATGTGTTGGTTGATTGTAGGCTTAAAATATCACATAATACCAGAATTATTTCCTATTGCAGGAGACATTAAATTGTACCGAAAATGTCAGTTTGGAGTATTCTACTTTTCCAAATTCCTTCTCTTTACTCCTTCCTCGAAACTGAAAACCGACCAGTTCTCCAAAACGTGATTTTTTTCTAGTTACCATTTATGATCTATAATAATAATCAATGCTATTTTTATCCTCTTTTACAGAAACAAGCTATGCTAGTACGACAACTGGAAGAAGAACTTCGACTGCGCATGCGTCAGCCCGCTCCGGAACTACAGCAACAGCTGGAAGCCTTATTCGCCGAGAACGAACACCTGCAGAGAGAAATAGCCATATTAAGAGATACAATAAAGGTAACGATGAAGATAATCTTGAGTACAAAGTATCTACGTACATAATTGATATTAATGTAACTACTGCTACTAACATGAGAGTCATAAGATAGTCCATCCATAGTAAATCAAAACCTAAATGTAATGTTGTTCCTGGAGATATTTTCTTAAATTAAATTTATCCATTTAGTACAGTATTAGATAAAGGGTCAATAGTATATTATTTTTATGAAACAGCTTTAGTTTTAACACTTGAAAACAAAAAAGAACTTTGTCTTGTCTGGTCTCTTTTAAAATAATGTAACAGAATCAGCAACAACAGTGGTACAATAAGCAACAACATTAATATTTAACAAAACAATTTCGTTTCCAAACAGGAACTAGAATTGAGGATCGAAACGCAGAAACAAACGCTCCAAGCAAGAGATGAGAGCATCAAAAAATTACTCGAAATGCTCCAAAATAAGGGGATGGGTACGTAACTAAAGTTGATCTGAATAATATAGTACGAACATCTGCTTTGGCTACAGCAGAAGTACAACTCCGAATAACTTTCAGGTAAAGAGGAAGAGCGTCAAATGTTCCAACAAATGCAGGCTATGGCCCAGAAACAGGTAATTGTCGCAACATTATCCGTGGTGTCTTGTGTGCATGCCCTTATAGCAACATTTCTCATGCCCGGCCGGTTGCTCCAACCGCCCCATCGGGAATGTCGCTACTGTCTAGTTTACTCCTGCACCTTGTAGTGTAGTCGTATGTTGTGCACGTCACTTTGCTTTCTTATATATTTATGTATCTATAATGTTGTAAACCACATGGGCGATTTATTTTGTGATACCTTTATCATCGTCACTGTTTCTGTTAGAGTTGCTCTTGATAGTTTTCATTTCATTCATTTCTTGACTCTTGAGCCGAATGTGTCTGTCGCGACGCCTTTTATGTGTAACTGATCGATCACACTTCTTGGCTTCATACAAATCTATATCAGATCTCGCTTTCTCACTCCCACGGACTTTCAATACCTTTCTGTGACACTGTCAAAGCTTGTACCCCGAGCACCGTCTACGTTTCTTATTCCCTATCCCCGCCACCTACACGACGACGATACTCAACAAAATAATTATACTTTTACTTTTTAATTTACCCAAGACGTTACTAATTCGGCCTAAACACAACCAAAAAAAACCACAAAATTATATCGACACGAACACAAACTAAATCACGACATTGCATGTTTAGCAGCTCATTATGTCCCCGTCACATAAAACCTTAGAGAAGACCGTCTCGTATAAATTTTATTGGACATTCAGTTGAGCAATCATTGTTATTAGAAGCAAAAATTTAATTTGTATCGCCTTTACCTGGGGCTGCGTCGCATCGAAGGCGATTGTGGGTCGTTAGCGTCGACCGTGGCGGCAAGTTCGCAGTATGTGTAGTGTCGCGTCCGACCGGCCGGGCGGCACGCAGCCCCAGCAGGCGCACGAGACGCGTCGCCGGTCGTAGGTAGGTTGTATGTTGAGCGGAGCCGCCGTCGCGGCGTCGGCGGCGGCGGGCGGCGGCGGCGGCTGACCGACTCGCTCACTGGCAGGAGCTCAAGGCGACGGCGGACACGCTGCGGGCGCTGCAGGCGCAGCTGGAGCGCGCGCTGGCCGCCGCCGGGCTCCCGGGCGGCAGCGCGGGCGCCACGCTCACCGCCGTGCTCGAGACCAAGGAAGCGCGCATCGCCACGCTCGAGCGCCAGGTCGCGTTGCTCGAGAGCGAGCTGGCCGCGCTCGTGTCGCCGCCGCCGCCCTCGCTCGCGCCCTCGCACGCCTCGCTTTACGATAAGGCCGACCCTCCCTTCAAGAGACAAGTAAGTTTTCTGCTGAACGACGTGCGCGTGATGAAGGACGGGCGGCTGAGCGCGCCGCCGCCGCCGCCGCGGCCGCCGCGGCCCGCGCTGCGTGCCAGCCACGCGCATGTCCGCGCCTCGCCCTACTATAGTGCCACCACTCTGTGACTCCTAGCCGACGACCGACGAGTACCGTGTCAATTTCTCGCTTTAAGTCCGAACTTAGCCGATATCGTCGCCGACTGTGTTGACTCGTAATATTTTTATGTAAACTTGTTCGTTGTTAAAGCTATTTTTATTAAAATAAGAGGAATTATATTCTTGAAAGATGTCGATTTAAATATTTTTGTTAAATAGGGCCTTAGACGAAGCGAATATATAAATTTAGATGTAATTGTATGGTTAGATGAAACATGTGAGGTTGATTACGTTAACACCAAATTTGACGATTTAGAGATAGACTGTAATAAAAATAAAGACTGTTGAGGTCAGGCATCGAACGATATTACCCTCATGACAAGGTTTCTGTGAAACCCCTTGATCGTTTTCTGAGTTGATCATGTTGTGCTTTCGGTGTTGATCGCAAGTCATCGTCCAGTACCAGCTCCAGCTTGTCCCGCGTCACTGTCATCAACATCAACTAGTCTAGCCCATCACGAGCGACCTCTCTCATGTAGTGGTCATGTTTCATCAGACTCCTCACAGTAACGGTAGATAAGTGTATCACAACGTAGGCGCCCGTGCATCTGACGATGTCTACTGTCGAACTACTTTTGGTACCATTTACTAATTATAAAACTTATATTATTATTAATTAGATATTGGATGACTGGAAAACTTTCTACCGACGCTCATCGAGGCTTCAGATTTTCATATTTATTAGTATTTAGTATAGAAAGTTTTCCAGATGTAAATATCGATTTACTATTTGGTGATTCGGTACGATTTTTAGATATTTATAAGTCGATGAATACATTTTATGATTGCATGTAGATTATATGAACGTGTGAGAATATCGAAATGTCTTCCATGGCACTGCTCTTAAATCGTGTTCAATATTATAGTGCTGGAAACATTTCGTTCCATATTTACTAATAATTACTAACGAATATTGACATATAAGCTTGCGTCGCTTGTCATAACCTCGGTACTAACGTCACTAACCTAATCAGTATGTTATATGGTCATTTATGGATCAGTATTATTGAGTAGATTTAAATTTTTAACATCAGTATCATTTCCGCCATCACTTATGCCTCCGTAGATAGTTTCTTTGGTAAATCTATATGTGGAGTCTTCCAATTCTTGTGTTCTACTAACGATATGTTTGGATTTATCTAATTCTATACCGACTTTCGGATGGATGGTGAAATGATGAGCAGCTGGACGAGTTCCGGTTGGAGATCCAGAGACGCGACCAGGAGATCCTGGCCATGGCTGCCAAGATGAAGGCGCTGGAGGAGCAGCACCAGGACTACCAGCGCCACATCGCCGTGCTCAAGGAGTCGCTTTGCGCCAAAGAAGAACACTACAGCATGCTCCAGACCGATGTAAGTTATCACACCTCACAAATACAAATCCTGTACATACAATTTATCTTAGATCAAAGATAAATCACAGAAACAATCGAGTGGCACTAAACACAATTAATATAAAAGTAGTGAACGCACTATCGATTAAAATAAAATCTAATACAGGAAACCTAACTCATGACTTTTTGTTAACTTCAAAATAGACAAAGAACTACTACCATGCACAGGTGGAAGAACTGAAAGCCCGGTTGGACGAGAAGAGTAGGTTGGTGGAGAAGAAGACGGCGGCCGCGTTGGCTGCGGCCCACGAGCTGGCCGAGCTCAGAGACCACTCGGAGATCAAGGACCGGAAGATCAACGTGCTGCAGCGAAAGGTAAGGAAAGGGAGGAAGTGCTGGAGTTTCTCGTAGAAGAGGTAGAAGCTATAGGAGATATTACCCAAGTTCCTGAGTACTAGGCAGTAATAGGAACTGCTAAGCTAGATAACGACGGCATTTAGTGACGCTGTTCGAAACAAAATTTTTGACTAATCTCGCAAAGAATTTTTCGGGTTTGTTACCATGTTTGGGCTGTCGGAGACTTGACTGGTTTCACAAAGAACCTTTATTATTTGTTGCCATATTTGGTCAAGCGTTTGGTAAGCAAAACAATTGCAGGACGCAATAAATATTATACACTCCTCCTCGCGTCCCACGCGAACACTCAGTCTATACCAGGAATTTGGTAATGCTAGTTACAAAGTTCTAGTACTCTATCTAACACTAGAAAAGCATAGTTCTAAAACTTTAAATACGGCAACAGTATTAAAACTCGCATTTATACAAAGTGATTGTAAGCTTCTGTTGAAACTTCAACATAATTTAGAAGTTCATATTGAAAATATTGAACGAAAAAACGATGGCATTTATATATTGAATCCTTTTTCTACCCCTGTCAAATAGCGTCGATTTGTTGGCAATATCGTGTAGAAAGTATTGGTTTTTGCCGTTCACGTATATTTTAGCTAATGCTACAGATATTTTATTATTATATTCTGGTAAAACTGGCTTGGATATATTTAGGTTATCAAGTATTTAGCTATTAGCATCATCTTTATGTTTTAAGCTTTTTTATGTGCAATAGTACCTTTTATATTTTTGTAATAAACTATTTACTTTTTTGTCAGTTCTTTTTTACTTTTATAACTTTTTAGTTTGTTATTTTTACCGCATCAAATCCCTTTACTATTTTAGCTTGTTTACGTTTAAAATTGATTAATTAAAACTGCCGTTCTATGAAATCGTGAAGTGATTTCGAAATGCATTCATTTTCAGTTGATTGCACTAATCCCGGCACGATATAAGAACATTAACATCAAAGGTTAAATCAGCCCTGGCTACCGAGGTTCAATAAACACGATTTGTTCCCATTCCAATTCTCCAATAGTTAGAATGAACACTATTGCATTATTAATGAAGGAAGCAATGTACTGGTAACAATTACATTAATTCCTATTCTCGAACCGTTATTAGTATTGTTTGTTGGAACAGTTCTTAATGATAGTTTACAAGTACAAACTATTTGAATATTCAAATCATTTCATTATCGTACTGATGAAGTTGTGGGAATTGTAGATTTCACTTGTAGGCTACGTTTTACAGCCATTCCATCGTATGTAAGCTGTAAAGTGTGTGTAAGCTAAATTTAATTTCATTATCGCCTACACGAATACCTACACAGGAAGCCGATACAGACTTTAATCCAATTAATTATTGCCTCTCAAATACTTGTTCTGTTGTTTGAGGCATTTTATGAAGTACATGTTCCAGTAATTTTGCTAATTGTTAATACACAGCTTGTTACAATTCCCTTACAACTGTTATTACTTTATTATTATTGAGTTTCTGTTGATTATGTTTTCAAGCTAAACGTGTTTCGTAATGTTATTGTTTACGCTATTGTTTTATTTGTGAACGTTTTATGAGCTAGTGTTTTGTTCCGTTTGTCTTTTATTTTAAAGGTATGTGTATTTTTATTTACTTATTTATTTGCTTTTTTGTTTTATTTATTCGCTTGCACATTTAGTTTCATGTCACTGTGATCACGTTTTACACCATAACTTTTTTACAGATTGAGAACTTGGAAGATTTACTCAAAGAGAAAGACAATCAAGTCGACATGGCTAGAGCTAGACTAAACGCAATGCAAGCCCACCACTGCTCTTCTGAAGGCGCACTTTCCTCTCTCGAAGAAGTAATAGGCGACAAAGAAAAACAAATACAACAACTAAGAGAACAGAGAGACAGAGCTGAACACGAGAAGAACGAGGAAAGAGAACTCCATGAAAGGGAAATAGCTGAATATAAGATGAAACTCCACGCGCTTGAAAGTGAGGTTGAGAAACTCGGTGCAAGGCTCGAAAGAGCTCAAGCCGAGAAAGACC
This sequence comes from Chrysodeixis includens, assembly GCA_941860345.1. NCBI lineage: Eukaryota > Metazoa > Arthropoda > Insecta > Lepidoptera > Noctuidae > Chrysodeixis > Chrysodeixis includens. The sequence continues at coordinate 6,441,972 of OW796114.1, read as the reverse complement.
GTCTCGAAGCCAAACTCGAAAGCTCGCAGTCTGAACTCGGCAAGTCGAAAGCAGAACTCGACAAAGCAGCTAGTGAAGTTGGAAGATCAGGCGCTGATTGGGAAGCCGCGAAACAACGTTTGGCAAGACTCGAACTTGAGAATGAACGTCTTAAACACGAACTTGAAAGATCACAGACTACTTTCGGCAGAAGCACTCTAACCACTTCACAAGAGTTAGATAGAGTTCAGGAAAAGGCAGATAAGAGCGCTGCGGAGTTGAGACGAACTCTTGCTGAATTGAGAGTGACTCAAGCTGATGCTGAAAGAGCTAGATCTGAGGCTAGTGCGCTGCAAGACAAGCTGGAGAAGTCCCAAGGAGAAGTTTACCGTCTAAAGGCCAAGCTCGAGAATGCACAAACTGAACAGGATAGCTTGAAAGAAGAATATGACCGGTGAGTAAAATAACTTTTGATATAATAAAAATATACCATGTAGGTATATTAAATATTCCTGATAACAGCTGTAGATGGTTTATATTGAACTGTTAAGTTATCATCGAAATTGATTGCAAATATTTACTTAAGAACAAAACTACCAAAAGTTTACTAAACTTAATAGCATATAATTACTTATATGAAATTAATAACTAAAGTGACAGCAACGTCTTGATTTGAATCAATATCCTTATAATTTTTTATATAAGTTGCCAGTACTTCAGAACGACACAGTTCAGCAAAAATCATTCAATCATTTTACATCACCAATAAATCTCCTTCAATTCAAACAGGGTGCAATCATCAGTCAGTCGTCTCCACTCTGAACGCGACAAGGCCGTCGCAGAGCTTGACAAGGCCAGGGAAGAACTCGAGCGGACTCAGGCCACGCTCGGCAAGGCCCAGCTCCAACAGGACAAGCTTCAGGCCTCGCTCGATGCCGCGCACTCAGAGATCGATAAGCTGCAAGAGAAACTGGATAAGGCTGCCGCTGAAAATAGGAAGGTAGGATGTTTTTGATGGTTTTATTTTTTTCTGATTTGGGACTTTTGTGATTTGGATGTCACATGGCACTTAGTAGAATCAGAACATTGATTTCTTGACGTTGGTAAGACGAAAGTGTACCTAAGACGAAACTATGTATAATTTGGCAATTATTGTGCATCATATTTAGGTAAAAATATAGGATGGAATATTTAAAACGTAATCCTAATTTTAGCGACGATGTTCAAATGAATCATGCGGTCGAGTTAAAATGCTTATGTTACGAATTTGATGGCCGATTAAAAAGTTGTTAAAATACTTGAAAGTTATAAAAGCGTTTTGTTTAATTTTTGAATACCGCACAGGCCCACCTGGTAGTTCTTTTTAATAGTTGTTTAGGCTTCTAGTTCGATAGATAGTAAGTCCGATGCCTCATGAGCGTTGAACTCGTCATGGGAAGAACCGAACTCATTAATCATCAAATCTTTACTGGTAGATCACTATTTCAAAATTATTACCAGTATGCTTCACCGAATCTCTTAGAATTTGTGCTGTTTTGACACACACGTTAATAAACTCTTGAATCAATAACATGTATAAGATTTCGTTCCATATTAGTACTTAAGAACCTAGTACTGGTAACATGTGTTTAAGATATTAATTCCTCATTCGTCCCTCATAGCTCCAAGTGGACCGCGAGAAGCAAGCCTACGACTTCGAATCCTTACAATCCCAGCTCGACAAGGCGCTTGGCCAAGCTGCCCGGCTGCAAAAGGAGAGGGACACCGCACAGCTCGACGCCGACAGATTCCACGACAAACATGAGAAGGCACAGGTAAGATATGGCCAATGTTTGACAAACTTTCAGGAATATGAAGACTATGATGAAGGGTTTGGTCTGGATTAGGCTGGCCTGTTGGTTTAGTGGTTAGTGACCCTAACTGCTATACCAGAGGTCGTGGGTTCGATTCCCACCCAGAATAAATGTTTGTTGTTCTGTGTCTGGATGCTGTGGTTAAGAAGGGCTAGGGAATGATGAGTAATAAAATGGTAGCTGATAAGTTACAACAGCTATCATTGCCTAAATATATCTTGTATATTGTATGTGTTATGATCTGCAAATGTTAGATTCAAGTTTAATGTAAGTGTGATTGGAGAACGGTGCAACTAGTACTGCAGCGTAACGTATTGGTATAGATTTGAATTCATTAGGTAGTCAATTTATCTCAAAAAATATAATTGATCAAGTTTTCCTTATGCTTATCCCAATAAATGTTCATGTTTATTTTTAATCTTAAAGTTGCAAACTTGCAACAACGTTTCTGAAATCTATAAAAATAAATTTACTTTCCTTTAAAACGCTTCAAATAACTCTACATAATAACTTTTATTGCGTAATTCTAAAACCTTACTAAAAAGACCGCAGAATTGTATCCCATACTCCGCTTCGCTGAAACTTTCATAAAATAACTTTGAATACCGTTTTATGGTTTCATGTATCGAATAGTTTAATAACATTCTTGATAGTTTGAACGGGGAGTAAAATTCTCTTTGTACGAATACCTTTCGGGATTTGGCCAGGATGCAAAATATCTTAAGATACCTCCCTGCTTGAAGTATTTGAAGACAGATTAAGATAATATTATGTATTATATGTAAAAAAACTTCTTTGTAGAGTGACTCTGAGTCTTTTCTTCTTCGTGCTTTCTTCCTTACCTATCCCCAATCTTCTTGATAGTTGGGACCAGCTTGTGGTCTTCACGGCTTAATCCAATTACATGCATACATTTCTCCAACCGCTAACTCTGATTAAATCGATACAATGAATTGAATTTACGAAGTACGTCACTTTTCTAAAAGGAGAGCCATTCTCATACCTTTGTAGTTTTCAATTATTGTCTTATTGTAATGTGATATAACATTATCTAAGTCTTTAGATTTTATAGAAAGCGACTTTCTCTTTAGTTTCCCTTCCTGATATTTCTTCCTTCCTATTTTATCTGCACTTGTTGGTATAGCACTCTTCATACTTTCCTTTCCCGTGCCATTTCCTTTACTTCCTTATACGCTACATATTTTGTTTTCTTTAGAGGATTGACATCTTTACGGATTTCCTTTTCGATTTTCCTCTTTTACACTATTGCTTGTTGCCCCGTATTTGGAATAAACAAAATGAACAATGATTTAGGATAGAGCGATTTATGATGTTTAGTATCTACGATGTGCTTTGCCAAACACTGATAAAGTTTATAAAATAAAGGATTGAATACAAGTATGGATAACTAAAACAAAATACCCGTAGACGACAAAATTACCTCATTTATATAGCAGTTTTCCTAGATATTAAGATAGGGCCGAATTCTAGTTTGACCGGACTTAGCTAAACACTTTTTACACGGAAATTTGCCGATTCAACCTTCAAATCCCATTTCCTTTTGCTTTAAACCTCACTATGTTGGCAAAAATACACAAACGATGCTCATAACCTATACTCCTTAAATCGAATGACTCTTTAATGATTATGAACGGAATTCTAGCCTGAATATCCCTAAAAAGCCTTTACTGTAGGTAAATCTATATAAACCAACGTACTATAGTATATATGTACGTAGTTTGTATCTCGTTGAGTCCACAGCCAAGCACAAACGATATGCAAATCGTACGCAAACGCTTTCAGTACGGTCGAGCGGGCAGCTCTATCTATGCCCAGTTTACGAGCCTGTTAAACAACCAATTAGTTTTACGAGGTTAAACAATTGTTCTTTCACGAATTTTCTTCGGTTTTCGGATAGTTGTTATTGTTGTAGCTCTGAGGATGATTTTATCTGGGTTTTTTGTGCGGTACTCTAGTTGTGGATATTATGTTCAAAATTTTTAACACGTAAAGATAACGTATAAAAAGATCCTGGTACATTAAGGACCTTTGCTGTTATGAAGTCGTAATAATGCTTGACTAAAAAAGTATAAATCCTACTTTGATTACAAAGAAAATAAATCCAATGTTACTTAGCCTGTGTGATAAACTCAGATGGACTAGCTTAAGGAATAAAAAAGTGATACAAATTAATTATTCCTGTTACGTTACATAGGTTTTTCTGTCCACCTAGAAAACTGTTTAGTGAAAAGGGCATTTAATCTTCAAGAAATAAAACTCCAAAATCCTCTGTTCGATACAGGTTTTTAAAATGTCTGCCATAAAAGACGCGATCTTACAAATTGTCTTAGGTAATAAAATATAGAAATATTATCCAAGATAAATATCCCCACATTTTATTTAAACAAACGACGCTCGATCAAAAATCTCCGTAAGTCTCGAATATAAATGATAGCCTGAAACTACTTTAGCGGTGCCTGTCTGTCTAGACTAGCTTATATAACGTCTTACTAAACGATATAACTATAACTACAATAATATACTTTACCACTTCGCAATACAGTTCATACTTCTCTATCAACAGTTCTCATACATTTTCAGTACTGAAACACGATCTACAGAAATGAACCTTATGGTGTTGCAATAAGGGCGATTCGTTTTATATTGGTTGGTGTTCTAAGATTAAAATAGCAATATTATCTGGTTTTATAGAGCTCTTCGAACGAGATTGTTTCGGTACGGCTCATACAGTGATCGTAAATGCATGAGTAACCATTCGTATTAACGGGGTAGTAAACTTGTAGTGTGTATGTAGTGTCATTATGTGTGACGTATGGGCTGTGTATATCAGCTGATCTGGCTCATTAGAGGCTACATTAGTGTAACATTAACGATGATGGAAATCTGAATGATGTATGGAAATGACATGTCTTATTGATTAGACTGATAAACGATTTGTGACACGTCTACAACGTTTTAACGAAGTCATGTTCGAATTACGGTGTATGTGAATGGAATGGAGAAAAGCTCTTTAAAAACTATCCAAAAAATGGGCTTCCTCAAGCAAAAAATTTGATCGATCCGCTAAAATGTATGGAAGTGAGAAGTATAACTCACGCTTTAAAGTATACAAGCTTTAGTGTAACGAAATGTCGTTTCGATCTATTTAAACGTGGCATACTCGCAAATGCCTTTATCTTCGGATGCTGATAAAGAAGACTACCAAACCCTTCTAATTTCAAAAACAAGCTTATGATAAACAACGTTACGTTGATGATAATTACAAATTACGTCACATTACAATAAGTAATACAACCCCAGTTATTCCACACGTCTATCTGACAGGCACGCCATGCGGCAAACTGACGCTTTAATAATAAAACACGGATTACAGTCACGGATACCGATTTATAAGTACATGGCTACATGTGTTACATAAAATGAATGTTTTTTTTTGTACTGGAAGCATGAATTGTAAGTCCTATGTATCAAGGCTTTTTTCTACAAGCAAGCTCTGAATTTTGGTTATAGCTGAAAAAATATCACCACCCTTTTAAGCTTTTAAGTTGGTTAACATAAACGGCGACTTCTCAAACTTTCCGTGCCATTGCTGCAAGAAACTGTATTAATCCTTTAGTTGGCTATCTCAAATATCTCGATACACATTCAAATAATATTGAGAGATTTCGTATAAGGATACTTTTGATCTACTAAAACTGAATAAAAAACAGTACTAGTTCCTTACCGAAGTATTATAAAAGCCGGCATTTAAAAGTGTTAAATATTATCTTACTCCGATACAATAAAATAAATTTTAAATCGATGTCCGGAAATACGCTGTAGTGAGATTTTATGACAGGATAAAATGGCCCATTTATTATTCATTCAGCAGGCAGTGGCGTTTTCAATATTCTTGATGAAACATTCACGGCATTGAAATTTAATAAAATATTAACTCATCAATATAAAGTGTTAAAAGGTTATGTGCATGTAGAATGAGCTTTTAATGCAAAAAGCGAACAAAGCAAAGAGGTTCTTACTCGTAGTGTAGTACGCTATCTCTTTTGCATAACCACAACAGTCGTAATTTAATACTTAATAATAATGTCACTGTTTTTAAATAATGTAGAAAATTTTAATAACAGTTTCCGAATATGTTTTTAAGGAAGAAATTTTTCCGCCTTTATAAAATGATTAAATTTATTTATAAGCTATCGTCACATATAAGTAGAAATACTTAATCCTTTCATTACGCCTAATAAAGTACTGAAATTCACGTACAAAACCAGTTAAAACACGCTATATTTCACCATCTAAAACAACCCCAATACTCAATAAAATATTCACGAATTCACGGCAAAAATACTTAGATCAGTGACCCAAATGTACCGATAGTATTCGATAGATTCCGTCGTGTCTGATCGGTTATCGCCTCATATCGGATTGGGCATAGCTTTCGACTTAGGCTACCGGTATTGATCTAGCACTACTTATAATTTTTAACCATAGATTTTTTGTATTACGAATATTACGATTCATTTTTGTTTTTCTTCTATTGGACGGTCGGGTAGCGTGATCATGTTTTGTTTTATTAGCTTTTCCCGCGCCTTTACCTGCGCAGATGTCAGTTATAGCTGCAAAAATATTTCCCTCTTTCCGTCATCCGAGGAGTTAGCTACCGTACAAAATTTCCCAAAAAACTATCCAGACAAAATAGTTATAAAAACCTGAAAGAGTAAGAAATATCCATATGATGTATTACTATGAAAGCTACTTACGTGATCTTTCATAAGTATATCAAATTCAATTGAATCAAAACAAACCCCTACAAACTTATGTGTTAAGAATATTAGTAGGATACATTTAGCAATTTCATGAACCTATTTTCCCAATCAGTACAGCTAGTCTAAAACCAAGTCATCATATTCTTGGTATTCAGACTCACTGACGTTTATAACACGCTCGACCGGGTATTCCTTTCGAATGTTAGACAGTTATCCTTTGTAACGACGTAAAGCGCCCCCGTGGTCCAGTAAAGTCATTAGATTGGAAATGGCTACCGTTTGTTGTGAAATACAGCTTTCCAGGACGTATACTACTGCTTTCTGATAGCTCTTTGTAGCAATATGATGGTTTTCAAATAAGATTCAGCAAATAACAGTCAAAGATATTCATAGTTTTATTTTTAAAACAAATAATAAACAAAGAAAGCGGTTTCAAAAGACTGGTACGGTATACCATTAGTTAAAGCCAAGGTATCTAAACAATCGTTAAACTATTAAAACGGGCGTGAAAAGAAAACGTCAATACTCTTAATGGATGTCGATGAAAACTCTTTGAATGCGTGTAATGTACAAAAGTATGCATTAACCATGCAGTTTTTCCATGTAAAATATGTTGTTCTGAATCCGGTGACGGTTCAAACTCTTTCAAACATGGCTTGGGAAAGGGTATTTTCTTTATGAAACCTTACCTAAGTTATGTAAAAGAACTTAGGGCTCCAAGTTACGCTATCACGATTAAAACACAAATAAAACTTATTTTGACAAAAACAGGGGCAGTTGGAATTCCAACATAGAATATAGGTTTCTTACATCGAGGTAACCAACCACCATGCGCCCAAAGTCACGGGCTGAACTTAGTAAAACAAAAACCACCAACCAATCTAGAAAAAAAATAAAATACATGCGGACGCAATAAAATAGTCGCGATTGTACCGAGTAACATCGATAAACAATTGTCGGGCGAAGGAGGTTTTATTCAGTATTTGGCTACAGCAGCCATGTTTATTGGTAGTAAAGTGAGGCCGTTCCTTGATATTGCCTTGACATGGCAGTCTCGTGGAATCCTGCCAAAGTTCGATGGACTATTTGGATATTACTTGGGTTTCATGGTATATTTTGAGTGATTGGTTGGATGGGATAGTATGGAACATGGTTTTTTCTTGACTGTCGAGTAGATTTATGAAAGTATTTGGATGGTATTTTTCTTTTTACGTTATTTGAAACTTACGAAGGTATATTGATTCGAAAGCTCATAAGCTCATTTTACATATTGTGGTTTTTATAGTCACGTTGCAAGCTCCCTAACTCTTTGATTTTAAGACTATTTACTATAATTCAGTTGTCTAGTACTCATAATACAAGCTCTGCTTAGTTTGAAACTAGATGGCGTTGAATGAAGTCGTTGATTTATATACCTAATATAATGTAATAATATAATACTGTCAGACAACAAAAACCTACATTTACAACTCCCTTTCCAGGCACTAGTAGCTCGCATCCAAAAAGAACGTGATGCGTCTCTAGCAGACGCAGCCAGTGCTAGGGAGCGCGCTGAGGCGGCGGCCGCGGCGGCGAACAGGGCCGCGAGGGACCGCGACAGTGCTGCCACTGAGCTCGACGTGTTGCGCGAGCGGTGGGAGAAGGCACATCAACAGCACCAGAAATTAACGGTGAGGGAGGAATGGAGTGATTTTTTTGGGAGCAAATGTAGTTTTAAATTAAAATGTTTGCAGTTATAGATATTGCATATTAAAGAGAAAAAATGGTGCTTACTGCTGAAGGAAAAAAATGAGATAGGAAGTTACATTTAATGCAACAAAAGAGCTTGGAAAGTGTCTTGTATGTCATTATTTCGCTGTGTCCACCAATCATCAAAAGATGAAGTGACATACCAATTTACTGATTTTCATAAATTGTTTTCAGATGGAACGAGATGACGCCCTAACAGAATTGGAAATAATGAAAGAGAAACTCGACAAGGCCCTCTACTCCACGCAAAAGACCATCGAGGAGAAGGAGACTGCGCACAAAGAATACGAAAAAATGCTCGAAAAGTATGATAGGTACATTTTGTTCTAAATGTCGTCTTGTGTTGGTGGCGATGTCTGTGCTAGTACATAGGAAACTGTATCTTAAAAATACGTGCCATAAGTACACTTTTCTCATTTCAGATCTCAAAACGAAATCTACAGGCTGCAGAACAAGATAGACATACTAGAAGCAGATAAAGACCGCATTGAATTGGAGTTCGAAAAGCAGGCCCATCTGGCGACCAAGTCGAGGGAAGATCAACGCAAGCTACAGGACGAACTGTCGAGACTACAAGAAATGTATGATAGGGCATCACTCCAACTCGGTAGGACTAAGGAACAGGAAGAAAAGGCCAAGGAAGATATGGATAGGTTAAGTGTTGACATCGAAATGGTTCGAGAGCGGTACGAGAAGGGCCAGATAGAACTGCGAAGACTCCAGGCTGAGAAGGAAAAGTTAATTGCAGATGGCGAGCGATTGCAATTCGAGTACGACCGGGCTATGACACAGTGCGGAAAAGCGCAGGCATCTAACGAAAAAACGCAAGAAGAAATGGCTAGAGTGCAAATAGAACTAGAAAAAATGTACGACAAACACGACAAAGCGTCAGCCGAATTGAGAAGAGTGCAAGCCGAACTGGATAAGGTAAAACAGGACGCCAGCGGGGCCAGGGAAGAGGCCGAGCGATATGCAGCCCGCTACGGCAAGTACCACGACACGAAGGAGGAACACGAGCGGACTAAGCTGGAGGTGGAACGACTTCGCACGCGCTTAGAGAAGACCACCATCGACCTGGAGCGAGCGCGCAAGGCAGAGGAGGAGGTTCTCCGTCTACGATCGGAGCTCGAACGCGTTGAGGCCGTCCGAGGTAAATACCAATTCGAACAGGACAAGTGGACTAACGAACTGAACAGAATGCAGGCGGAGCTCGACAAACAACGCGAGCGGTACGAGTCCTCGCAGGGCGACGTACAGCGGCTGCAGGCTGAGAAAGAACAAGCGGAGACCAAACTACACGAGATGAACATACAACTGGAGCTATCGAAGAGCGAGGTGTCCAAGCTGAGTGCAGCGTTAGAGAAGCAGCGAACAGACCTAGAACGCGCTCATATTGAGTGCGAGAAGTTCAGAGACAGGTGCGAGAAACTGAAACTACGGTCCGAACAGCTAGACAAGGATAACGAACGACTCAAGGGAGAACTGCAACAGATTGAGAGGATGAAGCTACAAGCAGTTGCTGGAGACAAGGCCAGGACCGAAGACAGGCTTGAAATCGAACGTCTGCGGGACAAACTTGAGAAAGCTATACAGGCTCGGGACGCCACGGAAATGGAGGCCGGGCGCCTGGCGAAGGAGCTTGAGAAGTCACAGATGCATCTCGCTAAATATCAGGAAACGAACGAGACAACGCGAGTCGAATACGAGAGGATGACGAACGAACTGGGTCGCATGCACGAGCGTCTCGAACGAACGATCCTAGAGATGAGACAGATGGAGCAAGAGCGAGACGCCTTGAGAGCCGAGATACAGAACACGAGGCGCAACGTGGAACAACAACAGAGAACGTTAGACCACCGCACGCAGGAGACTCTCGTCAAACTCCAACAAGAACTCGCGCAGTCTGTTCGCGACAGAGAAAAGATGGCGTCCATTTTAGAACAGAGGGACAAACAGGCAGACGCCATAGAGAAACAAATAGTCAAACTGGAAGCTGACACGAAACAGCTGACAATCGAGCGCGACCAACTAGTCGCACAACTAGAAAAATCGCAAGACATGCTCGTAAACTTCCAGCGAGAACTAAACGCATCGGAAGCCGAACTACAGAAACAACGCGAAGAAGTCAGACGAGTGAAGGAAGAGCAAAGAAAGATGGCACAAGACAGCGGTGGCGCCAAAAACGTGATCGAAAGCCGAGACCGCGAGATCGCTAAACTGCAACAACAAGTGCAAGCGGTGACTAAAGAGAAAGATTCTATAAGACAGCGAGCTGAAAAGGCTGAGAAAGATGCGCAGAGAGTCGGAGAGATAGATAAATGGAGGGCGGCTGTTGAGCAGGAGAAGTCTAAAGCTATAGCTGCGGAACGTGCGTTGGCGGAGTGTCAGCAGCGGCTGCAGAACGCGGACAAGCAGCTGGCCGCGCTGCAGACAGCGGCTGCGGGGCGCGGCGGCGACGCGCTGGCGGCCGCGCAGGCCGAGGCGCGCGCGCACGCCACCGAGCGCGAGCGTGCGCAGGCGCAGCTCGAGATGCTCGTCGCAGAGCTGCAGAACACGCAGGTCAGTTGGAGGATCCCCGGCCTTACACCACAAGGACACACAGTTTCTATTACTTATGTAATTTGTAAATTGGTTTTCGATTGCGTTGTTGCGAATTTTGATGTAGTTATATACGTCCACTTGTCTATTGAGGTCTTTGTTTTCTTAAATAGCGTCCACTTTTGTACCGTATTTAAAAGTATATATAAGTTATCTAAAGTACGAGAACCCACAACGATAGATGAATCGTTGTGGATTTTAAAACTTTGAAAGTTTGAGTGAAACCATATATCTGAATTAGTGATGAAATTAATTTTTCAAACGGTCCTGTCGCTTTACTACAGCTAAAAGTCCCAAACACTACATGAGAGTTTACGGCGACTTAAATCTGATGCACGCTTCAGCACCGTAAAAATCCGCTGACGTGACCAAAGTTGTACTTAGCAATGAACTTCATACATTTTGTATGAACTTAAAACGGTCTTAAAAGTTTCCGTGCTCTACTGCATCTAAAATTCGGACTTGACGATTTATTTATTTAATCAGTAACTGTATAAAAGTTAACAATTAATAAGAGAAAGAACTAGTTCTGTGATTTACATTATTAAATTCTATATTTTTGATAACGCCCTCTTCTTTTAAGACAAAAAAGCGGCCGTGTCAAAAAATATACAAAATTTATAAGTTTCCCAACTGACCATAGTATAAAGGCAAAATAGCGGCCGTGTCAAAATATTTCTAAAATTGACGAGTTCCCCAACTGACCATAGTGTTAGACCAACTTACAGTAGACAAGTGGACGTAATCCCAATAATTCTCACGAAATGAAACTGTGTTCACCCGCAAGGTGCGCTGGCCGCTTCGTTCACTGCACCGGTGTCAAGTAGATCGTATTACTTTCAACGTACGAGTGTTCATGTTTTTGTTTGATCATCGCCGGTCGCCATTGTTGTTGTATAGTCTAGCATGTCACCCAAGGCCCGCTGGGCATCCTCCAACCCCTCATAATTCGTTGTTTTTATTTCTTTCATCATCAGTGTTATATGATACCATCGGAATGTAATCGTGAAAGCAAGTTGCACCATACATTATCGTGCACTCACAGGCAATGTCGGGTGCAATATTGCAATAAAGCTTCATGTTTATAAAGTGTTAATTTTATTCGTCTTTTTTCAGCTATTGTACTGTGTATATTTGCAATTTTTCATTGTTCGTTTATACCGAAAGTATATTTTAATCTTTATGACTATAACAAAAATTGGCTAAAATATATTTTGCAGAGTTATTTGTAATAAAGTTTCGCTTGTAATTGTATGGATATTTGTTGAGCTTAAGGCTTATGTCATGTACAGCGTCCATTTAATCGCGTTTTGTTCCTTAACATTGTTTTTTTGGGGTAACAGCTCGATCTTCGAGAAGCGAACAAGAAGCTGGCGAGTGCGGGCGCTCAAAACGCGAAAGCTGGGGAAGACACAGCCCAAGCTAAGAAGCAACTGCAAGACGAATTCAAGAAGCTGGACGATGCGAGGAGACAGTTCGAAGAGCAGAGGAGAGTGGTGGAGAACAAGCGGAAAGAGGTGGAAGAGAAGGAGAAGGCACTCGCGGAGTTAGACCGACAGTTGAAGAAGAGGAAAGAGCAAATGGACCAAATGGAAGCATCTTTGAGGAAGGTGGGTTGAGAGGACTGTACTGTCATAATAACTTGAATTTTAACAATTTTTGACGAAAAGTGCGTTCAAGTGTTTTATTACCTTTTTTACATCTATGGCATAATACGCATTGATAGATAAGCTAGAATTAAAGACCTTGATAATCCGTATTACTAGTTTGTTAGATGCAAACGTCCTTATTCCTGTTTTTTTGAGAGTTCCCAGTCAATAGTGTAAAGTATTTATTGTTGATACTTTCTTGACTATTGCTGAAGACACGGATGAAGTGCAACTTTGTTCGAGCATACAACCACTACCCAAAGTTGGGTCCTTGGCTGTATAAAATAAGACAATCAACTTTCAGCAAGAAATTTAACAATAACCAATATTAAACCTTAACTTTCACTATTCAGCTCAAAATCCCTTACCCCCGAGCATAAAGCCATAAACTCAAGCAAAAATAACTCTCCAGGTCGCAAGCTATCAGACTCCTACTGTAACCGATACTAAACCTTAACTCTTACCCCATTAAGCTCAATTTCCCTTACCTCTACCCCTCTAGGCCGGCGGCAGCGCAGCAGCAGTAACAGACCTGAACCGCAAGCTATCAGACTCGCAGAAGGACGCGGAGCAGTTGAAGCAACAGCTCGACACCACCAAGGAGGAGGCTCAGCGACTGACGGCCGAGACCGAGCGCCTGCTGCAGCTCGTGCAGATGTCGCAGGAGGAACAGGCGCAGAAGGAGAAGCAGATCATGGAACTGCAGCAGTGAGTTATTATTTCTTTATTAATTAAAAATCAAACCTTAAAAACTAAACAATTTCCCACAAACCTTAGTAAAGGTATGACTGTGGGTTACGATCGCTCGTATACAATTCAAAATGCCACTCTCCGTAGACTTCTACTATTCCAGGATTCTTTACGGGATCCATTGGCATTATTGATTTGATTGATAGCAATGAGTAGTCAACCTCTTTCAGGGCCCATAAAAGTAGAGTGGAATTAAGTGTAACTTCTACTTTAGGACCCATAATTTAAATGGCTTACCGAGTGCCCCGAGTGGTATTGAGTATTTTCCCTGATTTGGGGATTTAAAAAACTACTTAATTAGTCCGTCAGATTGATTTCCAAAAAAAAATATTAGATTTCTTTTCATGTCAAATGCTCAATTACCACTGAACACCTTGCTCTCAGTATCCCCATAAACCCAACCATCAAGGTCCGAAGTCAATTGAAAATAAATTTTACAAGAGTTAGCGCCGATCGAACAACTCTAATGCACGAAAATGACCACACTTAGATTCGTCATTTCCATACATATGAGCGATTCGAATTATCGTTCAATAACGCCTTCTCTATAAGTCAGCTCTTTCTAACATTCACAGCCTTTTCAATAAAAAAATCACCTTTTTTTGGCTTCAAATCCAGATTTTTCCAAATTTCTAACACAGATAAATTCTATTTTTCCAGGTCTATAAGGAATCTTCAAGCCAAACTGAAAAGTCAGCAACAAGCACAAGCACAAAGAGAAGAGGTATGTTTTAATATATGTCATATTAAAGAAACAAATACTGAATTACGATCAATTTGATATCAAATATAGTGGGAGACCTTTGCCCAGTAGTGGGATCGCACAGGCTGATCTATATGATATGAATATCGGAGTTCATAATGATATCACTACCGAAATATATGTCAAAGAAGATTTTAATACAGAATTAAATGATACTAAAATTGCATGTAATTGTTCTAAATCTTCATTCTGGAACTAAGACACAGTTACTAACATTGTCTTCATTATGTTCAAGCTTACTAACTATAACATTATGAGCAGAGTTATGAGCATGTATTACTAAAACATAATATACTAATATAATACCAGAATTGAATTTTAGAGATCAACGTCAAGTTGTGACCAAAAAATTTTAACTTAAGAGAAATGTTCTACTAAATCTGAATACTAATCTGTTTGTGAATCTGTTCATATAATCCTCGCAAATTGCAAACAATCTTAGCCGACCTTTTTGTAACGTCAATTATTAACAGTACGCTTCTATTGCAATCCAATTTGCATCATAAGTCAGGATGACGTCACTTGGTATGACAAGGTTCTTGCAATTCGTGAGGATTATAAGCTGTTGTGTTACTAACCCATGTACTAACAACAAACGTTTCTTTCCACGCAGGCCGGACCCGCTGGCTTCCTCAAAAGCTTTTTCTAAGTTAGTCCTTCGCACCAAGACTGTCGTTCATTTATTTGCTCTTTTCATTTGAACATTTTTCTTTAACTGTCGTACTAATACCTGCGACGCCCATCCCACATCTTTCAGTAACGATATCACATATAAGCTTTACCAACGCAATTTCGTATTAAGTCATGTTATCGATATTTGTATTGAATATTTATAACAAAGTGTTCAGATAATAATATTGATATCTCTTATTGTCCCGACGCGGCGAGTCTCCTCGCTCGTACATTGTAACTGCACACAATAACGATAATTATTAGTTTAGCGATAATTTAAGTGATGTTTAAAAACAAATAAATAATCGTGTTCAGTGGGAATTATTTTTTAAGTAATAAAAAATACAATATTGTAAACTGTTAAGTAAACATGTATCTAGATAGATCGAGTAAGTTGTCCACTAGTCGATGTTACCCAGCTTTCAATCTTGTTATGCGAAATATCAATTATCTATAAATAAAAGATAATCTATGTTGACCTTTCTCGAGTTATTTTTGGGTTAATATTGTTGAAGATGATTCTGTTATTCAAGTAAAGATTATTGTTTTGTTTTATTTGATTTTGTTTATTTTATTTTGTTGTTTCGACCCCGCACGGTAGGATCTGACGCGCGCGAGACAGAGCGAGCTAGCGGCCATGCGGGAGCTAGATACCGCACTCACACGTAAAGACTTGCTCAAAGCCAAGTTGGAGGAGAGCAGGATGAAAGTCATCAACCTAGAGATAGAACTAAATCACTCATCTCTCTTGTTGTCCGAAGTGTTGAAGGTGACTGACGGGAATGATACGAACGTCATTAAGAGAAGTAAGAGCTTTTTCGAATTGCAAAAGAGTGGTAAGGTAGTGGGTAGGCTTGACAAATGCAGATTTAGTAGAAGCGACAACGACTTAGACTTGATGCACTGTAGAGACAAGCGGGAACCTAACGTGAGTAAGTTGATGAGGAAAGTTTCCGACTTGACGAAGGAAATGGGGATAAAGAATTCGAAAATAATTGAACAGCAAAGATGTATATCGATACTAGAAGAGGCTTTAAGAGAGAATAATAATATCGCTGAGTTTGAGCAGTTACTTGCAGTGGTCAGAAGCAAAGACGAAAGGATTGATCAGTTGGAAAAGATAGTCAATAACAAAACTGGGACGAATACTAGTGATTGTAAAGATAAGAGGATATTGGAACTAGAGAATGCTTTAAAAGAATCGTTTTTGATAGCCGCGGAAAGAGAGAAAGTATTTTATGAGGAAGAACAGAGAAGAATTGAAACGTTAAGAAGGGTATGTATTGATTTTACTGTTGATCTTATTTTATCAACTCTTACTATTTATAATACCCATATTTTTTATGTTGTCAAATGCTGTGATAGCCCACCGGCAAGACCGTAGGGCTGCTATTTAAAATGTCTCTGGTTCGATCCCAAGGCACCAATTTGTCGATGTTACGTGCGTTCTGTAAATAAATATCACAGCTTCCATGTTTCGGAAGGCATGTAATAATGTTAGCCTTGCGCTTGATTACTCTCCGGTTGTGTCTGATTACCGTCTCACTAGACTATCAGAGTGCAGAATACAGAGTGTACCTGTATTTGCTCACACATTTGTACACTATAATAATATTCTGCGCAGTTGGCTGGTCGACCTTCCGACACTAGCCGTTGTGGCCAATAGCAAGCAGTCAAGGACATAAAAGTTTTAGATGTTATTTAATTTAAAACCAGACCATTTTCAACCGACTTCAAAAACGACAAGGTTTTTTCAATTCAACCGTATATAAACTTTCTTTTTACTTACTTTATTTAGATGGGTAAAATGGAGCAACGCATACGCTCACTTCAGAACGCGTCAGCTTTAAGCTGCGAGACGTGCTCGGCGGTACTGAAGCGGCTCAAACAGCTCGAGGACCAGCTCAGCCACTGCCGGGCCGACAGGGAACATGTGCTGCGACAGCTGGCTCACATCGTGTGAGTGTAATGCTAACAATCCTTCATCATCATCATTCCCCTGCCCTTCTCCCAATTATTATTTGGGGTCGGCGCAGAATGTCTTTAATCATGCTGCTTAAGTTTTGGCTGAATTTTACGGCCGGCCGCCTGCCTGACACCAACCCTCCTTGGGAATGCTGTTGCTGGTGGTTTACTCCCCACCAGGAGGTTGACCCGAGGTGCTAGGTGGTATGCATCGTAGTTTCCCTTAGTCGCCTCTTACGCCACCCATTGGTCGATACGGGTCAGCCCTATTCGCACCGGGAACTGTACGGTAGTCATCATCATTCCCCTGCCCTTATGCCAATTTTTACTTGGGATAACATGTCTTCTTCTTCCAAACATTTTTATCTGACGTCATCTCGCAAGCAACACCCTTTGCATAGATGTCAAATGTATCACTTTTTACCCGACTATGGCAAAGAGGTGTAAGTTAACTAACATCCCTTATAGCTCACTGTCAAAAGTATCACTTTTTTCTAACTAAGGCGAATCGAAAAGGAGGGTTATGATTTTGACCTGTTTGTGAGTACGTAAGAAGCTGTGATAGCCTAGTGGTAACACCGTAGGACTGCCAAGTCAAAGGTCTCAAGCTCGATCCTCACGGCGCGCCCCGACTTTTTGAATGTTGTGTGCGTTTTAGAAATAAATATCACAGCTTCCGTGCTTCGGAAGGCATGTAAAAATCTGGGCCCTGCACCTGATCTGTTAGAGATTAAAGGATAATGTTTTTTCCTTTTCAGACAAGATGTGTTGGAAGGTTTTATCAGTGAGAAGGATGCTCAGATAGCTGAGCTCGAAGTGAAAGGGGTGCTAGACGAGAGCGAGACCAACAGATGTGGCGTGCTGAAGACGGAGCGGGATAGACTACTCAATAGGCTAAAGATAGAGGTATGTATTTGTTTTAAGATTATTATATGCTCTTGAAAACAGGATTCTTAAGCTCCAGTCGTGAGGCTAGAACAAACCTCAACCTTTGTTAAGTAAAGTTAGGTGTTTAGTGTTCATAGTATTAATTTAAAATTATTTGAATTTAGATTTAATAATTATATAATTATTTTAAAGGATTTTATGAGTACTTATGAAGTCATAGAATTAATTGAAGTTGATCTACGACTTTTCTTTACCATTATTTGCATTTAATTCACAAAATCACCCCTATCTTGCAATAAGCTCATTTTTATGAAATCACCCCTTATTGGAACAAATATGATTTCCATATATTTGAAACCGACACACAAATTCCACTGATTTTTCAATCTTATTTAATCTTATTTTAAATGCTTTCATTCCACCTGTATCTCACCAACTCCCTCTTCATCTTCTAGAACGAGCGCATCCTCTTGCTGTCAGCCAGCAGTCCGCAGCCACCAGCCAGCACCAGCTCTCTCCCCATAGACCTGACGCTGACCGACGGCCTCCTGCAAGTCTACGACCACAATGTAATTGTTTGGGTATACATCACTACTATTCAGGACTTGAGTGGACTTGCATGGACTAATGGAGGTTTGACTATTTGACCTTTTTTTTTACCTGGCTTAGTAAAAAAAAGAAAAAGAAATTAGGGATGGCATTATCTACAGGCTTACTGATGTGCCAGTCTATGAAGGGAGTACAGAGGTATAGGTTTGACTATTTGGCCTTTTTCTTTAAACAGACTTAATCAAAAATAAAAAAGATAGGGATGGTATTACCTATAGGCTTACCGATGTACTTTTAGTAAATGAATGGAGTACAGAGGTATAGGTTTAACTATTTGACCTTTTTTCTTAAACTGGCTTACTAAAAGTCTTAAGGAAGGCATGACCTTTTTTTAAACTGGATTTCTAAAGAACTTTTAGGGATGGTATTACCTACAGGCTTACTGATGTTCTGTTAGTATTCACTAATAGTACATAATTCATTCGAATCCGGCTAAATGGATTTGTTTCCACGCCAAGAATTATTAAAAAAATACTGGTGTACGATGGTATTACGTTACTCAGATGACAATGGAATTAATTGAATGATACTCAACCATACTTAAAGTATACTGTGGTACTATTACACCCAGAATCATTTGGAACAATAAAATGGCATCCGTAGATGGTTTTTCGAATGTTCGACCTTGCCAAAAGTATTGCATACCCAAGCTTCTTAAAGAATTACCCGGTTTTAAAATGTTAATGACAATTTTTTATCAGTCTTATCAGAATTACTTACCAGTATAGCCATTGCCAGAAATTAATTTATGGAACGACAGATTATACACAAAAAAATCTTTTTAATACTTTTTCTTAGAATCACAATTTTTCAGACTCCTATTGAAATAGATTATCTACACTTTTAAAACATAAGTCCCTACCGATAACTTTATGAATATCTTTGAGATCACTTTACAATTAGATTTCTGCATGGTTTTCCTCATTAAGCTTTACTAACTAATATAATTCGAGAAAAGGCTTAATGTACTTAAAGACTTGTATTATGCGTCCATCTTTTTAATGACAAGATAACAACGTTTTTCGAAAAAAAACTCGGTATTTTACCGCTTCCTTGCTTGGAAACAAACTTCTTTCTTAACGATTCCAATAGTCCATTTTGAAAAAAGAAATTGGATCATCATTCCCTGCCCTTATCCCAATTATTATTTGGGGTCGGCGCAGCATGCCTTCTTCTTCCACACGAAAAAAGAATTTGGATCTTCCACTCAAATTTTGATAAACTCACGATGGTGGAGTAAATTTTTCGGATATTTGGAGTCTTCATGATAGTTGTTTTTCCTGTATTGAAACTGTATTTAAAATACCAACGGTATTTTTCGTAACATGTTGTCCAACACTCGGTTGAAATATTTGTGGATCAAAACCATTCCTTTTACCTTGTACTATGAGTTCATAAAGAAGGACTAATGCCATTGTGGAAGCGAGATAGCGACGTAACGTAACTGCACCGAGTGGTCACCACGCTATTACCACTGGATGCGACGTGTCGCGGATTCGATCCCCGCGTAGGACAAGAATTTGTACGATCCACAAATACTTGTTCTGAGTCTGGGTGTGTTTGTGCATGTGAATTGAATGTCTGTAAAGCCTCCCGCGATACAAGGATTAAATACGTTAGTGTCATTACGCTCCTACAATAGCAACAGTTATCTTTTAAGAACTTATAGTAAAGGTATTAATTGTTCGACAGATATGCTTACCGCCTATGCAATGTTCACCCTTTTTATAAAATCTTATGCTTGAGAAATTTTTGCGAAAAGCCAAATATTAACAACATGGAATTTAAAATTGAGAATTTGAATCAAGTAAAGATTGCTCAATTTACTAAATACTAGTAAAATAATTATAGGATTGTGTGCCTGTGTCTAACAGATATTTCATGGTTTGGAAAGTTTGAAATTTTGAGTTATTGATGGGATTCACTCAGTGCATTTACTATGAGCTCTTATAGCTAGACTATTGTCATTGTGGAAGAGAGATAACGCTATCCAGAGTATATCGCTTCGTCTCTCTCTCACTAACACAACAGGCCTTATAGAGCTCATAATAGTCACTATAATATAAATGGGAAGGAAATTTACTCACGAATTGAAACATCGAAGGATTTAAAATAAATAAAAATGCATTTCTTAGTGTATTAAAGAGTTCTTATACACTTAATTACAAGCAAATTATTTACATTAGTAAGTACATCGATATAGATTATAAATATAGCACGTTAGGGAAATCTTTAAAAGCCAATATATTTTTGTTTTTCAATATATTTTTCAGCATTTCCAACTCTTTATCTCGATATTCCTAGGAATTTAACAATTTGCTTGATTTTGAACTATACAGAGATTGATTTTAAGTCTATTTTAGATAATACTCTTCAAACTATTCTGCTATGACAGAATCTTAAAACACTTTCCAATTGAAATTCAACTTTGATTTCATAAAAAAAAGGTTACTTTTACAATTTATCTATTCCCTTCTCTTGAACTATAAACTTTTAACAAAATTCAACCAAAATTCTATAGCTATTAGGTCTATTCTCAGTTATACTATTTCCTACCTGATAACTCTTCCCTTTCCAATTGCCTTTTAAAGGGTAAACAAAATTCAACTGAAAATCTAATAGCTATTAGGTCTATTTTCAATTACACATGAGATATATTTTTAATTTATCTATTCTCTCCACTGGAACTATAAAGTTTAAACAAAATTCAACCGAAATCTTGTGGCTATTAGATCTATTTTCAATTACACATGATATATATTTCTTACCTAAAAGTTTAAACAAAATTCAACCAAGATCCTATAGCCATTAATTCGATTTTTAATTATACTATTTCCTACCTAATAACTCTTCCCTCTCCAAATGCCCTTTAAAGTTAAAACAAAATTCAACCAAGATCCTATAGTCATTAAGTCTATTTTTAGTTACACTATTATCTAAATAACATGTTCGAATGACCGCAGGAGGAGGACATCCCGGCCACAGTGCTCTAACGCCAAAGCAGCTAAGTCAAAACGTAACTGTTTGAGGCCCTAGCCTAATCACCGCACTAGTCACCCATCACCGCTACCTTACCAACTCATCATCGCTTATCACTCCAGCATTCTGCCAACAACAAAACGCCCTTGCGCTTTCAACTCCAAAAAAAAAGTAAAAAAAAAAATTCAAACCGAATTTACCATAAACCAAAGATTCTATACAATGTTATATTACTTATTTATTTATAAGTTTCTGTTTTCTGTAAATAAAATTTCGTTTTTTTGTTTTTTTTTCTTGTGTTTTATTTTCGGTTGTCACGTCCGTGATTTGATAGTGAGAAATTATTTTTTTATCTCAATGAAGGAACCAATGATTTATATGAACGTCTTTGTAACGACACTTGTTATTGTAACTTAGAGCAATAATTACCGATATTATAGTTGAACCATCGATGTCTATTTTTAACTTTACTCTAGTCAAATCTATCAATGTTCTAATGCTTTAACATACAAATATATTACTTATATGTATATATTGTTTGCGACGCGTTAAAAATGATTAACAAAAGTATTTATCTAACTGTAAACTCACTATTTGGTGTCTATTACAACTAAATTTCTTATTTTCTAAAGACAATATAAAAGAGGTCTTACTCGAAAAATCTTGATGTAAAGTTCGTTTTAACGCGTCGTAAAAAATAAAATAGTAGTTAATTATAATACTTTCACCTTGACAAAGGATTTTGGACTCTATCTTCCTGAATCTCTCTACATTAGGCATCTGTTTAGATTGTTACTTTAAAATTAGTAGACACTGATATTAAATTAGTGATTGTTTTGCAACAAGTCGCTAGCAGACGATAATAACTTCTACATATCATGCACAAAGTATATGGAAGAGTAAATATTACATTCAAAGCTGACAGTCTGCATATCATTACGGTTTAAATGTAGCTTCTTACTCATTAATCATAACCCCTTAGGAATCGGTGTGCGAGATATTTTCGTGAGACAAGAAGCTTGTACAATGTCGAAAAAGCACTGCCTTACATTCTAAGTAAAATAAAGAATATTTTTTGTTAAGCAAAAGCCTCGTTTGCGCGCGGAAAGAGTCCGGGACGTCCGCTCTTTTCGACTGATAGCGATAGAATGAGAAACCGCGGGAAAGTAAACGTCGACCTTCCGTAATGGCAGCTACGAACTACCCTCGTCCTCGAGACGATACGATACTTACGTGTTTTGAGCTTTTTATAAATATTACATTATACAAGAAACAGTATTGTATTTGTGATAATAATAGTACCGGTGTCTACGAAATCCAATTTGTGAAATATATTTTTAAATTCCACACGTTGTTACTTATCTTCTATATATATAATTACAGATATAAAAAAAATAATTTGTACAACTAGTTAAGTATTTAAGCCATTTAAGCTTATTGCTGTTTTAAGCAATTGTTTTTTAATGATAAAAGGTCCCATTTTCATAAATTGGATTGTCGCTCCTGATTTGAATGAAACATCGAAAAATAATACGCATATTTTTCTCGATAATAATATAAACTTCAATAAGGGACATTGGTCAACTGTTTTGTTTGGAATTGTAACTCGAACTTGTTTAGTGTTAAGTGCATCAGATGACCTATATATTGATAGTCTACCTTCGTTATGTCCAATGTCCTTTAGGGTATAGGCTGATCCTTCTTCTATCTCCCACTAATTTATATAAAATGTTATATTATTTAATCACAAATCATAGAGTGTTGGCAAATTCTAAGGCTTCTATACACGGTCGCTGAATGTAGTTTGTATATGTACGGTAGGCGGGATGTATAGCAGAGCTGCGTCGCGCGAGGGCCGTCACTCCGCGCCACTTGGCCACTTGCCCCTTCAAGTGTCACTCGTCCCAGTGCCAGTGTTCCTATTCCTTCCGCGACACTCCGCCCGGCGCGCCGCAGCCGAGCGACTTAACCTTTTGTATTGATCAAGTGTGTAGTTGAATTGTATGGTTACAAGTCACAATAATTATTATGATATTAAAGTAAATGATATTAGTTACTTGTTACATAATATAATGGTATATAAATAAACAGTGGGTCGTATTGTTTCACAAGTTGTATTGACCGAAATTATGCTGAAATTAAAAAAATACATGTTCTTTGAAAATATAATATCTTCATATACGGAACGGTATTGTTTGTTTTCTTTACTTTTAAACTACACCTAGCCCTCCTTCCCTTTTTTACCTTCAACTTTTCGAATTCCTTGTTCAGGTGATATACAATCTATTTATAAGTAAGTATCTAAGCAACCTAAGTATAGGAGCACACTGGCCTAACTAAGCTCAATAATAATACAAAAAATCTTGGCCGACAACTGAAAGTGTAATGAGATTGAAGCCGCAGTCATGTCATGTTGCCGCCGAAACTTCTTTTATAACAAATGACTAGCGTAAACCATTTTACTATTTAAAATTTCTATACACTCAAAACTTATTCGAAATCTAGGTGATAAAATAAATAAAAAAAACATCTTGCTACAAATTGGCGTCAGTTACTTTAAGTGACCGAATGTATGATTAACTAAGTAACTTACCTAAGTTTAGATGAAAATGAACCGTGTGTTCTTGATTGAAATTCGCTTGTACAAACTTTCGCTAAAAAGGAAAGGTCTCTCACGTAAAAAATACCAATTTATCATATAACCATTTAGCAGCGACATCTAGCGGCCACAAGTCAATTTGATGTGAATTGAATTTGTCTACTCGACGCTAGATGGCAGTAAAGGGTGTGAAGTGGTGAGCTAAACTTTTATTTTTCGAATCTGATGTTCTGATAACTTTAAAATTTCTTTGAGTGATTTAAATTTGAATCTTGAATAGTAAATGAAAAAATATGATTTTAAACACTCTCAAACCGAAGCGGCTGACTCGTAAACTGGAAATGCCTTTACTTTGATGAACTTTTCTTCGATAAAAATAAGTTGATACATGGTGCTACGTTGTTTAGCGAAATTGAAATAATTTTATCTAGGAAAGTAATTGTCACTAAGAAACAAATTTGGTCCTCGCTATATTCATAAATGTGGACCAATTTAATAAAGTTTAATGACATATTTGTATAGAAAGTTCAATATCTGGATTATCTTCAAAGTGGATTGGACCTGGACATTCAGACGAATCCTAAAGATATGTCATAATTACAAAATTTTGTAAGTATGGATGGATGGATGTTCGTATGGTAAATTACGTTTAAATTTGGTATGGAGTTAACTGATTACCTGGACACATAAACTACTTCGTGACCGATCCCGACTATTCTTTTTCAGCTATAACCGAAATTCGCGCGGGCAAAGAATCGGACAACAGTAAGAAAGAATACGCTAAGTATATGAAAGTTATGATACTAATGCATGTATCAAAGACCAAACTACACTACGCGTTAACGAACCCCTGTCTCCAAGGTAGTCCAACTATACAGGGTGTACCATCTTATAATTTATAAGTTTTGGGATTTTTATACTCCTACCTGAACATACTTACATCTAAGTGGCCTGTATCTCTAGACATCGCCAATACTTGATCAGTTACGTCTTCAAACTTCAAATAATTATTGCGATCATGAGTAAAAACATGGGATGTTAAAAAAATCGGCCAAGTGCGAGTCGGACTCGATTATCATCTATAGAAAATCGCGAACAAAGCTCTTGTTTAAAAACCTTTTACATAGGTACATGATACCCTGTTAGGGCGCAGCAACAATTTATACTGTGTATAAGCCGATTTTAGCCAAGTAACTCACTAACTATACCTACCTACATCTACACTAATATTATAAAGAGGAAAACTTTGTTTGTTTGTAATGAATAGGCTCAAAAACTACTGGACCGATTTTAAAAATTCTTTCACCATTTGAAAGCTACATTATCCACGAGTAACATAGACTATATTTTATTTTGGAAAAAAAAAATAGGGTTCCGTAAGATATTTGGATTTTTCGGACACAAACTGAAAAAAATCAACCAAAGTAACCAAATATACACGCGGGCAAAGCCGCGAGCGGACAGCTAGTGTTAATATAATTCGGCCACCTAACTACACTATATACAGGGGGGTTCGTGCACAGCTGTGACCGTCGGAAGTGTGAGCGGAAGCAGGTGCACGCCGGTTCCGCTAGTACTGCACCAGTGCACATTCAAACAACATAATACAGAAATATAAACCACCCTTATGTCTATAGCAATAAGAGTCATTTTCCTTTGCCTGGAATATGGTGTGATGTTTTATAGTATAACTCAAAATCGCTCTTGTGATTATAGACGTAAAGTTGATTTTCGTTTGCAGTAAAGGTAATATCAAACTTCTTTAAATCGCTCGCTTAATATTACTCTTATGTGTATGAATTTAAGAGTCATTTTCATATGTCGTGGATATTAAAGTAACTTTGTTAAGTGCAGTTTGTGTGATCTTTAGGTGAGTGGTTATAAGGGTATTTTTCCTTTGAATTGATTGTAGTGTTTGTGGTTATCGGCAGGTCAAAAGGACACTTTCACTTGTCTATCGTATGTTCCGTATGTTCCATAATTATTTTTTTGATAATTATTTTAGTAATGTTTGTATGTATGATTACAATTATGTTAAGGGAGCTTTAAAAACTGATTTTGACTACTTTTATAAAACTTGTTAACTACTTAATTTCTAGGTACGTATATTATATTAAACATGAATATTTTAGTTACATCGCCATTAAATTACGAAATAGTCAACAAAGTTTCCTTTACTTTATAGTAAAAATATTTCTCGACTAGCATTACCTCGTGGTGGGTATACTATTACGTGATAGAGTCTGTATGTGTTATTAGCTTGCGTTATGTTGCTAGCTAGCTGTCTCTACGCCAAATTGAATCGAAATTGGTACAGGTAACCACTTTCAATAAAATCTGCTCAAGTCTTAAGCCGTGAAAGCTTAACACAAAAATTACTTACGCACTTATTATGCCAGCATTCATTACAATAACTCTTGAAAACAACAAAAAACCACAAAATACTTCACCATAAAACATTCAAAAACTTAAAATCCGAAGCAAAAAACATTAACACATAATTAAGTGTTAGTTATTTATATTTTATGCAACCACGGTCGTCCGTCACAGCAACCCGGTAATTATGCAATTTGTTCAAATTTACAATCGATCAGAAAATGGCCGATAAAAAATTACTGTAATAGGATTTTAATCCGCTCGGAGCGGTCGATAGTAATCGATGTGTTGTTATGGACGCTGCATTCGATACTTATAATATTAAACGAGATTTTGGTAACAAAAAACTGGGTGGGGTATTGTAAAATGTGATTTAAGAATGGGGTTTTTATTTTTTTGCCCAGATCTGTGTAATTAGCTTAAGTGCAGGCATTTTTTTTTATTGAACTAGGTATAGTTGTGTTTGACTTTGAAGTCTTTTTCTAGATCCTTTAAAAAACCTATAAAAAAGTAAGTTAACTAAACATTTTAAATATATTAGGTTGATGATAACTCTAAAAGGATACGTACAACTAACGAGAGCAGTAAAAACACATTTTTTTGTCAAAGTATTTAATAAATAAAAATAATTTAACATGTAGAAAAAATCTATCACACGTAAAAACCTCACTTATTATTCATATCAAACTATAAATACATCATGACTATAAAAACATTAATAATCGCATAAGAAAAAACAAATGAACTAGCATGAAGCAGTAAACCTTAGTATCTAAAAATACTCCGCGCACGATTCAAGTATATACCCTACCACGAGAACTTAAAGTAATGTTATAGCAATTGTGAAAGAGAGACGCCACTCTATGCCGTGTAGCTCTCCATCTCGTTCACACAACTGCGAAAGTCTCACCCTAGGAGGTGATGGTAGGTGGTGCTAGGAATAACACACAACTTAAAAGCACTCAATCGTATGTGACGCATATCGTGTTGTGTGTGACCTTGTATTGTCGCGATAAGTTCTCCAGGTTTAGAATAAAATGTATGGATAAAATTAAATGTAAATGGAAAGTGGAAGTCGGAAATAAAAGTTTATAAATGACTATCAGATTTGCAAAGAGCAATAAATCACAATTATATACCTAGTTATCGTACAAAGTGATTTTATAAGTAGTGTTTACTAGCGTTTGATTTTGATAATAACAGTTTATGTAGTAGATGAATAAAATATACTTGTTACAATAATTCAATCAAAATCAAGAGAAATTTATTTCCAGTAGGCCTTCTCAGGCATTTTAAAACGTTACTGACTCTAGTTGCGCAATTCACACTATAATTCTTTCACGCTTAAAAGTATGAACGAATTTCATCAAAATCTTTTTCTGTGATATTGTTTAAAACACACACAATTTGCTCTTTACAACTATATCCGTGGATATATAAATATCTGTAGATTTATCCACACAGGTTAAACCACTACCAAAACTATCGTACGAAAAAGTAGGTAATTTTCTTCTTTTATTTCCATCGTTTTAGCGTCACAACAAAATTTTTTTCATTTCCTTTTCCTAGTTTTAGCGCCACGACGTATTAATATTACTCAGTTTCTTGAAATTTAAACAATTGAGCATCGAATCCACCATCCATACACAGAATACGCCAGACTGAACTCGCCCGGGGCATTAGTAACCCAGCCGTTGAGGCCAGTCTGTCCTACAATTAGGACCTCTCATTATACAACCCATAGACTATGCTCTATACGATATTTAATTGTCTAAATACTTTCGTGGGCCTTTTTTAAATGTTTTTTTTTTTCGTCCGTTTAATGTGAGGCTTCTTGATTCGATTTTGTTTAGGCAATGTGTTGGTGCTTAATTTTTTTCGCTTCTATAGAATTTTGTTGTTTTTTCTTTAGTTTTTCCTGTCCCACTACATGGAAAACTAACTCAAGTATTTTTTTTTTCAAGTTAATGTTATTTCTACAATTGTAAGCTTTAGTATATGACAATAACGTTTTCAGAAATAAAAGAAAAATATTGTTTGAAACTCATAGCTAGCACTAGCTCCTTAGCTTAGCTCACTAGCTCCTTAGCTATTCCACAATGACCTGAATAAAAGACGTAAACTTCAAATATAACCTCAAGTTATTTTTTTTTTAAATATTGCGACCTATTCTACCGATACTTTTTGATCAGTATTTAAAAAGGTTTAAGAAAATCAAGGTAACTTAAGCCTGTCTTACAAACTGTATATAATAATACCCTTATGCGATAAAACTCATCAAGTACTTACATGAGAATTAAATAAATTCTACCGATACTTTTTGGTTAGTTCTAAAAAGGTTAAGAAAATGTAAGGTAACTTTAGCCTGCCTTACAAACAGCACAATATATTTGATGAGTTTTAGTAGCTACTATAAACTTATCAAACATATTCTACGTGGGAATTCAATATCTCGAGCTTGTTACATCAGCATAATGCTTATCATCGCGGAAGTTGCTGTGTGACAGCCACGGCGATGGATGAGGCCGAAGGCATAGAGGAGGGAGCACGTGGAGTGTCGAGTGTCAATCATAACATAGGAAGAAGCAGTATGTGTGTAGGCTTTTGTTTATCAAAGTCACGTCATTTATAGACTAAAGCGAATACTATTTAACTTAGCAATGTCTACAATAATGGACTACAGCTGTTGCCCTCGACAGAGAGGAATGGAAAGAAGAAGGAGGCCTTTACCTAGCAGTGGGAACATATAGGCTTATAATATCCTATGGTTAAACATAGTTCTTGTGTTGGTGTTGTTGTTGTTTAACAAAAGTTTTACTAGAAGAGTGAAACCGCAAAAAAGACATTAATCGTTAACTGTAGGATTTTTTGACATCTCAGCACATAAATTATATCTAACTTTACTTATCAAAAAATTCTATTAAACCCAAACTACCTTACAAACTCTCCATTCACTAAATACTCAATGCCACAACCAACATACTTCGAAATGCATGATGACTATTTAAACCTATACATGATTACCATACCCGCCCGAGCAGTAACTCACAGAATACCAGTTGCTGAGCCTACCGTGTTCGGAAACTTAATATTAAAGTTAATTTTAAATGGGAATTTAAGTAAGAAGAAGAATGACGAAAAAAAATTAACAATTCACTATTTTTCTTGCATTGCAAGTACGTTATTGCCATTCTGATAAGTCTAGTGTGTTATGGATGTTGGACAATCATTCGCTCCTTAAAAAATAGTAGGTAGCTGTTGCCCGCGACTTGGTCAGCGAGAATGTTGGTTATAGCTGCAGAAACATTACCTTCTTCTATTGTCTAGGGTGTCAGCTTACTCCATGCCAAATTGCATCAAAATTGCTCCAGACGTTTGAGATTGAAGTGTAACAAACATCCATACAAGACTTACAAACTTTCGCGTTTATAATGTTAGGAGAACTAATTCCTGTAACACTGGAAGTCTGACATAGCTTGAGACAGAAATAGATAGGGGTTAATATCGCGGTAGTATCATATACCTTGGTATGAAGAAGGGTGAAACAGACCGGTGGTTTTAGGCGGTAGTAGGTATGAATTCGATACCTGTTCACCTTGCCCAGACCGAAAAAAACATTGATTTACATGAAAAAAAGATGGAGGCATTTTTTTAAACCAAATTCGCCAAACTCTAAACAAATCATTATTTATTTATTTGCAATAACAATACAAGCTTACAGTGCTAACTAAATCGCTTGCATGTTTACACTAAACTATGTAAAATTATTACAAAACAAACAATAATTACACAGATAAAACAATATTTATCATGTGCTTTATACTTCTTTTCTGAGTATTATACATTCAAAGTATAGTAGTAATTACCTAATATGTAAACAGGTAACCTCACAGTACGGGTCTCTCCCTCTCCGATAGCTAAAGAGGAAGCTGTGGAGTGCGGATGTTGTTATCACAGCGGGGACACCAGATACCGCCACACGATATACCGACAAACATTCCCATATCAATTTTGACCAACCGTAAAACGTAAAATTTTAATTTTTGACAATTGTCTACCTTTGACATATGGCTAGACATGCGGGTGAACTTAGCAGATCAATGTCCAGCAGATAAAAAAAAAAGAGTTCTATTCGCATGCAGCTGAGTTCTATAGTTCCTGATAGTTTTTAGAAATAGTTCTGCTGTTTTTACCCCAAAAATTTAAATTAATGAAATGCTCTGCTAACTTCCCGTAGCAGATCAATTTGCAGCAGATCAAAAAAAAAGTGTGTTCCTTTCGCATGCAGGTAAGTTCTATAGTTCCTGATAGTTTTCAAAAATAGTTCTGACGTTTTTGTCCCAAAACATGACAATTTAAAAAATGGTCTGCTAACTTCCCGTAGCAGATCGAAAACTCGAAAATATCATTTTCATTTCCTTATAATATATTCCCACAGCCTAGAACTCTTTTGTTTTAGACAGAACTATACCAGAACTGCAATGCACAATTCGATTCGAGTCTAGAACTCACGTCCTAGTGCCAGCAGAGCATGTGCGAATGTTTCAAAACTCAAAAAATATCATTTTTATCACTTGTAAAATTGCTCACAGGCTAGAACTCTTTTGTTTTAGACAGAACTATAGCAGAACTGCAATGCACAATTTGATTCGAGTCTAGAACTCACGTCCTAGTGCCAGCAGAGCATGTGAGAATGTTTCAAAACTCAAAATATCATTTTTATCACTTGTAAAATTGCTCACAGGCTAGAACTCTTTTGTTTTAGACAGAACTATAGCAGAACTGCAATGCACAATTTGATTCGAGTCTAGAACTCACGTCCTAGTGCCAGCAGAGCATGTGAGAATGTTTCAAAACTCAAAAAATATCATTTTTATCACTTGTAAAATTGCTCACAGGCTAGAACTCTTTTGCGATCCGCCCACATCTGCAACAGTGGGCGGAGAGGCGGTACGGAAAACTGACGTACCGCCTCACGCAGGTGTTGTCCGGACACGGGGCCTTCGGGCACTACTTGTGCCGGGTGGCCCGCAGAGAGGCCACCACAGCGTGTCACCAGTGCGGTGATCCAGACGACACCGCACTGCACACGCTGGCCCTGTGTCCGGCCTTCGATGGGCCTCGCGCCGTCCTCGTGTCTGCGCTGGGCGGAGTGGACGTCTCCGCGCTGCCGGCTGTTGTCGCAGCCGCGCTCAGCAGCCGCGCAGCGTGGGACGCACTGGCCTCCTTCTGCGAGACCGTTATGTCGCAGAAGGAGGCCGCGGAGCGCGTCCGGGAAAACGATCCGGGCGCGCCCCAAATACGCCGACGTCGGGTGGGGCGGCGAAGGGCCGCGCATGAGCGCGCCCTCCCGCCCTAACCAGGGTCCGGACGGTGGCACGGGGGTGCCATCGTCCGTGGTAGAGGACCCGCGACGGGGGACCACATTCGGTGCTATGGGTGTGGTCCCATTATCAGGCGAGGAGGCCGACGCCCTTTACACGTCGGCCTTCATCAACAAATGCGATATCGCAACCCGCCGGCTCTCAACTGGCCGGCGGACGCCCGCGGTCGGTGCATGAAGTAGTACTATGCGCTGCCATGCACCGACACAAAAACGCGGATGACGTAGCACAGCGGTTCAGGTTTAGTCAGTAAGAGTCTGACACTACCCGCGGCTCCCCCCGGGGTCGCGGGTGTCCATGAGGATTCCCCCGCTTTACCAAAAAAAAAAAAAAAAAAAAAAAAAAAAAAAAAAAAAAAAAAACAAAAAAAAAGATTTTTAGTTAGGTTAGGTTAGGTTTTGAGTTAGGTTAGGTTAGGTTTGGTTTTCAGTTAGGTTAGGTTAGGTTAAGTTAGGTTTTTAGTTAGGTTAGGTTTTGAGTTAGGTTAGGTTAGGTTTTTAGTTCAATTAGGTTAGGTTTTTAGTTAGGTTAGGTTAGGTTTCTAGTTAGGTTAGGTTAGCTTAGGTTTTGAGTTAGGTTAGGTTAGGTTAGGTTTTTAGTTAGGTTAGGTTAGGTTAGGTTTTTAGTTAGGTTAGGTTAGGTTTTGAGTTAGGTTAGGTTAGGTTTTTAGTTAGATTAGGTTAGGTTTTTAGTTAGGTTAGGTTAGGTTTTTAGTTAGGTTAGGTTAGGTTTGGTTTTCAATTAGGGTAGGTTAGGTTTTTAGTTAGGTTAGGTTAGGTTAGGTTTTTAGTTAGGTTAGGTTAGGTTAGGTTAGGTTTTGAGTTAGGTTAGGTTAGGTTAGGTTTTTAGTTAGGTTAGGTTAGGTTTTGAGTTAGGTTAGGTTAGGTTTGGTTTTCAGTTAGGTTAGGTTTTTAGTTAGGTTAGGTTAGGTTTTTAGTTAGGTTAGGTTAGGTTTGGTTTTCAGTTAGGTTAGGTTTTTAGTTAGGTTAGGTTAGGTTAGGTTTTTAGTTAGGTTAGGTTAGGTTAGGTTTTGAGTTAGATTAGGTTAGGTTTTTAGTTAGGTTAGGTTAGGTTTTTAGTTAGGTTAGGTTAGGTGTGGTTTTCAGTTAGGTTAGGTTAGGTTTTTAGTTAGGTTAGGTTAGATTTTTAGTTAGGTTAGGTTAGGTTTGGTTTTCAGTTAGGTTAGGTTAGGTTTTTAGTTAGGTTAGGTTAGGTTAGGTTTTTAGTTAGGTTAGGTTAGGTTAGGTTTTTAGTTAGGTTAGGTTAGGTTAGGTTTTTAGTTAGATTAGGTTAGGTTTGGTTTTCAGTTAGGTTGGGTTAGGTTAGGTTTTCAGTTAGGTTAGGTTAGGTTAGGTTTTCAGTTAGGTTAGGTTAGGTTTGGTTTTCAGTTAGGTTAGGTTTTTAGTTAGGTTAGGTTAGGTTAGGTTTTGAGTTAGGTTAGGTTAGGTTAGGTTTTTAGTTAGGTTAGGTTAGGTTAGGTTTTCAGTTAGGTTAGGTTAGGTTAGGTTTTTAGTTAGATTAGGTTAGGTTTTTAGTTAGGTTAGGTTAGGTTAGGTTTTTAGTTAGGTTAGGTTAGGTTAGGTTTTGAGTTAGGTTAGGTTAGGTTAGGTTAGGTTAGGTTTTTAGTTAGGTTAGGTTAGGTTAGGTTTTGAGTTAGGTTAGGTTAGGTTTTTAGTTAGATTAGGTTAGGTTTTTAGTTAGGTTAGGTTAGGTTTGGTTTTCAATTAGGGTAGGTTAGGTTTTTAGTTAGGTTAGGTTAGGTTAGGTTTTTAGTTAGGTTAGGTTAGGTTAGGTTTTGAGTTAGGTTAGGTTAGGTTAGGTTTTTAGTTAGGTTAGGTTAGGTTTTGAGTCAGGTTAGGTTAGGTTTGGTTTTCAGTTAGGTTAGGTTTTTAGTTAGGTTAGGTTAGGTTTCTAGTTAGGTTTGGTTTTCAGTTAGGTTAGGTTAGGTTTTTAGTTAGGTTAGGTTAGGTTAGGTTTTTAGTTAGGTTAGGTAAGGTTAGGTTTTGAGTTAGGTTAGGTTAGGTTTTTAGTTAGGTTAGGTTTTTAGTTAGGTTAGGTTAGGTTTTGAGTTAGGTTAGGTTAGGTTAGGTTTTTAATTAGGTTAGGTTAGGTTGGGTTTTTAGTTAGGTTAGGTTAGGTTAGGTTTTTAATAACCTAACTGAAAACCTAACCTAACCTGACTAAAAACCTAACCTAACCTAACCTAACTAAAAACCTAACCTAACCTAACCTAACTAAAATCCTAACCTAACCTAACCTAACTAAAAACCTAACCTAACCTAGTTAAAAACCTAACCTAACCTAACCTAACTCAAAACCTAACCTAACCTAACCTAACTAAAAACCTAACCTAACCTAACCTAACTAAAAACCTAACCTAACCTAACTGAAAACCAAACCTAACCTAACCTAACTAAAAACCTAACCTAACCTAACTAAAAACCTAACCTAACCTAACTGAAAACCAAACCTAACCTAACCTAACTAAAAACCTAACCTAACCTAACCTAACTCAAAACCTAACCTAACCTAACCTAACTAAAAACCTAACCTAACCTAACTGAAAACCAAACCTAACCTAACCTAACTAAAAACCTAACCTAACCTAACCTAACTCAAAACCTAACCTAACCAAACCTAACTAAAAACCTAACCTAACCTAACTAAAAACCTAACCTAATCTAACTAAAAACCTAACCTAACCTAACCTAACTGAAAACCTAACCTAACCTAACCTAACTAAAAACCTAACCTAACCTAACCTAACTCAAAACCTAACCTAACCTAACCTAACTAAAAACCTAACCTAACTGAAAACCAAACCTAACCTAACCTAACTGAAAACCTAACCTAACCTAACCTAACTGAAAACCTAACCTAACCCAACCTAACTGAAAACCAAACCTAACCTAATCTAACTAAAAACCTAACCTAACCTAACCTAACTAAAAACCTAACCTAACCTAACCTAACTAAAAACCTAACCTAACCTAACCTAACTAAAAACCTAACCTAACCTAACTGAAAACCAAACCTAACCTAACCTAACTAAAAATCTAACCTAACCTAACTAAAAACCTAACCTAACCTAACTGAAAACCACACCTAACCTAACCTAACTAAAAACCTAACCTAACCTAACTAAAAACCTAACCTAATCTAACTAAAAACCTAACCTAACCTAATCTAACTAAAAACCTAACCTAACCTAACCTAACTAAAAACCTAACCTAACCTAACCTAACTAAAAACCTAACCTAATCTAACTAAAAACCTAACCTAACCTAACCTAACTAAAAACCTAACCTAACCTAACCTAACTAAAAACCTAACCTAACCTAACCTAACTAAAAACCTAACCTAACCTAACTGAAAACCAAACCTAACCTAACCTAACTAAAAACCTAACCTAACCTAACTAAAAACCTAACCTAATCTAACTAAAAACCTAACCTAACCTAACCTAACCTAACTCAAAACCTAACCTAACCTAACCTAACTAAAAACCTAACCTAACCTAACTAAAAACCTAACCTAATCTAACTAAAAACCTAACCTAACCTAACTCAAAACCTAACCTAACCTAACCTAACTAAAAACCTAACCTAACCTAACTAAAAACCTAACCTAACCTAACCTAACTCAAAACCTAACCTAACCTAACTAAAAACCTAACCTAACCTAACCTAACTAAAAACCTAACCTAACCTAACCTAACTGAAAACCAAACCTAACCTAACCTAACTAAAAACCTAACCTAATCTAACTAAAAACCTAACCTAACCTAACTCAAAACCTAACCTAACTAAAAACCTACCCTAACCTAACTAAAAACCAAACCTAACCTAACCTAACCAAAAACCTAACCTAACCTAACCTAACTGAAAACCAAACCTAACCTAACCTAACTAAAAACCTAACCTAACCTAACCTAACTGAAAACCTAACCTAACCTAACCTAACTCAAAACCTAACCTAACCTAACTAAAAACCTAACCTAACCTAACCTAACTAAAAACCTAACCTAACCTAACCTAACTAAAAACCTAACCTAACCTAACCTAACTGAAAACCAAACCTAACCTAACCTAACTAAAAACCTAACCTAAACTAACTAAAAACCTAACCTAACCTAACTAAAAACTTAACCTAACCTAACTAAAAACCAAACCTAACCTAACTAAAAACCAAATCTCTTAAAACCTAACCCTTTTTTGTTTTTTTTTTTTATTGGCGTATTTGGGGCGCGTCCGGATCGTTTTCCCGGACGCATTCTGCGGCCTCCTTCTGCGACATAACGGTTTCGCAGAAGGAGGCCAGTGCGTCCCACGCCGCGCGGCTGCTGAGCGCGGCTGCGACAACAGCCGGCAGCGCGGAGACGTCTACTCCGCCCAGCGCAGACACGAGGACGGCGCGAGGCCCATCGAAGGCTGGACACAGGGCCAGCGTGGTGGCCTCTCTGCGGGCCACCGGCGCGGTACGTCAGTTTTCCGTACCACCTCTCCGCCCACTGTTGCAGATGTGGGCGGATCGCAAAAGAGTTCTAGCCTGTGAGCAATTTTACAAGTGATAAAAATGATATTTTTTGAGTTTTGAAACATTCTCACATGCTCTGCTGGCACTAGGACGTGAGTTCTAGACTCGAATCAAATTGTGCATTGCAGTTCTGCTACAGTTCTGTCTAAAATAAAAGAGTTCTAGCCTGTGAGCAATTTAACAAGTGATAAAAATGATATTTTTTGAGTTTTTAAACATTCTCACATGCTCTGCTGGCACTGGGACGTGAGTTCTGGACTCGAATCGAATTGTGCTTTGCAGTTCTGCTATAGTTCTATCTAAAACAAAAGAGTTCTAGGTTGTGGGAATATATTATAAGGCAATGAAAATGATATTTTCGAGCATTCGATCTGCTACGGGAAGTTAGCAGACCATTTATTAAATTGTCATTTTTTGGGACAAAAACGTCAGAACTATTTTTGAAAACTATCAGGAACTATAGAACTTAACTGCATGCGAAAGGAACACACTTTTTTTTTGATCTGCTGCAAATTGATTTGCTACGGGAAGTTAGCAGAGCATTTCATTAATTTAAATTTTTGGGGTAAAAACAGCAGAACTATTTCTAAAAACTATCAGGAACTATAGAACTCAGCTGCATGCGAATAGAACTCTCTTTTTTTTTGATCTGCTGGACATTGATCTGCTAAGTTCACCCACATTGGCTAGACTTTGTTTAGATATGTTGTATTAATTTTGAATATGTTATAGTAATATGACAGTGGCGTAGACACAAAAAGAAAACTTCAAATGTATGGAAATGACATATTTTGGCGGCAAATGACACGAATTTGATTTTAGAATTTCAGTACAATATTATTATACGCAGTTATTTATTGCATTGCATATTATTATATTTCAGAGATGGTAAAAACAAGTTAAGATAAGGACGAGAGAGGAAGAGGGCTGACATAGTACATAAATACATTTAAAAGATAAAGGTACGTAATTAAGAAATATATTGTTTCTATGGACCCAGGCGTCTAACCTTCCAGGCCCGATTGATTGGCTATAGGAACTCTGTTCAGTAAAAAATACAGCTTTATAAATTAGATGAATTTGTCAATATTGCTGTAATGATATTATTAATTCCCTTTTTTATTCAACTATACGTCAACCTATCCACACTCAGATACAATCTCAGGTACATAAACTATACTAATAAAACTACAGTCTACAAGCTATCCAGCTATATTTGAAATAACCAGGACCGCACACAATATACAAAACGAACAGCTACGTAGGTAGAATATTGTCATTCCATACTAAAAGTGCACTATGAAGTAAATACATTTTGCATGGAGTGTATGTAGCTATACGTGTAATTATGTATGGGATATGTAGTTAGTATGTATAGAGCGTAATGTGGACTGGATTGTAGAGTGGCGTGGACGGATCGACGATGAATAGACTTGGTACTTGCATTGATTTTGTTGTATTAATATTAGTTTAAAAAGAATAACTTTTGAGACTAGGTTCTTCTCTTTGGAAACATCATTTTGGAATCACACACCTAGTCATAAGATTTATTTTTTTATTTTTAAATTAACTTTTGTATGTCAAATGTTAGTTTAGTTTAGTTATCACTTATGTTTGTGATCGTTGGTTCACTTGTCATCGGCAACTGTATAAGCCTTTTACTTATATCTACTACTGTATTTGTTAATTCATATACAGAAGCTGTTGGTGTAACCTTTTAATAAATAAATAAATGAAAATATAAACACTTTTGGTTTAAGCTTGTTACATTCGAGCGGAAAAATAGGATAATTAAGGGGCTCTGCTTATCCAAGAAGTTAATACGCAAAGGCAAAAAGGATATCTAATTCAATTTCATTTTCAAGAACATGTTCATTTGTTAAGTTAAGCATGTACTCAGATGCTCATGATAATTTAACAATAAAATATACAAAAACAAATAAGTATCAAAACCATTCCACCATTATAACGGTTCGCGGCGACACGCACGCGCGTGGGACCACGTCGGACTGTACTATACATACATACATACACGTCTACTGTATGTACACAGTCTGATACATATGCAAAATAGATGCACACATAGACAGACAGACAGACTGGCTGTTTGTGCCCACGTGGGTTTGATGGCTTGGAATTTAAAACTAGAATATAATACAATATTGAAGACAAAAGAGAATAGAGTAAATAAGCTGATAGGATTTCGGTTAGATAGAATTAGTTTGGTTATAATACGACTGCCCAGAAGAGGAATGTTTATAGTTAAATAATACGTTTTTAAAGAGTATCTATTTAAAAAATTGAGTACGATATAGTTAGTATACTTGAAAGTGTATTCCAACATAAGTTCTGAATGTCTCAAGCGATTTTGATTCTTGAGAATCCTTATTTTACTTTAAGTAATAGAAGATATGTTTATCTATATCTGCTGTACTGAAAAATCGGAATCTATTTTCCAATTTTCGCGACCAAGGTAAGGAAAAAATAAAAACTTTGGTCAGAAAATTAAAAACCACTCCCGTTTTTAAATGATCTATTTATTTTTCTTTTATATGGTAATGATCATGATTTATAACATAATTATAGTGTTAATATTATAAATGTTGTTTTGGTATATCGCGCTTCTCACAACGAATCTAATAACGGAATTTTGTGCAGCTATCCGTGACTGAAATCATAAATCAAAACTAAGAATTCTACGAAAAAATAACAGTTCGAATAATGTACTTACTGGCGTATATAATTCTTTTTTAAACTCTTGTTCATAATCATTGTAATAATTGGCTAAGTGCATTTGTTTAAAACTAGCTGTTGCCTACGACTGAGGACGATAATGTGGATTACAGGCATTTATAGGTGCCACAGTCGGTTAAAAAGTAGCCTATGTAAATCCAGGGTGTCAAGCTAACTCCATACCAGAATTTCATGAAAATTGATCAAACATCCATCTCACTCCATAGTTACAAACCGTCACGTTTATAATATTAGTAGGAATTACACATCCTAGGAATTACTCCTGATTAAAAAGTCTTAGCAATAAACTACTTATATCATTACACTTTATAAAACATAATAAATATCTACTACAAAAAATTTTTATTCTTCATTACACTTGATAGTATGATCATCGTCATCACCTCTTTGGTGAGAAGCTTTATCATCGATCATCATTTCTTCATCATCAGTCACTATTCATCCTGCACCAGATCGAGATGCATATACATAGACTAATCTTGTTCTATACTAGTCCTATGTATAAATCATAGAACATTCTTGGTCTATGAGTAGGACCGAAAACAAAATTACAGTCAATTGTCAATTCTGAGAATATGCGATAAAAGCTACAATTGAGTATTTACTAAAAACACATTGGATAGGTGTTTTTTCTTTCATCAAAATAATAAAAAAACATTCAGGAAGATAACGCATCAAAGATGAATCGTATGGAAGTGGGGGCTAGTTACGTCACTTGTCAGTAAAAAGTGTACGGAGACGTGACGTCACACGAGATTTTAGCTCACTGTATCGTCTTCATTTTTTATTTACGCGATGAAATAAAATGACACATTCAATGCTTTTGGAAATGTATCTGACGAACTAATAAAACTTTTTTTAGGCAATTAACCAATTCCTAATCTAATATAGTGGATACTTTGTTTTTTAATAGGTATTTAAACATAAAGGAGGCTCCCTTTTCATTTCATATTTCACTATAATCGCAACAATTCTTAGAAACTCCCATATCTTATGGTGAATGCTATTTTGGTTACCAATATATTGTTTGGTGCTACTTAAAAATTTACATAGTCCAGTGAAGCAATCATAATTTGTAAAAAATAAGCAATTTTACGTTTATTATTATCCATACCTTCATTTAATCAGTTCTTTCTGTAAAACCACATAAACATTTTTTAATAGAATAAAAGAGCTTTAATAGTTATCATGTGCCTATGTCACGATATTTAATAATAATTTTAAATTTCTGAATTATAAACAGTTTTTTCCTTATATTTCTTTCACTATTCGTAAGTGGAGTCTTAGAATAACCGCAAAACTACAAAAACACCAAGAAAAATCTTTTAAAATCTCGCTACTTGGTACAATTTTATGCAATAATCGAAAGCATTTACAATAATAAGAGTTACAATAATAATAAGAGCGTAAAGTTTCATCCGCCATGTAAAATGTCCACACTAAATATTAGTTCTAAAGCGTTTTTAATTTATTTTAGGCACTGCCTAGGGCCAAGACGGACGTCCAAAGAAAAAAACATATACCTACTGTATAACGTACAGGGCCGCACGAAAGTTACTGTTATCTTGGCATATCCTCTCTAGGCGAAACGTCTATAAAGTATACGATTTATTATCTTAACGTCCGCGAACAACGGTATACGGTACTTGATGCGCGCGCCGCTCCCCCCTTGCTGCTATTGTTACGAAGCTTCCATAAAGTACCGTATTCGAGGTCGAGAAATATTCCATCTCTGGCCTGAACTTCCAACGTTAATAACTCGACAAAAATAAAATATTACGAACTGAATCTTACATGTTTATGATCAGAAAAAAATCGCAGATTTTTTAGTGTAAAAATCGGCATCAATAAACGTCGTTTAATACGGAAATACAAAGCTCTTAAATAAATTCCTTATCTCTCTGGCGTGTATTTTAAATGCGCTGCTTTATGGGCGTGCGCGTCTATAGTGAACCGTATTTCTGTGAGCATAAATGCGGGAACGGAAACTCGGTACTTGGCTGGTCTCGGAGCAACCCTTCGTCTTATTCTCCGTCCTTGTCTTGCACGACGGTCGGCTGCGCTCCTCTACGTACAAAGTTTGCTGCACACTAAAAGTAGTTTTATCGCTGCTGAAATTTATATTTTAATAAATTTTGCAATTTATGTGCTAAAACATTAGCGATTTTGGCCCATTACATTAATTCTTTTGCCTGTGACGAAAAATAATCTGAATTATAGAGATTGTAAGAGCGTCGTGGGGCATAACGGTAGTGTAGTAAGAGTTGCAGCAAAAGAGAATAAAAGCTTAATGATTTCCCTCAGTATGTTTGCAAATGTATCTTTAGGTTCCATATTTCTGTTCATAAAAAAATAAGTTGATAACTTTTGCCAAGCCCATGCTAACTCTAACTCCTTATTCTTCTTCTTTACGCGGATTTCTGATTAATTTCACAACAACATCGTTTGAGGCCCTTGACAAATTCCACAAATGGGGCCTTCCCTTTCTAAATATAAAGCTCCACCAAAGACGAAGCAGTTCTTCGTTGATATTAAAACTCTCCATGTTTCGAGCTCTAGCTAGGGCTCCGTAGAATTTCGTCATCTTCCCTTCCCACACGTCTGCCCTTTCCAAACATAAAAAAACTGTTTTAAACTTTCTCGACTTGTACACATATTTTAGACGACAAACGGGACTTCTTCGCGATACTAAAACGATATTTCTTTTCTCCCGACGTTTCGATCGAGTTGCACTGACCGTGGCCACGGGTGGAGAAAAGAAATATCGTTTTATATCGCGAAGAAGTCCCGTTTGTCGTCTAAAATAAAGAAACTAGACTGAAGCTACAATCTCCTCCATATTTCTAGGGCTCCGTAGAGTCTCGTCAACTTCCCTACCGTCCTAGCTTCACGTCTCCCCCAGCTACTCGTACAGCAGACACATCGCCTCGCTGGCCCTACAAAGCGCGCCTTAAGCCCGCGTCCCGCGCGCTGTGCGCCTACATAGTTATATAGCGCGAATGTACTTTTGCCCACTTTGATATATCGCGCGCCCGCCGCACCAAGCCGCTACTGTACAATCTGATTTATTTTAAATTTATATTTTATTTGTTAATATAATTAATTATTGGTATAATGCAGTATTCCTAGTCAGAAAAAAAATTAGATGATTTGATTTTCCTCAAAAATGAATATTTTTCCTAAAAAAAATGTATAAAAGTCATTGAGGAAAACCTAATAAACATGCCAAATTTAAACCAAATCAGTTCCCTTGTACATGCAACCCAAAAGGAACTATAACCTCAAAATACTGCAGCCCAAATACTACCTATATTAAATGTTTATTTTTTTCCCAAATTTCCACTTTCCATAGATATTAATTAATCAATAATATTTTTACGGACTTTTAATTCAATTCAAGGAGATACTCATGCAATGGCCTCCTAAGTCTACACTTCTAAAATGCCAAGGATTTCTTTGATAGTTCTTGTAAGTAGGTAAAATTTTCCATACACCATTCATACATTTTAGCAAAAAAGCAAAGATGTTATTATTTTGGTAGATACCAAATTTTAATGACTTCGTGATGGACGTAAGTAGGAAGCTCTTTTAATATCCAACAGTTTTGATTTAACTTCCTTAAAGCTTAGAATGTATTTTCAAAATTATCCCATACATGCAAATTGTGTTAGAAGAAAAAAAAACATGTACATCTTTTTAGTTAAAATATATTCATTTAACATTTTCCATAAGCAAAGTTAACATTTTAATTATTTAACGAATAAACAACATGAGATTTACTTAGTTACGTAGCTAATAATAGAATTTACGTACAATTCGTGCGTAAACAGTTATCTATAAGGATAACCTCATTGTTCAATAATATGACATCCCCGGGCCACTTCATAACAAAATCGGTTTATCCATAATACAATTTTATTGACACGACAATGGAAAAAACACATTTTTTATTATTATTTTTTTAATATCCTGTAACATCATTAATGTCTTATAGTTGACAATATAAGACACAATAAAATTAATATTGCAAGGTATCTAAAGCCATTACAAAAAAAAACTTTAAGAAAAAACAATACTTGTAAAATATTTTCTTGATATCAAAAGTGCAGTTACGCCCGTACCGCGCTGGCGAGTGGCGGCCTGTCTAGAAGCGGGCGCTTTTTTTACATCGAGAGCCCATCCGAGGAGCGGAAAACAAAAAGGCTGGATTTATATATTTTTTTATTATTTTATTTATTTCCTTTTATTTCTGTATTTTATTTTCGTTAAATTTTTGCATATCGCCGCGGCCGGGACGGCCCGCGCCTCATTGTTTATACTCTGTGGCCGTTTCGCGCGCTTTCGCCATTTTGTATGGAATGTCAACTGTCACGGTGTTGATTGGCGGGAATCCGAAGAATGGCGGCGGACGTTTTGGTAGACGGGCGGTGTGTGGTCTGGCAAAAACGTTAGAATGATAATAATAATATCTGAATCTGATATTCTGATCTACATAAGCGTTGTAGTATCTCGCTACCGGCTCCGCTAGTGGCCTGCCGTGACCTATAAAAGAGGATTTATAATGATCGATATTCGCCGGCCCTAGCTGTATGCTCCCTCGGGTTCTTTGGCCATGTATCATTATCTTAGCTTATCGACAGCTCCGATAGTTTTAGTTGGACTATTTCAAGAGCTTTATTTTATGTGGTTTTAGATTTTGTATTCAGTAGGATTAATATTTCGTTGTAATTTCCACATAGGTATCTCCAAAAAACGTGATTATAATCACATATAAAGAAAAATAACAACGATCTTGGTATCATAATGAGAGTCCGATCGATTTATGAGCACAAGGTTATTAAAACTATCACATCTGCTGAATACCCAATAACAACACACTTCAACGTCGTATGAAATGATGTCATGTAACAAATCTCCATAGGCCTACTGAGATGATTGTTACGATTTTGTTGGAAACACTTGAAGGTCCATCAAATCGAACCGTCCCACTAAAACAAAAAGAGTCAAATAGCAAAGAAAGTCCTTCGAACACGTGAATGTTTGACGAACCCTTCGTTACCCACTGCGTAAATGATCGGAGATGTTTGAATCAAACGAAAAACTATGTGTTCCAATGATAAATATTTTATAAGGGTAATAATTTTACCAAAATTCATAGCCCAATAAGGGTTTATTGGGCTATGAACTTTGGCAAAATTTCGATCGAGAATAGGTCATTAATTGAACACCATAACAGTCTATACTCAATCATAATTCGATTACTGAAATTTACTCCCTAAGTCTTGCACAAAAAAAAATAA
Organism: Chrysodeixis includens; assembly: GCA_941860345.1. Lineage (NCBI taxonomy): Eukaryota > Metazoa > Arthropoda > Insecta > Lepidoptera > Noctuidae > Chrysodeixis > Chrysodeixis includens. The sequence goes on along the minus strand of OW796114.1, from coordinate 6,397,785 downwards.
GGAACATCGTTTTACCTATTTTAGTTTTTTGATTTGTTGGGGGTGAAACGCTAAAAACTTCAAACCCGAGGGCACGGCGGTGGGGATATGTCGGACACCCACCGACTAAAAACACCCCGGGCCCCTTCTACTACCTAAGCCAGAGTCACGGGATCGCTCGCACATATTGTGCGTAATTCTGGCTGGAACTAAGGTAACACTCAAAATAATTAACTAAGTATTCACAGTTCAAAAACAATCCTTACTACTCAGGTAAAAAGCAAACGTAACTATTCATCATAATAACATGATTCCAGTTATAGAAGTTATATAAGCAGAGTGGAGCGCTAAGCATAGTCTTTGTGGTCTCCTCGGACTGAAACATAAGGTACCTGCGACCGACCGACGTGCAAACACACTGTTTACATACACACCGTGAAGTACAGCCAGGTAGAGAAGTGATTGAGGTCCGTTAGTATTAAAAATGGTGTAGAATACTGTAGAAATTGATTTGGGAGAGCTAAAGGGAAAATGTGTAAAAAGTCCAAAAGAGTAATAATAATGTCCGGACCGATTTCGGCCACGGCGACTAGTGTTACTAAGACACTAGCCAGCTACGCAGGACATATATTATTATAGTGTACAAGCGTGAGCGCAAACACAGGTACACTCTCTATTCCTTTACTCTCATAGCTCGATGGGACGGCAATCCGACACGACCGGAGAGAGATCAGGCACAGGACCCACATTTTTACGTACTTTCCGAAACACGGAAGCTGTGATATTTATTTCTAAAACACCCAACATTCGAAAAGTCGGTGCTCGCCGTGGGGATCGATCTCGAGCTCTTTGGCTTTGTCCTACGCTACCACTAGGCTATCACAGCTTCAAGTATTAATACCAAATTAAGATAATCAAAACAAAAATATTTTTTCATAATTAAATTAAAAGCATAACATCACTGCGTTCGCTGTTACCTCGTTCATTATATAAGTGGAGGTATGTGTGTGGCGAGCAAACAGGCCGCGGGCCCCGCGCCCGTATCATATCGTACGGCTACTTTCCTATTACTGCCACATAAACTACCGGCTATTTACTATGGGACTATGTAAAGACTGGAAAGAAAAAGGATGTAATGTTTAGGATGTGAAACCAGCCTGGAGAAGTGAATTTGGCTACTACAAATGAAAGAGATGATGAAAACCGCTCATATACAAGAAAATACTTATTTCAATTTAAAGAAAATTTTTGGGCCTTTAATTTAATTTCCGTTCAATAGTAACGACCAAAGAAACGATGGATGGATTGTGTGAAAGATGATATGGCTGCAAAGAGTGTCACTTGCAAAATGACGTCAGATAGGAACGTGTGGAAGAAGAAGACATGCTGCGCCGACCCCGAATAATAATTAGGATAAGGGCAGGGGATGATGATGATGAATAACTCTTTCATTTATCTTCGAAGGCAGCTATTGTCCCAAGTGGTATTTTAGTTCTTAACATTTTGAATAGTCAGTAGCCAATTCTGCTCAAAAATCAAATCCAAATATTAACCATCAAAGACTACAAAAGTACAAATCATCGAATGTTCATTAATGAAAATATAGTATGCAATTAGAGTAATCGAATTTGCACTTTTTGGAAATGCATATCTGAATTTGCCGAAAATTGCAGCAAAAATAGTTCGACAAGAACCGCTTACGCATTTATTCAATTTACGAAGTCCTTTAGTACTTTGACCAATCCATCAACCATCCAATTCATCTGTCTTACACTCTTTAAAAAAAAAAAAAAAAAACAAACAAAATGGCAACGCCATTCCGTCTACGGCCAATCATATTAGCATAAAATCTATCAACACAGTATTCATATCAAGCAAGATATCGGTATCAAGGCACAATAATCAACGGCTGTATGTTTTTATTTCCATTGCCTCGGAGACAATTAAAATTTACTGTCAAATTGACGTGACCAACCTAAAATGTGATGATTTGTAAATGGATATGGTATTTGATTCATTGATAATAGGTCTCATTTTGAAGCTTAAAGCCTTAAAGCGAGCTTTTTGCAAAGGCTTCGTATCAAAGACAATTTTTATTGCGTTGATTATTTTATTTTATTCTGTATTAAATACGATCATTTGCAGCCGATTTGACAACCGAAGTAGACTGGATATGCTCTACATAATTTCAATTAAATAAAGGATGCTCTATCTTAACAACCTTCTGCAAAATAAAGCCGTTTCGATAGGGGCCCTCGGTAGTACGGAAATGTTATGTAGATAAACATATTATTATCTTTCTATCTCATAATAAGTTTATCCTTTTTGTACTGAACAAATAAATGCCACATCCAAACCCCAGTAAGCTCAAATCCTTCTCACATTAATTTTTACTTCACGAACAAACTTTTTTGCATCGCGTGCTGTGTGACAGACAGACAGACGGACAGGGCAATTTATAATATGTCCCTATCGCCTCGATCTTGGCACGCCACGAAAGTCCATTATAACCAGACTTCTAAAGCTCAAACTGTCGAATGAAACGACGGTTCAGTTTATACTGGTCGTGAAGTTGCACCGATCATTACGTAGCGATTTCAACTATAGGTGTATATCTAGAAATTGTCCGTGTAATTATTATTCACGGAAAGGGTTCGGGTGGATTCGTGTTGTTTTTGGATGATAGCGATCGGCTGATTCATCGGTTAAACCTAGGTTTTTCTGGCAAACCTGCAATTTAATATGGGAAAGGAAATTGCCGTGCCACCCCGTACCATGTTTTGAAAGAGCGCGTGAATTTTGTGAACTTTTTAAATATAATGTAGTTATTATAACTAGTCGCAGAATTGACGATACGATAGAAACACCACATTAAGTTGATGATGTAGGTAATAAAATACCTGGATATGGACATTCAGAATAGAGGGCTCGAAATAAGTGTACGTCTGTTTTCAGTAGTGAGTATTTCGAGATACTACTCTTTTCGTATAAATAAAAACTGGTTATATTGGGCAATTTTTTAAGAGTTACTTTTACGATAATTTTCAAATGCTTTGTCACCTGCTTTCGACTAAAGGGAAGGAAAAATCATTACGATGTGGGATTTTCACATTTAATGATGTAACTCTGAAGAGACCAAGAAGAGCGTATCTAGATCAGATAAAGGAATGGACAGGAGTGGAAGCAAACAGAAAAACTTTACATTATACTAATACTAATATTGATGGCTAATTCTCATTGTGTGTATCGTATTCTTCTACATGGATTCCCCTCGAAGTTTGGAGTGGTGCCCGATAGAATGCGATAGGATTGACCTTTCCGATGATTCTATTACCGTCTAGCTAAATGCGTGTGTTCTTGTCTGTCAAACCTGAGTGCTGAGGAATATAGGCCTCAAGGTTGTTGTTAGTGTATTTAACGTATTTAAGTACGGGGTAGATGCAGCTAGCCTTATCGTGTTTCTCAGAACTCTAGTTTTTTCGTTGCATCTTGGAGATTTTCTTGTAAAATCTTGTTATAATCGGTTCCGATATTCTGACCTGATAAACGATTATCGTCTCAGACCACATTCTCATTCAACACAATCTCAAATACTATGAAGTCTAAGCAAAAATATAAACACAAAATACTCATTAACTACACGTTTTTATCATCGCTAATTAATAGATATATCATTTTAATATTGGCTTTAAACTTTTAGCTTTACGCGAAGCAGTGCAAGCTGCCAGGGTCACTGACCTCCCAAAATTAGGGTTGCACCGAACACGTCTGCCGGATAATGTTTATCTATGTATCGCGATAAAGTAATGCGAAACAGTCAAACAGTTGTAAGTAGCTTTATTTTGTGCCTCTGACTGTAAAAAGAAATATGCTCAAAATTAAAAAAATAATAATATTCCACGACTTATTACACAACGCCATCTAGTCTCAAACTAAGTTTTTATTATGAGTACTAGACAACAGTTAAACACACTTACATACTTCTAAATACATATCTACATATTATTATAGAAAAATAACACCCAGACACAAAACAAATGATCACGTTCATCACATAAACATTTGTCCTGGGTTGGGATCGAACCCACGACCTCTGGTATAGCAGTCAGGGCCACTAACTACTAGACCAACAGGCAAGTCAGTCTGACAAAATATGTAAAGAGAGTCATTAGTCAGAGTATAAGCATTCAAGCATGGTATAATAATGTTTTAAATTACTGTAACTTGTACTGTAATCTATAATGCCGTTTTAATTAAAATAAATAATTAAAAACAAATAAATATACAACTTTTTATCTTGTGTACTGCAGTTTACCAATGTTAAAAACATTGGTAATTGAATTAATTCACCTTAGGTGGTTAATATATTGTCTGTAATATAAACTACGATAATGTATTTATTTATCCAAATACTTGTACAATATTAATTGAACACATTGCCAAACTGTAAAAACAGTTCGTTGGTGATACCTACTAGCGCACTTTTAGCAAACTTTTCTTTAAACAATAATTTAAGCTAAGTAAATAATTTATATAAATAACTTTTAAATTGTCTAATATTTTATTTAAATAACAGATCAAATAGTTTAGGTACCTACTCAATTAAAATTGGCTAGATACCCACGTAACACTTAAAATAGACTTACTCTATGTTAAATCCTCATAAATCTTACATTATTGTTTATTGAAAAAATATAGTCAAAAAGTCTATCCAAACTTTCATAAGTTTCTCAGCTATTTTTGTACATCTACCATAAGAATTTCTTATCAGTGAACTATGCACATAATTCAGTGGGGTTCGGGCCAAGAATTTTGTAGTTTTTAATAAATACTCGACAGAGGCCGGCCATTTTTCATTCTGCTCATTACACCAACCCTTTGCGAATCCACCCCTGTACCGTTAGCAAAACAAGGCTGAATGTAAATAATTTATTAATATTAATGGTTTTCTTTGTTTTTATTGTTATTGTTTTGGAAAAATGGATGGTTTTTTTTATTTTTTTTTGGGTTTTTTGAAGTCAATTATTTTTGGACTTGGTTTGTGTTAGGTTTTTTTACTGTATTAATTACTGTCTGCCTGTGTATTTTATTATTGTGAAAAATAATGCATATACATAAAACGTGCTCCAACATATAGTTTACCGGACATATAGTTCAAAAAACATGATTTTTATAAATTAATTGGATGGTTTTTAATGCACGTTTTTCAATAATTATTCAATCAAACGGAAACAATCTATCAAATATGATGACCCATCGAGTTTTATTAAACTTCTTATTACATCAGTTATCAATTAATAATAATCAATGAAGTTATTAAAGTCTATAATAAATATAATAATCATTAAGATTTTATTTTTATTGCGATGAAGTTTATAAATTGAAGATGTTGCTTTATTGATTAGTGTAGAGATTTATTTCGGTTTGCAATTTTAAACTTTGCTTCCTTATGTTTTTTTTATGAAGAGATACAGAAAAAAGATAATTGTTACGTTTTATCGCACCTTTCAAAGTTTTGAATTTGCAGTTCTATGAGACAACATTTCACATATTTCCTAATTAATAACCTACACAGTTATAGGTAACCAAAACATAACAATTAAGATTTTTTCCTCGTCTTTTGTTAAAAAAAAACATAGGGAAGTAAAGTTAATATTTCTTATCGATATCTTCTTTTCACATCACTTTCTGTTCACCATTTCATACTCCATTTTCCCCAGTCATAACTTCCTAAACAATGACATCATCACTTCAAAATTTTTTAGCCCTAAAAATCACGACAACTTATCACCTACAGTTATTACAATTTTATTATAAAACACGTCAATAAAATTGATTTATTGTTTTAAAAATAAACTACAAATATTTTATTAAACTCCAATAAAATTATAAATGAATTGTAAATACATTTATGGGGTGATAAATTTCTCTTGCGTTCGGTACTTGGCGCTCTGCTCCCGGCGGCATTTTTCATTCCGACTTGATTAAATCCTCGGGCTAGCGTTAATATATGAAACCTGTATATTACAACTATTGTCTGTATGCATTCTATGTATATGCTCCTAAATATAATGTAAGTTATAATATAGTAATGTATAAGGATAATAATCACTAAAACTAATTTTATAGCAATGTGCTTTTCTCGGTTTTATACGGGGCTGTCCAAAAAAATGTGATGAGTTTCTTTATTCCATCATAACTTTTTAATATTTTAACCGATTTTTATCGGCTGTCAGAGCCTTTAAGTACATTTCTAAAGGTCAAGCCTGTGGCCTGTAAATAATTTGGTAGATAATAAGGGAACTAAATCTCCAGTATTCAGCTGGATCCGATGGCACTGGAAGTTCATTCAGTCAAATCTGATCTGAACAGTAGGAAAACGGTGGACAAGAAAACTAAAGGACCTCCGTTCTTATTTTTGAATGCCGCTTTTGCCTGCAATTTTTTCTAAAAGACATCTTCAAATCTCAAAACAAAACAATATTTGGAAGGATTAAAAAAATGATATTTCAGACTTACAATATTGCTTCTTGAAGAAAACTGTTCTTTGACATATACAAAAGTGAGATCCGCTAAACACGTAAAACAAATTAGAATCAACAGTATTTTTGTTATATCCGTAAGTAACTATTCCTAAACAAATCATTTGACGTTTTAATGATATGTGCTGTCGTACTTACACAAAAACAACATTTATATGTCAAAACATGATATAAAAGTGTCGGCAAAAGATCTTGGTAATGGGTATAACACGCCATCTATCGTAGCGCCCAGAGATGTGTACGAGTGAATTATGGTAAGATATAAATACATACTAGGTGTAGGTAGCATTCATTGCCAAGAAAAAAATAATTGTAATTTCGTAAGTGTGGCTTTGGTTGAAAGAATGATCAGTGTCAAATCATGGATTCCGTTTAATACACAATCATCTTCATTTTTAGTCAAAACTAAACGCGCAAAATTTTCGTGTAACAGCGCTGGGAAGGGGTCTACTACCACTTCTTAAAGATTGCCGTAGATGTGGAAAATGTCCACCACATAAATTTTTAATAGTTTTTGTAGAAACCACTACTGTAGGTTGTCACTCTAAAAGGAGTCTGTAAGTATTGCTATACATTTCATCATTCCCCTGCCCTTATCCCAATTATTATTATTTGGGGTCGGCGCAACACGTCTTCTAGACGTGTTGCTTAAAGTTTTGGCTATGGTTTTATAGTCGGCCGCCTACCTGACACTAACCCTCTTTGGGAATGCGATTGTTGGTTGTTTACCCGCTATACATTGCTATACATTTATGATATTAAATTAACTTCATACTTAAAATTCTGCTTCTAAGAAATGCTGTTAAACCATTTCCTATATTACTTAAAAAAATGTGCTAGAAATCCCTTAACTCTTTATTCCTTACCTTTTAAAAGTAAAAGAGTTATGGTAATGTAGAAAATATCGTAAAAAGCAACATCGTAAACAAATGCTAATTTATTTAGTACTTTTAAAATAATTACTGTGTTTTAATATTTACAGTTGGCAGCACTGTAATCGTTAGGAAGTAGATTATCCTTAGTCTGTAAAATATAGCTTGAGTATAGTATGATATTGTGTAGGTGTTTTTAAATATCGTTTTATTAGCATTATATCATTAAACAGTTTCGTAAGTATGTAGTGGCAGGCCCTTCGGTGATTCATGAGTTTGTTTCGACGTTTCTTCTCAGAGTAGCTAGTTAGGAAATGTCGATCCCAGCGAGCTTGTATTAAAAAAAATTACGTGTAAAAAGATAACATTTATCCTATTTGCAGAATAAACCATTTCATTTTATCATCACGAATGGTTACTGCATTTCAAAGATCGCTATCAATTATTATTATTATACTTTATTGCACACTGAAATACATTTAAAAACATACAATTTGAAAAATTATGTACAAAGGTGAGCTTAACCCAGAGTTGGGTTCTCTAACAGCAAACCTTAGAGCGATCGAGAGATTCGATAGGGAAGGGTAAGTCATACAATTAAACATATCAACTCAAAAAATACAGGGAAGCAACATAAAAACAAAACATAAACGCAAAAAAAAACATCAGCCGTATTGAAAACCTTATCCTTTTTGAAGTTGTTTCAAAACTAAAACAAGTGAAAGAAAAACAGTTAGATACGTCATCACTGAGGCATAAATCACAAGCAATTCGAAACATTTAAAATGCTGGCATTAAACTTAATTCTCAGGTTAATATTCATAATGATAAACTAACGTTTCCCATTCGTAAATACTGTGTACCTACTGAGTCAGTTTGCTAAGGGTGAGTGTAGACGTAAGCATTTTCTGTCGCATGCATGCGATTGGTCGCAAAAATGATGTTAGAATTTATATTTTTTGGAATTTGTGTTCTAAGTTCTTTAAATACAGTTTATTTTTGAAATTTTTTAATGTTTTAGTATTCAGATATTTTGATTTAAAGCTAGATAGTGTAAGTACTGAGTTTTAATCTAATTTCGAAAGATACCATTTTGAATGCATAGGGTAGGTTCACATTTGGTGCACACACCAAACTATTTATACTGTCTCTAATATGAAATGGTTATGTTAAAATTTGAATTAGAATGAGGGTATACGGAATGCATCGGTGTTAGATCAATAGCTGCCCCGCCCAGTCTCTCACTCAGCCAGAACTCCATAGTGCGTAGCCATATTGTCTTTAACTGTCAAATTTCATTTGTTTTCAATTCTACTATCACAAGTTCGTATTCCGACAGTGTTTGTAAAAACAGTCCAGAAAGATTTACTGCTATGTAGAAGCAGCTTTACAGTAAGCTCATAAAATTGTTTATGAAGTTACCTGCGCGTTTGACGATCGCGCCCTTAAGTGAAAAGTATTTTTATGTGCAGTTTACGAGCGGCACCTAGCTACAGCTTGAAGGTACAACACATTCGCGGGAATTTCGAGTTACGTAATTATTCTGTTTATTTTTAGGTGATTTGTAACATTTTTTTTACGTCAAATGGGAGAAATACATCAAAATATGTTAGGGAATTCTCTTATAATGCTAGGATACAGGTGGTACAAGGATCTTTTGTCACGTGGCGGAAACCGGAACTAATGCTGTCATAAATGACGCCAGCGTCACGGGATCGCTCGCGCGTGCTCTACGTTACCCTGGCTGGCTTTTGTCCGATAGGACTTCTTCTCGAGAGGTAGGTGGAAAGAAGCCACCCCGTCACTCCTCGCAAGGACGGACGCGCAGGACGACGCGGCCGTCTCCTCTTGGCTTGGTAGCTGATCAAGTAACAGAGTGTCCTCCCTGCCAGTCTTGTTGCAAATCTTCTCATCATCATCACTCATCTGCCAATATGTCTTCGTAGTTCTACAAAGTTATATGATTGCTGTTGCGAAAGCGTGACAGCGCTGCACGGCGTAAAGTAGCATCTCTCTTAGGCTACTTCGACTCTAGACATCTAGGAAAGAGATAAAAATAAGCAAACCACGATGGCTGATGGCACGTATTATAAAATATCGGAGGTAACTATCTCCGGATTTAATGGACCATTAATCAGTAGCTCGTTATGCGACGGTGTGGACCGATGGACTGGTGTTAGTTATTGGCCGGCATGTCCCACTGAAGTCATTATGCAGAAAGGTAGGTGTGGTAAGACCTGTGATGATTTTATAGCTAAGATACAGAAATCTTACCTCGTTCATTTCAACTTAGAAAAGTTAGAAATTTATGTCAGCATCCATCTTTTTTCGGGGCTTGCAGACCACTTAATTACTCCGAGCACCAACCTTGACCGAATCGCCATGAAAATGTATTGAACTGACATGTCAAAATCAAGTCACGTGTCAAAGAGAAATGTCAGTTCCATACAATTCAAGTTTTCTATTCGTGAAGATAGCAGCAATATTTGTGTATTCTTAACTGGCTGCAAACATCAACGGTTTCAGTCAAACATGATTTACAGTCAGAAAAAGCTAAAGAACACTTGATGTGTGTTCCTCCTGTTTGTCAATAAAAAGGGCGATATTACAGGCAGATTTCATTGGACTAAGAGATCCTTGTAGAGATAGCGCGACGTTTTAATGTTACTTACACAACATTAGTTTCTTTTACACAAATAGTTAAGAAATCTTGGTGGGTACACAAGACCGATATGGTATGACGTATAAAGCATGGAGGGATCATACATTCACGGAGTTAGAGTGCGTCCTACAAGCTGTAATTTTCAACATTTACTTTACATTTTGTAGATACTAGGATTAAATTAAATGCCTTTCCTATTTCGCTTTATATTGTATCTAGTTTGAGGTTTAAGGATTCAAAAATTGGTAAAGTTCCATCCAGTAAAAGAATCATTATTAGTTTAAAAAAACGGCTTCATAGTGTTTCTTTGTTAGGTACTATCGTATCTATCGGGTAAGTGTCGTGAGAAAACCAATTTTTTTAGACTAATAAAACTACTGAACCGCAAGTATTAGTGATCAGACCTTTCCCCGACTTACCTCTTTAAACCAATTTTACAGGCCTTTTCCAAACAGTAGGGCAATTACAGGTCGATTTATTAAAACTCACCATTCTTACTTTTAAAATAAAAACTCGCACCTTCATCCATCGAATGCAGTATAATCTCAATATGTCAAGCGGTGTTGTCGCAGCCCTGCTCACGCGCTCTCCGCGAGCACTACAAAAAGCCGCGCGGGCACTTCAAACGAGCCGCCTGCCAGCGCCCCGTAGGGTTGTCAACCAGTTATTTTCTTCTTATCCCGCCTTTTGAAGTATTTTGATTAATTAACGATACTTGTCACTGTATCGCTTATTGTAGGTTGCATGTATTTAGAATTGCTCGATAATTTGCTTGAAATGTCGGTAACTTGGTTGTATTGAAGTTTTTATTCGTTGTGAGAACTAAGAACATTCTATTGGATCATAGTAAATGTGTGATGTTCCGAGCAACTTTTTTGGACACTAAGGAGACACAAAGCCATTTTTTCATCTATGGTGATTTAAAAATTGTCTTACAAAATTGAATAAAACACAATGAATACTTTCCACGTTCTTTATATACAGTACAATACATTGATATAGAACTTAAAAATAATTAACATTTAGCCCTACGTTACACATTAAGATAACATTTAGCCGTACCATAGACAAGACTCTGAGCATAGACAACGTACAAAAATATTATTTATTCCTTGCAACACTATCATAATGCCACAGAGTCCGTTAAAATTAAAAGTAAAATCATAGCGATAATAATAAATAGATTTAATTTAGCAATTTATAATTATAAGGGAATTCATTCTTACTTACATGCATAGGAATCACACATCTATAACTAACTTATTACATATTTGTAGGAAGATCAAACAACAAACAATTATTTCATCAAACATATTATGTACAAGTTCATTAAATTATTTATTGTTACTTGTAACGTTGCAGATTTTACGAATCAGCTTATTCATAACTCAAAGGAAAGTATAAATTGCACTATATCCATTAAAGGCATAGGGCCTATTATATCCCACAAAAGTAATATATCATATTATGAAATTTTACTAGCACTATATCCAAAATCTGCAACATGACAATATGATAGACCATTAGCCCATTCGTACACGAGATGACACAAGTTCCTTATGTCCAAACGATTCCTAAGTAAGTATACAACCTTTTTTGAGAATGATTACGGTAGTTGCATAGACACGTTAGGTTCCAGAAACTTAGGGGTTTGGTTTAGAGAATGCAATATCGTTCGATTTCGAAATTGACGAGATCTCGCAGTACTATTATTCATAATCTCGCGAGATCTCGCTGGAGCCCAATCTCGCGAGATTTGCGTTCTTGAGTTTAGATACTAGGATCATTGGGTATTAGGAGACTTGCATGGCATCATGTTTGTCTGGGCTTACAATGATAAAATATAATCTTACAGTCGAGGCATTTGAAGGGTAGTGAGGGGCAGATTTTACCTCTTTCATCTATTTGATAGTTTTACAAAATTTGTCTAATATAAGGTAATTTTAGAAACCACATCGTAACTGAGATTCATTTTTAGTGGAATTCAAAAATGAAGTTGTGGAAGAACACTAGATGAGGTATTTTGCTTAGTATGAGGCATCAAAAGGATCTGAAAATACTTGCCCAAATTTTCAGGTAACTTTTAATAACCGAGTCTGAAGACTTGCTGCCAAAAATTCTGAAAGGAATTTCGGAATTCTTTTTCGACCTAGCTAGTTTAGACAAGCTTTACTAATCAGGTCGTGTTTAAAGCAAACATTCCCAAGCTTCTCGTTCCATTATAAAAAATGAAATCTTTTCTTCAAAACTAGAACAAGTATTTTAGGAAACCGCATTTTTAGAAAGGAAGTAAGAAATTTCCGTAATCCATAAATCGTCTTTCAACTGTTTCGATAAAATTAAGAACCACTGACCAAGACCAAGTCTTCATTAGAATATTTTAGAAACCACGACATTTAATAAAACAAGGATCCCACGAAGTATTAAAATTTGAACCTTCTAAACCAATGAGAATATTGAATGATTGTAATCAGCTTAAAACACTATAGCTATGTAAAACTAAACAGCTTAGGTCAATGAATAAATTTACAATAACTCTGAGAGGTAAGTATGTGTGTGAACCGAATTTATCCCATGCGGTATGTTTGGATATTAAGAACGAGCCTAGTAACACCTCTTTGATTAAGACTGTTGCAGTTGTGGAAGGAAGACGACAATACATAGCGTAGAGCGATGTCTCTCTTTTATAGTTGCAAGAATTTTACTTTCAAGAGGTGGTTTTGAAGCATGATTGTTCTGATGTGTAGCTAAGATACTGCTATACGTTATGTAGTGCACTGTTTCGCTTTCAGAATATCAATAGTCTTGCTTTTAAAGCCTCCGAACAGAAGTATCGTATTTGTGTATATGCTGTAAAATACAACATTAATTATTACAAAACATTTTTTGTTGTTAGTTAAAACGTGCGCACTTTATGTATTTCATCGTTATAAAACTTACAAACATATCTAAATATACAAATATTACACGCTGCTACAAATTCTATTATTTTACAGTTAAGTTTAAAAAAATCGCACTTATTATTTCATTCAGATATAAAAATATGTTAGCAAAACATTTTTCTTGTGTAGCAACATTTTGTTTATGAACTTCGAATAATACTTAACGGCTTTTTTTGTATTTATATGCAATATCTAGCGTTTTAATTTAGTACTTATATAATCTATAACTTTGTAAGGTCGGCCCCAGGGGTCACGAGAGTCTACCATCAAATTTAAAAGTGGCCAGCCTCATACAATCTGGCATTCAGAAAGCCTGTTCTTTATTTCAATCCAAACTACTTTTAAGTTACAGGTGAGTAATACTAACCTACTTATTTGATATTTGTAATAAAGAACCGACTATCAGATTTTGATATTCTTACTGTATGAGACCAGCTTAATATTACTTCAGTTGTGGAAGGGAGACGCCGCTCTATGCTGTGTGTGCTGTCACGCTTCCACCACTGCGATGTTGATACTTTAAGATATGATGGTAGACGCTCTAATATACATATCTAGTATTACGTAGCATAGCGCATACATACAAATAAAATTTCTAAAGTGCTCTTTCTGCTATAGTAAATTAAGTAATCAGGAAAGGACATAATAAATATTAAGTCAAAAATATAACCCTCATTTTCAATTACGCTGCAGTCGGATAAAAGTTAAAACAGTAAAAAAAAATATCACAATAATATACGATTGTTTGAAAAATACGATTTATACAAACTAAAATTGAATGAAACACAAGATGTTATCAACAATTAAATGTCAATTTGTTCCTGTCAAACGGTCAATAAGTATCAATTTATAAATTTATTGCAATTCAATGATTTTGATTACTTTGATTGTCATCAAGGTTGTATAGTGGTTGACCTAAATATTACTAGCAAACCGATATTGCATTAATAAAACGTATATTTTAAATGAAATTGACATTCGATTTGACATGATTCTACCTGTCAAAAATAAAAGTTGCACTATTAGTGATTATTTGTATGTATGCGTTGCTTATTTACCTTAAATAGCTAGCTCTATCATAGTTTAGAATAACATTTGTTTAACTGTACATTTCACTAATCTTTACTTAGATAAATACAAATTGAAAATATTTTACAGATTTTCACGAATTGATAACCCCGCAGACATGTGACAATTATTAAAGATGATCATTCAAATGTATGGTAATGACATTTCCTTTCGATAAGTCACATAACTTTGACATGTCACTTACATACACTTAAGCAATTTGATTAGTGATAACGATGGAAATAAATGACACTTATCTATCGGGTTGTTACTAACTTAATACAACTTAAAGCTAGAATAAATACTTATTTATACAATGCATGGAACACAATTAAAGGGCCGCTACTGTATTTTTGGTAACTTGTGAAAGTTGTGAATATGATTAGGTTAGGTACCTATTTTTATGGTAGTAATACATACTTCGAGTTTAATCTTTTTACCAATAAAGGTGCAAATGCAAGGAAGGTATAGTCCTTGCTTCTATGGAAACGAGACGCCGATACGCACACTATTGTGCGTCATCTCGCTTCCACTCTAGCTTTAAAACTTCTTAGCACAGAGTATTGTCATAATTCTTGCGTATTTAATACATCGTAACTAACGCAAGCTACTCTTTAAACTGATTGTGCGATGTGAGATGTCAGAAAAAAAAATATTTCTCTGCACTCGAAATATTGAACCCATCTACAGGGTGGTCTCAAAGGCCCACGATTTAAAACGTGATGTAGTCTGTACCAAACTTTGTCTAGTAGTAGCAGACTTGAAACTAACTGGTCTAAACTGGAACCTAGATTCAGTCTAAGGCCGAATACGTTTGAAGGTGTTGACTTTGGTTAGGTACAGTTCTAGTAAAGTTTGGATATACTTTTTTTATTTTCAGGCAAAGGTTTTTTTAAGATTTTATTTGTGATGCCTTCATATCACAATGTGGATTCCAAAAGAAAAGCAAAAAGTCTAGTCCACCATTAAACCAAACAGTTTCAGAAATTTCGCATGAAAAAATATTGCAAGTGTCGTGTAAACATGTATTTGCTCGTGACTGTACATATTACATAAGTAACACTTAATAATATTGGAATTACAGTCATTATATAACACTCAACTGATTAGGTTACTATCCATCATTCAAGCTTTAAAAGAACTGAATTAAAAACGACTACTCGTAAGCCACTGATTTTTATCGTAAGCCTTATATATTTTAGAATGATTTACTTGCAGTTTAGCATTACCATACGGTGGTATTATGTATCTTACAAATGCAAAACCGTAGTAGCAAAATACAGAGCAAAATTGCTCAATGATAGCTGTCAAAGTTGTTGGTGTTGTATTTTGATGACAATACGTAATACAAATTAATTTTCATCGCTTTGCGTTTTAAGATACGCCTTACCACCGTTTCGGTAAATGCTCAACTATTTTAATTTGAAGCCTATCTATTTAGCCAATTATCAAAATGTCTAATTTATTCTAACACATCTACTTTCAAAGTATAAAAATATGATCCCTTTCTTTCAAAATATGCCAATAATTTGTGCGTTTATAGTACTTTATCAACCGATTTCAAAAAGGAGGAGGTTCTCATTCATCATCGGTTCTCAATCATGGAGGTAAGAGACAGTCAAGGGAATTCCTCAACAAATTATAGCAGCTATCTTGTGTTTGAGCTTGATTATTTTCTAGTTTTTAAAGTCGGTGTTTATTTTTTGTTAATTAATGATAAAATACTTATTTGAGGACCTACCACATCCTGACAAAGAACATAATATTACTGCGTTATTAGTTGTGAAAGCGAGACAGCGCACTACACAGCGAAGAGCGGCGTCTCTTTCCCACAAATGGTATAATATTATCTACTTTAAAAGATAGTGGTATGCCCCCTGAAGTCTGATTTCCGAGTATGTATAATGATTTAAAATATTTGCGGTTACCTTTACAGGAAGTAAAATATAATTTAAATCGATGTTTATTAGTGATTCAATTATCGATTTATATAATATCGCGGAACGTCGGCGTCAGATATAATTGATCATTTGATACAAATTATTGCATCGATTTTCTCCGTACGGTACAACTGCTCTATTTCATCAATTTCTTTATTTCTTAGGCCCATAGCACACGGCGTATTTTATACGCACAGGCGACGCGCAGATGACGCGCGTATACGCGCTTCATACGAGATTTGAACGCAACCTTGTAACTTAAGCACACAATGCGGCCGTGAAACGCGCTTCTACTGCGCGTATACGCACTTCTAGCCTTTGCGTTTTGATCAGAGACTCCTCTCTCCAGTTGTACAATGGCGTCCGTTGATATAACACTGGGTACACTGGCTTTAGTACTTCTTTTAAAAAGAAAAAAACACAAAAATAAACGAATCTTTTGGATACGAGTGAAAGAAGAATTTTTATGTATGCGCTTCTACTGCGCGTATACGCGCTTCATGCGCGCGCTTGTATCATCAATGCAAACGCAAGAATGGGCGTCTACGGTGCCGAAGACGCGCGTTCCTAATACGCGCGTCGCCTGCGCGTTTAAAATACGCCATGTGCTATGGGCCTTAGGTCTTTATTTCAAGCCATTCTTTTCTAAGTTTTAAAAACATATTTTTAAATTAATTAGCCGTGTTTCAGCCGGTTTTTCGAACGCTGATCAATACAAAACATTGTAAATCATCTGTCAAATTTAATATTAAGCGCTGTGATTGGTTGTAAGTCTTGTGATCAACCAATGACAGTCTTGATCACTTGATTTGACAGCATATTAATGTCCAACCTTCCAAAAACCGCAGAATAGTCAAAATTAGGAAAAAGACTATTTAATTTCATATTTTAGACCAAAGCTATAAAAATCAAGTTGCATTATAATTGAAAGCAACTATACTTATAATACATAACGTCAGAGACGATAGTCCAATTGGACGTGATTTAAATTTGAGGCTGACGTATTGTGAAGTTTTAAAACATATTCAGTGAGAGGAAGGCACAATGCAATTACTTTGAGCTCAAAAAGCAGAACTGTTGTCGTTGTGCAAGTGAGATGCAACTATACATAATGCAGTGCTCTGTCTCGACTTTACAAAGCAAACTTAAGATAAAGGTCCTTTTTTGAGACATTAGTACTGGCTTGATAAGAACTGCCATGTTATACTTCCAGTGAAAAATAAATCAGTTCAAAAACTTCAAAATACGCCCGTCAAAAGAAATATACGAAAAAATAACAATTACCATCATCAATTTTATATACAATTCAATCGTTTGGCAGTGACCAGCTGGTCTCCATTATTTACATTCTCCATTCCTTTACACTTACAAAAACTACATCTAAAATAAGTTACTCCTTTCCAAATTTAATGGCATAAGTAAAGCTAGGACACTGAAAAGCGATACAGCCTATATACATCCCTATTTTGATCACTTTTTCTAAGAATCCCGTAACAATTTCTACTTATAAATTAAAATACATATTTGTCAGACGATTTATGCGGGCGTTGTGTCGCTATGAATAGTTTAACAGAATACATTATAAGAATTAGATTGCTATAATATACAGATATTTATCTACGGCTTACGATGATATATTCATAAATATTTCGAAGGAATAACACCTTTTTATACGTTCCGAGAATCGGGAAGCAATGCTGATTATCTGGCAATGGTTTTCCGAGACTCTTTTTGCCGAATACTGAAAAATCTTTTATCTTTATTTCATCGTTAAGACTCATGCTGTCTTTGTCTTTTTAATGTGTAATAAAGAGACGGATGGACGTTTCACAGCTCGTTTAGACGAGTCAAGATATATCCTGCGAGTTGCCTTACATTACGTGGTCCATACAGATCTGGTATCAGCAGTGATGTATCATCCCCCGCAAAATATCACAACCCGCAAATTTCCCACCTCGTTTAAGTGAGAATACATATACTATTTCATCAGCACTGCTACCCAATACCAGAACATATAAAAAAAACGTGTGAACCAGTTAAAATCTGTAAAAACAAAACACTAACGCTACATTCTTAGTCCCAAAGTCCATTTAGTCCATTTACAGTACCGTTCTGCGCGGCCCAGCGCGACCCAGCATGACCCAGCACGGTCTAGCCAGGCCCAGCATGGCCGAAGATCAGGGTCTCGCATCATTCGAGGACTCAACATCACTCGAACTGCTTGATACGGATTTCTTCGGCTTGTATTCGGTTATAACTACGGTCACACCGCTCACCGTTACCTGATGACAATGTGGATCATTCAATTTACGACACAACACACAGCTAATCTGTGAGGAGAAAGATGGTGTAACGGTATCCAATGGTAAATGTATAAAAACATTTACTCGATGTGTTGAAGTTTTTCATTGCAGAATTCGAATCAATTTGAAATCGAATTGGTGTTTAGTTTGAGGAACAATCTAGAAAAAAAAATGCTGAGAAATTCTGGCATATAAACGAAATTTCGAGTGAGACACCGATCTATATGTAATACTCCGTCTCGCTTTTACGTTTTGATGTTTTGTCCTGCTAAAAAGTCCTGGTTTATATGCAAAATTTTAGTAAACTTATACTACGTAGTATATTTTGATATTCATAAAAATATAAGCGCCATAGGTATTCGCGACGTCGCGATGACTCACCTATAAAATATATCACCGTATGAAATATACCGACGTTAAAAACGTTTTTATTACGCACCGTAAAATAAATCTAGCCGTGTTCGCCATTACTACTTTATTTCACTACTTGCTTTAAAATCTTATATATTTATTAATGTATGTAGAAAAAAAATACTGTAGGGACAACAATTGCAGCCTTTGGACCCCAATTTCAGTAAATGATACTAAAGTAGAAACATATTATCTTGATATGAGTATGATGTTGTTTCACTGTACAAAACTTCTTCTTTTGTCTTTTTATTCTTCAATATTTAGAGCAAAACATAATATATTTGACCAGATTTTGATATAAAGATCATCCCGCTTCGCATCGACTAGCCTACCACTTCGATTATGATGATGAATTTTTGATAAAATAACGCCTCGTGCATCTGTGGACACTTCGGTTCTCAACACCATGCAAATTAAATTGTTAAACAATTGTATGGGTTTGTATATCACAAATAAAAGTGGCTTCGTTTACGCTGTGACTTAATATTCGAAGGATATTAACTCTACCAACTTCTGATGTGCCCTATAGGGTCCATATTGATTCAAGACTAAAATGTAAAACCTTTATAACATATGGAATGCTAATGATGCTATGGCATCTAATAGGTCACCACGCCAATTACCACTTTACGCGTCGCGTACTGTATGTATCGCGGGTTCGATCCCCGCGTAGGACAAGAATTAGTGCGATCCACAAATTCTTGTCCTCAGTCTGGGTGTATCTGTGCATGTGAATTGAATTTTTGTGAAACCCCCGCGATACCAGGTTTAAATTCCTTAGGGCGGGAGTTGTTTTCCTAAAAAAAGAAAAGAATAAAGTATTACCTCTCTCGTCTGTGCAGAGCTTCGGTCGACATTGCTGAGTCGCGGTGGATGTCTTCTCTTCTTGAGTGAGTTGGCGGACCGGGGCCGTTTCTGTGAGCTAGTGGGCGCTGTGCCGGCCGCCTGCGCCGCCACCAGCGCCGGGTTGATCCGAGGCTTGCGTGTCGATGTGCCTGACGGAGGAGTTTGACTTTAGTTGGGATTTTAGGGTGATCATGGGAGCGAAAGTCCCGATACGTTGAAGATATAGAGGAATAAGAAAATAGACCGATGAAACATTTTGAACTCAATTATTTTTGCTGAATGACATGACCAACCTACTAACCGTGTTCAACAACTATCTTGGTGTAACGAATATTTAATCTCCGCCGGTAAAGAAAAATTGTATCTTAGGTAATCTTATGATCATAATCGAGCACGCCTTGTGTGTACATTAATAATCCTTCTACTATTCTTAGTCAGAATCGTCAGCTGTGAATCTTACCTTCAAACATAAGTATTGATACAAATGAATAACTAGAACAACTTTTACATTCAGGTATCTCGCAACGAATAAATTGTGCGAAATCCTAGACTTCTTTGCATTGACTAAAATATTTATCTTAGAGCTAAACTTAACATTAATGAATATTAAAAAAAGACCTAATTATCAAATATCAATTACAAAATACTTTAAACTCAATACTCTTTACAAGAATCCAAAACATCGTTGCATAATTCTGGTCGTGAAAATAGCTGGGGATACTATATCAAAGCGTTAGGCGAGATTGTGGGGAAAGCGGGGCTACACGGGGTAAGAACGGGGCTTGTAACCCGCGGGGCAAACCGAACTCTATGCGTCCCTAGTTGCCAGACGGTTTACTTTGGGAACTCGATGCGAATTCACTTGACATTTAGATAAGTGAAAAGCAAATACGCCAAATTGTAGTTAAAATATAAATAGGTATTAGATCATATTAATTGTTCAGTTTGATTTAGTTATAGAGATAGTCCTATTTGTTTCTATTTCTTGTGTTATTTTGACACTTAAACTAACTTTGCAACGCTCATTTTATGGTAGACAGACGAAAATACGCAAGATTCTTTACAAAAAAAAAAGATGTTTTTATAAAACTTCACGGCTCTAAAACGGTCGAAAACTTCTTTAATTAAACCACCAATTAATACGACAATACTAATTGTGATCAATCGAACAAACATGTCATTGCTATATTTGTAGCTGTCATAAAAATGACAATTCACAGTTCACAATTGGTTTCTACATTTACACATTTACAACTAGTCTAAAAGCTGATTTAGACGGTGTGAGAAATATCGTGCAAGTTGCGATACATACGTGAATACAAAAGTAATATATTTTGTTGGCGGTGACATATCACTTTTGATAATACCCAGTCAAGTGAGATTTCAACGCTAGCGTGGTTAGAAAAAGCTCAAATGTAAGGAGACAACAAGTCAAAGTCACGTCAAATATGTAGAAACGAAATGACATTTCCATAAACTTGAGCGTTTTTTTTATCGGCGCTATCCATATCACACTAACATCACTTTGCTAAAGATGAGAAGAGAGAAGACGATATTTCTCGCAAAATCAGTCCCAAATATCTGATAAGTTCGAGAACTTATAGTAACATTCGAACAGAGTATATTCGAGGGATTTTGTAGGATATAGAGAAACAAAGACGTTATATAAGAGAGCAGATTTACTAGTACTTAACGACGTAAATCGGGATTTAGTGCATAGTAGTGCGGCGCCAGACGAACTTTATAGCGAGCGCTGGACCGATCTTTTAGATGATAAAGATATTGCGAAGATGTTATATCGAGTTGAGATGATAGTGGGTTAAGGACATGAGTGTCTATCGAGTACGTCAATTATTGCTGATCATTTTTTGCAATCGATCTTTGAGTTCAAAGAAAAATAGATTTTGGTGTATTAATGGATTATTTTCCAGATCAGTTGGCTAGTTTAGGACCCAATAGGAATTCATAATAATGAATTAACGCCGTCAGTAATCTCGCATCAGTTAAGCTCATAAAATTTTGCTCCAATCCCTAAAAAATCGGATCAAAGACAAGAAGAATTAGCGCTGTTTTCTATAATAACATCATATAAACTAGAATCCGATCCGAAAATTTGATTGGCTTATATCTGGGTATCATCTCTAAGAACATTTTCAAATAAGACTAAAAATTCTTCATAGTTTATAATGAACCGAATAATGATACCTAAATCAAACCAACCAGGTACAGGTAGGTTTATTTCTTGAGAACTGTCAATGCACTTGTTTTTTTTAACCGCAGATTGATAGCGGAGTTCAGGTCAGTTAAGCCTTGCCACTTAAACTCCGGAAGGGACACAAATAATTGCGTGATTCATAAAGAGAACGTGGAGTTTGTACACTTTTTGCATCGATATATGAATGACTATCGAAGGATCATGGTCAAGTGAAGGATGGTAAATATTTTTGTTTCCATTTGTACCATGAATCCGTTGCGAAATATAAAACATCGCAACAAGATATACAACATAACAGAAATGCTTGAATATTGTTTCTGTACACGAAATTCCTCAGCAAATATACTCTTTTAAAAAGTTGCTCTAATCATACCTTATAGGCTAGTCAAAATTTTAACGGAAGGACCTTTCTTTTTGGAGTAGTCTATCGCTTGACCGATGTCAAATAACCTATTTTCATAATCACCTCTTTCCACTATCCACTTTAACACACAAATACGTACAACAGGATGACTATACCGTTAGATCTTATTACCAGATCGTCTGCGAATTGGAAGTAACCGGTAGGAGCCGCTTGTTACGAACATTTACGTGACCTAGATAGGTAATTGTTTCACATTGCATATTCAACTTGTAAGTAGGCCAGGCACCGAAGGTCCCGCGACGAAGTCTGTTCAGGTACTTAAGGATAACTGGTACGAAGCTTTGGAAATTGGTACAAAATCAAATGCAAAAGGTTTTTAATTCGACTAGGCGTTTCAGGCAGTTTCAAAGCTCTTAATGTCTAATCAAGTCTTAATGCTTTGAACATATTTAACTTTATCTATGGTTACTATTGCCTATTCTTAATTTATCCCTAAAGTGAGTACTTTATTTGACGGCAAAGATAATTTGGAAGTCGATTTTACATGATACCACCAATTAAACCCAAATACACCCTGCCGTTAGTTTTAAGCTAAGTATGTAGTAGACATTTAAAAGTACTCTGATAAGAAAAACAGCGTGAAGACGATAGTACATATGATAGACCCCTCGAAATAAAAGTATTTTTAAAAGAGCTTAATACTATACACCCTCAACATTTCCTTTCAAATTTTTATAGAACAATCCCTCAACATCTGTTCTGCGTATAGCCTATGTGTATGTAGGACATGCGTCCACAATAAAGAGGACAGGCGCGTTCAATACATGCCCGTGACGTCAATAGCAGTGCAACGCACATTTTACGTAGGTTTCGTTTATACTTATCCCATGTACTTAGTAAATTTTATCTCTACTACTACATTGTAACAAAATATTAAAACCTGACTAAGTTTTTCTGGATGCAGTAAATAAGAATAAGTGATTCTAATGGGTCATTGTTTTTGACGTCACTTTATTATTATTTCTTATGTTTTGGGGGTTTTCGCATTGATTCTAAATGGCCCGACAGTATACAGTGACCTACAATATTCAGTGTGTATTATAAACTACATTCCAAATAGAATATGTATATTTTGGACGTAGTATAATAAGAGGGGCAAAAATCTATAATAAAATTATCTTACGACGACGAGAAGATCGTTGGCAAAACCGCGGGGTTCAGCTAGTCGTAAATAATCCTCCAACGTGCGGCCGAAGGGACGGCAAAGGATAAAAAATGAAGGGCAAAGTACTGAAATGCAAGTACCTCTATGCTAAATTATTAATCTACAAGCGAGTAAGAGTAGCGCACGCTATTTTAATCACTACGTTAAGGTAGTTAAAGTTGAAAATTGTTTGAATATGTAAGTTTACAGGCTGTTGGAGTTACGAACAGGGGTGGTCTCTTTGGTGATTGATTTCATGCGTGCCATCTGTCCAAGCAGGTTCATTGAAATCTGCCGTAGCTGTATTTTGTCACGCAAGGCACGTTCGCTAATAGATTTTTTTTATAATTTAGTTGCTTTTTTTCTGCTCTGTGGGATGTACATTAAATCGTGTATATAGGTTGTTAGCAGAAGGAATAAATACTACTCTTTTCAACCAACTTCAAGTAGAAGGAGGTGCTCAATTCTTCGTAATTTTTTGTTGTTTGCTTCTTAAATCTCTTTCCGAGCCTGTTTGCAAACTTTATGTAAATACGATTTTTGCTAGCCAATATTTATTTTATTTCGTGACTAAAGTTGTTTTCCATGAGAGACTGCTGTCACCTCATGAATAAAGGCCTATGTAAACCACATGAAGAATTTCTTAACAAATGGTACCCTAGCAAATACTAAAATATTTCCATTGTTTTTCGACAATTGCGGGGTTTCGCAAATTGCAGGGCGAAAGCTTCCGTTCCCTGGACTCGTTCGAGGCCGGGAGTACACAATTCGTACATTACGAGGTATTGTTCTGCCCCGGGGTTTAGGAGAGCGGAGCGGTGCTACTTTAAGTCGACAGGCTCCGTAAAATAAAGGGTGGTGGCAACGGTAGTTTTAAACAAGGTGGTTTGAGTACTAAGGATAAATAAAACGCAACGCTTTAGGTTGAAAAAAAGTAAGACTGTTTGTAATAAAACAGAACTACGCTATAGGTCTGGGCGCAGGCTTTGTCAACCTCACCGCATTATACATATTCAATAACCTAATGGATATAGGCAAAGCAGTTAAAATGTTAAGGTTAATTAACCAGAATAATTATCATTGTAAAATTACCTACATGACCTTTACCGGCTAGTACCAAAATAGGTAAATTAATATAAATAGACACCACAGCGGTAAATACAACCCTAGCCAATTAAATACATACATTACGGCTCCACTAATGAGGTAAACAGAGAAGTTTCCTTATAAATCCTCTATTTTATCTATGGTTGAAGCCTTCCCAACAATTCTCTACGGCCACATACACCATAAACAATGTAAACATGTGAGATAAACGAACTACTTACCTATATCTGTCCTTCAAAGTATAGGGTGTTAACGTCACGTAAAGGTCAACGAACATTACCCGATCGAATAAAGTAGTCGCTAAAGAACTTGCGTAACTCGTGTAGGGGAATGTTGATTTAATTTAGCCGGGTTATACGATAGGCCAGCATGAGTGTTCTGTTTTTAAAAGTCGGGAATGCACGAAGATTTGTTTACATTAAAATTGTTAGTCAAAGACAAGATAAATGTTTTGTTTATTATTTAACCGTAGATAAAAGAGATTTTTAATACAAGTAGTTTGTATACCTACAAGGTCGGTAACGAGAGTAACGACTCATTAGTATTAACGATCATGACTTATGTATAATCAGGTGCAAGAAAGTATACGTGTTGTTATTATAAACAATAGAAATTGATTACTCAACTATAGTAATGTGTTATACCTGCATTATCATTCATTACATATTCAAATTGACTGTATTTTGGCAAACCCAATATCTACTCATCAATTTAGAACTTTTTTTTTTGTACGTTTACGCTAATTGCTAACTTATTAGACAAATTATCTACTTCGAGAACATGTTACGCTCGTATTGATTTTAGTTTTAGCGTAGCCAAAACATTGGCAAGGACGCCAGCTCGTAAAAATGCTAATCAATAGTATTCGAATCTAAGCAAATACTTTTTAGGTTATGTTGCTAAATCGACGATGTACAACCACATAACACAGAGATTATGTAAATTTGTACAAACGTAACTACACCAGACGGATAAGAGCACTATAATTACACTCATATGTAATTTATTAGAATCTACGTGGCCATGTATGTATGTAAAATCTTTAGGTCATTCACATTTAGGTATAACCACACAAAGGATTGTGTGCTGGAGCAAATACATGACTGTTTTACCTTTTCTAACATCGCACATCGAACATTTGAAGGCTTCCGCATTGTTTCTGTACGTACAAACGCTGCAATCCCAATAATTTTCTTCGAGCACTTTAGACGGCCTTTTGGCTCTCCTAATGGCATTTTTCTTGTCCATTTTAACGCACACTTACGTCTAAATATAATTAGCACACTGTAATCATGATACTTTATATCTTAAACAATAGTTTTTAAAGCACAAACGCAAAATAAATCGTCTGAGAATCATTATTTTTATTTACTGTGCACAGAAATGTACACTTCTTTACGCCATGACAGATCGTCAATGTCGCGTCGGTAAAGCAGAGCCCGAGCGCCACTTTCCCTCGCTCTGTTTTATCTACAAAATAACTTATATTTACGCCAATAGATGGCGCTGATTACGGCCAAATATTTAAGCCAAGTGAGAAAAGTTTTTGTCAGAATCAGACAATCAGATGACTGTTGTCAGAATAGGTTGGTACATACTTTGAGAACTTTGTTGAATCGAAGTTGATAACATAATATGTGAAATAAAGCAATGGGGGAAATAATTAGACGCATGAATAATGATACCTAGTATCTTTATTGCCCATGTCAAGTAGGTAGTTAGTTGGGTAATGTAAAGTTTTTATTAATAGATCTTTGCAGTAAACCTGAGCGCAACCATCGACTGACTGCTTCAGACAACCATTTGACAGCTAATATCTGCATGCACTACGTAAGTACGCAGTAACTTAAGCAATGCTCCGATAAAAATAAACAAGTAATAAGAAATATTTTAAACCAATCTTCAAGTAACGGTATTTGTTCCGTACAAAAATAATCCAAATCTCTTAGAAATACACGAAATAATCAGGATGCGGAGACAGTTCGCCAGAAAGCCACCCCACATCCAAACATCAACTTTACTCAAACGGCATAGAGTTTAAATTTCATTGTATTGCGATAAATGAATAGTTTTGAAGGAACTACAAAAACATACTTTTATAAAGGTCGGTGGGATTCTTAGAAATGTGGACCTTTTTTTAGGCTCAGCTATGTGAAATTCTCTACCTGAGACAGTCAAGGTTTCAGAACATTTCGCTTTTGTGTAACGATATTGATGTTACGCTCAAGGTCTGCTGCTTTATTCAGATTTTTAGTAGAAACATGGAAACTTTACAAGGATATTAAAATATTTATCTCTACTAAGTCTTAATACATACATGCAAATAAGCCTACTACTGCCTTCCTAATGCGTGAATTCTATTGATTAAACTTATCTACTGTTCAATTGTCTTTAATATTTCGTCACTCAAAAGAAAAAAGTGGAGCGCTAAAAGGATTCTGCTGTCCGTCTATAATTTGTCTGTCTGTAAAATGCCATAGAATGATGACACTTTTTACACTTTCCAATTGGTAAAAGGCATTCAACCATTATTTTTTTCACACAACGTCATCACATATGATAGATAAATTACACCCAGACACAGGACATATGATCGAGCTCATCACACAAAAACATTTCTCCTGGGTGGGAATCGAACCCACGACCGGGCGACCTCTGGAATAGCAGTCAGGGCCACTAACTACTACACTAACAGGCCAGTCGTATCATTTTTGGTATGGTTTGCCCGGATAATCATCCCATTTATCATAAGCTTTTAAAATAAAATGTGTTAGATGTTAAAGGTAAACTAGTCTGCAGATGAAGATGTCATTTACCATTATGCCATTGCAGATTCTATTTTACAGAAATTAATTCATAATTTAATAACTAAGTCTACCTACCAAAGATCCCTACACGATAATTTTCAATCTAGGCACATGTAGCAGCAACCTGATCTAGCTCGACGCTGATAGTACGGTACGAGTACCAAAGGTATATTTAAGAGTAATCTGCTAATAATCCTGTTTGCAAGATAACGTGTGGTGGGTTTACCGTTAGTCCTATGGGAACCTAGGACGTGGGTGACTATAACCACTATAAGTATACTACAGAAGTTTAAGTCGATCTATAGCCGCGCGGTAAGTGACTGCGATAGGATAGACCTACAGTATTTTAAATACATAAACAACACACTGTCGTCACTGCGACACGCTCGCGACTGACAAGCCACGGTCATGCCACGATCCGATAGAGTCCTACTCTATTCCTAGTCCTACTCTAGTCCTACTCGCATTGTGCCTGTTTATATGAGGAATTCACACTGTATTATTTTAATATCCTGTGGTAACAGTGAATTATGCTTACCTTTTTCGCAAGTTGTTGTGTGAAAATCTTTGTTTCCTTATACACTATGCTATTCTTTACACACTATGAAGTCTTAACTTTAAGATTCTGTTCATTATAGCTTTGAGAACTAAGACTATCAGACTACTATGAAATCCGAAACCAGAACTGTTATGATGTGAAAGCGAGATGCAGCTATGCGTGATGTGTGCCGTCTCGTTTCTTCACTGGCAAGTTTCGCTTTGAGAGCTCAATGTATGTGAGGTACTTAGGTATTCAGTACTTTTACAGTGTGTGGGTGTCATTCCAATTTAGTTTTAGGCTAGGCTAAGCGTTGATTGAGTTCGTCCCACAGTGCTAAGACTTCAAAAATAGTTCAGAAATATTATATGACATTTGTTAAGAACAAATTTAGTGTTCTAATTCTTATTTATCGGTGTACTATCCGAACATTTTTTTTGCCACAAACTTTGTTTGATTTAGGAAAAACGACAACAAAGTGTCACGGTTTATTTAAAGGATGCAAGAATATAATACATTGCGGGACCACACAGCTCTATCATATTACACATTATACTTCTTGCACCGCCTTAATAATTTTTAACCCCGTACTTAAAAAATAATGCATAATAATAACTACGGCTTTAATAGAATTCCATTGAACAGTTATGCAAAGTACAACACGAAGTGTCTTCGCCGAAAGGGAATTAAAAACAACGTCACGCAAGTTTAGTTTTTAGTCATAATTACACAAATAAAGAGTATTAGTGTTAATGAGATACAAATCAATAAAAACCTTACTCGCATGAATGCTTTCAGTTATTACATTGTATTAAACAAGAATTCTTGCCAAAGTTGAAGCGAGATGACGATACTTGCATTATAGTACCATCCCTCTTCCACAACAGCAAGAGATTTGCTTCAAGAGCTATAAGTACGAACCTCGTTGCTTAAGGAAAACGTCAGCATATCTATGATCTGTCAAACTTGAAATTACCCAGTTTTTAGGATACAAGTGTTGTTTTATTCAGTACTTACTTCTCTCTCTTATTTTGATGCACATGGATGCAAAAAGTATGAATTATCCTACCTGTGATTTTAAGAAGCGAAGCGAATAGGACATTCTACAAGGCTTATGAAAAGAAAAAGATATCGGATATCCCTTTTCTATTCATGTGGCCGAAATTGGAACTAAGACTGACTTACATGAAAAACAACAACTTTTAACAAATGCTTCGATTCTTGTTGCGAATTTGCACACCAACGCCCTCATGTCAATATCGTCCACGTGCCAAAAGATCCTTGTAGCTCTATGGAACTTTCCAAAGGTCAGGGAAGAAAAAGACGTTGTTATTACCCTTGAAGGATTGCTTCATAACATTGTGGAAAATTGAAAGGGTTGAACGTGAATTGGTTGACGTCAATTGCCTATTTTGGTATCAACTTGTACGGCTTATATACCCACGGAACACGAGTCATTTTATTTAAAGCCAGCGAATTGGGAAACAGCTATCCGGACAATAAAAATTTCGGAATAAAACCTGTGAAATTCATTAAAGAAATTGAAAAATGAAATGGTATTTGATATAGTAAATGTTTCGTTACGTTCTTTAGTATGTTTTGAATTATAAAGACTTAAATATAAATTAAGTGGGTTTTTCATGTTCATGCATTAAGTATATACTTTTTCAGATTGTAATACTACGTACTAGGGGCTAATTTATTTAAGATTTCTAGTTTTAAACACAACTAATTAAGTAACACTGATACATAGTGACGATTGTAGGCAAAATAAAAGAGAAAAAGTTTTCAATAATACTAAATTCAGTCACTCATTGTATATGATGGATTATCACCGTTTGGACAACATTTGGCCCAATACTCTAAAAGAGGATTCGCTTATAAGGATAATTCGATCCCATCGCACTAAAAGGGTTGCATCCTATTACCAAAGCGCATACGTTCCATTATACTATGCATTTATATCCCATAACTCATACAATCCATTTAAGATGTGCACTCATCCCTCTTGTAACTGGCTTGCATCGAATCCTATTTCTTTAATCAGTTCTGTGAAATGCAATTAAGTATAGTTAGAGCCGTAACCGTATAAGTACAGTATAGGCGCTAAATTTTTGTTTCGAATGTAAAGTCCTACATTAAAACAAATGCCTAACATTGTTTTCGGAATGGGAAACATCTGGGAAACATCATAGAATCTGACAATTCTTACTGTAAAAACCTTTTCAAAAAGTGCTGTAGTATCTTAGATACTAGGTACCGAAGCATGTATTTGTATACTAAGTATCATGAAGTTATTTAAGGGGTGACGATCTAGGCAAATACTATGCTGTGCCCTATAGGGTCCACATTTTGATCTATAAAGTATGTATGTAACTACCTAGTTTTAAACTAACACATGTACAACAATGTTTAATGCAAAAGTATTGAGTATCAAACTACGACATTTTTACTTAAGACTACGTACTGCTCTATTTATACTATCGGCATCAAATGAACATTTATACTGTGTTTTAATACACAAACAAAAGTAATACTTACTGAATCTTATTAAATAAAATAGTTTCGACGCAGGTGTTATTAACAGAGTTATTTCCGTTGCATATTAAATACATTGTTTGTTATAAATTGCATTGCTAAATACCGAATTGGCATTTCGAATATTTCGAATGAATATTAAAGCTTTAAAATAACAAGTTAATTTATTCTTCTGATAGGTATCTATGGATTTAAAATTCTTGCACGGAACTGAAGTATTTATGAAGTAAAATAAGTACCTAGTATTTAATACGGTCAATGTAAGAAATATTTTCAACAACATATGTATGTTACAAGGCTAGTATTCAAATTGTATTTTTTTCCATTAATTTTGACTTTGGCTCACCTGGCCAGAGTCCTGGTTTGTTTCTTGGTTGATCGGTTTATAATAAAAGAAAAAATACTTCTTAATAATGTATTTTAGATAGAGATCTAAAATACATTATTAAGAAGTATTTTTTCTTTAGAGACAATGAACACATTAGACTATCTAATATTCATTAAATTCTAGTAATTAAAGCTACAAAGATTAAATCAATATTGATTTCTTAATAAAGAGAAAACATTAATACAATATAGAACATAATTTATTTAATAAGTAAAGCTTACATGCTACTGCGTATGCCAGTTAACTACAGAACATCCAAAATAAAATGACCTATCTGAAGTTGGCTGTAAATGTCTCATGAGAAGAACATTATACGAACCACCGCACATTTAACAAACTTCAGAGGGGTCAGGATACATTGGTTGTTTACTAGAAAGTTGTGAATTTAGTGATAGGCCACTTAATCGCTGTATACTGTCTGTAGTAGCGCGAAGTACGACCACGCTGAGCTTAATACCTGTAAATACATATTATATGCATTTGTTGTTAGTAAACTTATGACGTCAGAAGTCTAGGTTACAAAATGTGTCGTGGAGAATTTTTTTTTAGTGTAATATTATGATTGTACATGGAACAATATAAAAACAATATTTATTTAAGATAGGCGACTAAGTTGCACTTTTTGAACGTCAAGTAAAACACTGATTATTTGTTTTCCTAGCCCACTGCTGGACTTTCTCCAAGTCCTTCCACAATTCTTTTTCTTGTGCCACTTCGTACCAGTCTTCGCGGTGTACGTTTCATTCATCCCACCATCGCTATCTGGGCCCGGAAATCATTATTAATCCACTATTAACTGTATATGTAGGTCATCCACGATTAGTTTATTAAAATAAAACAATTTGCACTTACTCTCATAAACGCTTTAAGGTTGACGTCAGTGAATCCCGAAGCGGTTAGTTTGCACGGCTGTTGAGCTCTGTCCACAGAAATACAAATACTTTATATTTTATAGACTTCACGACGACAGGGTAATGCACTTTCATTTGTATCAAGTTTGTTTAGAAAGTGAATAAAGATACTGCTCTAATTAAAAAAATAATCATTTACTTTTTATATTGAAATGGGTTTAGATAGTTCTCTGCATGGACAGTTGCTGGTGATCACAATGAAAGCCAGCAGACACCACTAATAAGTGGTGATAGAAAACTTGGATCCCGAATTTCGAATTCGGGTTCGCTAGCTCGCAGAAAATGAGGGAACAGTGGGGTGAATGCGAAAGCGAACCGCGTACCCCCGGCCATAGGCAGATGAGGACGCTCCAGTGGTTTTAGCCGGTAAAATGTGCTGGGTCAACAAACTGACGAGGGACAGATCATGAGGATTTCCACTGGGGTTCAAAAAAAAGGAGTAAGGGAGCAAGCGTTCAATGATCAATGATTCTTTAGTTTGGAAGAGGCCTTTGCTATTAGCTAATAGTTTTTGATTCATTATAATTGTTATGAATGTACCTTATTTGGACGATAAGCAACTCTCTAACAACACCAGGGCTTGCGTAATACCACTGACAGTAATAGACTGCACTGCTGATATCTTCGCTCTGAAATTTTAAAAGCCTAGTGATGAAAAATTCTACGTAATAATTAAGTACAGTGAGAAAATGCCAGGTTTTATTTCTATAAACTTGGTATTTTCCAATTTATTAGACTACACGGATAGCCAAGTGGTATAGGTCACTACTCCAATTACTAATTAGCGCACAAGTTGCGGGTTCGATCCCCGCTTCGAACAAGAATCTGTGCGATCCAGTAATTTAGAGCTTGTTCTGAGTCTGGGTCTCTTTGTACATGTGAATTTAAGGCCTGTGGAACCCCACGCGACACAAGGATCAAATTTCTTAGTACAAGGGACGTTTTTTATTTTAATTACAAAAAAAGTTAGTTTGTCTAGAATTTTCCCAAATACCCCGATTAGATTCCATCTGAACGAATTCACTTACTTGAGTATCAGAATTTCCCAAAACTGATTGAGGTAACATTGGAACACGCTTCAACAAAGCTTAAAAACAGGTTACGCAAAAGTACTTTGTACACAATATTATTATTCACTTAAATAAGAATAAAGATACATACGGCCCTCATTAGCATATCTCCGTAGAAGCACAGGAAGTATACTTGCAGCAGTCCCATGAACAGAAAGGTGAGGTACGTAATGATCGTCTCTATGTCATCCACAATCTGGAAAGGGTCGAGTCATTGTTACAAAAATATACTTTCTTCTTTGAAATTAAATTTGGATCAGAATGTAATCATACTAATATTATAAACGCAAAAGTTTGTAAGTATAGATGGATCGATGTATGTATGTTTGCTAATCTTTCACACTCAAACGGCTGGATAAATTTTAGTGAAATTTTGTATAACCTCTTTACTAACTGCGTCAGAGGAGGGTAATGTTTTCACATTTATAACCAACATTTGCGCAGTCGAAGTCACAGGCAACAGCTAGTCGCATATAATGACAGCAAAATTTGTTTATATCGGAAAATAAGAACGATACTTGACTGATATCTATCAGATTCATCATTCTGTTTAATAATGATAAAAACAATATGAGGTCGGACCTTACCTATGAGTTATATAAAAATGCGTAGAGAAATGTATGAAAACCAATTACCGTCACGTTAAATCCAGTCAGACAGATAAGTAAGGAACTTGACACCAGGTTGCATAGAGTTGACTTCGAGTAAACTATTTCTATCATATCAGTCGAACTGCGAAAGTAAAATGCATATTTTAAAGTACTGGAAGTCATCATTTCAATGTACAAAACTATTACAGACAACTTTAATTATAACTTAACAAGAGAATTGCGTACTTAACTGACTTGGTATTAAGAAAATTATTAATCCGTCAAATAGATTTAAAAAAAAAATTGGGGTTTTCTTTTATTGCGTAAAGAAAAAATGGAGACGATCTAGTGAGTTTAAATCTCGTATGACGTAACGTCACAATGCACTTTTTAATGACAAGTGACATGATTTTTTTGGAATTCTATCTGACGGACTAATTGGGTTTTTTTGTCAGACACCCATTTGGCAGAAGCTCTGTTTATCGTATGGTCACTAACTACCCTTACTGTATCAAAAGTTGATGCCATTTCACCAGCTTAGCGAATTCCCGCCTCATCCTGAACTCATCTTCGTTGAACTCTCCGTTAGTAATACTTATCGATGAAATCATTGTCTCAAGATGGTAGCTCAACAGTTTGAATTGTATGCGAATGTAAGTGCAACATGTAAAGAACAGATAGTCGGCTGCACCCATTTTCAGCAGGACGATACATTCTGAAAGCAAGTTAAAAACTGTTATTCTAATTTGTTCTAGAATTTAGTTCAGCAATTTTTACATGTCAAGAAAAGTTTAGAACGGTACCTAGAAGCTATAATTTAAACACCTCCTACAAAAAAAAAGAGTTTACTACTTCTTTTTTTTTAAACGAGGAATAACTTACTAAGCTCGTCATGTTATGAAACTGAAATCAAAAGAAGAGAAGCTGCTACGGGTATTATTGAACACCATATTCGTTTCGTACATATGTATGTGCTCTTATCTGGACTTTCTCTACTAAGTAGGTAGTGGTTTCAAGTAACTTGTCACAAAACAAGTAACTTGTCACAAAACAAAATCAGGTAAAACTTACCAGACCAAATCTGATGGATATACGCAAGCGGCCAGTACACAAGCTTGCTCGGTATACAACAAAAGACGTCCATATACGGCAGCATCATCTCAAACTCATTCGTCTTGTTATACTTTATAGCTATCAGTACCAAGGGAGTCAAGTCAAACACGATTATCATCGAAAAATTCAACACGTAGAGAACATTGATGACCGCATTCAAAAACCCAGTTTCTTCATCGATAATTTCTTGCTTTTTATCGTTCTTCTCTCGATAATTTTCTTTGATTTCCAGTTCTCGTATCAGTGCGATGAGTTCTTGTATTTTGTTTTCGTATTTAAAGTGGAAAAGCGACTTGATGAAAGCTAAGAGCGAGAAGGTGGTACAAGGGGCAACACTAGTGATTTCAATGAAACTCTTGTCGGTTATTATGCCGATATACATGTAGTAGATCGAACCGAGGAGTGCCGAAATCATCCAAATAAGATTAAAGGCGTATAAAGTTCGTTTTCTTATGATGTCCATACGTTTAGTGGGCTTATTTTGTAGATTCAACCCGGAGTATTTGAATAGGATGTTCAGTTTATCCAGAGATTTGTCGAAAAGTAAAGTTTTGGACATGATTACGTAAGTCTCCGAAATGTTGAAATTTAGCAGATTGTTTTTTGTTTTTCACTTGAAAACGGTGACCCACTTTTGATGAGAACTAGTGTGAGAATGATAGGGTATGGTGAAACCTATCGTTGGTTTAGGGCAAACAATGCCACCCCCTAGAATGCAGACCTAGGTATCGTATAGATATCGTCGTATAAGTTTTAAAAGATGCTTTTGAAAGTTACAAAACTTCAATCAATAGTTCCATTTGGCGTAAATGTTGGTTTAATGCCTCAATACAGTCAGATTTTGGACAATTGTTTTTTAATACGCCACATTCACAGTTAAAACCACCAGCATTTAATATCGATACAAAGAAAAAAATACTTCATATTTAGCCGATTTGTTTAGGAACTGTGCCACAGACTGACGGTCACGCTAAACATTCAACGTCGATCAAAAGTCATACAGTCATTCGTCTCAAAGTGATCTATCTAAATCTTCTTAACTCTGTATTTATATGAAGCACCAACACTTAAGTAAATATAGTGTTTATATCGAGGTTATTTTTGCTATTGTTATATCATATGAATAATATATTTGGTAATAGCTGCAGCCGCCCCGACGCTGTAATTAACACTAATTTCTACTAATTATTACAGTTTTACGTAGTTGTACAGTCATTTGGTGTACGGTTTGCAAATTCAATTAATTAATTCGATGTTTTTTTTGGGTTTTTGATTCTGATGGGGGATAAACTATTGTTTTAACGAGAAAGTTATTTAATGTTGACCATAGCCACAACTGTAGCTAAATTCTATAAAACTAGAAGGCAACCCCAACATAGCTTGGGAAAATATTTTCAATTGTGTGCTTGCAATCGAAAAAATTCTTTAGTACTAAGTTTGTTAGTGACATCTGCGATGCATGTTTTGTAAGTATTTACCAACTAGGTACAGATATTTATGAAAACTTTATTTTTTTTGAGGAAATGGCGTTTTTTGATAAACAAATAATATATGTGCTCATGACAAAAGTCAAAAATTAAAAGGTTTTGATTTCGATTAGGCCTTCTCAGGCACTTTCAAAACGATACTGACTACATTATCCGATCTGATATCGGTATCAAACGACTATACGTTAACAGAGGAAATCAATTGTATAGAATATTGTCCGACACGATATTGGAAATTGGAGTAAGACTTTTCATACATTTTACTTTCGCCATCGTATAATGTGAAAACGCTCTAAACCGACGCCCAAATTTTGAGAATTTAAGTTTAATAATCCAAAATAATATTTAAATTTATTGTAGTTTTTTGCAGACTTGCAATACGAACGTAATGTCGCACTCATTTATGAGTAGCCGTCATTAAAATGCAAGCCGATCGGGGAATGGCGACTGAAATTCTGATAACAAAATTATAGAACATTTCACAAATTACTAGCGAACTGTAGGCTTGGTCGTGAATTGTTTATTATTTCACATTTATTATTTAAAAAACACGAAAATGCTATGGCCATGCTTAAAAAATATCTACTTCTTTACCTTATCCTTCTTTATTATCGAATTATTATTACCTAGATTCTGAAGACAAAGAACGAGCATGCACCATTGTCTTCATGTGCGTATTGTAAAGAAATCATCACATGCTGAAAATGATAAAGGAAAATAGCACGAGGAAGCAGAAACATAAAAGCTTTCAAGCATGTGTTAAGCATCGTCAGCATCTTATAAGCAGATTAAATTTTGACATCAGATTAATCAGTATAATACGCGAGACAGAAAACTTCTTTTGTATATCGAAGTAAAATCATTTGCCAAAAACCCTTGTAGTAAGTTCCAAGAAAAATATTACAATAGTAATAAATGTCACAGCCTGTATATTTTTAAGTAATATTCAAGAACTATTTTTCCCTATTTCCGCAAGTCATTGTTTGATAATCTTTGTTTCCTCATAGAATGGAGTCTTAAATCAAATGTTTTACAAGCTACCAGGAAAATGAATGAACTTTAGTTTCTAATTTATGATCTTGGGAAATGTGTTTATTGGTTGAGATTACCGTTTTTGTTAGGTCTATTATGCCGAACCTTCTAGCTTTTGTGCATTAGAGTCTAAAACATTCGGCAGCATAAGATAAATTTCATAAAATTTTACATCGTCCAAATGATGTCCAATTAACTATTGTTAAGCGTCCGATATTTATGCCAGTTTCAAGTAGGTTTTAGCCCTTAAGGGTTGACCAAAAGAACGCCTTTTTTGCATTCCAGTGGAAAATGGTCATGGACTATCTTCCACTAGGGGCTTGACGAGGGGGAGGGGTGCCGGATTTTAAACCACTGGTGCGTCGTCATCTGCCTATGGCCACTGCGCGCCTGAAGGGCCTCTGAAACATACACACATGGAGGCTAAAGTACGATTTAAAACTGTTCACAATACAGCATAGGTACTGCTGATTCAAAACACTTCGGGCACTATTTGTCTTCAGCCACAATTTGTAATATATACTTTACAGTCTTTACACAATCGGGCGCAACGCGAGTTATGCCTTCGCTATCGAACAGACCTAGACGGTGTGTTGCTGATGTAATTAAAATGTAGGTGGGCAACCCTATCGCTGTGGTGAACCGCGCAGCTGCAGGCGTTTGTTTTTTAGAAACAGCCGAGTTCAACTATTTTATGTATTTATACTGAGCTTCAGCTCTCCCAGACCTGTGACCAGGGCTACTGCTGGAGCTGCGGGATGTTCCTTCGTTCCGCGACCTGGGCTCTCAAAGGGCTCCAGGAGGAACACAGTGGGTTTTAGTCAGTAAAACTCTGACACTCCCTCCCGGTGCACCCACAGCGGGTGGGGTCATGTGATTGATGATTATCCACGAAAAAAGAGCCCAAGGCTACAGTTATGACCCGTGAAGGTTTACATGCTGTGGTCAACTGGTCAGTCGCCGGCGGTATCTAGCATCCGTTACGATCAAGCCTATTCAGCTTCTGATATCATCTGATTTACGATCACGCAGTTCCTACATCCGTTCTCACATCCGCTGGTACTTGACTGATGGCTTACTTAATGAGGAAATAGCGAGTAGCTATGTAATTTCTCGTTTGGAAGATTGAAAGATAGAAATGCATATTTTCCTTTATGACAAAGAAAATATAGTCAAGTAGTGCCAATATTTTAGACCTTGGATGGTTAGGTACTGGCATCAAAAATGGGAAATGCTTGCAAAAGATGAGATCAGACACTTTTGACGGTTGTGTTACCATTGATGGACAGACAAAGGCAAAATATTTTTTTTTATGTTTTTAAAGGACTGCGTTGAAACTTAGAAGAAACGTATTTGAGCTAAAATGATCATTTACCGTTTTATTATTTTTCGTCGAAAAAGAAAAATCATTTCAATAACTCAGTTCGGGCCACTGTTGCCCCATTAATCGATACACAAATATCAAGAGATTTCAACTCACGGAACAGTTGCTGTGGATGTTAAACTGCCAGTTTGTGGGACTGCCGCGTACTCCTTGGGGGGTCGATCAAGTTGTACCGGCGAGGTTTGCGTTATAAGCGAACTCTTTACTGAAGATTTTGAGAATTCTGGTACAGATTTATTTGAAGATGAAATAATGAGTGTTATGATTAGTGCAAAGTCTGAAAGAAAATTCGAGATGCAAAAGTAAGTAGTTAACGCGAAGAAAAGATTTATTTATTGATTTGCTCAACAAGAAATAAAAATAAATCATGTACTACAGATTGTTTTGTGTGCAGACAAAATGTTCGGAAATAAAGGTTATGTGCCAAAAGAAGGTATCTAATATTAAATAAGGTATCTAATATTGAACGTTTTCCACGATGTTTTTTCATTAAAAACATTTGATTTAAGTTGGAGATCCATATAAAGTCTGCAATAAAGCGAAGTATGACCAAGCGGTGCTCAAGATCTGCAAACAAAGTGGTACACATTATAGCTATTAAATAAGGTGTTTAATTAAATACTTAGCCAAGACATAAGTAAGGCAATACCTAAGTGTCAAAAGTAAAACGTAGAAATACATTACACAAACATACCTTCATGAATGCTTTAAGATTTACTTCAGAAAAGTTTGAAGCCGTCAACTTGCAAGGAGTTTGAGCTCTGCACAAAATAAAAGTAAAGAACGCAGTTTATTTTTTAAATTTAAAACCAACACTACTACCAACATCAATAAATTGATATCTGTCAAAAAGGTTGAGCTATACGTAAAATCAGTGCTACCAACCTTGTTTGAACCAGAAGCAAGTCCTTGCCAAGAGAAGTATCAGCTAAGTACCAGCGACAGTTATACACCGCATCACTTACTTCCATACTCTGTGAATAATAATTAAAAACAATAGGTGATAAAGTCAGCTTTGTGTATAAAAGGGCTTTGTATGTTATCTAAATTAATACTTTTAGCAATCATCCCTAAGAAAGAAATATTTTTTTATTTGTCAGAATGTAGTTACAATAGGTGTTTTATGTTAAACTTAGAGTCTCACACATTCTACTGATTCGGTGTACTAATATTAGGTTT
Source organism: Chrysodeixis includens (assembly GCA_941860345.1). Classification (NCBI taxonomy): domain Eukaryota; kingdom Metazoa; phylum Arthropoda; class Insecta; order Lepidoptera; family Noctuidae; genus Chrysodeixis; species Chrysodeixis includens. The sequence goes on along the minus strand of OW796114.1, from coordinate 6,358,293 downwards.
ATTATCTACTTATATTTATGCACTATTCTATGTCTACAACAATGTTGTTGTCATAAAAAAATGTTTAGTACATTTATTTAGCAAAAACTCGTTTCATTTTCATTTTGAAAGATATGTTGAGATTTTAACAATCCTAAACATTCAACAATCCCGAATAATCAAAGTCAGAGTAAAATGCTAAGTTAATCACCAGTTTGGCTGTAGAACTTACCGAAGCCATAAGTAAATCTCCAAAGAAGCAAAGAAAGAAGATTTGTAGGAGACTCATAAACAAGAAACATATGAAGGTGACGACGAAAGCTACGTCGCTGATAGCCTGAAAACAAATAAACTTCTTATATGTATATTGAAAATTAGATATTTTATCTTCTAAAATGAAACATTAAGATGGTGTGTTAGAAAATCATAACAAGCACAGCAAATTGGATTGCTTAACAGCAATTGTACAATAAAAAAAGCAGAAAACAAAGAAATTTAAAAATTTTGAGAACTGGTAAACATAATTTTGGAACATATATATTTTTGTACATTGTATAGTGTTTAAAATTATATGAGAAGATACATTAAAATTGAATAATCACCACAACATTGAATCCAGTAAGACAGATCAGAACTGAGCTTGACACAAAGTTCAGGAGAGTTGATCTTGTGTATACCGACTCCAGCATGTTAGCTGAACTGTTAAACAGAAAATAAAAAACAGGTTTAATATGAAAGGAAAAGGTATGTTAGAATTTTTGATGTCCTAAAATTTAAGAAGTTAATTTGATTCTCTGACTTTCTAGTAGTTAAACGGCCCGAGAGGAGCTACCCAATCCGTAAAGTGAGCAGTCGTTTAAACTCTCCCATAACTGCTATTTTATCTAAGGGATACCACCACCTCTTACGCCCTTAGATCAGTATCATTCGTATTATCATCAGCATCTATTAGGTTATATAACTTTAAGAAACAATTGCCTACAGCAAAGACAACAAATATAAATACCTTATCAATTCCTGATGCCATTTTATCATAACAACAAACTGTTCTCTCATCTCCTTATTCTCGTGGGCATGGTTACGATTGGCGTCTGCTTGTATCATCTTCTCAATATCGTGCTTCAAAAGCCGAAACTGCATGCGAATGTACGTGCAGAATATGTAGAACATGTAATCCGTTGCACATATATCTACTACGACTATTACCTCTGTAACAAGGAATTTTTCAACTTCAATATCATCGTCATTTGTTTAACCCGGAATCTTTTACTGTAATTTGGTAATTTTATTGAAAGTTATTGTCAGTTTAGTTATGAAGAGGAAGACACTAACACTAGCAATAGAGTTTTTACTAGTGCAGGTGTTAGAGTTGCCACTAATGTAAATAACTATATCTTTTTTGTCAATAAAGAACTATTATTATTTATATAGACCACTTCCTTTTTCTCCAACGTGTCTGTGGATTCCGTGTCAAAAATTCTAAAGTTGGTATTTGAAAACACTCCGAAGAAGATTTAAAAACTTCTATTTAAACACACAGCTATGAAATCTATATATATAAAACTCTTCCGTTACTTACTGACTGACTGACTGACTGACTGACTGACAGACAACGCACAGCCGAAACTACTGGTCGTAGAAAGCTGAAATTTGGCATGTAGGTTCCTTGAGATATGTAGGGGTGCACTAAGAAAGGATTTTTGGAAATTCAACCCCTAAGGGGGTAAAAAGGGGTCATAACGTTTCTATGAAAAATCTTATTCCTTGGGTCTATAAACTTGAAACTTAGCACAAACACGTATATGGTCAAGTAAATAAGTTTGGCATTATATTTTTTTTTCCAAACTACCAATAGTAATTTAGGGGGTTGCGATTGGGTGACTGATTGACTTTCGCGCAGCCATAACCGCTCGGTGTAGGAGTCTAATATTTTGAACAAAGCCTCCTTTACGGACGGGAGTGAGCATTAAAAAAAGATTTTTGGAAATTGTACCCCCAAGGGGGCGAAAAGGGGTAAAAACGTTTCTGTAAAAAATGTTATTTCTTAGGTTTATAAACTTGAAAATTGGCACGAAAACGTACATAGGCAAGTAAATTAGTTTGTTAATGTAAGTTTTTCCAAACTACCCTCCAACCGTGATTTCGCGGGTGTGATTTGGTTACTGATTGATTAACGCACAGCCGAAACCTCTCGGTATAGAAGTCCGATATTTTGAACAAGGCTTCCTTTAGTAACACAATTGACCACTAAGAAGGGATTTTTGGAGTAGCAAGCCCTTAGGTAGCGGGCGGGGGGGGGGGGGAGGAGATCAACTGATACTTAAAATTTTTCTAGACGATGTTTTTGTCTCGCTTTACTTTTTGTTACATAACGTAATCGACAAATTACGAAACTACCTATTGTTTTCAAATATTCACCATTAGAAAGCTACATCATCCCTGAGTAACTCAAGCTGTATAATATAATTCAAATTCTAACAATTTTTGAGCCTATGAAAGAAAATCCTGCCGAGATCATTAAAAAACGCCACAATCCCAAATTACACGTAGGCGAAGCCGCGAGCGGAAGCTAGTTCATTATAAAATCTGACAAAATCGATTTTAGAAAGTTTTAGCCACAATTTACATACTAACCTGACCAAATTTGCCTTAGATACACCCATGGCCAGTACCTCATATCGTAAGCATCAAACGGATACACAATCAAAAATGGCAGAAGCAGCTCCACCTCATTTGTAGTAAAATACTTGAGAGCCACTAAAGTAACAGGGCTTAAAGCAAACGCGACGACCAATACGAAATAAAATACGTTTAAAACTGAAATGACAGTTGTCACGAAATCATGTTCAGATTTAATTATTTTCTCCTTTTCTTCATCTTTACCCTTAACCCTTTCTTTAATCTCCAAGTTTTTGAGAACTTCAATTAGCTTATCCACATTGCTTTCTCGGAAAATTAGGTATAGTGATTTTAAATTGCCGAGGAAACTGAGAGTGATGCAAGGTGAGACATAGGTTAATTCAGTGAAACTCTTGGAGTTGGCAATGCCGCTGAAAAACCAAACAACGGCACCAGCTAGATCGATGTTCAGCCAGATGAAGTTTAGGATGTAGACCGATCGGTTCCGTATAGTTTCAGCGCGTGTCTTGTTACCAGATTTTATGTTGATACCAACGCATCGGAAAAGGAATTCGATTTTTTTTATTGTTGTTACAATAAGTAACGGTTGTTCTGAAGTAGCCATCGTGTGCAGTACTGTCTTCTTCAATTATGTCTGAATTACTGATAGTACTTCTACAATTGCTAAGTTTTTTTTTAATATGAAATTATTAGTTCAACCATAGAGTTATGAAAATACTCGACAGGATATTTTCCTACACTTAAAACTGTCAATTTTACAATCCTATTTTCGAGTTTAGAGCTAATTGATTTCGTTTATTATATGCGCGATAGTTTTGTTTTTAAAATTTATGAAATTAATTGCTTTTCCACATAAATGTAACCACCAATACTCATACTGGTGTATAAATAAATTTTTCACGTAGAAATTATATTTTTCTGTGTTCTCTAAAAGAGTTTAGTATCTACGGACGTCCGTGTAAATCGCAATTAGCTTTTGAAGAGAAAAAAAACTACAAGACAATTATCTATGACAACCAAAAGACAGGCGAGGTCGTAGTGAAATTATTTTCCTTGACGCTTTATTCCAATAATTGTTCCCTCTAATTGTTTACCGCGATCAACTCTGCATTTCCAATGCTGGCACGCGAATATTTAATATCATAATTTCGAATAATTGACATGTCATCTTTCAAAAATGGAAATTCTTTTTACATTTTTTGAATGACATTAAAATTGTTTCTTTTTTATTAAACCTCTTTAGTATTTTTTTTTATTTTAACAGTGAACTAAGTTTTTTCTATTTTGTTTTGTTTAGTTTGTACGTTTTTGTTTTAATTTGACGTAAGTTTGTTTTTAAACACATTTTTGAACTTGTATCACTTAAATTCTTATTACTACTGTGTCGTAATAGTACATTTATTTGTCTTATAAGTTGTAATTAACATATTACAGGTGGTGAGCGTGGAAATGCTGTTTTTGGTGGAAGCCTATAATTATATTGGTAGGGGCTTTAGTAACTAGGCAGTTCTTTAAGTAAACAACTGGATACATGGTGTATAAATTAATAAACTATAAGTTACAAAACAAAATTGAGAACATTTATGTCAAGACATTATACAATACATATAACATTTTAAATTTTATTTCATTCAATCTAGTACCTTTTTAGTACCTATAATTTAAGATATTTTCAACCATCAATAAATATTATTCCATATACAAAAAAATAAAGATCTTATAATACAATCTACAAAGCCAGCCACACTCCCCTATCCTGAAACGGTCCGCTACAATTGATCATCCCTCGTACCCCTCCACTTGTTGCTCTATCTTAGTGTGCGTGAGAATACACACACAACAGACTGTATACATGTGTGTGTGCACCTTGTACTCTGTCAAACGTAACAGTTCGCTGTACAGATCTTTGTTGCTTTTATTTTGAGTTTCAGTGTTGATTTTAGTTTTGGCTTGATTTTGTTAAACTAGTATTTTTAGGTTAGGTTTTTTTTTTTAGATTTATCCTATGAATGGTATGAACACGAAACTTTTAGGTATTGATGGATGTATGTTTGTTACTCTTTTATGCTCAAACGGCTACAGCTATTTTAATGAAATTTAGTATGGAGATAACTGTCAACCTTTTTTTTATCCGCGGACCTCCTAATGGACTTTTGCCGCATTGGGAAAGGCGGATAGGTCTACTGGAATTTTATCAGCGAAATCACCAGAGTTCTTTGCCCTTCCCTTGTACCAGAGACCACGGAAACGCAACGCAAACTACCGCGATCTCTGGCAGAAATAGTTGTCAACCTAGATTAAAACAGACTACTTTTGTTATCGACAGCGTCAGACCGCAGTTGAGTTTTTGCAGGTATAACCAACATTTGCGCAGGCAAACTCTCGGACAACAGCTGGCATATAAAAACGGTTTTTAATCAAATTATAATTAACCTAAGTTTTAGAATGTTAAACTTGGTACTTTGATAGAGAAACAGCAACTAAGTTTTCCTCTTAGTTTTCTATTAGATACAGATTATTTTTCGTGTGTATTCAATGCCTGCCACGTTAGAGGCCTATGGGCAGTTGAAACACACACACTAAGTTAAACGCGCGGCGGTTTTATTTTATAATTATGTAAAGACGCTTATTGTTTACAGCATTACTTTACCCGTGATAGCAGATCCAAGTAAATATTTATTCATTTTGTCCCAACAATGTGACCGCTTTTTCTCGTAAATAACGTTTTGCCGCATCTAAAAAGAGAGGCAAGAGAAACAGACACATCCCTATCATAAAACAACTTTAAGCTCGAACCAACTTTCCACTTTCCAGGCATTTTCGTACAGCGAGTGAATGATTAATGTTCTGGATGCATTCGTTCGCCATTCTTATTTTTTGCGCGCAACAGGTCGGTCGAATCCGTGTCGATTTGGCCACGTTAAATCTTCCTTTTTATTGAGACTTTGTAACTGAGTAATGGTGCTGCAATGTATCAGGACGTATGTAAAATGCTGGCTTTTGGATTTTCAACAAGAGTTTTCTTTTTCCTTTACTGATGTTTCAATTTTTATTTTTCGAATGCCTTTAAATGGTTGTTTTTTATCTTGGTTTGTAGAGTTATGATTGTGGGGTTTATACGTAACATTTTTGGAGATATGAAAATGTTTTTTTTTTGTTTTAAATGGGTCTTTAATGAAATCAGTAGTGTGGGCCCTTTAACCTTTGGCATCATAAAACATCTACGGGGGACATGTTAATTAAAACTATACATAAATATATCGTAAACTTTAACTACTCACTACAAAATTTACCGAGAAAATCCCGTAAAACTCGAGCCTCAAAATAAATAATATTTTGATAATATCTAAAGGACTGTAGCAGACGGGTAATGGTTCGTAGAACGTAGCATGCCGTGGCCTACGGGGCTACGCGACTTTCCCACGGTGTGTTGCCATTTTTGACATACCGTGCATTTCTTTTAGAAGCCTAAGAAATGTGTATGAAGGGTTTTAGTTACTGTTGTGAAAGACTTTTTTTGGTGTCCTCATGGAATATCTACCATCAGGGGGTGCGACGAGCCGGATTCTTTTCGGTTAAAATCATTAGCACGCCCTTATAGCTAGGGGCAAAAGGTTCACTTTCGCATTCACCACGCCATTCTGGAAGCCTGGATTTCCAAGACTAGACTCTTTTGATTCCATTATTACTATATAAGCAACTTTCTTCCAAAAATTCCAATTAAATATTTGTCCTTAATAATCTTCCTACAAATTATAATCAGCTGATGATGTACGTTCGGGAGGAACCCTTTACTGTGTTGAATTTTGAATTGACAGTTCTTGAAAAAAAGTGTTTCTTTTCATGCAGAGGTTGTATTTAATGGCAATAATAGGGACGATGACAGGATACGAAAATAACGAATAGTAGGTACTAGTCCGTCAGATAGACAATTGAAAAGATTAGACACCTATTTTTACTCAAAAAATGTCCAATCCAAGATAAGCTGCTTCAAAGTTGAGGAGAGGGGGCTTGTAATGCAAAATTTATCTAAAAAAATGACGTCACGCGTGAGTTTTATTCACTGTTTTTCATCAAGTTGTGTTTGCGGGACTAAAAAAAATACGTCTCCATTATTATACATTAAACTAAATGACGGACACAAAAAAAGTCACCACGATGTAAATGTATTTAGCCGAAGCTAGGGCTAATTTTACTAAATCAACACACTCGGCAAATCGGAACACGTTGTATACAGTAAAGATAGAAAACAAACTTAATTATTTACGTAACTAATTACTGATTCCCATAGCAACAATAAACAGGCCATTTCCTAATACTTATGTAAATTATTGGGTATTGTTTATTAACACCTACACTCTACAGTTTATTTAAATTGTTCACTTGAGTTTATTATGAAAAGTAGAGGTGACTATGATTCGATTGATTATAGGATAAATGGAAGTACGGAAATAAGCCTTAGCGCTTTGACTTAAGAACTATGAAGATAAGTACTATTTGTAGGTTTGTTTTACGACTGGGATTTGAGCTAAGGTCGGAAACTTCGTGACCAGTGTGATTCTATTTTACAAAGCAAAGTACCTATTTTCTTCTGACCCTAAATCAAAATCTATTTATTCAAGAAAGGCTACTAAGAAGCACTTTTTAAATGTTAAAGAAAAATACATATAGACTGTATCACCCACCCTATTCCGTTCACCTTCAGAGAAGGACCAAGTAGACTCATAGCAAACTATATTATGTATAATATATTTTTACTGAACATAGGTGCTTTAATAAGTCTTCTCCGCATGACATGTCGATACCATGACAACCGGTTACCACGAAGTTTTCCTATACCTATAAATCTGTAAAAGAAGCTCAAGTGCCAAACTCCTTCAACAAGTGCACTATTGATTCCTCTCGTCCAGTCTAAATAGGTCACTTGTATCCAAGGAGTTTCTATCTCGAGTTTCCACCTCCTTGGTTCATTACTCTCGTAGTCCAGATTAAATGAAGTGAGATTTGGTAAGTACCATCATGAACGAGAAACATACATGAATATGTAGACTATTGCAAGAATTAAGTTGGTATCAAAATCTATACACATAACTCCATACAAAAGGGAAATATTCAATGTACTAATGTGGCACCGACTTCAGTCAGTACCTACGTGATATGAGAATATCTTTTGTCCTTTCGATTATTTTCAAGTTTAGTGTTTGTTCTTAAAGTCGGTATTTATTTTTTGTTAAAATTATTTGTTGCTTACTTACGTAATTACGCTAAGCATAGTCGCTGATAAAAATTAAGCATAGTTTCATATTGACACTGGGGTATATAGCCTATGCATGTAGCACATACAAAATCATAATCTACAAAACCATAATTACACTGGTCGAGTAGTGGTAATAGGCATGGTGACCAATACCACTCGACAATAAATGCAGTCAAAAAATCCTCCTCTTTTTTAAAGGCGGTTAAACAATGCAATTAAAAAACAAAAGACACTCACTTTTATACTCACCAGTACCTACATGCAAATTTATGAAAAATTTACCTTTTTCGCTCCACTTGTCCGCGGCCCACAGCTGGGCATCGGTATTTACACACACATACATACCGTACACATTATACTGGTATATGTGTGTGTGGTGACGTATGGCCCGACAACCCCTGCTGTGCTTACCGTACCGAGACTGGCCAGGGCTGCCACTTTAACGTAATCAAGTAATTAATTTTTAGAAAGGATATAATTAAGCAAAAAACTAAAAAAACAAAAAAATAAATAACTAATGAGTACAGCGAACTGCAGTCCAATAGGCTATTTGAATAAAAAAATCTAATTAGTTTGTCAGGTAGATTTCCCGTTCGTCCCCCGAGGGGGACGAACGGGAAATACTATAATATTATTTGATTTGTTCCCGATCGTCCCAATCCTAATTAAAAAAGGGGCGAACGGGAATACACTATTTCATTAAGTACAAAAATAAGCAAGTTAGTACAGTTTTAGTGATCCTATTTACAAATCTAAAATGTTTCTTGCGTAAAGCAGCTTACATTAAATGATACAAAAGTTTTATAAGTACTAAGACATGTATTATCAAAGAAATCATGAATAGAAGGTCTTTAGAATTCTGGATCTGTAGCCTGTACACTGAAATAACAAGGAAATTAGGCTCTCAGCTGGATTAAGATCTTTTCAGACATTTTTAGGTCTTTTCTTAATTTTAATAAAATAATGTCTGAAGGGAATGAAATGTAACTGTATGTTTTAAAGCTTTTGTTGATTCTGTGTTATGAAGTTAGTCTTCAATAAATAATTTAAAAATGATTGGTTAACTTAAATAAGATTTATTTGTAAATCGATAGTACAATGTGTGATAGAAACTATAAATCTATACTGAACTTTAGTTCAGTATAGATTTATAGTTTATGTATCTATGATTAAAAAAAAACTTATGTATCTGTAAAATAACATATTTACAACGCGCAATAAAATATGTAAACCTCAAATAATAATTTTCGGTGCATATTAAATACTAAAAAAATATTGTTTCACCTGTATGAAGCAAATAAATGTTTTCTAATGGACAAACAACTAAAAAGTCAGATATTATTCAGAGCAAATAAATAATACAGAAACCAAGATTAAACTAAAGAATATTCTTTTAAATAACAAATAATTTTTATTTATAATTATTCAATTACTAATTTATGTTCACCAGCCCTACCAAACTAGCTCATCACACCCCTTGCATGTCAAAGCCCCCTGCAGTGTTTGGCAAGTGTGCACACACGCACACACACACACACACACACATAAATTGACAAGCCATAAATTAAAAGAACCTGTTCCAAGAGGGTAGTTCTTTGTCACTTAAAACTTCGTATTTTATTTATAGTCAGTATAAAAACAAATTAATATAAATAACTTCAAACGAAAATCAACTTTAGGTACACGGGAATAAGATACAACCAACTGCAAAGAAACGTTGTAAGGATTAGATTACGAACTTAGTAATTTAAACCTTATGATTTATGGCATAAAAATGAATTTCGACTCATTGGGGAGCTCACGAACTATACTAACTTTTTTGTTTGCAGGAATATCAAAAAGGTCGGATATCGGGTTCATTTTATGAAGTAGTTCGAAGAAAAGAAAAAAGGTAACACGCTGCGATTTTAGTAGCAACTTGTCACTAGAAAGTAACGTCTTGATTCTTTGAAATTAAACCTCCTTAGTGGTGGCAAAACTTTTTGGAAGCCATTGAAATTTGTCCTTGGGTGACCGAAGTACCAGTCTGCCACCCGCGAAGACTGATCCATCATTTTGTGTGATATCAATAGAATTCCTAAAGGCATAAAGTTTCATAATATGTGAGTATTGGTGGGAATGAACTATAAAGGACAGTCTCTAAAAGTAGAGTTGTTTAACTTTTACATCCAACAAGATAGAGAGGTTGCTGTCAGAATCGTTTTTTATTGGTACGTTTAAATGTAATTTTGACACTGGTGTCAAATTTAACCAGTAGTTTTTAATATCAGCCATGATAATATTATCAGTTTGTTTTTTAGAACGCCGGATCAGATGATTTCGGATGCAATACTCTGCAATCTCAACGCATGACGGGCCAGGGGAGGTTTTTTTTCCTTTTCTCTATTTTATAAAATCGACTCCCACACTAAGAAATTAAATTCTACCGTCGCGGGGGGTTTCACAGACATTTAGTACACATGCACAAAGATACCCAGACTCCTAACTAGCAATAGTGGATCGAACAAATTCTTTTCCGACGCGGGAATCGAACCCGCGACACATCGCGCACAGAAGTTGTCGTGGTGACCGATACCACTCGGCTATCCGTGCAGTCATATTCATATTAAGGTCCTCTTTTCTATTGTCCCTTAACACAGCATAGCAAAGGTCCAGAACTATTTGCTATAGCGTCAGTTCTCTTCCCATTATACTTTATAGGGTAGCTCCCTATCGGATCCCATGGAATGTGGGAGTGATACAATTTGCTGCGCCGTACCCCTTCGAGACCTACCCTGTAATTGTGTAATGGTTGAATTACTTATTGTGATACTTCGATTAGTTCATTTATTTGTTTTGGGTAAGTAATAGTGATGACAAGTTTTTTTTAATATCCGTCATCGTCGTTTAATGAATAATATTGGGTACGTTTTTCTATTGTCTCGCAAACAAAAATTGACCAATGTACAGTCCAGTCAATGAAACCTACGGGTGACGTCATTTTTACTACAATGACGTCACCCGTACATTTTTACATTTATTTTATTATTATTTTTGCATATTCGAAACCATACCATTCTGAATAACATTGAAAATTATACTCCAGTACACAGGTCTGATTACTTATAGTTCTTATATTACTTTAAATACTCAATTACTGAGCTGCCAGCCGCGACTGATTGTGGCTCGTGAGAAAGACAAGTGAAAGAAGAAGATGGCTTTTGCCCAGCTGTGGGACATCTTAGGCCAGCAATATAAATTTAAATCCCTCCATTTTTACAATCGCTTAAATACTCTTTGCTGTAGACATTAAGCATCACACACGGGAGCAGTGCCCTAGCCAGCGCACGTACAAACCAACAAATTAATATACGACATGAATATTTATACGGCTGTACAAGCGACAGTACATTTGCATGTAATTGCTATTGTCACAATTATTTCAAAACAATGGCTAGGGTCGGTATAACTAATACCAGTGTTGTTTCAGTGAAAATTTGTGGAAATTATTATTGTTTAGGCGGTGTGTGAGTTTGTTGCTTCTTTATAGACCGATTTTGATAGAATTTTGTGTGATAATTGATACCTTTTAATATTTTTTAGGGTTTTTGCAGCTATTGTATTTGCGAGCGAAGCCGCAGAAAAGGCTAGTAATTTTGGGAACAACTATGTATATGTATATGTTTGTTAGTTGACTGTAGTTAGATACTTATTAATAATTAAACGATTTGTGTAATATAAATATCAACGATTCAGTTACGTACATAACGTGTTTTAAAAATGAGTCATATGGCCATGCATTAAAGTAGATACCTACTGATTTATCAAACGTCACGAGAAACCTAAGTCGGCTGTATAAATTTAATTCTAATAATTTCTAACTTGTAATTCTATAAAAACAATGAATTTGCTTTTTTTAATTAGTATAGAGGCCAATAAATAGATAACTAAAAATGTTTGCTATTTCGTAAATATTATTATCTAATGGCATAATACTTCTGTTTGAATACAACTGGCATGTAACAACTACAAAAGAAAAAAAAAACAAAGAATTAAAGATGTCTGACTCACTACCTCAGGAATTCGAAATTTGAAAAAAGCAAAGTTTCACCGGTACCGATTTATTTGAAGCAGTAGATATCTGACTGCCGTCAGTGATCCGTGGTGGTACTTTTTGTTGCAACTAGATCCAAGAACGGCGTTTTTTTTTCAAAGAAACACGTAAAAAGAATTCGTGTATCGTGCAATACAGATTTCACGAAGAAAAAACTGTTTTAAAAAAAAAAAACGTCAAGGAAAAAAGAGTGGACGGCCCCGCCCGCGTCGTGTCGCGACGCTGTGCTACACACGAGAATAATTTCACGAGATATTTATTATCTTCGTTGTGATGTTGAGATTTTCTATTGTTTAAGTATTTTGTCTTGAAAGAATATGTAAATGTTAAAATACGATATTATTTTAAATAGGACAGTATTTGTGACTTTATGTGTAAGGCCTTTAAAAAGGTGAAGAATTAAATTAGTAGAACATTTTTTTTGACAGCTGGAATAGTTATAGATACGGTGATCAGTTTCATCATAATTATGAAAAGATTTTGTAAAGTTAATCTCTAATTTTGATTGCTTAACTTTAAAACAAAGTCGGTTTCCGCGGCCTGTCCCTGTATATGCTTAAATCTTCAAACGACGCTATGCATTTTGATGTGATTTTTTTGATGGATATAATGTTTAAAGAAAAAGGCTTGTAATTAAGAATATAATACATCAGTATTGCACCCGTGCGAAGCTGGGGCTGGTCGCTAGTTGTCAATAAATGGCTTAGTTCAGTAATATAGGCGTACTTTGTATTTTTTAGACCCTGAAAAAGAAATATAGAACCTAAAGTAAAGAAACAGTAGTAAAAAACCTCATTGACATTGCAAACGGTTTTATTATGCAGTAACTAGACACCTTGAACGTTAACCTACTTTTAACTAATAACCATTTCCACAATAGTTTGGTATAAAACGTGGTTTGATACGAAAATCTGTTGTTCACAGTTGAGGTTATGAACGAATTATACTTACCTAAATATTATAATTTACTTTTGTGATATTTGTATGAATAAATTACAAAATATTACCAACTTTTTCTAGAACTTGTAGGTAGTGTTTTTTTTACTGCATCGCATATTTGAAGATCTGAAAATTAAATCTTGTGTTTCTGTGTAGGTATGTGATTTGAATCTCTGTGACAATCCCTCACGACACAAAGATTAAATTTGTTAGTGTGAAATTCACCAAAAAAAAAAGCGGAATTGTTTACACATAAAACTACAAAATCACTTTTAATATAAAATACTTCCCCCTTGAATTCACTATCCACGAAAGAAATCAAAGAAAATTAAGTAAAAAAGACTATTCTATTCTATTCTAAAAAGAAGCATAAAAATAAATATCTTCCTCAAAGTTACGTTATAACGAACATTGTACTGTTTTATCTTTCGGTTCTAATCTCATGTAGAGCACAGAATCCGGTATCGTTGCATGCCGTCTCACACGGGTTGCCGCTGTCGTGTCCCTAAGCAATGATAACTTGAACACTGCGATTTGCTAAACTAAACCTTAATACAACTACAAAAGCTTCATATGGAACGCATGTATATCTTTGTGCATGGACGCAATCCCGCCAAGTTATATCTGCGTTTGAGAATTTCTAAAATCACCTCTACTGCTTTGAGATAAGGTTGAGTGATAGTTGCTGGTAATGTTGTTGATAAAGCTTCTGCGTTTGCTCGGAATAGGTTCAAAAATGGCTGTTATTACGTCGTAATAAGGGGGTAAATAACTGCATTGATGTTTACTGCGACTGAATAGCTGTAGATGTGTCTTTGTTTACCTTCAAAGGAATTTCAACCTTAACTGTAACTTTTTAAGGTTATTTCTGTGTTGTTCTGATCTTTAGATAGCCACTTACCTGCGTTTTTACCAGATACCCGTTCATTGTCTATTGAAAACATTCTGATGCATGTCTCGTAAGTTGGCGTGATTATAATTTCGTATTAATATATTCAATCATTTAGTAAATTATAGTTTATTTTGCTGTAAGTATGGGGTCAGTCACTGGGGTGGTTCTTTTATGTAGGAACTAGAATAGTGCTATTGTGTGTATTCTTTTGTTTTTTACCCTCAACTGTCAGAATTGTGGCTGGGAATTATAGTACAAGGATAAATACGATGGCCATACAAAAAAGTTCTATAGAGTTACGAGATATTATTGATGTTGTTTGCTCCTATACTTCTAAGAGAAAGAAACTTCTTTGAATACTTTTTATTCAATACTCGCTTATGTTTCCTGTTTACTGCTAGTTTGAGCTTGAAAAGAGACTAACGATCTTATCGACGGGTCCTACGTATACTGGTGTAACCAGCAAAACACCAAAATACGTTTTTTTGCACCAAAAGCCTTAAAATTACCTTAACTTTATATCCTGTAAAAATTATATTATTTTATTCAGTAATTTCAGAGATACAAACCTGTAAACTAACATAAGTAACATGATTTTCGGCCACACGACCGTCTACACTGATGTAAGTCACTTGCACCAGTGTAGGTAGTCGCATGCGCCGCGTCACGTACGCGCAAGTGCCATTTACTCCAGTATGCGCGCTGCGACGGAGTTAGGAGCACGTTAACACTGGTATAACTGCGTTAACTGCTAACATATTCTTCTGTATCAAAACCTTTTCGTGCCCTGTTTTTAGGGGTTGTGTTACTTTTTTACATATTTAACAAGGTTTGTTTGCTTTGAGTAAGTAGTGGTGAGAATTCACAACAATTAAGGGCTCACGAGGTCAATTTTTAATAAATTTATGCGTTAAAAATTAACAAACAAATTACTAAGTTGACAGTACTAATAGTTCTACAAAAGGGTTTAATTAATGTTCACCTAATGCAAGATACAGATTGTACTGCTTGTAGATTTGTTTGAGCCGCCTGCTTTAATTTTTTACGTATAAATTATATAATGTAGACGCACGGTGTACTGCATACTCTTCACACTAAATTATAGAGTTTGTTTTTCCCTGTTTGGTTACTGGTTGTTTTTTACAGTCGGGTTTTTTTGTTTTTTTATTATTATTTTATTCTTTCAATAAATTTTACACTTACATCAGTAGGAATACAAAGTAGTAGTATACGAAGTCACATGTGACTTTGTTTTATTTTCTTGATATTGTTATCTGCCGTAACCTACATTATTTTAATAATAATATCTATTTACTAATAAAATAAATATCGATACTACTTTCAATAAATTTTTTGCAGCAATTAACGTAAGGAGTTACCAAATTTTGCTACTTGGTAACTGACGAGACAATTTTTTTTTATGTACCCAAGTACATCATTTTTAAAGATGTAGAAATATTCCAGAGGTAAACAATATAACAATATTCGCAACCCCAGTTTATTTTGGTAAAGTTGTAGTATTGAAAAAACAATTAAGTTCAATCAAAACTTAAGTATAGTAATACAAAAGACATTCAAATTAAACTTATAAAGGACTTAGTGGTCGCCCGCAACTTCGACCGCACGAATATCGGTTATAACTGCAAAACATTGCCCTCCTCTGACGCAGTCGGTTAAAAAGTCTAGGTTTTAATCCAGGTTGTCAGCTAAGTCCATACGAAATTTCTTCAAAATTGGTTAAATCGTTTGAGCGTCAAAGAGTAACAAACATCCAATCCATACTTTCGCGTTAACTATATTAGCAGGATATTTTCAAATGTATAATATGCATATTTAAACAAGTATGACGAGTGTGGTGATGTGATGAGGCATTCGTATGAAGGGTGTCCTACACAAATCACCATTTAATACAAGTTGTAAAAATGTAATGAATTTTCCATCATCTGATTTAGACTTTAAGGTCTCATTGCCCTGTTTTTAGGGGTTGTGTTACTTTTTTTTACATTTAACAAGTTATGTACACTACTATACACTTAATAGAAGCACATAGTGCGAAAAGAGTTTCACAAAGGTTATACTAATTTCTTTAAAATACCTTTTCTAGCGGATCTGCAAAGGGAGAAATAAATTAGAAACATCAACGTACAAAAACTAGTGGACGTAACTGAACAGACGTAACGTAACTGAATAAAAATAGTGGAAATGCTATTTATAAGAATAATGACATAAAATTCAAGACAAGCTAGTCTTAAGAATAAAAAAAAAACAATTAGGTATTATCGTAAGAAAACCTCTTTAAAAATCAAACCCTTTTTTTACTTAAAATAAGAAGATTACATTTTTTTGTTTTATTATTTTTAAGATTGCAAGGCCAATGATTTTATTTTTCATTATTAGGAATGCTACTATCTAATAATAAAGTGTTATTTTGTATTTTAGATGTTTTTATTTAACTTTTTGCCACATTAATTTAAATATTCACAGTTAATAATAATACAGCAAACTGTTGCAAGTAGCTTTCCAGTACTGAGTAAACTGTTATAAGTGTTAAAAAGTCGATAAAAGTAGATAAAAGTAGATATTATTTTTCATATTATAACCTCATATTGGTCAATTACACGGAAATACTATGTTTAAAGAGTAAAATCCTTCAGATTTCCTTTATTTTAAGTATAAGCAAGTACACTGTATACTGGTATAAGTGGCCACTTGTATCAGTTTACAGGTTCTACCGTAGTAAAAAAAACAAGCTACATCAATGCAAGTTAACCTATTTTCCAAAGTATAAAAAAAGAAGAAAAACCAATAATGCAGTCTTATTCCTTAAGTATTAAAATATAACATACTAAAATTTCAAGTGTTTTTATTGATTTACGACAAAGTTACAAGCTTTAGAACCTTTAAACCGCTCTCTTGAAAAGTTGTGTTTTTGCACTTGTACTAGTCTACGTAGGACCCGTCGTTATAGCAAACCTAGTCTATTTGTCTCTAAATTTCTCTACACAGTGACATTTAGATCGACTTTTAACTCAACTGCTAGTCGCACTTACCCTGTATATTACTGTCCACTGCTGGACATAGATATTCAAGTTACACCATAGCTCTTGGTTGCCTTCTGAATTAAATACAGTTCCACCCAACTATCTTCTCTTTCAGACAAAAATCAAAAGGATTCAATTCCGTGGGTCTTTTAGGTCTTTTTCCATGGGTCAAATGGGCCTTTTTAAGCACTTTTTTAACTTTAAACACCGAATTCTAGTTGAGTTACATGGTACACCATCCGTTAATCTGGCTGGGGCTCTAATATTTCAAATACCAATACTTGTATTACTTCATATCCATTGACTGCAAATTCTTATCGAAACTGGTATTAGCCTATTGTTGATTGACGTAAAACAAATGACTATTCAATATCCTCGTTTGTACTTTCACGACACATAAGTAGATAGATGTCTTTAACACAATATAAATACATACAGAAGTTTGTCTCGGCCATTTCTGAAAAACAAATGCCTGCAGCCGCGCAGTCCGTAGTAGTGATAGGGCTGTCTAACTCCAGCCAGAGCCACGCAGAGCTTGCGCGAGCGATCCCGTGACTCTGGCTTAGGTAGTAGAAGGGGCTCGGGGTGTTTTTAGTCAGTGGGAGTCCCGAAATATCCCCACACCGTGCCCTCGACGTGGGTTAATGTCAATAGCGTTTCACCCTGGAAAACAAAAATAAACAACTGCCCACCAGCAGCATTTTAATTACATCAAGAACACATCGTCACTGTGACTCGCTCGCGACTCTGCATGCAACAGTCATGTTCCGATAGCACCCGTTTATATGAAGTCCTCATACTGTATATATTATTATACTGTGTCGGTAGTCATGATATTGTGCGCTGCATACTGATTCCCAGCGATTGTCTCACAAGTAGCTGGGTTTGAAGTAGCTTAAGTAGTACCGAGGCGAGTTTGCTAGACTTAGGTTATTGGCCTAATGACCTGATTGTTTAAGGAGCTGTTGAAACCTGAAATCTTTCAATTGGTGAAGAAAGACATTTATACCTTCAAAATTGGGGCAGTTCCAGTTGTTGAAGAGAGATCCCGCTCTTGTAGTGCAATGTCTGTCTGAGGAACAGTCTTTTCGTGGAAACAATCTCCTTCTTGCACTAAACTGAATCTTTCATTACTATTCAAGTCAACTTTAGCTGTTGCACATCCTCACGCATCATCACTCATTCTCACACAACACGTCCACATACACATACAACACACTCACATACATATTCTTACAATCAAGCACAAATTAATCTTAACCATTTTTGGACATTTAATCTTAAGTTTAATGATTGTGAAAATAAGTAAATATTACGCTATGCGCTATGGAGAGAAGCGGAGTCTTCTAAAATTTGTCTAAAATAAAATTCTTATTTGTCTGAAAGTAGATTCCGAACATTAATCTTTGTAGGTAAATTATTAGTATTTTGTAATTATTATTTTATTTAGTTGCAGCAAATGATTCACAGGATATTTAGGTATGCGATTTAAAATTCCAACCTTTGCATGCAATTGTCCTTATGACATTTGCCTGCACTGCACATAGCTGTCATTGAATAATAAAAAAATAAGTACTCTGGTTTTTGACATTTGACAACAAATTTTCCTCCGGTTTGAACTGACTACGGCCTGCATACAAAACCGGCCATTGAACTGTACCACCATAGGTATTTACCGGGAAAATAGACCAACTATTATTTATCAATAACATTGTCATTCTTCCTAGTTTCCTACCTAAATGTCTGGTAGAAAAACCCAACAAGTATCTGTGTACAAAACACAACAATTCGAATCTACCATCATTGACCGTATATTTCCTTGATAAGTACGATATGTTTACGTTATATTGTCCTAGTACTAATAATAATGAATTATCCTCTCTGGTTGTGTTTTATTACATCATTTTCAGGTCAGATTCATCGTTGAAATTTGGAAGAGGTGGTTCTGCGGCTCGGGTTGGTTTAAGGGTCCCTCTTGGACAATCAGTGAACTGGTGAGAATATGCTATAGATGCGACTTAATGTAGAATAGAATTTATTATACACCATTGTTACACCTGTGAAAAATTAAATTATATTCAGTATTTCCCAGACAACCTTTGGTAGGACAGGAAAGGAATTTTTCAGTTTTAAACAAGTTTTGGTATGACTTTTTTGGTCATTTTTCATGTCCGAAAATTTTGGAAGAATATTTGGAGGCCCATACACCCCTGCAATAAACTATGTATCACTTAGATATTTAAGGTTAGGATTTACCTCCCTAGTTCTGCTCTCAGCATGTAGCAGGATCGAAATGATGATACTTACGTCATACCAGCTTTCCCTATTATAAAAACAAAATATAACTTTCATGCTTTCATGAAAGAAACTTTTTACAACAAGAACAAAATGAAACAAGTATAAAATTTACATATTATATTTAATAGTAGGAAAAAACGTGAGTGTGTAGCGTAGAGTGCTTGCAATTAGGTTAATGCCAGGCCGTAAGAGATGGTTCACACCTGTGCCTTCTATTAATACTTAAAACGTATGTCTAAAGTATTAATATAACGCTAACGAGAGGAAATGTTTGGTAGAGGAAAACCTCTTCAGTTGTGTTGTTGTAAATAAATAAACAATTGAATTTAATGATAGTTTGGTTACCTTTGCAATGTGATAATAACTGCGGAAGAACTCAGACTCTAAGTGATTGAATCTTTTGTTTTCTTTTGTTAGCTATGATTATGTTATCAGTTTATTTTTTCAGACCACCAGATCAGATGATTTCGGATGCAATACTAAACTCTCGAGAAGTCTCAACGGATGACGGGCCAGGGGAGTTTTTTTTCCCCATTCTCTATTTTATAATAACAACTCCCGCACTAAGGAATTTAATCCTTGTATCGCGGGGGGTTTCACAGACATTAAATTCACATGCACAAAGACACCCAGCACAAATTCTTGTCGTACGCGGTGATTGAACCTGCGACACGTCGCGTACAGGGGTAATAGGCATAGTGACCTATACCAATCAGCTGTCCGTGCAGTCAAAATGTATCATGAGACTCCAGGAAAAAAACACATTTCTTCCGCTGTAAAAACAATACATTTGATTAAATTCTTTTACACGGTTACTAGTGATAACACATTTACAAAGTGGTTGCAGATTGATCGCTTCCTTGTTAATATATTTACTTGCCGTCCGCTCCGCGAATTACAGCCATGATCTGTTTTATATCTCAGAACTGTATTAAACTTTATTAAGTATTTGGAACTAAATACATTCAAACTTATGTCCTACATTTGTATGAAATCAGTTTGAATAAAAAGTACGAAAAGTTACTGGCGTTTCATGATAAGCAGTCGATTCTTAAAAATCTAAATTGGGATAGCCATACATTTTTATCGGCTAACAAAAATTTGTATGAGAAGACCAGCATTTTTTTGGCTGAGCCTAAAGGTTCAGGTTCAATCAGTAAGAGTCTGACACTACTCACATGCTCCCCCGAGGAGGTGGGTGTTTGTGAGGACTTTCCTTAACTTCCCCTTGGCCTTAAAAAGCAGAAAAAGTTGCACACTAACCATACGTAAAGAAAGTACTCGCAACGACCATTCATATACTCATATAAGTATCTATGTTGAGAAAGCAACCTAATAAATAAACGTCCTATTATTTTCAAAAACAATAAACTTTAATATTAAAGCAACAATCTACAATCGCTGTGACAACGAATACGTTTGTCATGAAATCGCATAAACCTGACAGCTGGTCTTAAAACGATTGTACTTACATCCGGTGTCTTATTAAATGCATTCTCTTAAGGCTGGGAAATTCATAGGCACGTGGACGTTATTTATTGTTATGATTTTGTTCTTAAAAGTCGACAAGACTGAGCTATCGAGCTTATTCCCTTTGTCCCGAAAGGTGAAAACATTTAGAGCACATACACTGAGAAAATCCAGACATAGGACAATCATTTGTGTGATCTATAAATGCTTTTCCTTTGTGGAAATCGAGCGAGCAGCACGTCGAACACTATGGTAATAGGTGTGGTCACTTACTTCTACTAATGAAGTATTCTTCTAAAAGTTTTTTTACTCTTCCCGGTGAAAGCAACAGCGAATCCCGTGCCCCTGACCATAGGCAGATGAGGACACTCCAGTGGTTTTAGCCGGTAAGATTCCAGCACAGAAAATACCTTTCGCTTGCCTATGTTTAATCAAACTATGATACGAGTAGAAGCACTTTTATAAGCGCAGACGCAGTGATAAACAGAGTAAAATAAATGTGATACATTAAAAATGTAAAGTAAAAGCATAGTTTTACGAGTTTCGAGCAGCAGTAGCTATCCTTATATCTACTGAGAATAATTCTAAGAAAATAATTACCATAACAGTCACTCAAAACACCATAAACGCGGGTTATGAGGCATTTTACGACACTTTTCTCGGAACGCCAGTTAAATCTTAGTAAATGCAAGTCTCTGGAATGCTTTAATTTATATTAGCTAGTAACCTTTTTATTTAAACTAAGTTTACAAATCTTTGCATTAAGTTATAGAAGAAAAGATAATATCTGAGACTGTTTATTGTTTTTATGAAGCTCTTATCGTTTTTATTTCATACAAAACATGCTGTTTTAGAGGTTGGCCGCTTTTTATCCTCAAATGTCCGTTGTAACTGCAAACCTTAAACCGCCTTTTATTCTGTTAGTTAAAAAATTGCCTATGTTAGTCCAGTGCATCAAACAACTCCATACCAAATTTCATCAAAATTGTTCCAACTGTTTAAGTGTAAAAGAGTAACAAACATCCATCCATACTTACATTCTTTTGAGCTTATAATATAGGTAGGATTATGAGCCCGACAAAAAGAGGGAGTTCAGGGAAACTCTGTCACCATCAAGCTAGTTCTTCATTTCTTTATGATGTAAATTCCTTATGGTGTAAAGAAGACAGAAGACAAAAGAGGACTTTCAGTATTTTTGAGTAAACTTACACAAAGTAACTGGCTGAAAAGGACAGAAGAATGAGCATTGATAACCGCGCTTGGTAACTGTGGGTTCGTAATTCCAGAATCCAATTTTTTTAATCCTCATGATGGTCAAGTCAGGAGAAACCGCATGATCCAGCTAGTTTTAACTTTTTTACTGTTAGACCACACGGTGGACAATTTCCATCTAAATTCTGTTGTTTATTATTCTCTACACAACCGGCAAACAATGTGAGGCCTTGTTACTAAAATTATTCATTCAAGACACGGTTCGGCTAAGACGTTCGCAATTAATTTTACGATTTATATTTCGCGATGCATTGTTTGTCACATTTAGGTTATTAGGTAACTTCGGACAGTGGCAGATATCCGATAGCCTGACTCTAAAGTCAGGAAGATCGAAGATAGTATCACCGTTTCGATATTTTATGCCTTCTTCATTCCAAACTAAGCATTTCTACAAGACTCTGAAGACGATTGACATTACTCCAGGCTATAGTTTAATGAATAATCGTAAATTGGCTCTCGTTTACTGTAGGAACATTCATTCATGTAACATTCTACTTGAGTGAGAGAGACAAATATGACACCTATAAAGGCGATTTTTAAGTGATACATGTGAATCTATCGGAAGACCCGTCACCCATTGAGGTTTCTGACTTTTTTTTTCGGAATCTGAAGAATTCGTTATCATTCCCTACTGGGGTCGATGCAGCATATTTGCATTATTATCTTTACAGTTCTTATCTGACGTCATCTCGCAAGTAAACACTCTTTGCAGGCAGATCAACTTTCACACAATCCATACATCGGTTCTATAGTCGTCTTCTCTTCCCTAAAATTCAATGACTTTTTTCAAGTAATTCAATGGCCTTCATTCCCAAGTTGAAATTTATCCATAGTATATCAATAAATATACCTAATTGTTTTACGCTACTAAAGTCACAAAAACACAAACTTTTGAGTTAGGATTTGATCCTGCAACCACATTGAATAACGACACCAGTCGTTGCCCTTCACGGCCACCGTGACATCTACAGGGCCCGTTATAATCGTCCTTTGCATTCCCGCTTCGAGGAAGCCCTCTTTGTCATGCGATCGTCGTTTCTTTTAAACCCGCCGACCAAAGCCTTATTCGAATAGAAGTTCAATGATTTTATTGTCCTTATAATATTCATTGTTATATTAAACTTCTGAGAAGGCCCTTTAGTTTGCGGTATTTTTCATGTGAATGATTTCAAGGAATACCAACGGCAGTTGGATTACAAGCGGAAGCAGTTGACAGCGAAATTGGTAATCGCACCAATTTTTCTGTCTATTTCTGACAAATTGATATTTCTTTTTCTTTGATCCTAATTGCGATAACCAGTTGCGAATTTGACAGTAACAACGTGTGAAAAATTTGCCTTGTTTTTGCAATATTCCGAAGATACAATATTAATAGTCGACTAGTACAGATATTTTTACTTATAATTTTTACACGAATGAAAAAATTATGTATTCTCAATTCAAATTCGTGCTGCCTGAAAGTCTTCATGTATTAATATTTTTTAGAAATAACTTTAAGGCAAAAGATAGAGAGACCAAATATAAAAAAAAAACTATTTTGATAGACATATCTCCGTATACATACATATTCATCATTTGCATGTAGTAAAAAAGGTTATTTCAATATTACAGACTCCAATTTTACTTACATGTTTAATCTCAACAACAAACGCTAATTATAATAAGTAAACCATCACAATTCAAATTTATATTACTAAAGAAAACCATAAATCATAAACCTTTTAATCTCTAAGCCTAAGCATTGATTTTCATAACGTACCGTGAAACGTCTCGCTCACTTGTTAAGCCTTATTACATATTAATAATTATGTAATAGTCATGGTAATTGCTTTTATTTTGCATTCGCCTTCTAAGCCATTCAGTTGTTTTTGTTTTTTACCGCATGACTATTGTTTGTGTGTTAGTTTTTTAATTTGTATTTACTATTTTCTGAGTGTATTTTATTTTTTTTATGTCTTTTAATTCACGGGTTAAATTTAGCGGAAGAAATCCGGTCCTTTTTAAAGGCTTACACGGGGTCACAGGTCCAACATGTAGAGGCCTTGTTGAGAACTTTAATATAATAATATGTAATTTGGCATCTACTAAGGGCTATCCACCCTGGCACTGTGGAAGAACAGACTTGGATGAAGGTAGCTACAAAATAGTTTAAATTATGGAGATAAAACTAATTTCGGCTATTGATTGGTTTTGTTAAATGTCAGTGTTCCTGCCATCTTTGCCTGGATCTCCCACGATATCTTTTCTTTTTAACATCCATGTTGATTGCTTGGCAAGAGGTCTCTTTGCCATACTATTCCTTACCTAGTTATTGCTTGGAAAATAAATTTATTATTAGCAATTTATCTCGATAATAAAGGTTTTTGAGTACCTAAGGCATACCATCAGCTGAATTACCGTCATTTACAGAGATATTGTTCCAATAGCAACGTTTGCTACAATTCTATCTCATAAACACTCCTATTATCCTCACAAATAATAACTGCAAAAGCATCATAATCACAGTTAGCAAAAACAACAGAAGAACGAAAAATCTATTCAAAATTATGATCTATGCCTTAGTAACGGCGGTCTAATCATAGTTTTAAAATCTTTGATCCGCCGTCAAATGCCTCAAAAGTGACCGAGTCTTTTTTCTGTCCGTTCCTTTGTCTGTCCCTTCCATCGGCTGGCTTTGCGACGGCGGCGGGACAAAGGGTCCCTCCGTTTGGGGCAGACATGAATATGGATGCTTCCTTCACCGTTATAAGTACCTGAGAAAGAACCTTGAAACCCCAAATTTTCGCTTTGGATTGGTTTTTGAAGTTTCGTTTTAGAGAAAGTTTGGAATTTTAGTTATTGCAGTACCTTTGGGTTGTTAAAGTAAAAACCATATTTACTTATCTTTTCTTTGGCTCGATACTTTGCGATGTTTTTTAATAGGTATCTTTTATATTCTACTTTACATTGGTAGAGATAGTAAGGGCGATTATAAATTGAGTACCGTTTGTGAATACGGCCGTAAGTGACAATTACGTAAATAACCCTAAATATAAACGTAAACAGTTACACATAGACCTCTTTAGAAAAAACAACGCTTCGTCAATTTATAAGAATTCTTTTTTTATAAAATTTTTTCGAAGCTGTGTTCAAATCGAGCAGTTTCACTGTGAGCCCTAGTTTAAACGTGAAACTAGAAGGTGTTTTTTGTTAGCGACTACGCATAGCGCGCTATCGTAATAGCAGTTAGGTGTGAACGAAAAAGGTGAATACCTATGTACGGAAAAACAATACACTGCGTAACATTTATCAACATTATAAATCTTAGCAAAATAGTCCGGTACCTTTTTCTTTTTAATTATTTTCTTTCATTTAAGAATATTTTATTCCCCCGTCTGGCAAATTCTAAATTTTGCTAATTTACGTTGTTGTTGCATTTGTAGTTGTACAAACTGTATTTTTCTGTTTTTAAAAGAGTAACTTATGGAGTTTTTTGCCGGTTCCTCTTCATAAGAACGATATTTTGGAACCGCGCAACTAGAGTCAGTGACGTTCAGAAAGTGCCTGATAAGGCCTACTCGAAATAAAAACTTATAGATTCTTTTGATTTTGACACTCGCATACAATCTTCACAGCTGATATTTGCTGGTTTTCATACAGCAAAACTTGACATGAACAACTATTGGTAGACGAACAAAAATAAAAAGTAAAAATCGGTTCATAAACGACGAAGTTATCCGCGAACAAACATAAAAAAAATAAAAAAAAATGAGCTTATGTACGGTCAAAATGAGAAACCTCCTTTTTGAAGTCGGTTAAAAAGAGTTTTTTAACGTGTTAAGAGCTGATTAATGCGGGAATGTCACGGTGGGCGTGTTTCGGGCCCGATGACGTCACGCTGACCAAAATTATTAGGTTACCGCGGCCCCGTTCGGTTAACTGCACTACTGTATACTGTATAGTTTTGTTTTGTATTTATAGTCAGGTGTGTAGACGAAATAGGTTTGTTAAAAGGAGTATTCTTTGTATGGGAGATATCTGGCTGGCAGTGAGTAATTTAATGATTGGTCGCTAAACCACTAGACCAACAGGCTAGCCCTTCTAGACTTAAATTTGATTGGTTTCAGAAGGGTTAGTTTAGTAACGTAACGCAAAACTGTATTTACATTCATTTTTATGTATGCAGAATGCGGTAAAAAGAAAAAAAAACCTACGAGTACGGTACCTACAAGTATAATACTTAAAACGTGCACTAAAAGTGTATTAAAACATTATGATCGAATGCGAAGACAGAAATAAATTTTAAATTGCCGTTAAAATTGTAAAACTTAGACAAACTTCTTTGAAATTCCATCTAACAAAGTCTTGAAATAAAATCACTACTTAGTAAGAAACGGACAGATTATAATGTAATGGCAACTTAAAATTTTACTGAGTGAAGTTTGAGTCGGTCATAATTATGAAGGACAATGTCTGAAGCTTACTTATGATAAATCTAATTACTTAACGATATAATTAATGGTTAAACGTAAAAATTTTTAGGAAAATGAAAGCGTTAGGTGAGAAAAAATTATAATGAAGAGTCAAGTTTCAAGCCTAGCTGTACCAATGGCTTATTTATAAACATTCAAATTCAAATAAAGAATGTAGTTTCCCAGTTTTTTCTTTTTATTATTGCTTAACACCCAAAGAGGTTGCAAGTTATACCAAAATACAGTGTACCAACCTTAAAAAACAATTCTAATTTTAATTAACTTTAGCAGAAGATAACAGTGAGTCAGTATTGCCACACAGCGTCAGGGATCGTTGCGAAATAAAGTATCTACTTGCTCGTAGATCTGATCATAATCACAAGAAGGCGAAACCAGTTGGCTACGGGCAGTGGGCAGAAACGCAACTTTTTAATCGCCAACGAATAAATTATACGCGCTTATTATGCCTCCCTGACTACCTACCAGTCCATCTTAAAGTAAGACTACCGCAGTTGTGGGAAAGAGACGTCGCTATACGCCGTCTAGTGCTGTCTCGCTTCCTCTACTACAATAATACTACTTTTAGAGATAGTGGTAGGTAAGTAAGCGAGTCATAACGGCATATGTAAATTTGTATTTCGAACTAACTATGCAAGAAATGTTGATTTTAAATTTTTAAATAAAGAAGCTGAATGGTATGCGGTTTTTGTTTTTTTTTCTATACTTAAGTATTGCCATGGTATAATTTAAAATTGCTTATTTAAGTATGGTAATATTTTTTCCTAGTAGTAATTATACTACATGGTTGCGTTTATTTTCTCTTACTTAGCTTATTACTGTTTCAAATTATTAATTTATTTCTTCTGTATTTCTGTTTCCTATAGTTAAAACTAATTTGAAATACTCGTAGGTATAATTTAGCCCTTTTAATACCCATTACTTTCGATAAAGACTTATTACAGCGTAACTTGATTGAAAAAATGTTGAATTTGTAGATATTTAACAAATTCATGTTCGTTTCTTAGGAAAAACCGTGAAGTTTCTATAATTGACTTGTATTGACATCGCTTAGTCACGAAAATACGCAGTAAGTAACTTTGAAAGAATTCCAGGTAAAATGAATATGTTCACAATTGAATTGTAACGTGACTTTTTCATTTTTTGTATGATTTTATGGCTATTTTTGGCAATAATATGTTCAATTGCAAATATATAGAGCAAAAATATGTATGTACCAATGATTTTTATTTTCGCTTTTTATACGTTTGAAGCACCGGCACGATAGGAAAACATCGGAAAATCAGAATTGTTTTAAACTAGCTGTGCACGAAGTTACCCACTTTTTATCAAATACTGCTATTCCCTATTTCTTGCTCATACCTTGGGAACACTTAGGACAAAAAGGAGCCTTACTCCAGGGTAACAGCTACTTCAGCCAAATGGTATCAAAACAGTCTTTTACCCGTGAAATGGTAACAGATTCTCACAAACTTTCCCTTTTATAAAAGAAGCGAGAAACTCAGAATCAGTATAAAATTATGTCGTTACACATTAATCACATAGGTACTACATAAAAACTCAATGAATTTAAAATGCCTAATGATAATGTAATTGATACTAAGTTGCTCATTTTGTAAGCATAGTATAGCATAATGGCCGATGCAGAATGACCGCTGTCTGTTAGCAATTATATTTAATTAAAGTTCATTAGCTGATATGATTGTAATGAGTATTGTTACACTGTATTACTAACAATGTAACCTAAAATATGTAATGGGGTCTCTTTTGGTTACACGATTGGCCGAAAAAAAGAGTAGTTAATGATTTTTTAGAGTTCATCCAAGGATGTCTGTATAAGTTTCTCTGTCTTTTATTTTTCGATTATAACGACTTCTTAAACAATTGCATGAGGTATCTTTAGAATGCTTACATAACTGCAAATGTTGCTTATTGAAAAACTACACACGAGACTTTACGTTCAGAAACGCTTTTATGAATGTATCAAACTTGAACCGAATAAAAAGGCCCGGTCTGATCCTTCCTTCTTCTTTTCGTGTTGATGATACGATGTTTTATTAATTTTAATGAGCCTAGTATTTAGCATGCATTTAGTACTTTGTGCCCGTCTTGCTAAAACCGAAGCCGAGAGATTATTACGCGCATTCTACGCCTTTTTTGACCCGATGATCTTCGCCCTGGGGAAGACAAAGTACTTAACCGGACTCTTACCATCTAGAACCACCGTAGTTCTGGAGGCCACCGGAATGCTTTTTCAAGCTACAACGAATCCTGAACGAATATTTTACATCTACCACAATCTCTTAAATTAAAACTAATGCAATTAGAAGCAAGACAGCACTCTACTCTGTATAGAGCGCTATCTCTCTTTCACAACTGCAACAATCCTTCAAGAGATATTTGGACCCAACTTCTGCAGACGCCATGTATTAAACTATTAATATTAATGAATTTTAATTTCCTCCAATTGTCGCATTTGATAGTGAGATCATTTTGCATCAAACTGGATCAAATTGTGCCGGGGCATTGACCTCGGGAATTTGCACAACAATGAATAGAGCTATGTAATTGGTTAGCCGATTGTCATAGCACTGTTTTATACTTCATCGTAACGTTTTATTTTTATTACACTGAATATTTCTATTTGACAGTTCGTTAATACCTAGATTTTTTTAACGACACCAAAGAATTTAATCCTTGTGTCGCAGTGGTTTCATAGAAATTCAATTCACTCAGAACAAGCCTTTGTGGATCGCACAAGTTCTTGTCCTACACGGGGATCGAACAGCGTACAGTAGTAGGGACCTAGATCTGTAACAAAGCTCATACTCACAAATAGACATATTTTAATAGTATGAGTAGGTACTCAAAATTGATTCTTATTTCATTTTGAGGTCAAAACTGTTACTACTGCAGACACTAAGAGTTGATCATTAGTCTTTGTCAGCTAGAATCTACAATGACTAGGTAGACAAAGAAACAATTGAAACTCAGCTATTGAACATAGATTTTTTATTGCAAGCAAAAAGTTTAGGAGATAGAGTTAATGTAAGCATTGTCTTAGCGTGGTAACTGATAAATCTTTTAGGTAAGTAAGTAAATAAAAGTTGGCTGTGACTACTTGTGACATGAAAATTGATTTGGCTATTTGGTATAAGGTAAATTATAAGGCCCAGAAAGCGGTGGCGGGATGAATTAAACGTACACCGTGAGGACTGGTTCGAAGCGGTGTAAGATAGGGGAAGGACTTGGGGGAGGCCTTTGCCCAGCAATGGGACACTATAGGCTAGGAAAAAATAAATAATTTAACAGTTATTTTTTTCTACTAACTCCTACTGTATAATTGCTTTCAAAGATCTCCCCCATAAACTTCTACTTTCTCTATTACGTACTACCCAGTTCGGAGATGGTCTTTTACACCTATCCAGATAACGTTATGTTTTTAAGTAAGTACATGAACAGACCACTGTCTCAAAAACGTAATTGAACCTGATTGTCAATGCTTGTTACAATTTATAAACACATTTTTTTTGTGATTTAAAACAAAACGTTCGAACAGAAAAGAGGTTGCCTTTAAAAAATACTTATTACTTAAACAAAATGATATTATACTTTTTTTAACCTTGATAGAGTCAAGATTTCGTAACACTGATTGTTTGATTATTTAATACTTTAACAACGAGTAGTATCTATTTGTAGAAACGTCAAAATCTAAGGTCAGCAACGAAATCCATTCACAAGTGGGACGATTCGATTATCCTCTCATTCCTCTCAAGTTCGTATTCTAGCATTGATTACAATTGCAAGCAGTCATTCATCACAGCGGGTCAAGGTCTATAAAACATACCACGACCTCCTAAACTAAGACCGTTGCGGTTGTGGAAGCGAGACGGTGCGATACACAACGTAGAGCGTTGTCTCTCTTCCACTTCTTAGTTTAAGAGGCGGTATTTTGTGTACTTGCGACTTCTATTTATATTTGGTTTGAGTTTAATCTTTTCATTCATATTTAGTTACTGTTGTTTCGAATTATTTCTCTTTAAGTTACGTCACTGAGTTTCTTTTGTTTTGAAACGTTTACATTACGATATAGACTACGAGAGCAATTGGAGTCGTCTAGACGTACTTTGGAAAAGCAAAGCGACAGCAATTGACAAACAATAATTGTACAATTATTGCTGTCCAATACTTAAATTGTATGATCAACATTGCTAGCCAAGTCATCCTGGCAATCAATCACGTTTCTGCAAAAAACATTTTTATGTAGAAGTTTTGACTTCCTATTTAATAAATAAGTAGCAGATTCCTATTAATAATATTTATTAAACCAAGTTAATCCATGTAAGGATGTAATTTATCACTATTTTTGCTTGATCATCGCCTACGCCATATCATTATAATTTCTATAGAATGTTTTGGCTTGATACGTTCGCATTTGCTTAAGCTTGTGTAGGCTATTCAATATCTTATTCATCTTTCAAATTAATGAAAAACTTGTGTGGTAGGTTACTTATTTTCATACATAAAATTATTAACAGGATTTTGTATATAGAATTAATCTTTCAAAACATTCGTTGGCTGTTTAAACACTAAACCAGATCACAATTCACAAGTTCTTAAAAAAAAACAAAATGAATCGATTATTCAACAGAATTTCAAAAAGAGAACAAGCTCGCATTTCGGTGTTCAATAAAATCATTTAAATAAGACAAGATGGCGGCTTATTTTCGTATTTCGTAGTTTTTGTCGGCTAGCCTTGTAAATAGACCTTCGGAGGAAGTAAACCTTGAGTTTATACTCGTAATGCAATAATTTTAATGGTTCTGTACTTAAAGTTCAAGTGATCTCCTATTTTGTTGTTTTTGTTAATGGCGCGAAATTTTTCGAAACGACTTTGTTTGCCGACTTATTTTGAACAGTTATTTTCATATCTTTTGTTTTTAATATTCGTTTGTTGCTTTGAGCTAATTTGTTAATAGTTTATTGCACATTAGGGACCAAAAAGTTTTTTTTTTGCCATAATTAAAAACAAGATATTTTTTTAATGATAAAACCATGCCTTTATAACTAACGTGAGGCTCTTCTATAGGTACTTTAGCTTTAAAAAAAAATATTAATTATTCCAAGCTTTGATTATAATAATATTGTTATAATACCTACCTACCTACTCAGAATATAATTATAGTGGTCTGACATGCAATATAGAGCAGTAGTAAAGTGCAAAGTTCTCGGTATTTATTTGGTTTCCTTCCTTATCTTATAATGATAACTCTTTAGATATGGACGTTTTGTGTTTAGCTTACTATTGCGAGAATTATTCTGATTTTATTCAAATCACGTATTTTGTACTTGTATAATTCGCTTTTTTTGTGATATTTTTATTATGTAACTAAATTACTTAATGGTGTAAACAAGTGTTAGCTAACGTAAAAAAATAAATTAATAAATATCTTAGGTAATCTACCTAATGAACCTATATCTGTCTACTTAATGGAAAAGTAAAAAAAAAAAAATTTTCTGCTTCACTTGATCCATTTTTTTTTAATCTGTCTACCCGTTACAACTGTTCAGTTAATCTGTTAAACCGATTTCATGATACTTGCTATAGAGTAAGATTGGATTCAAAGAAAGGGCATAGACTACTTTTTATCGCGATAGTTCATACGAGCTTATAGTTCATATAATCCATACGAGCTTAGGTAAATGACAGTCTACTACAATACAATTTTGTGCACCTTTTCATTTCTCATTACAATTGACTTTAAAAAATATTCTTAACAAAAACTTTTAATTAACCGTTACTTAAAACACCATAAAACAATAAACAAATGTAAACGAAAGTAAACTTGGCTGAATAGAAAGCAAAGCCATGAGAATTCTGTCAACAAAGAGGTTGTACGGGAACTAACTACACCATAGTCATTAAAAATAATAAACATTGTCTTTGGTACTATTAGGGAAGGACCGGTAAGCGACTCGAAGGACCAAAGATAGAACTTTGGCGGTAAAATAAATATTTGACATTTTAGATAATAAAAAAAAAACTAAAATAAAAATGTATTGTGCCTTGTTATTGTTGTTTATTGTAATTGTTATTGGTGTTTTTGGCGGTTCTCCTGCGAGTCTATTTTAATTAAATTTTGTTATTTTCCCTGTTATATTTAGTTACTATTATCACTATTTTAATGCTATATTTAATTACATATTTTATTTGTTTCTAATAGTGACGCTACTACTCCTAAACCGCTAAACCGATTTTCGTAAAACTTCGTTTTTGGAGGATGGTTTTCAATAAAGAACGGATAAAGACGCAGGCGAAAACTAGTCTATTAGTCTAATATAAATTAATCTTTTTAACATTAATTATAAGACAAATAACGATGTCATATAATTTATTATACTCCTTGTTAAGTAGATGTGTAACACTCAAGTAACAGGATTAAAAAATATTGTTTCCTACTTTGTTATTTCAAAGAAATGTTTTAAGCCGATTATGTAACTATTAATAATAATTTTTGTCCTGTATTTTAGCTATCAGTAAATTTAAACCATTTGATTTATTTATTAAATCTTCATTCTTTAGTGTTTTTTTAGTTTCTTCAGAATTTTCTTTCTTTTTTTTTTATTAAGTACTAGCTTCTGCCCGCGGCTTCGCCCGCGTGGTAAAGGGACAAAAAAACCAAGGTCTTTTCTTAATATTTTTTTCCGTAAGAACCTTCTCCTAATAATAACAAATACAACAAAAAAAGAATTAGTGAAATCGGTCCAGCCATTCACGCGTGATGCCGTGACCAAGGAAAACGGGTTTCATTTTTATATATATAGATATTTAGACAACCGACGTCAATTGACGAAATATGTTTTGTTAATTTTTTTCTTTCCCACAGTTTTGTTCATGTTAATCCAAGTCCGTATAACTAGGTATTTAATATTTATTAAATTCAGGTTTTTTCACCGTAAGTAATAAAAATATATTTTAGGAAATTATGTACGCGAAATGTATTAAATAATAATGTTGAATGAATTATATTTACTAGCCTTCTTCATTTATATAATTCATTTAAAATGTAGTTTCAGAAAATATTAAATTACATAATTAAATATGCAAATTGTTTTTATATTAATATAAATTACCTTTGTTTTTAAATGCGTATTGTGTTTTAACTTAATTTAAAATTATAATTAAACGTAAATTATTTTTGATATCTCAGTTTAATCAGTAAATTGCACGCCATTCATGTTTTTATAAATACTTCTTTATTTATAACAGAATAATTATTCTTATTTGAAATGTATATTTTTTAATCTGATATTTTATCTATTTTGGGTAAAACCGGCTTTATTCGAACGGAAATGACTGATATTTTGACAAAAATGAGTTTTTATATCAAGAGAAATATTTTGTAATACTAAACAACATATTTAAATAGTCCTGGATACAATTTTACAATATAAAGACGACGTCCCAAGAAAATGAGCCAATACTTACTCAAAAAATTAATTCGAGTTTTCGTACAAAATTACCATCGTCTGATCAATTTTATACGAAAGGACCAACAATTTGTTACAAAATAGCGTCTTCTTTTGGAAATAAATCTATAACCGGGGTATTTAGCATTTTTAACTTAGGATGTTTAGGATCAATTGAAACACATCGTATAAAAAAATACCATCACATTTAAAAAATAAGAAACGTGGTCCTTTTAAAACACGTTTCATAACTTCTAACTTTATTCCCAGTTCGATCCTTTAGCCCACAGGCCAGTCATTTGTAGAACTACTTTAGATCTTAGTCAAAAACAAAATCAAATAGTCATTTGTTTAAATTAGGCTACAGTCTAGCATTTTTTAAACGTTAACCAAAAGACCCCATCACTCACTCTTCACCGTTTCCTGAGCTCTCTAGCCTAGTACAGACCAACAAGTCTAGCATATACTATTACTATTACGTCATCGTTGAAGCTGTGTTAGCCTAGTGGTAAGACCTTAGAACTGCCAAGTCAGAGGTCTCGAGTTCGATCCCCTTGGCACGCAGCGAGTTTTCGAAAGTTGTGTGCATTTTAGAAATAAATATTACAGCTTCCGTGTTTTGAAAAACACGTTAAAATGTGGGTCCTGCGCCTGATCTCTCTCCGATCGTGTCGGATTACCGTCCTAAGAGAGTATCGGGCCTAGCCTAGAGTCCAACAAGTCTAGCACATACTAATACTATTACATCACCATACATATAACATAAAATATATGTTACATATATGTTGGTTTTCCCTCGCATACACGCGGGTTATCGAGTCACCTCGGCTATCATTCGCGATTATCATGTTACCTTATCGTTAAAATGGCGACCGTACACGTCAAACTAAGCATTCTTGATACGTTTAGGATTTGTCTTTGATATTTTTTTTTAACTTTAGAATAACAGTAGAAGTTTGTATAAGTGGCCTGTAACAGATATTTATTATTGTTTTTATTTATTAATACGTTTTTTAAGTTTTCCTGAATGCAGGATTTTAATGCTTTACCGTGGTATTTAAAAGTGGAGAAAAAACATGATTTTCTTTTATTTTTTTGTTAATGATATCAAGTTTATTATGATTAGGTTTTTAATCATTAGATATTCAACGATTTAGTAAGATATCATTCGGCCGCGCCTCTTGAAAATGACGTTCAATTGTTAAATTAGAAAAATAAGTATTGTTCTAGTTTAATGTCTTAAAATATTCTTCCTTTCCTATTCCCAATAATTTGGAATGTCTTCCTTACTCATGGCTTTTACACCAGACTACACATATTTTCTTAATATTATCATATTTAGACTACTTCCTATAGTTCCTAAGAGAATTAATCCTAAGAGAGACAATTCTTTAGGTATATAACAATTATTTCCACTAGGTATATCACAATTTCCTTTACAACCGAAACTAGAGTCAGTAACGAATTAAAAGTGCCTGAAAAGGCCTACTCGAAATAAAAACTTTTTGATTTTGATTGTTTTGACATTACTGTAACCGATAAACAAAAGACAGAACGACATTTGTTTTATTATCTGAAAGTATAACAGCTGCAACTAAACACATAAACATTTTATCAAAATGTTTTGATAACGTCTTACTTGTGGTATAGAGTCTATATTCATTATCTATTTC
The DNA here is from genome assembly GCA_941860345.1 of Chrysodeixis includens. Classification (NCBI taxonomy): domain Eukaryota; kingdom Metazoa; phylum Arthropoda; class Insecta; order Lepidoptera; family Noctuidae; genus Chrysodeixis; species Chrysodeixis includens. The sequence goes on along the minus strand of OW796114.1, from coordinate 6,322,800 downwards.
GACTTGTCAGTACAGTTTTGTAGAATGTAGCGAATAGTTTTATTGTCTTTTTGGAAATTGTAGCTTTGTATATGTCCAAAAGTATGAGTAATTTTTTTGGAAAAACTTTTTTTTGACTTTATGTTTTAACACGGCTGAATTCCAACTTATTTCTTTTGTAAACCTTTTTTGGAATCGAGTTGTATGTTAAATTACATCTGACCACTGTATTTTCTATATTTTTTAAAATCGATATTTACAAATATATAATTTACGATTTTAGGTAACTCAACGAGAATAATTTAACTTTTTTATGTTCTATCTGCGAACACAGTTTGGCAGAATGTTTGTCCGTTTTCATTGATATATTTAAAGGCTTTTAGGATTATAAATAAAATGTCAATATTAATTTGTAACTTAAACGATGACTTTTAATACACTTTCCTCCTATATTACATTCGTTTTGTACAAAAACAACGTATTTATGAAGTATACAACGTATTTCTTTGTTTTTAATTCGATCTCATACAATTTTCATACACTAAAACAATTAAACACTAATAATAATATCAAAAATTACGTATCAACGAGATCTCTATACATGGGAGACAAAATAAAAAAGTACGGATTTCATTCTTTTACGCACTAACTAAACGGTATTCAAAACTACCAATATTAAGAAAAGAACTGTTTAATACATCCATCTGGGATGTATAACAAGAGATATTTTTTAAAACCAATTGAATGATGAATCGCTTTATCAATAGATTGTATAAGGCTAGATAAATAAAGCGTTTCCATTGAATTCTTAAAAACAACTCATTTATTTATCCCTGATAGAAAACCAACCCAATACAAATTTATTAATTTAAATTACCTATATGTATAAACATTTAAAAAGTTTTTACTCCAAAATGTGAAACTTTACTACATGTTCCTCATTAGTTCATAATAATATCTATTGCTATCCTTTTCTATCTTAGTATGTTAGAATAAGACAGCAATACTCCAAACTTCGTTTAGTTAGCGGACAAAAGAATAACTATCAAAAAAGAGTTCTATAATGAAAACTATCTTCAAAGTATGATATAAATTGATATAAAGTTTGGAAGTATCATTGCACAATATTGGCAAGTCTTTAAAGAATACAAGAAGTCACAGATTCTCTATTGTTTTGCAAAATATCAACAAAATGTTTCTATGTTACGTAAGAAAAAGAATTAGAGCAAATACTGTTTCGTCATAAAATATTTCTGGGTTTCTTGAAGTGGTTTTTAACTTTTAGAAACTGTTTTTTAAGATTAATGTAACTTGAGATGTTAAAATACTATTAAATGTACCCATTGCCGATTCCATTTCTTTGTTTTTAACATAAACCAGCATATAAGAATGATAAAACCTTAGTTTTTTGACGAATGAATGGTTGTCATCTTGGAATTGTCTAAAAAAACCTTTTGCAAGAACTTTAAAGTCTTAGAACTCATTTCTAAAGTATCGGAAGTTGTTTTATCTGCTGATTTCATTATTTTTTATGTTTTTAGAACTTTAGCTTTTTGATAAATGGTTGAAATACATCACTATTCATCTTTCATCACGTTAGACAAACAAAATGTATGTTTGGACGGTTTCTTAACCTCAAAAGTACTCAAAACAGATGAACAATCTCAAATGGTCCTTTTATCCGAAGTAAGGACCAGAAGCCAAATTAAACAATTCAGAATGAGGATGTGGTACTGCCATTTATTTTCATTGTTATTTTGGCAATCGACAAATTATTAATCTATAGATTTATTCATAAGGATATAATCAACTACAGTATAAAACCACGCTATCGGCGATAATCCGCCTCTCAACGTGTATAAAATAATTCCTGGTAAAAGGATTCGTAAAAGCAATATTAAAATCGGCTTATAACTTTACATACACACGCTTTTTGCTAATGTGGAAGGGGCTCATTGTAAATCATATTTCATCTCCCAAATCACGCAACCATCACAAAATTATTCATAAAAACCTAACGTTTAACAATTTCGATAGTTCCCTAAATCCTCGCATGAGATCGAATCAAAGACATCGATAATTTGAAGAATGGCTAAATATCTACCTAACTAATGGAGCAAATTATTCTGATAAACCAGACCTTTTTAAAAATTACATAACTTTAGGCATTAACATTGCTGGCGTTGCGTCATGTACAAGTTATAACAAACAACGGAATATAAAAAAGAAAACAGAAAACATTCAAAAAGGCCTGGCTCAACATTGCGACTAGGTATTGGGGCAACTTTCTCAAAGAAACTTAACCACAAAGTTGTCTTTTTGCAAAGTAACACAAACTGATTGGACACAACAGATAACACAACTGACAGAGAAACAGAACATAAGAAAGCCGCCCCATATCCTACAACATAATTCGTTAGTTTAATATCTTAAAATTGGTTAATTCCTTTATTCACTGTCCAGAGTATACCTACAACCTTGGCGCTCCTTCACTACAACATGGCCGTCGCACCCACACGCGCGCGCACAGACACTACTAGTGTGTGTGTGGTCACCGCACATGCCACAGACCGAGGTTAAGTACACTAAGCCGAGGCAACTTCACGATGTGGTCCAAGCCTTGCGGAGTGATACACGTACAGCCGTACAAGTCTATCGCTTTCAGATTCCGGAGGCCGTCCCCGAGCGCGCGCAGGCCCCTATCGGTGACCCTCGTGCACTGTCCTATATTTAGCGTTTCTAGCTGTGATAGCCTGGCGACCCGCTCCAGGCCCTCGTCCGTGAGGCGGCAGGCGCTGAGCGACAGCGAGCGCAGGCCCGACAGCCCCAGCGTGGCGTGCGACAGGGCCTCGTCCCCGACCTTGTCGCAGAACGACACGTCCAGCGCCCGCAGGCGGCCGCTCTCGGCCAGGTGCGCCACCCCCGCGTCCGACACGCCGTCGCAGGCGCGCAGGTTGATGTCCTCCAGGTGCGGCAGCCGCGCCAAGTGCCTCAGGCCTGCGTCCGTCACCGCCACGCAAAACGAAAGATTTATGGATTTAAGTTTAGGAAGACCTGTAGCTGCGTGCTTCAACGCTTCGTCCGTCAACCTTTGGCAGTCTTGTAGTCCCAAATTCTCCAGTTCCGGGGTCCCTCGCGCCTCGCCGCCGCCGCAAAGATGTGCTATCCCCGCGTCGTTCACGTGCCAGCATGATCGCAAGTTCAAGCGCCGCAATTTCCTAAGTCCCCAGGCGATGAGCAACAGACCTGTATCTGTTATATTGCAACAGCCGCCTAGTTCTAACTCTTCTAAGTTTTTTAGCGATTGCGCTATTCTGCCGAGCGACGAATCAGTCACTTGCTTACATAGTGATAGATCTAATCTTCTTAAAGCTGGCAATTCTGCTGCGAACGCGCTGGCCAGAGCAGCGTCGGTAACACTGTAGCAGCCGCTGAGGGACAGGGATTCGAGTCCCGGCAGCGCGGCGACCGCATCCCGGAGCCCGCGGCGCAGCGACAGCACTTGCAGCTTGCGCACGCCGCGCCGCGCCAGCGACGCGAACAGCACGGGCGCCGGGCGCCGCAGGTGCAGCGCGGCCTCCACGCCGCGCCACACGGAGCGCCGGTCGGCCGCGTCCCGCCACGCGCGGCAGACCTGCGCCGCGCGCCCGCGGTCCCGCACCGGCAGCCGCTCGAAGATCAGCGCCAGCAGCTCCGGGTACAGCCGCGTGATGTGCGTGCCCTGCGGCTCCGGCGGCAGCTCGGGCACGTGAGGCACGGGCAAGTGTGGCCGGTGTAGTCTGTAAGGCGCACTGCGTTGTTTTCTTCTGTTCGTACTGGGCTCCCTCAGTTCGGTGAGGCCGAGCCGCTCGTCCCGCCAGGACATCACTTCCTCCGTCCACGCACTCATAGCGGCGTCACTGCACACTATAACATGTCACGATGCATCGGACCGGTTTTCGGTGAAACTCGTGTTTTGGTTCGGTCGCGCGGCGTGCGTCCGTCCCGCGCGGCTGGTCCTCGTGCACTGGCGCTGGGAGCGAGCCCGCCCCCCGCGGCGCCCCGCGGCCGCCCGAGCGCGGCGATTGGTCGCGGTCGCCGGCACGTGACGCGCGTCGTATCGATTCGGAGGCTCTGCGGCGGCATTTTTAAGTTGGCGAGCCGAGAGCCCGCCTTCGCCCCGCGCGGCCCGCGACGCCCGCGCTCTATACCAGCCACACACGCAGACACTACACACGTTTATTTCTATTTGCTTTATACCTATCAGCCACGTTGGTGTATGACTAGATATTTAATGTCCATTTTCTTTTAATGTACTAATTAATACTGCGAAGTACAAATGGTAATATACTTAATGAGAATATAATCGTAATGAGTTTTAATTATCGAGTACTTAACTCTATTCAATTTAAACATTTTTTTATCCACTTATTGATGACAAACCAAGACAAGAGTTATTTACTTGAGTTACAAGTAAATCTACCAGTTTCTTCTGATAAACTAACGGTAATCTTGATTCTTAGAGCGTAGAATGGAGTTTAAAAAAGACCACGTTTCTTAATCTTGGCTAGTAGATCGTAAACCTTGGAAGCTATATTTATTTTTATAACACATCAAGATTTGGTTATTTTTGTATGACACAGTCATCGTGTTATTATTATTCATCCATAACATCTCCAATAGACTGTTATTTGTACTGAAATAGGAACTATAATATAAATACACAATTTCCTCAAAGATTTTCAAACAATTAGGCACAATATACCAGTCATTCGAATTATATAATCTTTGTCAGTAGTGATAAGGCGGCAAAACAACTCGGCGCGACGTATATTTTCGTTCGCGGTGCACTTGCCGACGACTTGCGACCAATATAAATAGACCCCTGTCAACCGCTACGTCGTTCCTTACGGCATCCACCTAAGAAACACCCCATATTGTGACATAGGCCAGCTTAAATTGGTTTTTTGATAACACCAGCCAACTATTACAAGGGCGACCGGTTGCGAGCGTTCCAAATATGAATTTCGAATTGAAACGTGTTCCAGAATGGAACGCGAGCAAGTTGGCGAGTTGACCGAACAGTTTAGAAAATTAACGGGGCGGGCTCCTTGTTTCAAATAAAGAATCGGTCCTTCTAACTTTTTCTTAAACTTAGGACCGTGGTCTTTTATCCCTCGTTATACTAACTCTGTAAAATTTTATAGTTATTTTTAAAACTGTTAAGTTGATTAACAGAATTATCAAAATGGTTATTGGTAATAATTTCATCCGTTATGATGCAAACTGATCAAAGTAAGTCGATCGTGGGAAATGTTTTCACTGTTCCATCACTGGTTTACTTATAACCGGAAATACGAGGTTGTCCCTTACAAACTACTGTTATTTCTATGACGCTGCATCTGCTGAAGTTTTACTTAGATTTGTGAATTGTGGAGTGATAAATCTTTAGTTTTTATTATGATTAGTTGTTGCCTGCGACTTCGGTTGCGCGAATATCCGTTACAGCTGTAAAAACGTTACTGATGCCGTCGAGTTTTAATCCAGGATATCAGCTAACTCCATATAAAAATTCATCCAGCCGTTTGAGCGTGACTGAGTAACAGACATCCTTACATCTTTCCATCCATTCATACATCTGTCCATTCGGACAAACTTTCACATCTGTAATATTACTTAGTAAGATTAGTTAAATACTTTTTGATATGGTCCTCCTTTTGAAAGAAAGAAAAAAAAATTGTCAGAATGTAGTTACAATAGTTAGGTGTTTTATGTTACATAGAGTCTAACACAGTCTACCGAATCGGTGTACAAATATAAGGCTTATTATCTACTTATAATTATGCACTATTCTATCAGAAACTGATTGTTATACAGTTTCTGATAGAATAGTGCATAATTCTTGTCATCAAGGACCAAAAGTCCTGAGAAGAAATTGTTTGTGAGTAACAATGCGACTGTGAAGTAAATCTAGACTATATTTTAGTTTCTAGTTTAAGAACTTAGCAGTTCCTAGTCTACTAAGTATTTCCTTAATGTTAAAGTTCTGTCAGTAGTTTCAGAAATAGTGTAACAACTGTTAAAGCCTATTCTTGTACAAAATAGTTCTCAGTTTGCAATATCTTGTACGGTATTACTATGGGAGTATGGAGTTATTATTCTTATTCAATTATTCTTATTTAAGTATTTCGTGACTGTTTTTCTTCATTGGAAGTTTTAGGAACCTAGTAAATGCCTTAGTCTATTATACTTATAATTTTTGTCTATTTAATTTAAGAAATTTAGCACAGCGTTAGTTACCATACCTTTTCGAAACGGCTTGATTGGTTTTATGTTTTTTTTTTTTTATAATATGCATTTAAATTCCAAAATTCCTTTTTTTGCATACGAAATCGCGGGTAACAGCTAGTACAACTCGATATGGATAAAAAGAGGCTAGTTTCAAATAAAAGTAAAAACTTTGTGACACAGATACCAAAACAAAATAATTATTGTAAGTAAACTTTTGTTTATTCTTCCGTTTTTAATAAATATTCAGTATATTTATTAAAAACGAAGAATAAGCTACTTTCATAATATAATCATTCATAAACTCTACAACTAAAGCTCTCAACAACAGTTCACTTAAAAACACAGATAAAACTTAACAGTACCTACTAACTATTTAAAAACTCAAATTTCCAAGAAATTCTCAAAATCCTTTTATTTCCAATTCTGTAAAATGACAAACGGATGTCTTACATCCGGATAAAGGCTATAAGAACAGATAACTTATTAAAACGGGCTCAGCAGTTACAGAGTAATTTTGTCATTGTCGACCAGACGTTAATTGGTCCTTAATACTATACCTAGACTTGCCCTGAAGGTACTTAGACTTACATAGGTATTATGTTGTGACCACAGCGTAAATTTGATCACTTCATAAATAATGCTTGTGTATTTTATGAAATGGTTAGGTATATTTCATGGACAACTCAATTTGATCAGATCATTAAATCGTCTAAATTTCTCTATTTTGTCATCTACGTTGTGCCGAATAATGAATATCATAACAATATTAAAAAAAAATCGGGAATATGGAAAAAACTTTATCATATTCTGCGTTTTTCGTCAAGTCGTTGAAAGTTCACATCTATTTTAACATAGATTACAGGTACAAAAAATACAAATCAATACCTATCTTCTATATAATAAACAGCTTAAAAGAACTCTACATCCTAAACTCCTAAATATTAAGTACTTATTTTTAAGCTTTCGGTATCCCACAAACTCCCCTCGGAACCCTAACTTGCGTGTCAGCTTTAAGTTTTTAATTCTAGTATACTAACCACCGCCCGCGGCATTACCTATACTATGCAAATAATAATTTATAACTATTGTACCTAATAACATACTCTACATTGTAAAGAACGATCACTAAATTATATACCGTATCGTTTTCAAGTCCAAAGCGGTTATGCGAACAATTATATGAGGACTAGACTTTTATATATCTATAGGTACATATAAATAAAGTTGAATTGTCTGTCTGTAGTATTGGTATAATAGTTTTTTACTATATGCGTCTGAATATACAACGTTGATAAAAGCGAGAGGCATTAAATGAAACCACATATTCTGTATATCATTATAAGGCTACACAACAAAAATCAAATCAATGTAAGCAATAGTTTAGTCACAGGATATTTTTTTAGTTTTTTTTTAGTTTGAACATGCTGTATCTTCCTGATTAGGTGACTAAGTTTTATAGGCATAGTTATCTAGTTGGCTCCGGTTGGGTCCGAAACTAGTCGGGCTATCCCGATAAATACGCGTGAGTAAACCGTTATAACGTTTTAAGTATGAATCATCCTCACGAAAGTTATTATAAAAATATTGCTTACATTGATTTGATTTTTGTTGTGTAGCCTTATAATGATATACAGAATATGTGGTTTCATTTAATGCCTCTCGCTTTTATCAACGTTGTATACGGTACATATTCCTAAAATGTTGTCTGTCTGTCTGTTTGTTAACGTTAATTTCTTAAATGTTAATGCCTGGACCGATTTTAACGGGACTTTTGGCAAGAAGCTGATGTAATATGGAGTAACTTAAACTACTTTTATTTTAGTTTTTTTTTTTTGAGAAAATATAAAATTTATCCATTTTGTTAAATTCCACGCGGACGGAGTCGCGTGCACAGCTAGTGAAATATAATAATATACTTGAAAGGATAAATGCCTTTAAATGGAAGATTCAATAAATATATTGCTTCGTTTTGGTACTCAAAAACGACCAGTCCTTTTTGCCACACAATTGCGAACGTTAGGACCAGATTCCTTTTTAACAAAAGTTTAAAATTACTACTTATAGGAACGGGTTTTAGAGTAAAAAAAATACCACGTGATGTTGTCAATACAGCTAAATATTTTTAATTACTTATGCGACTAGAAAGCAAACTTTGGACCATTTCAAATCACTCCAAAACATCATTAACCAATTATCTTAATTCCTGCTACCACAGTATAAATACATACAGTAGTTTAACTAGGCCGTTTCTAAAAAATAAACGCCTACAGTCGCACGGTACGTAACAGCGATAGGGCTGCTCACCTACAGCGTTTTAATTACATCAACAACACACCGTCCGTTCGTCACTGCGACTGTATCATGTCACAATCCGATAGCGTAGACATAACTCGCGTTGCACCCGTTTACATGAAGACTTCATACTGTATATTAGTTGGGTGTCTCTATGCATGTGAATTTAATGTCTGTAAAACCCCCCGCGATACAAGTATTAAATTCTTTAGTGTCGTTTAAAAAAAAATTATTGTACCTACCCGTTTCAAACTAGCCTGCTCGTTTTAGACTATTTGCAAAAAATGAACATAAAATAAGTACATGAAGTATACATGAAGCTTTCCAATTAACAGCAGTAATACCAAATTATTAATTTTGGAAATACCTTTTTCGGGCTTAAAATTGATTGTAACATTACATACGCATATAATGTGACTATTGTAGAGTAGGTACCTTGTATAAAAGTGTACTGATCGTGTGAATAACGTAGTTTTTGTAAGAAGGTACCATTTTTTGCGGGTTTTTGCCGCCTACCTGCGATGGCATATGGCCTGTGGATGGAGAAACATGATATTTTTAATATTCAATATTTTAGAAACGCGTGGTGAGAATATTTTGTGAAGTTGGTTTCTTGTGTTGCGTTATCACACTAATGTTGAAGGAGAAAGTTTTTTAATGTTTTGTAAGTTTGTAACTTCTTTTCGGTTACCTGGACTACATTTGATACTTCATATTTGATACAGAGATAGCTTTTCCTTCAAAAAAAGCGTTTCTTAAAACAAAATAAGCTAAAATGTAAATATTTTATTCGCTGGTTACATAATTAACTTTATGTACATATCTTATAAACCGCAAGAATTACTGCGGGGCATAACTAGTACTAATAACTACAATGGTAAACTAAAATATGAAGTATTAATTATGAATCTAGAATTTCAAATATGTATAGGTAAATACTGCTAACATATCAAGAACGTAAACCTACTTAGAGACCTACAAAATCGGCAAGTTTTAGGCGTGACAGACAAAAATCACAAAAAAAATCTTTAAAACAAAAGGATACGGTTTATTCTATTTTTCTATTATGCACCTACTTTTGTATTTGTCTGGTTGACTGGTTGAGAGTGCTTTAGGCATTAAGCCCGCCATTGTACATTATTTCTATAAGAATCATAAATAAATAATTAAAATATACTTGAAAGTCAAAAGGATTTTATTTCTACTAATAGCCGCGCGGCGATCGCCAGACATATACGGGCTTCGCCAAGTCCTTTTAAAAAGCCACGAGCTATTTGTGGACTTCAACTAGTCTGGACTTTGCTAACGTTGGCGCATCATTCGCTTGATTGCATTGCCGCTGTGAGAATTTAATTTAAATTTAAGCTTCTTTACTTAATTTAGTACCGGTTAATGCCTTTGGTGTTTTTGAATTGAAGGTAATTAATAGTAGGGTTTTTTGTTGTTTGTCCAGGTAGGAATGTTTGTTGACAAGTAAAGCTAATATAGTTTTGATATTTATAATAAAAAAATAACACAGATAAAAACCATCAATCCATAAACGTAATTTAAAATTATTGTATTTTGCGCGTATTTGTAAAGTTGTTGTTATTTTATGGAAACGTTGTACTAAGACAATATTATTGTAAACAGTTTATACTTCCTCATCCTTATTGTTAAACAACGTAATCAATTGAGCGTAGTATCATCTTCTACTTTTGCTACAATGTAAACTTTTCAAATAAATTAGTCTCGAAGAACTTATGACTTCTGCCATCTAGCGATGAGTAGACAAAACTAATCACAGAGTAAAGCACCATCTAGTGGTCAGTAGCCAAAACAAACACCATAGCCGGTGATTCATTTAGTTTTAGTATACTGGCAATAGATGACGTTGTTAGGTTGTAATTGTGACGTTATGATTTGGGTACTATCGATAATTTTACTTATTAATTACCCAGCTACCTACCGCTGTTTATTTCTTTATTTTGAACAAAAAAAAATTTGCATATATAGTTTAATCGAATCTCGTAAAAAGAGAATTTATACGAGATTCTAACACTGGTTTATGCTTTAACTCGATAGCAGGTTCACTCCAAAACAATTCACTTACAAAAAGAACACATAAAATTCGGAAAACATTTTCATTATTTACGTATTAACTTTAATCTATGCTTAAAAACAATACCAAAGTAATTTTTAAGTGGTATAAAAATAAACCTAACTGAAGCGTGCATTAAAATAAGTAAGTATACCCAGATAGTAAGTAAGTATTATGATTTGATAACTGCATCTATAGAGAGGCTCGAGTGCGCATGCGTGTAGAACGTCAAGTGCTGCGCAGAGACGGATCAGGATTTTTTTTGTTAATTTTAATATGTTAATTTGTTTTAAAGCATATTATAACATTAAATTACTTTAACAAGTTTTATCTAAAGAATTTTTCATAAATGTATTGTGTTTATCTAAAATGGTATTGATAAACCTTAACTTTTATTCCTCTAAATCTTTATTTGTTAAATAACTAGTCAAGTATTACATATTTAGGTTCACAAAGAGACAATAGTATTTTACGCAAAATTTTAATTAAAATGTGTATCAGGGTGATCTTGTCACTTGTCTTATATCCCAGTTAAAAAAGCAGTAAAATATCAATCGTAATCGTATAGATTTTAAACAGTGGGCCTTCTATTTCACACAGCTTGGAACCAGGTTTTTCTACCGCAACTGCATCAGTCTTGATAAAATGGTAATGATTCTGATTCTTCCAGCCAGAGTCACACAGATTGTGCGCGAGCGATCCCGCGACTCTAGCTTAGTTAGTAGAAGGAGTCTGGGATGTTTTTAGTCGGTGTGAGTCCGACATATCCCCATGCCGTTTCCTCAGCATGGGTCAAAGTCATTAGCGTTACACCCCGAAATACAAAAAAAAACCTGATTTTTTATGTAACAATTATCGACTTACTGATGCTTAGCAAAATTCAACGAATAAAATCCAATCCAAATCCCACCCTGTACATTGCATCTCCACAACTCGATTGTAAGTAAACATTAAACAGAATATAACGATTAGAAGTTTATAGCAAACAGTTTGTGAGGTAACAGACTTGTTCTAATGCTGACAGATTCAATAATAAATATACAAACAAGAAATTCCTTTCAATGTAGGTATAGACAATTGATTTACGTAGAAGAAGGATGGCGCTCTACGCTGTGTAGTAATGTTTCACTTGTTATCGTAGTAGTAAGCACGTTAAGTCTTGCTGATTGATAACTTTTTGGTGATTTCAGAAGAATTGTGCTAATTGTATATGAGGTCGTATACCTATCGCACCTGCGTGGTGTAACGCCGACGACGTCGACAATATGAGATTGTTTGTGGAACATCAAGTATAACAGTCGGAGTCTAGCGACTGGATTGCTTGGGTGAGGTCTGTGCTAAGCCGTGAAGACGATTCTGGAAGATGAACCCTGATGGCGAACGGATGGAAGTACAGAACTCGCCGCGTTTCACAAAGGAATCTGTTATCATTCTCCACGTGTTATTACATTTTGTTAAACTAGTCATGTAATCGTAATAAACAATCAAGCGATGTAACGAAGACTTTATTTCAACAAGACATTCAATATGGCTGATGAAGTCCATCTAAACGCTCCGCCAATACCTATCCTGTCCGTCTCATCCTACATATATATATAAATATATATATACATATGTTAATTATTGCCTAGCCTATTGTGTCCCACTGCTGAGCAAGAGCCTCCTTAAATCTTTTCACGTTTTTCTATCCTGCGGTCTTTGCGGTGTACGTTCAAATCGTCCCGCCACTGCTTTTTGGACCGGCTGATTATATAAACGAATTAAAATTATCTAAGTATAAAATAAGAAAGAGACCGATGACGTATCGCATTCCTTTTCTATTAAAATATAAACATATTTTTCTTATTATAGCGAGGCGGATCCTACTAATATTATAAACGCGAAAGTTTGTAAGTATGGATGTTTGCTAATCTCTCACGCTCAAACAACTTGATCAATCTTCGTTGACACCATGGATTTTAACCGACTGCATCAGAGGAGGGAAGGTAATGATGTAGATGTAGTAGCTATAAATTAACCGATATTCACGAGGGTGAAGTAGCCGACAACAGCTAGTTAAAATAAAAACACTAGTCAAATTATTGTTTCTTTTCAACAAACGCCACAGAATATCATTCTCCAAATCAGACTATCTTGATAGTTTCAACAAGCTTTTGCCAGCAAACCTTTCTAGACCCACATTTGTTACATTTTTTTAGATCTTACAAACTAAGATTTAAAACCCTTTTTGCTTCTCCTTCCTTCTACATCATCTAATTTTGTTACTATTCAACAAGCGCCATAGAATACTATTGTCGAAATCAGACTAACCATTATCTTGATAGTCCCAACAAACCTTATTCTAGACCTACATTTGTTTTTTTTAGCTTTTACTAACTAAGGTATACAACCTCGTTGCTCCTCCTACGTCACAGATTGACGGGCTAACATTAGCATAGTACTCGCGCCCTCGTCGTTGCGTGTATTGCGAACATTAGCCGGTTCGTTAGCACAACTCTTAAACGTTATGCGCGCCTAGTACTTTGAATTAGACGAGCGTTTGAAATTTTAGAAAATTAGAAATTGAAATTGATTAAAAGGTTGAAGTTTGCTTAGAAATTTTATTTATTGATTAGTAGGTAAAATAATGTAATGTCATAGTAATATTATAAATATATTTTTATTTACGGGATAACTTCAAGGGATGGAACCCGGTCCTTTTTATTTTATATTTTTGTTTTTTTGTATAAATAAGTTTGAGATTAAATGTTTCTAAAGCAGCTTAAACGCATAAATGGATCAAACATTTTAATTATTAAAATAAAAAAAAATAAAATTTGTTCTACAAAAGCTAGTTTTGTTTGAATAAAACACAATGATGAAATATTCATTTTACCATCAGTGATCTTTTGAGGACGTCAAACCAACAGACGAATAAAAAAATGGCGAAAATATGTAACAAACACTTTACCACAGGTGTACCTTAAATAATACAAATTGTGTATTTTCTCATTATTTTAACATTGATTTTCCTAAATTGGATAACTAACCAGCTACTTACAAATAAACTCAGCTCTGCGCACTTCTGGTCACATTACAAGTTACGTACAAATTCTTATTGGTATAAAATTACCTAGCAGCAAATATCCAACTAGAAAATTATCTTAATGCGACCACGATCAGCGCTGTAACGGTTATATTATCAGACTGCGAACCTGCCTCGATTTGAAGTAAGACTATGTACAAAGTATGAATAAGGTGTGCAAGAGAGACACCGTTGTATGCCGAGTCAGCGCCATCTCTTATCCACATTGAGAACTTTTAGCTTATAGCTTTAAGATATCGTGGTAGACCGCCTAGTCATACACAGTTACTGTGCACTTAATATCCATTTGCTTGCATAATCAATTAAATCACAGCACCTGATTTCTCTAAGAGATGTTTCTAAATATCTTTGAGAGATTTGCAAATGCAGTGTCCATCGGCACTTGAAATGAGCAATTTTGACGTTATTAGAATATATTTAGTGATTTTTCGTGTGTTTTGGATGTATTGTAAAAAGCCTATTTGACGAGGTTATTAGTTATTATAGAGAAACTTACAGATAGATGGTGGCCATGGTGAGTATATTGCACGCTCTCCTTTTTTAGCATTATTAAGCTTGTTGTAAACTAAAGAGGTGTCTAAGTGTCATTAAACAATAGGTCTAACTGATTCTTAAAAGTTTTATAAAAATACTGTAATAAGACTATGAAGCAGTTGAAGAAAAATCTTTTCTTCAGGAAACTTTTTCAGGAAAGTCTTTCTGGGCAATGACCACTAGAACACATTTTACTGCTTTACGAAGTAAAGCGCGTTCTCTTTATAAAAGGTAATATTTTCTAGTTTGCTATTGGTTGCCATAGCTCATATTATTATTTTATCAAAATCAAGTGCAAGTAATTTGGTAGGTAGTGAGGAAATTACTTTTTGACAGTCATTCTATTCTCTAAGGTATTCTGTTAGATAATCTAGTGAGATTAGAAGTCGACATCACAACTTATAAAAGTCTAGGCAGACGACACGACAAAGACGTTTTGCGCTGACGCTAAATAAGCACCCTTTAAGCCTTTTAATTGGACTTGACTGATCTCTAATTTAAACTTTCCTGAACTATATTTAGTTGTGAAAACTTTTAGACACTAATTTGTCGTAGTACCTATAATTTTGTAGTTTCTCTCCTTAATTTTGGCTAATCTTTGTCTAATCAAGCTATGACGCTTTGTTAGAGTTAGTAAGTCATGAATGGCAACGCATTGCCACGCACCTACCAAGTGCGGGAGACATTGCACAGTGGTTCAGGTTTAGTCAGTAAGAGTATGACACTACCCGGTCCTTCCACCGAAAAGACAAGTCCGTATCCATGAAGATACTAAAAAAAGGTTGGCTTTTGCACTCACCACATACACTTCGCAAAGTATTTTACCTAATGTAGCGTCAAAATAGTTCGTAGTCAAAAAAGTAGAGTCTACAACAATATTTTTTTCCAATACCTACAAAAAAAATAATTTCAGGACATTTCCACAAAGCTAGTTTAGTAGTAGGGCATTTTTCAAATCTTTTGACCACTGCCATTTTGTAATGTCCACTGACTTATAAATGCTCTAATTTAAGAACTATTTATCGGAATGACATATTTTATGTGGCAATCAATAGCTAATTTTACTACGATAAACTTAAAATTGAAACATGGTACAAAATAAAATCATAACTTTAATAAAAAACTAAGAATGTAATTACATATACCCCAATTTCAAGGTGTCCCATGCATACCTTACTGACTTTAAGATGTTATAATACCAAATATTCTTATCATACTCATGATAAAAATCACTTGATTTATAGTAAAACATGATGAAAATTACATTTATTAATGTTTTTATCTACTTTTCATATCAAAATAAGCAAATAATTCAATTTTAATTTTGTCCACGGATTTCGAGTATACCGGAATTCCCAGTAAGTAACGACGATTTTAGTCAAGTTATTAGTCGAAAAAATAGTATATTTGATACTTTTTGATGTGGTAATCGTTCTTTGACCCTGACAGCTTGTTGACATCGTTTGATTGTCTCCGTTGTAGACCTCTAAGTTTGAATTATCACCGTTACTTAGTTTTCAAAGCAGTGTTGTACAAAAATGTTTTCCGATTAGTACAGTGATTTTGATAGGTAAGTAATTATTATTATAACATGAATTTTGCTTGACGGTTTGCACCAAATATTTGAAAATAACTGAAGTTTATTAGAATCATAAGTTTTAGTGGTTTTATATGGAATATTGACATGTGATGTCATAAAAAGTGTTTTCGTAACGTCACGTTAGTAACGTTACATATAGCCGGAAAAAAAATTGTTACTAACTGGAATTATAAAGCCGAGTTCCTAGTAGCCTAAAAAGATTTACAATATGCGCAATTTATTTCGCACAAATACAGTGCAATGTTTATTTTCCAAAAAAAAAAAAAATATCAAAATCGTTTCATATACGACGAAGTTATCCGCGAACAAACATAAAAAAAGCATATACTACACGGTCGACTTTAGAAACCTCCACCTTTTTGAAGCCGGTTAAAAAGAAAGGAAAATATTGCCTATATTACCTGTTAAAAATGTTGATATCTGTGATTTGAATTTTGACTGATTATAATCATTTTAGAAGTGGTTTTTAATTTCACATAAAAGTTAATTATTGTAACCGCAACTTTATGTTCCTGTTAGTAACTAAGATTTCCTGTAAGTAATTTGTCGAAGTCTGAGTAAGTTAAGAAAAAGTTATTTTTCGTGCTAATTTTATAAGATAATTATTAATGTAACAACTAAATATTGTCTATTGAAATACGTTTTATCTGTTTTTTTAACCAGTTGGTTTTTATACCTTGTATCTTTTTTATAATAGAGAATGTTTTGAGGACATTGTGAAATAATTGTTATCTAGTGGAAGTATTTTCATTCATAATTGTGGAGATTTGCTTACAATAGTGTTCGTTTGCTATTGTAATAAAAGTTTTCAGTTACAAGTTTAATATAAATTAAAATAAAATTCATAACACACTGGCTTCTATTTAAAAATATATATTTTAAAAGTTACTAATTGGAACTACTTTTGTCCAGAGCGCTCCATACAAACTCATTTTCTTACTTAACTTTTCGTATTTTTTTTTTGAAATTGGTGTTTTCTAAAAGTTTATTTATTAAGCTAACTAAAAATAATTAAAAATAAACAAAATAATTCTGAAATTCCGGTAATTTTCCGGTTCCGTAACGGACAACTTTTTTGAAAAATGCCCAGTAACTATAAATTAAAAACCTTAAAAATATATTATTTTAATCCAAGTTTACAATATCTATTTCAGCTAAAAACCATTGTGTAAGCTTTACTTTTTTCACCTCCGTTCACTCAAAAGGTATAAAATTTTATCTTCAGGGTCAACGAACATCTTCCAAATGCTATTTAAGCACAAATGCTTCGTAATTACAAACAAAGACAAGGCACCTTTAAACATGGATGCGAATAGCACAACCTGCACCGAAGCGATGCCAGCGCGTCATCATACCTCATTACAAGTCTACAACTTAACAGATTTATTATTTAGTTCCAAGTTTACTAGGCATCGCGTAATTATTCTTAGGGTGCTTTCACTCACAAATTGTAGAAGTTCGTGTTGGGTTTTCTTACAAGTTATATATTGAGACCTATAATTATCTCAAATAAGACATAATTTGTATTTATTGTAATTTTTCAGTTTGATTCATATCTGTCGCGTCAGCTCATATTGTATAACTCCTGTAACATTAGAAAGGATTTTTGGACACTTGGTTAGAAAAAAGTCAGTCTGTTATGTAAAACTGTCTATCTATTGTGGTTTCACGGGCAAAAAGGTAATAATTAATACATAAGTAGCTTGAAGCCTAAGAAAGAAAGACTATAGAACCTCTTCTGCGATCCGTCGTGATTCAACTGCTTGCTATAATTGCTCGAACAAAAATATCGATGCATAAGTATATACGATAACTTGTGGTAACGTTTCTTGAATTAATCCTAGTTTTCTCTGTCAACTACTACAAAATATGGGTAAATATTAGCATTTTGTTTACTGACCTATTCCAAAGCAATATCTAATAGCAATAATAATAAATATGTTTTTCAAAATCGTCGTGTTTGCGAGTAATTAATAATAAATCTGATCCAGTAGTACTGGTTATCTTATTCTGCAATGTAGCGGTATTTAAACAGGGGCCTACTAACAACCACCTGGAGCAGTTGTGGAAGCGAGACAGCGCTCTACAATGTAGAGTGGTGTCTCTCTCCCACAACTTTAGGTTTTATGTACAGTTCCTTTAGATTATTATTTATTTCTATAACCTTGTTTTGTAAACTTAATGTTTTACTTTATTTTATACTGTACTAGCTGTTGCTCGACTTCCCTCGCGCGAATGTCGGTTATAGCCGTAAAAACATTCCCCACTTTTGACCTATTACCCAATTCTTCTATGTCGAACGCATTTTTATTTTTACAAAATCTTATCAAATTATGTTCTAAAGTCTTTCTTGGGAACTGCTCTATACATTGGTTTTATAATATGTAGCGATTTAGAGTTGATTTCCTCCCTTTTCTCCTTCCACCTCCTACCCTGAACATTTATACAATGCAGGAACCTACAAATAGTACGACTAAACTAGTTGTTTTACGTTTCATTGTCTTTTAATAAATATTCTGTATACCGATTGACTATGTTTGAAAAAGCCCTAAACGAGAGCATTAAATAATTTGTCAAAAATAAATATGAATTATTTAAAGTACTACAATACATGACTAAATAATATAGTATGATAACTATCCTCCATCTACTTCAAAACAACTTAACTTTAATATTAACTTTATATAGTATCTTAAAGTGACATAGGCTGCAAGATTAAAGAGAGATTTTTGACAACAATTAAAAATATATGACAAAATATTTCAAAAATTCAAACATCACATTTCATACAGATCAAAGATCAAAATTCCGTTATTGCATTCTCTATTTATTACTACAACTTAAAAAAGCATACAATAGAAACATTATTTATAGAAAATATTCCCATTAAGTTGATAACTTATCTACACTTAAGTTGGCTATGAAAAGTTTGATAAAATCGCTTGCAAGCAAAGGTCACAATAATCTGTGCGTGTGAGCTCTCGCCTTTATCTCTAAGTAAGCCTTAAGTTGCCTTAAGTTACTCAAGTAAAGCCTGCGAACTCTTTGGACATCAGTACGCTTCCGACCACGAGGGAGACCGCACGTCGACGCGCTCTCCAACTTAAATACAACCTAATCGTAACTTAAATCGAAGTAAACATAAAAATAATATCAAAAAGTGTTTTTTACTCAATCGTTTTGTCAACTAAGTGTGTTATTTCGGTAGCTAAGTGTCAGTTAAGTTAACTTTCGAAGTTACTTCAGTGCAAACTTTTTGTTTTGATTTTTTTTTCGATATGTAGTGGAATGTTTAATTTTTAAGTGTAGTGCTCATAATATGTATCAATTTTGAGTGAGGTTTTTGAGTTTTTCTTGTGTTATTTAGTTTTAACTTTTGTTTTGTTGTATGATCACGCTTGTGCTTTAGAAGGTATGGTAGAATAAGATAGATAGTCTTAAGTTGGCATGCTTTCTTTGTCAAGTTTTTAAGCGCTCTACTTTAATTTAGTTACTTAACTGAAATATGAAATTAAGGTCCTTATGTTTATCTGTACTTTAATTACCTAAAACAATTGCCCTCCTAATAATGTAGAGTCTAAATTCAACAAAAGCGTTTTCATCATTTTGTGCATTATAAAAAGCTCTAAGTTATGAAAAGTATTTGCACTTATCCAATCTCATTTAGTGGATATCTGAGCTCAAACAGTCTTATTGTTCAATGAAACAACAATTGTAACGTTTACTCTTGATTAAATTTACATAAAACGAATATATCTATGCAGTTATTAAAATCATACATTCAGGATAAGAACCTTATTTTTAAAGTAATTTAATATTGAAACACTAAAGTGACTCTACTTGACTCTCCATTTCTTTTTCCGATTCATATTACAATACTTACTTATAGTGTTAAAGTTTTCCGCCATGTCTACTAATATTACTTTAAGAGTTGGCGGTACACCCCTTAGACTAAAACCTTAATTTATACAGAAAATTGAGGACTTAGTCTAGGTCAAGTTTAGTCTAATTAGATGAAATAGAAAATTGATATCAATCAACTGATATAGTACTTTGTAATCAAAACTACACAATTTTTTCTGAACGTTTAATCAATTTAGTCTACTGCCAAGTCTACCGATCATGACAGTGATTGGTTATCCTAACAGACAATCTCATTTTTCAACTCTTTACATGAGATTCGACGAGTGATTAACTTTATTTTGCGTATTAGCCTTTTCAGTAGGTTAAGAAGTTTTGTCTAACTAAATAAGAATGTCATTCGTTTATCTTACAATTTATATAGTAGCTTGTCATAAATTAAGTTTACTGAAATAAAGAGAGACTAATTAGCTATCAAATTAAAAAAGACCAATAAATAAATAATAATACTAAATTAATATTCGTCATTCCCACAATGTTATCTAGTCTCAAATTAAGCATACGAGAGTAACTTGTGTTATAAGTACTATTATAGATAAATTACACCCAACAAAGAACAAATGATCATTCTCATCACACAAACATTATTTTGCCCTGGGTGGAAATCGAACCCAACGACCTCCGGTTTAGCAGTCAGGACCACTAGCCACTAGACCAAAGGGCCAGTCAACAGATCGGATTTATTTTCAGAGATTAGTTCGTCTAATTCAGTAGCTTAATTAAATTTAATATCAGTATTGAATACAAGCTACCTACTACCACCTCTTAAACTAAGACTAATGCTAATAACAGCTGTGGAAAAGAGACGGCACTCTACGGCGTATAGAGCGCTATCTCTCTTTCACAATTACAACTGCCTTATTGAAAAAGGTTGGTGGAAATTGATAAAGTAAATATTACTAACAAAACTAGTTTACTATGATTGATCTTATGATACTGCAATCACCGAGTATGTTATTAAGGACAGTTAATTATGCTGGTGTAATTATACCCTGCCTATACACTCCAAATAAGACCACTCTGCAGTTTTGCTGTAGACCAATTTGTTAAAATAATTGAATATAACTAATTTTTTAAACGACTTCAAAAAGGAGAGTTTCTCAATTCGAACGTATACGTTTTTTTTTTTACAAATTGTCCAAGTTGGTAACTTCTTTTAGATAATGCCGCATTTTATTTGAATGAGTTATGACATGATTTTGTTTTTGGAAATACGAAATAATTTGAGGTTTGATTTAGGATTTAAAAAAGTCAAAATTAAAAATGTACTAAAACCTCTGTCAGTATTACACCCGGGCTAGGGCAGGTCGTTGATTAAATATAAAATAGAGCTTTTAATAAAACTACAGGAATATAAATAAGCATGGAACAATTTAGTTAAGAAACTTAGGCTACATAAGAAACGGTATCTAGGAGAATCTAGTAAGACTGGAAACCCCCAAAATAACTTAGGAACAGGCTATGCAGTTTTAGTAAGTACCTTTTTATTCTCGAAAAAAAATAACAATACTCAATACATATTTACGACCGGAACACTTTTTTTTTCTTAATAATAATTACGTGAGAATCAAATTCTTTGTATTTATAATCTGTCTAGAGCCGTCATGGCCGCCCTAAATAATTTGAATCTCGAACACAATGGCGGATTGTAAGGCGTGAATAATTTCTCTATAGGAGACCCACGATGTTCTATTATTATTTTAGTAGCTGCGACACGATTCCGATACGGCGTTTTAGATTTAATAGGTTTAATAGAATTTTTTTTAGTTTATAAGAATTTTAAATCTGTTGTATCTTTGCCTGACTGCTTTTTGCTAAATTACTGACATGGTTAGAGTAAATTATTTGAAAACAATTGTTCATACAAGCACCATTTACAGCTATTGTGTGAAAAAATATTAAGTTTCTCGAAGAAAGTAATAGTCTAGCTAGTAGTTTTTATAGAAGTGGTATAGCGTTATTATTATTATAGGCCTATATTGTACCACTGCTGGGCAAAGGCGTTCCTCCCATCTTTCCATTCCTCTCCGTGGAGGGCGAGTGTAGTTTATTATTTCTACAGTAGCGTATTAACTTAGCTGTATAAGTCAGAAATTCTTAAAGCCAAACTAAAACATTTAAATAGTTCTATTAAACAGTTAAAGCTTGCGCTCAAGCTAACCGATCAAAAAAATGACAGCCGCCAAAAGACTGATTCAAAAACTATTCGATGTATTTTCAAAGCATAGACCGAAAAACGTTTTCATCACTTTTGAACGTATCCAATTCTTGCGTATATAGAAATAATATCCATCAAATTTATTTTGCCCTAAAGAGAGAATAAAAAACTACCGCGTTGGTTAAAGAAGTGTGACAAATAAGGAACGTGGTGTCATAGTAATTTTTTTTTTAAATGGTAGTTATAGTAAGCAAATACTTTTCATTAATATTCATATTGCCTTATTTAAAACATATTAAAAGTATAGTTTTCATTTATCTATTTGGTCAGAGCTAGTGTTAATTAAATTGACAAATAATGAGTGTCGGGTGCGTTTTAAGTGCTTTTGTAGCCAATGTCGTTATTAAAATAAAAACACTAACATTAACACTAAGTAAACACGTATTTCTATAAGTCGGAAAGTTATTTTAGATAGGTTCAGAATTTTTGATACCGGTTTATGAAAAAAAAAAGATTTCGGTTTTATGGTCAGATAAATTATTTCTCTAAATATTTGCGACAGTTTAAGACTTTCAATATATATTCATGTCATTGTGTTCGCCTTTTTTCAACTGCTTAGTTGTAATATTTATAATTTCTTTGTACTGTGAGTCATATAAATATTAACAATGTCATTGTTTGAAATAGACAGCTATTATAGGTACTTACAGTCAACTTTAGTTACGGTTACATTTTTGCACACAATTTTTAATTATACTTTTTCAGATATTCGGTAATTTCGGATATATTTAAACAGTTTCCCATCACTACACTCGCTGTCTGTACACATCTTGATGACAAATAATTTGCATATTACAGTAACAAAATGCAACGTTTATTGTTATTATGGCTTTTAACTCTTATGTGTAAACCTGTTTGTAACTGCGGTTGTACGCTGGCATATTTCGGGATAGCCCGACTAGTTTCGGATAAGTTGTTCTGTTACTGAGATGTTATTGTAATTGTTTTATATTTTTATTTGGTGATTTACTTATGTTAATTATAGATACTTTAATATGGGAAGATAACTTTTTTAATAAGTTCAAATTTCAGTTAGAAGAAGAAAGAGTTTATCTCAAGAAATTCTTCGACTTTCTTTTAATGAAACGAAATTTTGCTAACTTATTTTACACCGAATGTAAACGAATCCGCGCGCTAGTAATAAGGCCACTTAAAAAATAAAGTTAAAAAGTAAAAACACTTTCAACTTAATAATTAAATAAAAATAATACAATTAAATTAATATAATTAAATTAAGTAAAGTCCTCTGTGTGAAATTCTCACCCTTTCACCACAGAATAAAAGCAACAATCTAATTGTTTTAAATCTCGTATCATTGTTACTATCTCGGTAATTATTATAAGTTAACCCTCTCTCGTCGCACAGTAGTAGCAACGTGTTAATACTGAGACTGCACCTTTATTCCTGGGCGCGGAGCAATAAATATCACCCTCTGACAATATACACCAGTGGCTCTCAAACTGTAGGTGTCTTGGTAGTCAAGACCTGAGAAGGGTAGACTATAGATATAAGAAAGTTTTATTCTTATATGTATGTATAGTCTGTCTTGTACGCAGCATTTAATGAACTTTACATAGA
Organism: Chrysodeixis includens; assembly: GCA_941860345.1. NCBI lineage: Eukaryota > Metazoa > Arthropoda > Insecta > Lepidoptera > Noctuidae > Chrysodeixis > Chrysodeixis includens. The sequence goes on along the minus strand of OW796114.1, from coordinate 6,299,243 downwards.
TTTTTCTTCTCATTTGATTAACATTATAACCATTTTTCCGATACAAAAATAAAACAACTGGAAATAAATATAGCTGATGTTACTATAAGAAAATGTCGCTTTCTACGTTGTCTACTGATTTCGGAGTTTATCGACCGAGAATCGATTGATGGAGTTTCTAGCCGGTCCTCTCCGATAGGAATGACTTTTTGGAATCGCGCAACTAGAGTCATTGACGTTTTGAAAGTGCCTGAAAAGGACTACTCGAAATAAAAACCCTTTCGATTTTGATTTTGAGAATCACGGAATCGGTTCAATTATTAACACATTTTACATCAAGAATAAATTCACATGCTAGGCACAAAACAGTTTAACTCCTCGGATTTACTCTAATATTGACCATATGTCAAGATTTTTAGGGTTTTAAATATTAAATCTCTGTCTTCAAATGCTCTCCGCTGGCCCCCAATGCTGTACGCTGAACCTTTGAGAACCACTGCCTCAACCCACTATCGTATCTTGCACTGGTGCTTTCTATAAATTCTGCCTCATCTAATGCACATATTATGTAGTTCTTTAATATAAGCTGTTAACGTCTAACTAGTTCATAGCTCTGTGGTCACATTACTTGCGTGGATATTCGTATGGAATCTGGTCTTAATTATTTGATGTGTAGATAATATGTCTTGATAAGAATTTGTGTTTTTTTTAATGGTTGATGATTGAGTTGTTTGATTTTTATGGGTTTTTTACGAAGTTTAGACATTGAAACAAAACTGTACAGTAGTCGTTTTTTTTTCTATTAGCGGTTTATTTCGAAATTCGTTTTCTCAGGAGCACTGAAAAGAGCTTTTAAATGATATACCTAGTTATTAAACACTGGTCCAGTTAATTATAATCTCATTTAAATCTTAGAAAAATTATGACATTTGTATTGATACTGTAAAAAAAGGTTTTATTTTAGTTTAATGTTTCTTAAATTAATGAATGAACCTTTTTCTTGGGATAGGAACTTACATAAAGTTATTTAATGAATTCAGGATAAAAAACAATTAGTACTTCTGAGTTTTTCGATAGGTATTTTCCTCAACATGACACACGCTAGGTATTTGATAAAAAATACTGTCTGATAACGACGTCAATAAATTATTTTTGTAATTAATAAAAAACAAAATGAAACGTAAAAAGGTATTATAAATGTTTTAACGATTAAAAAATACTTACAAAGGTACGCAATTAGACGGTTATTAAATTAGTTTATTTACCTTGCTAAGAGCAATGCCCTAGGTCTAGGTTATAACTAAGGTCATCAACATTAGAACTTCATATACGTAATAATCAATAGTTTATTTACTTTAAATCAAATAAGTAGCCCGTCAACTTTTCTGGAATCGAATAATTAACGTCAAAGACTGGACAGACTATGGTTATAATTATATGTAGGTACTACAGAATGTTTGTAAAAAATCATAATAAAACGTGTATTTCGGCAGAATCACGTCATGATTTAAATATTTAATTCTTCTATGTCGGAAATAACAATTTCTCCTACAAAGTAAATGCTATGGGTCTTACACAAATAAGGATCGGCTAATGGCCATTGTGTATGAAATCCCATTTTTTGTTGGTTTTGAAGAAAGTTGTTTATTTCCGGTACTTAAAATTTGTCTGTTTACTAAGTTGTATGTCATAACATCCCATACAAACCTAGACAGCAATATCACAGCCAACGCACTTGTATAAATTCTGAAGGTAAGGTTTTAAAATTGCCAAACGTAAAGCGCTTAATAATCTGGATTCTTATCAAATGCGTAGCAGTCACAGCTGAAATAAGCGCTCAAAAACTTACACATTTTTCATACCAACAAACAAACTGCACTCAAATACAAAATCTCCTTTCTTAGATTAAAAAATATAGGCTAGGAACATTAATTACTTAACCAAACACATTTATCTTGAACATCCATGTTTAATCAAGTACTAGAACATCACTGTCTTTTCTCCCTCTACCACGATCTTCTTAACCAATGTAATAACCGTGGTGTAAGCGAGACGCCGCTTATTGCCGGCATGTAACTTGGCTAGAGTTAGAGCGAGAGGAGAGATGCGTAGAATACAAGTATGAATGTAAAATGACTTCTGCGCATTTCTTGTCTCTTTCAAAACGTTGCAACGTTACATGCCGAAAAGAGTACGCCGTGTAGAGCGCTGTCTCGCTTCCACAACGACTAAAATTTAACTTTAAGATAACGTGGTAAGGGGCTGCTCAATATATTCAATACGGAACAGACGAGTCTATCTAATCTCTTGTCCACCCACTGGTCCAGGTTCGATTCCCTTTAATCTATAGGTTATTATTATGCAAGTACAACTTGATTTCCACTATAATCTCAAAACCTGAATTTCTTTTTACAAGGAAGTTTGTTTTACTATTTGACTGGCCTGTTGGTCTAGTGGTTAGTGGTCCTGACTGTTATACCAGAGGTCGTAAGTTCGATTCTCATCCTCATATGTATTAAGAATTGTGTAAGTTTGTATGTTTATCGGATATCTAGTACTCAAACACAAGCAACTTAGTGTTTTTAACTTGAGACTTGATGGCGTTATTTGAATGTTAAAGAATATTAAAATGAATTTATCTAATATTAGATGCTGGCTGAGCCTTTTGTTACTAAAATTATGTAGTTTCCTACACCTAATACTAAGCTACTGCATTTGATTGAGCTATAGACTTTTCTTGCTGACTCTTTCAGTGCAGTTAGCCTTAATCATTTCAAACTCGTTCGGAATAAGTTGTAGTACTAATTGAGATTGGTTTACTTGCTCACATTACTGGAGATACTTGTATCATACTGCTTAATCTTAGCATTAATCTTCGCGTTTTCTAATAAAACTAGGTGGAATAGAGAACTAGAAACAACTCTCTATTTTGTTGCATGATTCTATTAGTCGTACTTTAGTCTACGCTTCTTTAAGGTTCAAGGATTAAAATTTTTCGTTTATTGGCGTAAAGTAAACATGCTAGGATTTAACATGGTTATAAAAGTGAACGCCGTAATGCAATTCAGCGACAGTAGACGTCTTTTGCAATACCTGGACTTTATGCACGAACTTCCATGAGTTTATACGGTAGTAATCGTTTCAAAAATTAAAGCGTCAGATATCGGAAACTTGACATATCATCTTGTTGTCATATAGACTTGAATAAGAGAGGCCTAAAAAAGCAAGTACTACTAGAAAATGTTGCATATTATACAAAAGTGTTTTTCCTTTTTTTATCTTTGCACTTACTGGCTTTAACTCTCTCCCATAACTTTTGCCTAATAGTCCTATTTAAGATACTAATTTTCAATTTATCTTCAAGGACACATAAACACCAAGCACCTACAAAATATTCCTCAAAAAAAAATGAACATTAGTGAATAACAAAAGTGACAGTGACATTGACAGTCCAATGATGTGAATTCCGCCATCTTGTAAAATGGCGTCGTTTGGCGTGTTCCGATTCCTCGTGCTGTTGGCTGCACTGGTATGGGTGTTGGCTGAAGAGAGGAACGAGACGCAACGACGGTACCCGTCGACGAATGGAAGCTGGTTGTAAGTATTGACATGTATTTTTAGCTTATTTATTGTTGTATAGATTTTTTTTTATGTTGAGAGTTCATACTGTTTCGTTATAAGATAAAGGGCGTCTATGCAATTTGTGGCTCATGCTTCGTAAAGGAACATAGCGGGCAATCTACCATTTCAGATTTCATATTTTATCTCATGAGTTTATACAGCTTTTACTATTAACAGACTTGCTAATGTCCCACTATCTGACAGTTCTCCCTTTACTAATTTTATTTGTCTATGGCCATGTAACCAGTTCTATGCAAAATTGATTACCAGTCAGATCATCCTTCCATCTCTATTTGTGTCTATCTAGCTATTTAAGTTTGTGAGTCCTCCACATACTAACACTCAAATAAAAATAAACGAAAGTAACAAAACTTAATTTATATGAGAAATATCTAGCAATAATTATAAATCATACTAAGTTATCAAAACATTTTCACATCTGCAACGTTCAACAAAAACGCAGTCTCGCGAACCTCAAAACAAATACCCGTTAGCGCAAGTGACCAAGGCCAAGTGTTTAGCCTTCGCCGGAAAGTCACGGGTTCAATCCCCGCACCGCACGAGCCGTTGTGTCATCCGCAGACATTTGTTCCGGTCTACCTACCTATGTGGAATAATATTTCATATCTGGTGAGTAAAAAAGATATAACACTGCGGGTATTTTTTAGGTTTTTTCCATGCAATTTTATGTTTTGGTTTGTTATTTGACTTAAGCATGGGAACATTACATATATGTATTTTAAAGTAATTTAATATATCTTTAGTTTTCACTTCACCCTTTCTTATCAGGTTTTTTTATCATTCTGTTTTTCTATTATGCACCTGCTTTTGTATTTCTCTGCACCACCCTATGGTTGACTATTAGCGAGTGGCTCAGGCATTAAGTCCGCCATTGCACATTATTTGTATAAGAAGCATAAATAAACATTCCTTTTTATAAAAATCTCCAAGTCTCGTCAAATAAAATATACGTTTTTCTCGTCATTTTGTAAAATAGTTATACCTCACGTTTTACTGCTGTCAAACGCCTCCCTCCTAATTGATAGAGAAAGATTGAGCATAGATCATAACGCTTTCTCACATCTTACCCTAATTCAACTAATATGAATATGAAATGTTAGTCGCAACCTTAGACTTTATTCAAGTACTTTCACCTACTTAATATTATTACCATGGGAATAATATTAAGCATACAGCTGATAATTCAGCTAGCTTTTGCTAAAAACATCTTCAAATCAGATCAATAGATATTAGGCTTTTAAACGTGATAAACAAAAATTAATTCGCTTTAGATTAGTAAGGACTTGCTAGTTATCGGAACCTATACGCGTTCTATGTATTCATTTTTTATTTATCTAATATCCAACACCACAAAATCTGTGTACAGTCACGAGCAAAAACATATATACTCATATTAAATTATGTCGTTTGTTTTCCGTCTACTTGTATCTAGCTGAAAATAAATTAGTACTGAATATTAAAACTAAAGAGAAATAAAGAAAATAACTTACACACTACAAATAAACAAATGAAAAACAAAATCTAAAACTAAGAACACCGTCTTTGAATTATTTGTAGATGTACGTCATATAGCATAAGTAAAATGGGGGCTTATTGTAGAAGTAAGACCACCTGAGATTCTACCACAACGTCTCAAAGTAGTATTCTTGCAAGTGTGGAAAAGAGACGCCGCTCTACACAGTGTAGTGCGCTGTCACGCTCCCACAATACCAACAGAACTTATTACTCTAAGACGTGGCAGTAAAACCACCTGAGCCGCGTCTAGACGTGCTAAAGACTTACCTACGATCGATATGCACGTTACTTTATGATGGCTCTATAAATATTGTAGAGCACAGTCAAGAGAAAAAACATGTATACACGACTGCAGTTGCAATAGATTTTTTATGCCGAATTTCTGAAGCTCCTATGGAATATTCCTGATATTGTAAGCTTGATGTAAAATGTTTAATTTGAAAGGTAATTTCACGATTTCATAAATCATTTGACTACGACTTAAACTGTAATCATTGGACCTGACCTTTCCTGTCATGGAAGACTACCCAAAGTCTCGCAGTTTTTGTCCCTTCCCTGATATTTTTCGGAATTTCAACGTACCTACACGAAACTTAAATCTGCAAACAACCTTTGACATAAAGAAACAACAATATATTCCATCAATTCCATGTTACTCGAACCCATAAAATTTCCCTTTACAATACATACGGTTACTCAATAGAAGGGCTTACGGAAAAGCGATTATTTAGTATGCATCTCAATCAGAAAGTCTAATATCTAATTACAAATACAAATCTCTTACTTAGAATCTGTCAATACGTGGTAACCGTGAGTTGATACAATCTTAAAATGATTTAGGATTCTTAGTTGTAGAAAGCACGCTTATTATGATCTCTTAAACGAGAGCTGCTGCCATTGTGGTACTTTTGGGGACTTACTACCATTCTGTATTATTTCTAATACGCGGAAAGTGCTGCGGCTCGGATAATATATGTTTTTTTTTTATGTAGCCATGACCAGCCCACTCCCATATGCTATTAAATACAAAAAATACGAGGAATTAAATAAAAATTATACTAGGAGTCGCAGATTTTAATTTTGTTCATCGTATTTTTTGTCTTAAATTGCAATTTTTTTCCTACCTAAAAGAGACAACATACCGCATCTTATAGTGTGCTAACTCACTGTAACATCCTAGGAGGCAGTAGGACTCCTGGACTTTGCCGTTGGGGAAACGAGATAGTGGCACTAGCAGAGTGTGCGCTGTCTTGCTTCCCATAAACTGTCTGGACTGACCTAGACTGTATAAGTTCAGGTCAGTCCATACAGTTGAGGTTTCCTCGCTTTCAACATCATCCATTAATAAATAAAATAGATCAATTATTAATTGTACAATTTTCACTAGCCATCGATCAAACTGGCATTTTTATATTGCGATAAATCTAACGAATGAACAACGACCGGGAGATATTTAATAAAAAAATTGTTATATCTGACCAATGTAGTAATATGCGTTTACTTGTGTAGTATATATATTTATGTACACAATCTGTATTGGTTGTTGAGATCTATGCCTGATACGTCTTTCCTTGCGCCGTACACCCAGAACATGTATTTTAGTGACGTCACCTTACTGGTCACGAATGATAACGTTATCTTTTCCTGAAATAATAAATACAAGTTAGAATTGGGATTACTCTTAAAGTATTTGCTGTTTAAAGAGACAAGAGTGTGTAAAAAAGTCAAAATTTTCTGAGATCTAAATTAGTATAGGAAGAACAGATAGGTTTTCTTGGAGGAAAACGATCATTTTCAGTCACAGAAGCGGTTTATAACCAGGGTCTGTCTAAACATCTCTATTTTCATACAAATAAAACCTTATTCAAGGACCACTCTGAGTAATATACACCGTGATTTTTAGGTCGTTTTAAAAAAGTCGTCCACACAATGTATCCGTCATAAAATACCTCTAGGCGCGAATATATTTTTTTTATCATTAATTAAAATAATATGCATGAAAAAAATAAATAATACATTGGAAATATGAAACATCCTGTTAAAAATGTTTACGTATCAAACTGTTGAAGATACATGCTACATACTTACTGCGAACATTATGATTGCAATAGTAAGACAGCTGTTTTACGCTAAGGTGAATGACCTGTGATAAGACGCCGCCGCGCCGCCCGCGCGGCCCCTTTGGCACAAGGTTCGGACCGCGCTCACTACAGAGTGTTCGTAAAACTGCCTTGTGTCATAATAATGAATAATATTTTTATTCATTCAAATCTTAAAAAAAAACATATTTTTTTATTATAAACGTTTACTAGTCATTGGATACATGAACTGGGCTGCTTTTTTAAAACGACCTAAAAGTCACGGTGTAGAGCTACAAGGATTAGTGTGCATTTTTGCAACCAGAATCAACTCAACTGTCTGTCAAAATTAATGATTTTTCATACATTACGGCATTGCATTGTGGTTTTGATTTTGGGCACGTGCCTAAAAACACTTATAGTGCTACAAGGATAGCACTATAAGTGTCTTTGCCATTGTTAAATGTAGTCTATAGGCTAATAATAATAATGTGTCCTGACCGATTTCGGCCACGGTGCGGCGGCGGCTAGTGTAACTATGACACCAGCCAGCTACGCGGGACATATTGTAGTGCACAAGCGCGTGCGCAAACACGAACTTTTCTTTTTAGACTAATAGATATTATACAATATGTAGAACGTCACTTAGCAAAAAGTTGGGCTTGAATGAGGTCGTAAGATATTATTGCTAACATATTCACCTGTAACACTCCTCCATCAATGATAAACCCCTGAATATCGTCTCCATTGCTGTACAGATACACCCTGAACCCAGTTATAAAGTACTCTTCTAAGGGCGGTGTAGTTGGCTGGAATAGAAATAATCTATTAATAAATAATTACTTAAGACATTACTTTAAAGTTTTGGACGCCGTGGGGATCACCGGTGACCGATAAACAATACACATTTTATTGTTTGGCATTCAATGTGTTTGCACGGCATACTATACGCCTAATAAGCGAGACGGCCAATATGGCGCAAAAAGTCAGTTCAGTACAGCCTCTAAGCTTACATAATGGCAATAGTGGCTCAAAACTACTGGAGCGGTCTCCTATCTGGGGGCTCGAAATCCTATCACCACTTCTTAGTGCAAGATTGTTGCAGTTGTGGACGCAAGATGACGCCCTATGTTGTGTACCGTCTCGTTTTCAAAACTCTCCTTCGTAAAAGCTTTGATTCTTAAAACTTTTTCATTCTTAAGAGTTTTTCAAAAATATTTTTTCAAATCGGACGAATCGCACAAAATCGCTCACAATTTAACGCTTGAATATGTACTATACATATTCAAGTGTTAAAGAGCTGGGTGAGTTAATAGCTGAGTTATATTATTGGCGTAGACTTTCGGACTTTCGGGAGGCTCCCGTATTGCAATAGACAACGATAGGCTGGCATGATGATGCTAGTGCTTGCAGTCAGGACATAATATCAGTGCATTAATTAATTACAAAATACTTACTTCTTCTTTAGCCGGAGGGTAGCTCAGGGTGAGGTTCACATCTTGCTCCGCGAATGTCCAGCCTCTAGTCCCGTACACTATTAAATGGCTACCTGAAACAGCAAGTTATATTTGTAGAGAATGGTTTTCTTAACCTAATACACACTGCGCTATAAATATTGTATGATTGTACAAAATGGTTTTACTGACTGGCAAATAAATACAGCACCATAAATATTGTTATCAAAATCAAAAGGTTTTTATTTCGAGTAGGCCTTCTCAGGCACTTTCAAAACGTTACTGACTCTAGTTGTATAAAACATGTCTAACTGTACTAAGCAAATAAATGATTGGTTTTGATTTAAACTCCTTGAGCGGGATGCTGACTATTGTTGACCAAGAGCGACGGTAAAATAGTACGACGGTACTACAAGTAAATTATGTAAGTTAGTTCGCATAGTTTTCACGATTTTCACACTATTTCACACCCATGTACAGGGTGTGAACATATACACATAGTGTGGAAACCTACATACATATGTCAGCTTAGTAAAACCCGTGGTTAAACCCATTTAGTTCTGCTCTTAATCTGCAAACGCACAAGAGATTTGCTACTTTTTTGGATTCGATTCTGCACCTAGAGATGGTCAACATTTTTCCAGAATCCTAATCAATGCTGAGAAAAATAATTCAGCTGCGCTGCAGCAGCGACAAACAATGTCATCAGCTGATTTTTATATGGCAGGAATACATTTTTAATATAAAATAGACTACAAATTCCTTAAAAAAGTTGTGTTATTTTATGCGTATACTTTTACTTCCTTTTTTTGTATTGTTGTTTCGTTCTTTAATAGTAAGAGGATAAGAATTTATAGTTAACGTGGACTACGGACCAAAATGACGCAATTAATAATAATTATTATTATTGTTAAAACCTTATCAGTCACAAAATTAAGTGCTAAATCGTTAATCGCTTTAATTACAAGACTTTATTTATCACACACGCATGCTGTTGATAAGATAAAACAATTTATTTGTGTAGTTTTCTTCAAGACAAGACCAAAATTATTGTTATTTTGGCATACAAAGGTATTGACAAACGACTAGGTATATTTATTTACTAGAAAATATGTTTTGTAGAATGTCACGTAAGCGGTATATAATGGGCACAGGTATAGGTATTTTCTCACAGAACTGATCACATGTTTTAAGATATAAACAAAGAAAAAGTTAGTTAAATTAGGCCTGAACCATGACGTACGTTAGACTGATGTTTTGAACGGCTTTCTATAAATCAATAAATTAATTAAGTCTGACATTTTAGGATTGTACAAATAATGTTATCAGAAACACGGACGAAAATTAACAGATTTGATCCAATATGCACATATACATGTTTTTTTTTATTCCGAATATACAGTCGCGTAGGTTATGAGATTAATATCGTACAAAAAGAGCGAAGAAAACAGGAATAAAAACAACAGATTATTTAGTAAAAAAATAATTTTCAGTAGCAAATAAACAAACATACCTTCAACAATCGAATCAATTGAACAATAAAATTTATTCACAGTCCTAAATACAGTGGCTGGCACTCTCCCAGTCCTTCTATCCCATTCTGTGTCCTCCTCACTAGTATAAGATGACACCTCAGGCCTTATTCGTTCACATTTTACAAATAACACAGGAACCAAAAGAACTATCAACAATCTACTGATTCCATTCATTACGACACAACTTATTTAGTATATCACTATATAACCATGTCATTTATATTATAAAAAGATTACTTTTTAATTAAAAACGTATATGATAAATTTAGGTATACAGTCCACCGCATCACACTCGCTTTTGTATAACAAAAACGTGCTTATTCCATTGAAATAAAGGCGTGCTTTATTTCAATTTTTGGATGGCGTGCGGTCGACTGTATTGTACGAAATTCAGTGATAAATGCTCGCAAATCGATTTCGTTATCGTGTTTTGATAAATATTTACTCATCATATATTATATCGTGATAAACAAATACTTATTCCTGCTGTGATTAGATTGGTTGATCTGGAATTTAAAGTAATTGCTTTTTTGGAAATGATTTTGAGTTTCAAGTGTTTAAACAGGATAAAAACACTGTATAAATTAAAAAATAAAAATTTACCGGTCCTCTTAACCAAAGAACTTTCTAAATAACTTGATTTTTTACTTTCGGCCAGACTTAACCTTTTTTTTTAAACAATACAATTTGATCTTTAGTGTAATAAATTATATAATATTAAGAGCTATGATAAGGTAATCTAATTGAAAGGAAACTGGTCATCATGATAAGGATTTAAATTGATAATTAAATAATTATAGAACGTCACACACAACAGGAAAATTAAATACAAATATTGATATCTAATAAACAGAAAATCAAAACAATTTTACAATCAATTGCAAAACACCTGCTATTTGTAAAAAAATATTCTTACTCCGTATAAAACTTACTATCACCACAGCTATATTTGAAATTAGTGACCCGCCGCAGCACGGGTGCAAGACTTGTGTATCACATATACTAACTATTCTCTAGAAACATTCTATATATTATCTAGTTAATATTAAAAGTAAGCTTAGCTATCGCATTAGGTGTCTTAACCTGTAATGACACAGGAAGAGTTTAAAATAAATAAAAAATCCGCATCAAAATCCATTGCGAAATTTTAAAAATCTTCAGCGTACAGGGACGGAAGACAGTGGGAGACGCCTTTGTTTTATATTATGTAGTGATGATACAAACATCATCATCATCAGCCCCATATAAACCATAACTGGTTATAGATCTTCCTTTGTTTACGCCATTCTCCTGTTATTTGCCGTCCAATTCATCCAACCTATTCTTGTCATCTTTATCGTCTACTAGACTACATCTAACCTTTGGCCGAAATGAATTATCGTTCAAGTCTTAGCCACTGATTGTGATTTCTACCTACTTTGCTTTTAGCACGTTTTTAAGTATAGATTCCATCGCATTGATCAAGACGAGGAATTGCTTGCTGATTGTTTTGATGAAAATACTACAAGTAGTAATATAATTAATAGCAAATGAAAAAACCAAGGGCTTGTGGCTAAGTATTAGCCGCGCGGTTCACAGTAGAGTAGAGGATCTTTTGGCACCTGGATAATATTAACCTGAGGGCGTTAGTGTGTATATTCACAACAAGAATCAAATCAACTGTGTGTCTAAAGTGATAGATTTTTATATATGACAGCATTAGTTCCGATTTTGGATACGTGCTAAAATATCCTAACTGTATTGAGGAGGTGAGATGACCAGTCGCTGCTACTCAACTGCACCCCGAATAGAAGCCGGCCCCAACATAGCTGGTACAAAAACCAGGCAGATTAACATGACAGAAAATAAAAAAAACAATTCATAACCTCAAAACTTCATTCACTATGATATCTTATCCATTGGATTGAATCCCGAAATCTTTATGACACAGAATAAACGAGCACATAACTTATCCCGATCTACATAAGTGAATAATTAATAGAGCCTTCCAAAACCGGTTTGTTCCAACAAAAACGTTCGAACACCCTTTTAGAGTTAGGATCGGTGCTCACGGTCCCTTTTTGGTTGTTTTGACGCGTGTTTAACGCTTGTTAAACGCGCTGAACTTTGTGCTACTGCAATTCAAGTTGATATCAACAATGTTTTAAAACAAGTAAGTTTTTTTTTTAACCGATATAAATGCGATTTGTATCCTAATTAAAAATTACGACCAAAAACAGATTTTGTTATTACTTTTCAATGCACTTCGAGCAGTTGTAATTTCTACAATAACTCGTTGCACCATATTCACATTTTTTGGCACTAGAGAACATTGTATCATTGTATCACAACAAGAAGAACATTGTATCACCATTGCCAAAAACCAAAAAAACAATCGAATAAAAATGCAGTCACAAAGTGCATTATTAAAGTAAAGTAACATCCCTTTATTACGTTAATAAAACGAATCACGCGTTAAGAACGTCGAACGTCGCGTCGCGGTCGCCGCGCGTCAGTGAGACCATCACAACGTGGCCCATGTGACCCGACCCTTACTTTCCTCTCTCATTTCTCTCATTAGGGCTACTTAAACATTATTATAGGCCATTATAACCACGTTGAGGCGGTAACTTATGGCCCTTCCCGTATTTATGGTTCCCGATAATGCGTGTCTATGCCATAAGACTTTAATTATTTTATTCTACTTTATGAATATTTTAAGTGAGTGCGAAGTGGTTTTTCTAGTCGGACGGTTTTGTTTCTTTTGTCCCTTGAATATTAGTTGTGTATTTTTATCTGGGATACTACCACCTCATAAAGTAGAACTGTGGTAGTCGTGGAAGCGAGACAAAGCTCTACTGCGAAAGTGGCGTCTCGTTTGCACATCTGCAGAGGTGATACTAAGCCCTATAAAATTACAATATCAAAGAGGATTCGTTGAAGAATCTGAAATTGCTAAGCTAAATAAGTAGTAGTAGTAGTAATATTTCAGCATACGTAAAAATTAAGACACATAAAAATTGTTGGTATATAGATAATTTACTGACAATTATGGACCCTGTCGGGCACAGTATATAAGAATAGTATTACAAAATTACTGACCCGTCCGTAGTAGTCAACAAATCAGTCTCCATTAACGTTACTTTATTATTGTAATACTTGTCGTAATTAAACTCTTAAAGTTCCAGTATTATCTATATTTATTTATTCTAATAGACAGGTTATTTCTATTCGTTTCTGTTGCGGCACAAAAACATTGTGTATCAACAACAGGCCAATCAGGTGTCATTATTTATGAGTCTTTATTAAAGGATTCACTACATTGATGTTGTATTTTTCCATTTGGACAAAGCGCCTGGTACTTAGCAAATAGCAATAGCGACATTGGCCACATTGCTATATGAATTACAAAGTAAGAGGATACAGAATCAATTTATAAATCTACTACAAGAATTTTCGAAAGTTTTATAGTGTAATGTTGAAGATAAACAAGATTTAAACGTAATTTAAGTAGCTATAATTACATGTTCCAACAATTTTAAGAGCACCTAAAAGTTAAAACTAATTTGGCACTGCCATCGCTCATAAAAATTTCTGCACGTAAGCACTAATAAGCGCTGCTCATCTACCTACAGTCCAAAGATTAAGTCTCATAAAACAAAAAATATTAAAAAACAATCACATAAAAAACCATTTTCCGGCTAAAAAACCAATGGAAACTTCCATTAACAATCAAATCCTGATGAGGTATCACATTACAAATCACACAAGCGATTAATCCAACACATTAGTACACTATAAAAATGCACGAGACTTTAAAAATGACACAATCTCCTAAAGATGTCTTTGAAACTCGTAACTCTTGCTCTCCTAGCGTTTTCTGCTAGCCTAGTACACGCGCGAGGGAACATCGCGCTTGGAAACGCGGCCAGCGCTGATTTAATTCACCACGAAATTTACGAAAGGTACTCTATACCATTAATGAGAAGAAATGATGATGTGAAGGTTACTACTCAAGGTAGAGAAAGAATAAAAGCTATAGTAGTGAGTGATCTGAACGGCAATGGAAAGAGTTATATTCTAGAAGGAGGCATAGGGTATCAGAGTGTTACGATACGGCTGGAAAGCAACCGCGGTGAAGGGTACAAGTTCTTGGTTGAAGTTTATGCTAAATAATTCGATTATTAAATAAGTTTGAATTTATTTTCATTTGTTTTATTTCGATTGTTGTGTTTTGATATTAGGACTCCTTTAAACTAAATTAACTTTATTGTCAACTACTTCAATAAATAAATGTTATCATTTTTTATTCAATTCCAATACCCTCTTATAGAGTTTCATTCTGTTTATCATGATAACCATCGAAAGGAATAGAAGGTCTATCTTAGGACATCATATTTGGGTCTATTCTGATTCTTGATACCGTATAATACACATAATATTGAAAAAAATCGAATCTACAAATTATAAATTAACAAATATGTAATGGGTTATTACGCGCGTCAAAAGGAACTGAAGCAGAGAAACAAATTATTCTATCGCTCGTGAAATCTTTGTACGATATCATTCAAAGAGAATGTAGAGTTGTTACTAGCACGTCACTTTTTTTTTTGCTATAAGCTCACTAAGCTACAAGTAAATACGTTCGATGCATAAATCATTAATTCGCATGGATCATTTGAAACTAATAAATTGAAGTCTATCAACAAGGACTATGCATACTTAAAATTTCTTGGATGACAAGTTATTTTATATTCCAATTATGGTAGAATCTAGAAGAAGAGCTTTGTAACACCAAAATATTTGCTTCTTCATTCGTTCCAAATTAATGATTCAATTCTATTCTATTCTACAATTTTTCTTTAAATTAGTACGTAGCATTACACAAGAAAATTAATAAGGAATATTTATAAGCTTTATAATGGCATCGATAAGACCTGTATTTACGCTGTCTGCAGTACCGAGGTGTCTCCCAGAAAAGGGGTCTAAGGAACAACAGCACTCAATAAGTATGGAATAAAACTCAAAAAAAAAAATTGTTATATGAAATAGTTTAATTCATTTTCGTTCCGCCTGAATTACAGACACTGTAATACATAATACATTTGACAAGCAAATAATGTACATTGATTAAAAATACATAACAATAGAACATCACAATAAAAAAAAACACAACATAACAATCACTACCCTTGCACGTTTTGTTTTTTTATGTTGTATTTTTTTACCTGTTTTGTGTGTACATAAATAATTAAATAGATAAAAAAAATAAATAAGGAGCTATTAAACCATAAAATAAATAGGAATATAAAAGAACAACAACAAATCACTTATATCTATATTGGTAAGCGTAAACTTCGACAAGAAACTTGTACCCTTCTCCTCGACCCGCTTCCAAATGTATAGTGACTGACCGTTGCCCAATCCCCCCTTCACTGACATAACATTTCCCATTCCCCTTCAAATCACTGACCACAACCGCCCTTATCACTTCATTATCTTGCGTTTTGATAACGACATCTTCACTTCGGACGAATAACGGGAATGCGTATTTTTCATGTATTTCGTGGTGAATAATATGGGCCCCGAACGGGTCACCTAGAGCAATCCGTCCCCGTTCAACTGCTACACTTGCAGCTATTGAAATTAAAGCGCAGAGTATTAAGATTTTTGACGCCATCTTTGATAGTTTAAATCGAAGTGTTGTAAGAAATAATTTGAGTGATATTTATATGATTTAGTTAATGTGTAGAATAATTAATGTAGTGATTATTATTTAGCAGTAATTTGGTCAGAAACTGGTATTTTTAAGTGATAAGTTGATGGTTTTTAATGATTCTGGAAATTGTAATGAGGTGTTAGGAAATATAGTATTATGATCTTAGTAGACCTGCTGTAAAGGAATTATGATTTCAACGCTAAATTTTTTGTACTAGTACATTATAGAAAATAGTATGACTTTTCTGGGGCGTTAGACAGTTGCGTTTAACTTAAACAGTGTCCAAATATTAGTCAAAAATGGAGGTGACAGATTGTAAGTTATTCAAAAGTAATACATGAAAGTACCTGTAAGGTTTAGATAAATTATTTTTAACAGAAAATGAGCATACCTGTAGTTTTTATACAGCTTTCTGATAATCCCCGATAAGTATGTAACATATCTACAAACATAAACAAAAAACGCTCAAATTAGTAGAAATTACATTTCTACCCGAAAAGTCACATGACTATACCTAATTGCCTAAACATAGTTACTTAGTCAATTGACCAAGAAGCTAAACAAATACCAATAACTATCCCATTGAAGAACAAACCAAACAGACACGAAATAATTAAGCTAATTAAAATCTCAGCGAGCGCAATTAATATGAAATCATTATCAAATATTTGCTCTTCAGAATCGCCGAACGTAGGATCCATTTACTTAATTAATTTAAGCAAATTGAACTGTATCTTCTAGTGTATAAGATTCATTTTGAGCTGTGCTAGCTGTTCGTTGAGTTTGACCTTTAGAGTACTAGATAAACTTAGGGGAATATTAAACAATAACACTAATATTAACAAGGTAGTTAGTGGAAGTCTCAAGTATCTCAAACTCTAGAACTAATTAAGTAAGAGTAAGATATTAATTTAGACTGAATTCTGCTTTTAATTTAAACTTTGTACTTAGGTATACAATATTATTAAATAAGTCTCTAGTTTAGTCTTATGATTTCTCTATGTAATACTAGCTGTGCCCACGATTTCGTCTGCGTGGAATTTAACAAAATAGTTTATTAGTTTATTTTCTGAAATAAAAGATTTTTTTAAATAATACATAGGACCTGCCTAGTACAAGGTTAAGCACCGTTTGACAAGGACGATCTATGAAACGGTAGCAGGCATTCTGAACGAAGGAGTCAGAGACTGAAAAAAAGTACACGCATTTTTACATTATAAAACGATAATGAATTGCCATTGCAAGTCGTATGATTGGCACGATGTTACATTATGTGCAACGTTGTGACGTCAGACATCGGTGTAACTTACGTAGTATTTTTTTTCTGGATTTGACATGCAGACGAAATACTTAGACCAGGTCCCTATTGTCCTATTATATGGTCCCTATCGTTTTAATATTTAATAGGTCTTCATTGTTTATCAATGGATATGGCTATAAGAGAAAGTACTTTCAAAACTGTTTCTGTGTAAATCCTATCACTTAACCTACCAATACCTTCCTCACTCCTTAAATAGTTTTTAATTACATTTTAATAACATTAAGCTATGATTCACTTAAGTTGTAAGAAGTAATTTGATATTATTTATTTCGTAATCTGTTAATTATTTATCGTTGCATTCATTTGTTTTTATTCGTCAAAAATTTATAAATATCCAATCCGAGAGAGCATGACATTTAAGGACGATTGGACGAACTTTACCTGAGTATCATTTTTTAACACGAAATAAACTTGAGGGTAAATAAAGTAGTCACTAAGCGGTATTGAATTAATTGTAATGAACAGAACACACATTCGAAAAGTCGATGCGAGCAGTGGGGATCGAACTTGAAACCTTTGACTTGGCAGGCACACAGGCCTAGGTACACATATTTTAGACAATCACTTTAGTCTCCTGTGACTACGGTGCAATTCGGCCATAACTTCAGAGAAAAGAAATATCAAATTACGTCACGAAAAAGACCCGTTTGCCTCTAAAATAAGTCCTACGGTCTTCAGCTGCGCATTCACATGATGATATGAATGAGTAAGTACATGCACATACCTTGCTCTTATATTTAAAGGCATTTAGTTATTTACTATGTATGTATAACAAACATGCTTGATGAATGATTCCAAGAAAACTGGTATTTATCTAATTGGTTCAACATGAGTCAGTTGCACGTCAAACATATAATAATATTAACACACACATATTTATATTGTTGATAAACTAAGATAGTATGTTGAAATGTCAATCAGATTTATGTTACTGTTACTTTAAGGTGTAAAGTCGCATAAAGTAGTAAGAAGGTGTTAAAGTGAAGTGGTGTAACGTACTCAGGGTCTAAAGTCACGTTTTGAAGGAATGTTATAGCAGTTGTGAAACAGAGATAGCATAGTACAAGGTGTAGAGCGGCGTCTCTCTTCCACAACTGCAATCATATTAGTTTAGGAGTCAATGTTATGCTTTTGTTTTTTTTTTTCATTTACATTCTTCCAGTAGTACATAAAATTTTCCAAAAACTTATACAAAAACATCGGAGAAACTGTCTTTTAGCACTTTGATACATAACACTATGATACGGATTTTTTCTTATACGTTTTAGACGATGAAAGATCTAAAATATTCTGCGGAAAAACCAGTTTCTAAAACAATTATTTTCCTATTCTTCGTAAACAAATAAAGCTCCATCAATTCTGAGTAAACAATTGGATCACAACTAATCAAAATCAGTTTTTAACTTTTACGGAACTGTATAAAACGAGTCTTATTACAAGGTGCATAAGGTTGTATATTAGGACATTTATTATCGAAGCACTGATACGTTATGTGACCCCAGTAGCCTTGTGTGATCGTGCTCGGCCGTTTCAAACAATATAAAGGTGGGTTTATATGTGGATGTTGATTAAAATATATTTTTAATACATCTTGATTGAATAGAAACTATACTTAACAAGAAATATCTACATTTATAACTAAACTTTTGTAACTATATTTTTTTTGATACATAAGCTAATTATTATGATTGCAAAGAGTGTTACTTGCAAGATGACGTCAGATAGGAACATGTGAAAGAAGACGTGCTGCGCCGACCCCCAATAATTGGGATAAGGGCAGGGGAATGATGATGAGATAAGCTATTTATTGTTTTGAATTTATATGTATTTAGCGACCCGCCCTAGCTTCGCACGGTTGCAATATTGGTTTAATACACGTTTAAAGCTTCTATCAACATTTTATCTATTAAATAAACCACATAGATCTAAATCCCGTGCGTAGGTTTAAAGATCTAAGCATAAGGACAGACAGGAGCGGGAAGCTACTTAGTTTTATACGAATGAGTAGCGGAGATTTCAATAATACTTATCATACATCTAACATTTTAATAATATAACGACCTGACAGTCAAAATATTATGTTTGCAAGGAACATTAAACGGTAAATAGGCCCATCACGCTTCGTAACCACACAAACTATTTTGCGTGCTATTATGTATTTAGTTCATTGAAATTTCGTTTGAATAAAAATAATTATCTGTTTGTCATAACTATACTAAAGACTAGCTGTTACCCACGACTTCGTCCGGTTTAATGTCGGTTATAGCTGCATAAAATTACGCATGTCTGACGTAGTCAGTTAAAAAGTAGCCAATGTGTTAATCCAGAGTGTCAGCTAACTAGAAAATTGTTTCAACTGAGCTTAAAAGTGTAACATCCATCCATCCATACTTCCAAACCTTAGCGTTTATAACATTAGTAGGATAAGTAAAATACAAATAAAAACTAGTCACAAATAATATAAGTTAAGAGACATTCGGTACAACAGACATATTATTATAATCTTCATTGTATATACCTGTACTTTAAATCATCACTATACATAATTATCCATTTAGTAACATTTCTAACACAAAACCTCAGTCATGTAAACACACACTAACAAAACGAACAATTGACCTTTACCACAAAACATCATTCACAAATCACAATCAGTACACCAGTAAGATACTACAAACAGCAGACACTCTGAAAGCACAATGTACAAAATAATCATACTCCTAGCTTTAGCAAGCACTGTGTACTCCAAAAGTGTCATAGTTGGGCAAACTTGGCCACAGAATGGCATTAGGAAAGTGTACGAGACGACAGTTGACGCGAATGCAATACCGCTCTTTAAGAGAGAGAAGACTGTGAACTTTGAGTATCCTGTTGGTGACCAGAAAATTAAAGGGATTGCTATCAAGGATATGGATAATGGGTTAGCAGAAGCTTCGATCACTTTGGGAGGACTTGGGTTTAACTTTGTGAATATCAAGCTGAAGAGCGAGAGAGGATCCGGGTTTGTCTATGTTATAGAAATTTATGCGTAGTGGTGTGAAGTTTTGAGGAAAAGTGTGTGTGGCATGTTTTAAAATGACAGTGTTTTTTTTTAAGTTTATCTTGTGTTTGAATATGTGTCATTAAATGTGTAAACAATTTGTTGTTTTCTTATTCTATTCAGATGTGATGGTTTCGCGGTTACTTTCAAACGGAGAACGAATATTTTTTTTAATTATTCAGCCAGGCTGATTAAATTACTTTACTTTATTCATAAAAAAAAAATGATGACTCAAAGACAAAACCCAAGGAAAACTTTCGTTTAACTCCATGTAAACGCCGTCGCACGTGAGCTAAACTACTAGACACTTGACCTTTCCTTCTTGCATATAATTCCATCTCATTCACACGGTAGCATAAAACAATCAGTTGACAGTCCAAGCTTTGGTTTCGCCGTGACCACTGGTCCAAACAAAAAACAAAATGTTTAAAATCATAGTAATAGCTGCGGTTATAACCTTAGTACACGGTAACAGTGTATTTGTGGGGCAAGTGTACGACCAAACAGGTTTGGTCCGCAAGGTCTACGACAAGATGGTTGAGACGACTGGCATTCCTCTTTTAAAGAGGGAAGAGGAGGTGTTCTTCGAGTAC
This sequence comes from Chrysodeixis includens, assembly GCA_941860345.1. NCBI lineage: Eukaryota > Metazoa > Arthropoda > Insecta > Lepidoptera > Noctuidae > Chrysodeixis > Chrysodeixis includens. The sequence goes on along the minus strand of OW796114.1, from coordinate 6,278,388 downwards.
CCACAAGGAGACCAGAGGATCAAGGGGATTGCTATCAAGGATCTGGAGAATGGAAAGGCTGAGCCATCCATCACCCGTGGCGGACTTGGCTTTGGATTTGTGAACATCAAGCTTAAAAGCGAAAGAGGTTCCGGTTTTAAGTATTTAATCGAAATTTACGCGTGATTACTGGCTGGTTATAATATTATAAAAAGGCCAGCCATATAATCTAATATTCGTAATTTGACAGTCTGTTCTATATTTCAATTTAATAAAATGTTAAGTTACGAGTAAGGAGAATAACCTACTTCTTAGAAGATTTGTAATAAAGAACAGACTTACAGATTATGAATTCAAGACTGGCCGGCGTAATACTGGTTGTTTATTATATTTTTATTTTAAGTAATACTCAGTGATTGTCTCAGTGTTCGAATTTTAAAAGCATGTTGATAATAAAATTAAACGTGTTTGATTTCGTAATGTTTGTTTTTTTGCATCTGATTTAAATGAAGGTTTTTACCCGAGGTCTTACCATGAGGTTAAGCATATGACAAGGAAAATTGACAACTTAGTTAATGTTTGTTATACATAGCTTGTTGTAACCTATTTAAGATAAAGAGTGCCCTTTCTCGGCACGCAATGGTTAACGTATCAATAACAATTGTTGCTAAAAAGTTTCAATGAAGTTTTATGTGGATTCAGATATTTTGTTGATTCATGCTCTAATAGAAAAATTAGAATAACAAAAAATACGTCAACTAGAAATATTCCAAGGAAATAATACTGACTTGTCAATAATATAGGCATCTTGCTCTATTTTACGATATTATCGTTGAAAGACAAGGATAGCTATAATGATAAAGGACCTACCTAATTAATTATCCACTTCTAGGTTGATATAATATGACACGTGATTTATGATTAATGCTATACTTTCTGGTTACCTATAACAAGAATGTTATTGATATTCTTGCTAATAATTGACTGTTGACTAGTGATTGATTTGTTGTCTTTTATTCTCATAGTCTATGATCACTATTATGAAGTTCATCCATCTGTTCAATGGATAAAACTGTTTATTTATATCAACGTTGTTAAATACATTTTGCGAGAGAGTCGGCTAACATGGATAACAAATAAATATTCCACGCCTTTCACACAACGCCATCTAGTCTCAAACTAAGTAAAGCTTGTATATAATTCTAAATACATACATATTATAGATAAATTACACCCAGACCCAGAACAAATGAACATGCTCATAACACAAACATTCGTCTTGGGTGAGAATCGAACCCACGACTTCTGGTTTAGCAGTCAGGGGCGCTAACCACTAGACCAACAGGCTAGGACGAATACAGCTTGATCTAAATTAAGAACCGAATCTCACTTGTTTTCACGTGCTCCGACATAATAACAATATAAAAATATACATTTACAACGGCTACTGAAGTACGTCATATGTGGACAAGCATAAATGACTAAACAAAACAATAGACAATCCTTCATTATAAATCGGAAAACAAAGACCCTACCACATCTTAAAGTAAGACTGTTGCAGGTGTGGAAGAGAGATACCGCTCTATAACGTGTAGTGCGCTGTCTCGCTTCCTCAGCTGCAACAGTCTTTGAGAGGTCGTGTTATGACAACAGGAGTTGGTGATTGAATTGCTTCGCATTCAAATTACAGCTTACTGAGAATTTATTTGACGTCCATCGCACAAATACAAATATTTAGTAACTACTTACTTCTAAATAAGTCATAACTTCACAAGTGCTAATCCCGCTAATATGCGAGTGACGATTCTATGAATAGACAGCAACAAACAATTGATCGTACTATAACTGAATTATTTTTACCATCACACCTACGCTCCTTAGTCACTTGCCATACTATATGGAAAACCTTATATTTACTCATTTACACATAACTGCAAATTAACGACGTACTATTATTACCATGATCTCACTGTCGTATTAAACAGTATATATAGAACCTCCATCAAATCCACCTTCATTCGTAAACAAAACTGACCAAGTCAAGATGTATTCCAAATTGTTATTAGTACTAGTTCTTTACTTTGCTGTGGCTGAATCCAATGATATCCATTTAGGATATACATCGGCAAGATCGAAAAGAATTTACAGTGAGTTGAAGGAAGCTGGGCCTGCTATTTGGAGAAGAAGTGATGAAGTAGAAGTCAATACAACATACAATGAGGTTATAGACGCAGTATACGTGACAGATTTGAGAGAAGACCACGATGGGGAGGCGTATATCAAGAGCGGTGGCGTTGGAATGCAGAGCGTGGTGATTGCACTGAAAAGTCCAACGATCTTTAGAGGATATAAGTTCCAGATCGATGTGTATGCCAGTAATCCAAACGAGAGATACTTCCATAAAGGCGGCGGGTATAATGGTGATACTCAGTACGCAAGGAAATGGTGATAACTCCGACTTTATACTGTCATTTGGACTGGATTTATCAAGTTGCGTTCTCACATTTGTCTCTCCACCTTCTGCACCTAATAATGTGATTGTTTATTTATTGTTTAATATAAATTCGTTACCTTTTTATTAATTGAATGTGTTTTATTTAGTTTAGCTGCGCTGACACCAAATAATAATTGGGATAAGGGCAGGGGAATGATGATGTTTTATTTAGTTTTGTCATACTCACTCAGTGGATGTCTGAGCTATGTTCTTTTTTTGTTTCTTCGCATTGCTTTAAAGTATTTATTGGTATTACTTCCACTACCCAATGTGTATGTTGAAATGAGACGCTGCACTAGACGGCGTAGAGCGACATCTCGATTTCACAACTGGCGCTTTAAGATAAAGTAGATTCCGAGGTGTAATACTGCTAGAAATAAACACTCTTTATCTTTAATTATATTTGAAGGAGATCTAAAAAACATATTTTGAAGGCATATTAAAATACTCCTAGCGCAAACAATCGCTCCAGAAGTTCGTTAACATCAATCAAGTAGATGGATTGTGCAAACAAATATAGTATTCTTAGTATATTGTGAATCATATCTAAACATATTTTGTTTGACAATCAACACCTATGGAGGAAGAATGAGCTAGATGTTTATAGATTATGTAAAGATCATGTGTTGGTGTTATAGGCTTAAGGTAAATTACGTAGTGCGAGAAACCGATCTGACATTGTGGGCAGAATACTGGAACCGCGTGCTCAGTTATAGGACCACTCATAAATGTATCATATTGATAATTTGAAACTGAACCTAGGATCCTTAAGAAAAATCCGTATGTAAATTAAGCGCTGAAATGCGCTTATAATGATGATTTAAAGGAGAATACTTTTAAATAGAAAATATTCAGTTTTGTTTTATCTCATAAATTTTCTAGTCTTTACTTCGAAAGTTTGCGATCTAAGACTCGGTTCACATTAGGTCGGACCGACAGTTTAACCACTAGCCGACTGTCGGGTGTTGCTATTCACACTAGAAGCTGCCGATATGACCTTATGGCGGCGCTAAACTTACCAGTACCACAATATTACGTCCGGTCAGATAGAAATCGTGGCTGAACGTCCGGTAAATGTGCCGTCTCCATTAGTTTTATCGGGTCGCCCTAATGTGAAAAGCACTATTGAAAGACATATGCCAATATGCGTCCGACAAGTCTGTCGGTCTGATAAAAAAAGAGTAGTTTTTGAGTTACCGCCAAATTTACCACACCCAACATGATCCCGTCTGTTTACGACGAAGGACTTACAAATTGTAGGAAGTCCCAGATTTCCCGAGATGATGAATAAATTAGCGTAGTCCATGATACGGTGACGAAATTCAATTACGAATAATAGCATGCCGCATGCCTCATAAGATGACAAATCTTGTAATTTACTTCAGCCCACGTTTTCCTTTAGATTTTATGATCTTATTTGTTTGTGTTGTAAACTAATTAACATAAGTATTGTTATAGAAGATTATTATTGTTTTGTTTCATGGAATTGTGAGACAGAAACCTATTTAAAGTTTTGACGCAATTTGACCTATTGAAGGTATAAAATGTAACTGAAATGTGTATTGCATGCCGAAACATATAGGGTCGGGTGTCTCACAGTGAACCAGGCAGCTACATTGAATCACCGCCGAATCTCGAAAACGCCACGTTGCTAAACCGCGCTAATATGAGCAAATTGACTCAAAAAGTAAATGTTTTTTTCCAATTTCATTCTTTTTTAGCTTTTTTCATTTAAGTAATATCAATTTATTTATATGTACACTGTATTCTACGGTTATTTAGCAATTAAAAGCGCTACAATTTGAGTTTTTAAGTGATTGGTATGTCGGTAATTTTTTAAGATTAGTTATCAAAACCTGGTGTGTCCCACAGTGAACCACCTGGGGGTGTTACACATTGAACCATGGTTTATTGTGTACATCCAAGTCGTTAAATGAGTTTTTTTTCTACAATTGTTTTAATTTGTTATAAAATGGTGCATTCGACTGCCAACATGCTTGAGGCCAAGCCTAAGTGTTAATCTGCACAGATCAGGTGCCATGAAACTCCGGATGCCTTTGGAACCCGATTTGGCTAATTATCCAATTAAAGGATCATAAGATTTTAAGTGATTTTAATAAATATAAGACTGATTTTTATTATTACAAAGTATTTGCCTTATAAATTGATCTATAAGACATAGTTAATAAGGTGGCTCAATGTGGACCACACCCTGGTTAAATGTGTACCACCGGTAGTACACATTGAACCAAAAATATTTTTTCAGAAAAACCTGTTTTACGCCGAAACAAAAAAGAATATGAGAAGTTAATGTTTAACAAAATTGAAGCTAAATAAATATGCTAACTATACACAAAAAATTGAAGGCATTAATTGAAAATCCAGCCCAATATGGGACTTTGAAATTTACCTGGTTCAAAGTGAGACAACTTACCATACGCATTTTTGATAGCACTATTACAGTCTTACAGAACTATGAAACATTATGGATGGATTGTGTGAAAGATGATATGGCTGCAAAGAATGTTAGCGAGATGATATCAGGTAGGAACGTGTGGAAGAAGACATGCTGCGCCGACCCCAAATAATAATTGGGATAAGGGCAGGGGAATGATGAAGAACTATGAAAAAAAAAGACCGGCTTATTACATAATGCAAGGTTTTTATTAATAAAAGGGATGCGAACATTTAAGGACTTTTAGGACAGTTAAACAATTTACTAATTTAGTTTAAAAGAATACCCTAGCAACATAGATTCTAGGGCCATTTAACCAATTTAGGTTACTATGAAGCTTTCCGCTTTCCGTTGTCTGTCTCTATGTATGCTTAAATCTCAAGCCTGTTGGTCTAGTGGTTAGTGGCCCTGACTGCTTTACCACAGATCGTGGATTCGTTCCCCAGTATGTTTGACAGTTATCTAGTAATCATAATACAAGCTCTGCTTAGGTTAAGACTAGATGGCGTTGTGTTAAGTCGTGGAATATTTGTTTTATATATTTTAAACCTACTCAGTTTTGATGCTGTTTTTTAATGTTGCAATCATCATCTTCCTGCCCTTATCCCATTTCACTTGGGGTCGGCGCAACACGTCTTCTAGACATGTTGCTTAAAGATTTGGCTATGGTTTTATAGGCGGCCGCCTGCCTGACACTAACCCTCTTTGGGAATGCGTTTGTTGATGGCTTACCCGCCACCATTCGGGTGACCCAAGGTGCTTGGTACAGTGCACTGAGTCTTAAGGTCCATTAGTCGCCTTTTACGACACCCAGTGGAGGATATGGGGTGGTGCTATTCTTTATATCCGGACACCACACGGATAAGTTTTTTAATGTTGCAATACTAAAGACAAATCATCCAAATCACAATTTGAATAATACATTATTATAGCACCCATGCAACACTGGTGCAGGTCGCTAATGATATTGTAAACCCTATGTTAACAATTAAAATCTTCTGCACACACACAAATAGATAAAGAAAAATTACAAACAACGTGTATGATACACATTTCCTTATTTACTTTACTTACATACTTAATTTTGAAAGATCTAGGTATATAGATATTTGGCACCGGGAATCACATAACACACATAAACAAATGTTTTCCGGTGAGTGGTGACTTCATAATGTCATTGGCTGAACTTATGGAGATAGAAACTGTTTGGTTCAACCTTTTCTATTCCTTGTGAATCATTTGGGTAAAGTCCCTTATAACTGTTTCGAGAAACAATACAATGATTTATTTCTTTATGTACACACAGTTTACAGAGAGGATAAAATGAAATATGTGTAAAAAAAACATTAGGTGCAAACTGCTTATATTTTAAGAAATTTCTGCCAGCAGACCTGCGACAGGAGAAACCAGGAAGAAACATAGACACAGTGTTTGGTTGAAACTGAACAAATTAATGATTATTTTTGTTTTACTGAGCGCGGACTTGATTGCTTTAGCGGGCAGTTTAACAGAACTATACAATACTAAGACATATGATCGATATATCATCGAGCAATTATTACTACAACAGATCTTTGCTTGTTGTAATGTTCAAGTTACTATATTTTTTGAAGATTTGAACGTACACCGCGAGGATTGGTTCGTGGTGGACAGAAAATCGTGGAAGGATTTAGGAAAGGCTTGTGCTCAGCAGTGGGACACAATAGGCTAGGGAAAAAAAATACTTTTACTGTCTGTAATGCGTATGAATGCTACAAGACTACAATCACCCTGTTCCAAAACTTTACTTTTCTTTTCTCCCTTTTGAGAAAAGATTAATGATTTCAACTCTCACCAAAGACTCATTGGCTTGAGGGTATATCGAACTCCTGCCGGGGCTGCGGGATGTTCGTGAGAGTTACCGCGACCCCGGCACTCAAAGAGCTCCAGGAGGAACATAGTGGGTTTTAGTCAGTAACAGTCTGACACTCCCTCCCGCTGCGCCAATAGCGGGCATCATTTGATGTTTTCCCACGAAAAAAATAAAAAAATGGGTATCGAACTCGCATACACACTGGGCCCTCTTTACTGCCTAGACTAGAGCGAGATCCCTTTCAATGGCTCTGCGTGACTCTACCTTACTCCTTCTTTCCTTTCCTTTACAACGCTACTAGACTGTAATCATCCTGTTTCGTGGTGAGAAACGATTAATGATTTCAACCCACACTAAAGACACATTGTGCAGCATTCCCAAGGAGGGTTGGCGTCAGGCAGGCGGCCGGCCGTAAAATACAGCCAAAACTTAAGCAGCATGAGTAAAGACATGCTGCGCCGACCCCAAATAATAATTGGGAGAAGGGCAGGGGAATGATGATGACTAAAGACACATTGGCGCGAGGGTATCGAACTCGCATACAACTGGGCCCTCACTACTGCTTAGGCTAGAGTCACGAGATCCCTTTCAAATGCTCTGCGTGACTCTACCTTACTCCTTCCTTTCCTTTATAGCTTTGAGGAAAGTCAAACAGTACTTCGATGAAACAATAATATTGTAAAATTTCCTCTTAAAACGGAAGCAGTTGTTTGAGCATGTCTGTCTGTTGATCCGTGACATTGAGCATGTGATGTCGCGTGACGTCACTTGACGTGATGGATACGCTCATTGTAGGCTGTTTGTTTTTGTTGGACCGCTTTATGTGGTGTGGAGGCAAGAAGGAGATTGAAATTTACGTTTTTTTTTTTGTTATTTTCAGCCTATCATTCTCGGTGTTGAAAGGGGTTTTAACCAGCAGTGAGATAGAATTATTTTTAGGATCATAATTTTGTTATTAAGAGATCACGGTTATTCCTTTACCTGAATTTTAAACTAAAGTAATATTACTGAATAAAGAAATGCCGAAGTAGTATTTTGATTACTTCTTCTCCTTTTCTTTTAAATTTCAAATGCACTGACTATTAAAACGGCCATGGCGGCTAGTGTTACTATGACACCAGCCAGCTACGCGGGACATATTATTGTGCACAAGCGAGTGCGCAAACTCAGGTGCACTCTCTATTTCTTTTTGCTCTCATAGTCCGATGAGACCGCAATTCGACACGACCGGAGAGAGATCAGGTGCAGGACCCACATATTTACGTGCCTTTCGAGCAGAAAGCTGTCATATTTACTTCGAAAGCGCACACAACATTCGAAAGGTCGGGTCGCGCCTAAAGATCAAACTCGAGAGCGTCGATTTGGCAGTCCTACGGTCTTACCACTAGGCTATCACAGCTTCAATTTCGATTTCACAAGTAATCCATGTTCGGGGATATAAAACATCACATAATAATGTATTGAAATAATATTCATCTGTGTAAATAATACGAATATTTCCAGTCAAGGCGCAAGAAAAATCTAGTGACTCATTACTCCACATGCCTCACTCATTTGTCAAATTTCTTCAAATCAATTTACCGTGACACGTTTATTCACATAATAAACTTTAATAAACATTTGTATACAATTACATTTTTAACATAGCAGAACTTTTATTTCCCTTTATCTTAATTGCAAATATTTGTACACAATCGATTATTTTCTCTCAATTTTCAACACTTAATTCGTCTACCTCACATAACGCCATCCACTGTTATATATAACACCGTCCTCTAATTAACAGTTTAGTGTTAATCGAACGAACAATATGAAAACTCTTTGTGTGGGAATACTCCTTTCTCTCGCCGTCCTCGCGACGTGCCAGAGCCATGACTTGGCAATTGGACAGGCAACCTACGGTGACGTCATCATTTACAAAGCTGATGAAGTAAAATACGGATTCCCTTTGATCACTCGATCGACCATTATTCAGTATCCTGAACCTGGTCAGAACAACTATGCCATTATTAAGGCTATCTACATCAAGGATAATAATCGGGATGGCAGTGGAGGGTTCCCCAGTATTGGTGCTGGCGGCATTGGCCAAAGATTCGTGAAGATCAAGTTGAAGAGCCAAAGAGGCAGTGGATTGAACTTCACGGTTACCATCTATGGAAGATACGTTTAAATAATCAGCATATAATGTGAGGTCTTAAAGTAGGACTGTTGCTGTGGTGGAAGCGAGACATCTCTATACATTATACTTAGCTGCATCTCATGAAAAGTCCTGTTTAAGACCTCATAGTAAAACCGCAGAATCAATGCAAAAAGGTTGACATCAGAATGAAGAGAGAAGAAATGTTGGCTACAACTGGAAAGAAGAATAAACAAGATTCGAACGAAAAAAAACAAAATCGAATCAAATGTGATATAATTATGTACTTAAGGTTGCTTCGAAGATTCTAGAACATCGATCTTCATTTGTTTTTTGTAAAGGTCAGTCGAGTTAACTGAACAGTTTTGTGAAACATCAAAATTTAAATAATAGGTAAAAAGTTTTGTACATATTTATCATTTTTATGAAGACATATCAATTTATTTTTATTGTTTAAGTGATTTATTTGTTTCCTATATTAAAGGTTTTCGTAAATTAAATGTTGTTTTGCAATTTATATTATTCTTAGTCCCAAAGCTGAAAGCAATTACTTAAACTGGAGTAAGTTTACATATTCTGTAATCTTTATTATACACGTTATACAATTTTTTTACCATTCGTTATGTTGCACTTTAACAATCGTAATAACTTATTTTGAATTCGGTATCGCGACTCGGTTACTTCGTCTGTACTTTTTTCCTAAAATAATGAATATGGAACCCATGTTAATTCTTGCTCTTTTACACAACAATATTGGAGATTAACTGTTGCCCGCTTCGCCCGAATATCAGTTACAACTGAGTGTCAACTAACTCCAAATAAAATTTCATCATAATTGCTTCAGCGTGAAGGAGTAACAAACATCCATCCATACTTTAATATTACGTACTTACATATTGCAATCTTTCGCGTTTATAACCTTAGTAGGTCTATTGAGGTCGAATCTGATTGTTTTTTAATCCACAACCAAATAATACCTACTGCATTCGAAGTTTTTCCTTTTGCAACGAACTTTAATCTTCATAAGACTGGTTGTAAAATCGAGACCAAAAGTGCATCAAGAGACGATAAAGGCTCTGAATACAATATACGATTAGCAAGCCAAGTTCTACTCTAAAGCATTTTTTTATAATTAACCTTCGAGTTAAAGACAAGACTTTTTTGCTTGCCTGAAAAAATAAAAAAACCGTTTATCTATAAAGAGAGACATTGCACATCTTTACTGTTATTGCAATTGTAGAAATTCTCCTTATGTCTCCTTAGAAGCCGTTTTTTTTCTTGGCCTTAAAATTACTACAAAAATAGGTTATTTATTGGAGGTAATATTTTTTGTAAACAATACACAAAACAGAGTAGGTATTTTTATATTTACATTTTCCAAGCAATGTGGGCTATAGGTAATTGCGAAAGAGATAACAAGGTTCACTGATCCTGATATGATACATGTCACTGTATATTTACAAAAAAATATTGATTTAAGCCAATTTCTTCTAATAACAACTTAAACATTGTTATTTATTCTGGAATTGAAAAAACAATAAACAATACTAAAACAAGAAATATCTACATTTATGACTAAACTTATGTAAACTTAGGTATGTATGTATGACTAAAATATTCTGGAATAGAATTAAAAACTGCGCTGTGGCATCTACTGGTCTGTTAGTACCAAGGCTTCAGAAAACGTTATGACATAGATATGAACCAAGTGATGATGTGTGAGGTGATTTTTGTCTGTTTCCCCTACGTTTCCGCAAACGTCTAGGACAATTTTCAAGCAAACCTGCCAAAAATGTATTACACACTATACAGGCACGAGCAAAAACATGTACATAGGACCAAATATTTGCAGTAAATTTTTTAAGCGGAATTTCTGAAGCTGTTATGAAATATTCCTGATACTGTCAACTAAACATAAAATGTTTGATTTGAAAGAAAATTTCACTGTTTCATAACTCATTTTGACTAGGAATTAAACTTCAACTGTTTGGTCGTGTTTATAAAAGTATTTACTCGTGACTCTACAAGTCAAAACATTAATCTTGCTTATTGTTTTGATTAGACTCCTGACTTTAGACCTTCAAACCAGATTTCAAATACCAGGAGCACATAGTTTTCAGCAGTATACCTCGATCTGAGTACTGAAACTCATTTCAACACGTAAATGTGTATTAAAATAATGAATTAAAACAAATTACAAGGTATCAGTTACATTATGGTTAGCGTTATACCGAAACCGTAATAACTACCTGAAGCTTGTCATAATAATAATTATGAAACATGATCGAACGTTTAATTACGAACGAGCCGATATTTTAATATACAAGGTTTTAATTATGACTTTAAAATAAGTTACGTAATATTTTTTGTATATGCCAGCACTATAGGTGTGGTGTCCGGATATAAAGAATAGCACCACCCCATATCCTCCACTGGGTGTTGTAAAAGGCGACTAATGGACCTTAAGACCCAGTGCACTGTACCAAGCACCTTGGGTCACCCGAATGGTGGCGGGTAAACAACCAACAATCGCATTCCCAAAGAGGGTTAGTGTCAGGCAGGCGGCCGACTATAAAACCATAGCCAAAACTTTAAGCAACACGTCTAGAAGATGTGTTGCGCCGACCCCAAATAATAATAATTGGGATAAGGGCAGGGGAATGATGATGATGATGATGCCAGCACTATAGGTACAGGCACGAGCAAATACATGTTTACACGACCATTTAACGGATTAAAATGTTTCTTCTTCAGTACCAAGTCCATCCTAAGGTTGTCTGTAAGAGATCGCTCTTAGCGATAAGACCACCCATTGTGGCGCCATGTAACTTTTACGTTTGTCCAATCTGTTTCTCATGTGGTGTGCAATAAAGGATATTCTATACATTTATCTATCTAGTGAAAAACAAGATATGCTTCAAATAAACTATACAGGAGGAAAATGCGCGCCAACGTTTGGAAGGCACCGATATTTAAACAGGTGACTGCCACATACATTCATTATAGTTATATTATAATTGATTATAGATTGCTTAACCGTCTGTTCTTGTCTAAAATATGTATATTGTTGTATTACTGAACTCGCAAAACCGCTTGTTTCAACGTGGTGTTAAAAAACTTTTTAAACTACTGTACCAAATCAATTCATAAATTTTTTGGATAACTTATAAATGGTACCTCTGACTTACATTTATTCAGCTAAATTATTATAATTTTGTTAAAATAATTCCATAAATTATTATTTTTGTTCATGCCCCTATATTCTTATACCTGTACCGATGATAATATCAAGCACGCTATTGACAATGCTAATTTTTGTTACTATCGACTCAAATATAAGAAGATAGATAAAATTACATATAGTCATAAACATTTTAAGAAAGAATGTCGCTTTCAACATAATTTTCGTATAATAAATATTGTGGAATAAAAACTCCTTTCTCAATTAAAATGGCGGACGCATCTACTACGCATGCGCGGAGTATCTTGACAGTTGTCACTTAGGATTACCCTGTATTTGTTTGGCATATCTATTTCTCATTACTAATATGTTTAATTTGTTTGTGTACAGATAAATATTGCTACACTTGTATGCTTATTGATATTTATTGGACTGACAGCGATTTCTTCATCAGTTTAAATAAGGGACTGTAATGTTTGTAAATGTTTTGTCAGGTCAGAGGAGTCATTTCAAGTAAAATTCTTGAATTCAGCCGTTGACAAATAAAACTAAAAACTTCATGACTAAATAGTTATCAAACAATACCATTACTTCAAAAGAAAACAATATTACTAACCAAAAAAAACTTTAAAAATAAAATATAGCTCATGAAAAAATTAGAAAACAACTTGAAATGAAGAACGCAACACAGGTTGTCTATTGCTATTCTTTATAATAACATAATACCAGCCATAGTTAACAAGTATAAAAATCAACCTGACATGACTCACTAAACACAATGGTAAGAAAACAAAAGATATAAAATATAAGGAAATTGCAAGACGTCATTATTTGTTAACGATAACAAATCACATGTTTTCCTCAAATTATATTATAATTGTTATAATAGAACATCGTGACTGCGATCATAACCAGATACTATTAACAAAAGATGAAAATTGTCTTAAATACTAGGAGTTGTGGAAGAGAGACGCCGCTCTACGTCGCTAGTGTGCCGTCTCACTTGTACAATTGCAGCAGTCTCATATAAAGACAAGTTTGTAGGCGTTATATGTCTATATGTAGATTTTAGCCTTAAAGAAGAATAAAATACAATAAAAGTAAATTATTCAGAAGATTGCAATCGATCATAATACATATTATATTGTTTTGCACGTGATTCCATCGGCGTGGATGATTTATTATTGAATAAAGCCTAGCTACATATTTTTTTACAAATAAGCTTCACCATATTAAATAAAATGAAGTCCGTTCCCGCTGTCTATTTCCCTATCTATGCTTAGATCTTGAAAACTCCATGGATTTTGATGAAGGTTCGTATAATACGTAAAACATCTGTGTAGTGTGTACGTACTCTTGCGAATACATTATGTTTTTGCAGATTTAACCGATAAGCACGCGGGCGAAGTCGCGGGAAACAGCTATAAATTTATAAATAGTAGTACAAATTACACAAAATAATGTCGCCATATTTAATATTAATGTTAAATACTAATTGCTCATGTAAGTAATTAATCAATAGGTAGTAATTATAATAAGCGGCTTAACAAACATGATCTCATTGAGATAATGTGGAATAAGTTTCTCTTTCTTTCGAGAAATATATCGTCAAATATTGACTTATTGACACAAATGGAACTTACATTATAATTGCTTCTCTTAAGAAAAATACATTAATCGTATTAAAATATGTTATTAGTCTTGTAACGACCACATTATTTTTCTTTTTTCTCCTACAAGTTTAAGATACTTCTACAACTGTATGGATGCATGGATCATCATCATTCATGCCCTTCTCCCAATCATTATTTGGGGTCGGCGCAGCATGTCTTCTTCTTCCACACGTTCCTATCTGATGTCATTTCACAAGTAACACTCTTTGCAGCCATATTATTATCATCTTTCATACAATCCACCCATGGTCGTTTTTTATATATAACTGGATAGCTGAGTGATATTTAGAACTAAGTCTAAACGCGCTGTACAGTTCAACGTACTTTCGTGTTTTGGAAAGCACGTAAAATATGGGTCCTGCGCCTGATCTCTCTCCGGTCGTGTCGTATTGCTGTCCCACCAGACTATGACAGTAAAGGAATAGAGAGTGCACCTGTGTTTGCGCACAAGCTTGTGCACTATAATATGTCCTGCGTAGCTGGCTGGTGTCACACTAACACTAGCCACCATGACCGAAATCGGTCCGGACATTTTAATATAACACAAATTGGAACCCCACATAATAGTATATATTGTGGTTCAACAAATACTTGTTCTAAACCTAAGCGTTTCGTATGCATGTGAATTGAATGCTTGCAAAAATCCCAAGGTATTTGAAATGGATTCCTTGTAGTTGTAAGTACTAACCACAGTTCTCCAATAACTTGTGAAATTTACATTATCCCATTAAACTGTTACGTGGTCTCTCATATTTCATAACAATAACATAATAACACATGTGTGGTATCTCCATAACAAATGTATTTTGACTATTGCTCAGACCTACCACTGCCTCTTAGACTAAGACGATTAAAGTTGTGGAAGAGAGATAGCGCGCTATACGACGTAGAGCGGTGTCTCACTTAGACACTAGTTGTAGTTTAGGAGGAGGAGGCAGGTCTTCTGCCTCCATACCGATATAATTTATAGCCTATAATTTGGTACTAATAAAATCTGTCTTTAACTAATGGTAAATGTTATTAATGATTCTCTAATGTATTTTTATTACGAGCGCATTATAAAGTGTTTAAAGTCATCATTTTACGATTCCCACGTTAAAAGAGATATTATGTTTTGTTATGAGCCATTTCTTTTTTATCAAGAGGAAGTGACATATCAAATACAGTATTAAACAATCAGGGTTTTGATATTTACTTTGGTTTGCCGTGACAATGTACTTTACATCAATCATTTAATTAGACTTAAGTCATTTCCTTCGAATTAATATACGTCACTGTGGATTCAGTACAGCAATTTTATCATAATGATTCTAGACTATAATGTACCACCAACATATGAAATGCTAATCAATAACTGTGATTAAGAGTATTGAGTGTTAAATTGACATGCATAAAAGGCTGTTTTAATCCGCAATCTACGGAATAATTTCAACCAGCTGAATTTGACATCGTTGCTTTAAAAGTTATCTAGGTAAAGTAATATCCAAGCTAACTGAACGATAATCTCACATCAATAGAAATGTAAAAATAGATTTACATTTCTCACACTACATAATATACCTAAAACCTTATTATTTACGTTAAAGTGTAACTTTCTGGAACAATAAAGTTATTTTTATTTATTTTTTATTACTTATTAATTCCATTCTCATTGTTACAGCAACATGGGTCTCCTAGAATTCGAAAAATGGTCAAACCAGCCGGACCTCTTTACTGACAAGTCTCGCGTCTGCGCCCGTCTCCGCGGCCTCACGCCGGGCCAGCGGCGCGTGTGCCGCCGCCATAAGGACCACATGCCTGTCGTCAGTGCGGGAGTCAAGCAGGGGATCAGCGAGTGCCAGTACCAGTTCCAAGGGAGAAGGTGGAACTGTACGGTGACTGGTGATGAGACTGTGTTTGGGCCTTTGACGTTGATTGGTAAGTTTAAGAATTAATTAATAGTAATTGTTTGGTAGCGTATGTAATTACGCCTTCCTCGCAACCTTGCTGCGGACAGATCCTGTCCGACTGGTCTCTAATATCTCTTGACTGATTTTAGCCACGGCTGCTTTTACCGTGTTACTATGGCACCAGCCAGCTACGATGGACATATTGTAGTGGACGAGCGTGTGCCAAACACAGGCGCACTCTCTGTTCCTTTACTCTCATAGCCCGATAGGACGGCAATCCGACACGACCGGAGAGAGATCAGGCGCAGGACCCACATTTTTATTTGCCTTCCGAAACACGGAAGTTGTGAAATTTATTTCTAAACCTAAAAATACATACAATTATAAAAGACAGTTAGTGCCCAACTAAGTGCATACATATACGTAATGGACTCTCTCGCACCCACAACGGCAGAAGTCTTGTGATAATAGTACCAAAGCATGCTCTTGTTAAGAATCTATACATATAATAAAATTGTAACAAGCTCATGTCTGTACATTAAAGATATTAAAGAAAAACTTAGATGAAGGATCTTCATACAACCAATAGAAGCCAAAAGTATGAAAAAAAAAATTTTTGTCTGTCTGTCTGTTTGTTGTCCGCTTTTCACTCAAAAACTACTGGACGGATTTTGATGAAACTTTTTTTATTATGTAGCTATTAGTCCTCGCTAACATTTAAGCTATCTTTTTTTTGGAATTTTGCTCTTAAAGGGGGTAAACAGGGGCGGGTAAGATTGTATGAAACTCCGTCAGTTTTGAAGCTAATTCGATTAAAATTAATATTTGGCTATTTAGTTAGAAGTTAATCTATACATATAATAAAATTGTAACAAGCTCATGTCTGTACATTAAAGATATTAAAGAAAAACTTAGATGGAGGATCTTCATACAACCAATAGAAGCCAAAAGTATGAAATAAAAAAATTTTGTCTGTCTGTCTGTTTGTTGTCCGCTTTTCACTCAAAAACTACTGGACGGATTTTGATGAAACAATTTTTTATTATGTAGCTATTAGTCCTCGCTAACATTTAAGCTATCTTTTTTTTGGAATTTTGCTCTTAAAGGGGGTATCAGGGGCGGGTAAGATTGTATGAAACTCCGTCAGTTTTGAAGCTAATTCGATTAAAATTAATATTTGGCTATTTAGTTAGTTAAGAATGACGCAATAAGGATTTTTGAAAATTCTGCCTTAACGGGGGTAAAAAAGGGGGAGGTACGTTTCTATGAAACTCCGACTGTTTTGAAGCTAAGTCGATGAAAATAAAAGCTGTTTACGTGAGTACTAAGTTTTTCAGCCCATCGTTTTGTGACGGTTACCTGTTTAAAGAACTATTGTCATAAAATTGTTAAACTATCCGTAAATATATGTCCGGGATAATCCCAAAAAAAATAATGTACAGATTTCATTTTCATTTCATTTCAGATTTTCAGAATATATTGACTAGAGGTCGTGACAACATAAATTCTACATATTATTGCGCTATTTGATATGGAGGGTGAGCAATCACGAATTTTATGACAATTACCGGCTAATCGAAAAAACTACTTAATATACATAAGTATGTTGTTCAAACTTTGCATGACGATTAAGGACAGGAGTCTAGACAACATATAGGCTATTTATTATCAGGTTATTAACCATGGGGTCTTAGCAATAAATCTTTATTTTTAAAGAACACGTAACTGGTGTAACTGACAATGTCACCATAGCGACCAAAATACTGTTGCTATGGTTTTATGTTTTGACATTAATATTAACATGCTATTTGGCTTAAAATATAGAAATTAAAATAGCGGGCTCAGGGAAGTACGAGCTTCGTATTTTTTCACTCTAAGTTCAAATTTCATTTCGACACATATTTTTTAATAATTTTTGAGTACGAATCAAATCTCAGTCAAGCATAACATTTTTTTTCTTCTATCGTTTTTGGTAGTACAAAAGTATTGTAAGAAGCGCTTGGATTTTTTTGAAATACCTAAAAATGATCTTTAAAACACTTTTATATGGTATCTACCTACTTACTGTTTAAGCTAGAACAGTCTTAACCAACGACACTAAAACAAAAAATAGTGTGGACGGTAAATGATTTACTACACCTACTTAAATAACCGCTTAGCTGTTGACTGCAATTTTGGTGTGTATGACGCGTGACTGTAAAGATTTGATAGTGCCTATACACTACCACAATTGTGCACCAATTGCGATGGTATAGGGTAGTTGCATAGGTAAAGTATTATAAAGATAGGCTGTTACTATTAATATTTGTTTAATATTGCGTACGAATATGCGCCGCACGCGTACTCCCGCGATTGTTTTGTATGTGTGCGTAACATTAACCTTCTTCAGGCTCAGTTGGGTCAGCTCAAACTACTAGAATTAGAAACTTGGAACTTTGATAACCATGTAAGTAAGCACTACCTCATGATTAAAAAAAAAACATCTGTCAAGGGTAGAAAGAAAACGAAATAGAAGATGAATGAGGAGCAGCGCCTGCTGTTCTCCGCACCACAGCACAGTGCAAACGTGACGAATAATATCTGGCTGTTTAAGACCAACCACGCTCAATAAGTTCTCCTCCTGGTTGGCATTGCTCTACCTGACGTTAGAAGAGACTTAAATCGGGTAGACTTAAGAGCTAAAAGAGCTTCTTCCGATATACACTGACTACTATTGCAACTCTAACTCGAGCTCGGTGCAAGATCTGGGCAGATCGACAACTACCACCTACTACTTATGTCCTACCTCAGTTCGGAAAGCATTCAACCGTCTCAGAACCCAAATAGGTAGGTAAACAAAATTTGACAAATTTGGGTATACAGACCCCTCTCACATCCAGTGAGAATGCGACATCTTCGTAACGACGATGTCACACCGCCTAGAATGGCCAAAGTATCCGCGGTTAGTTAGTGCGCCGTCCCCAAGTTCTGCGAAGAAGTGATGACGCTCAAGGAAAAGTGGAAAGAGCACGGCAGGCTTATCCATGTTCGATAAGCAAGGGATAGAAGAAGGGCCTTATTTGCCCTCCTCCAACCACCATAAATAACTTACGCCAGTAGACTCAGGGCAGTCTACTGTACTGAATAAAAGCAAAGACGAAATGCGTGGTGCTTCCACGCGCCTCTTAATAAGGGCTGGCAAAAGCTGGCTCCACGTTAACGAAGAAGCTCCCGTTAAAAAGAGTTCTCCTGTCGGGGCTTGCGGTAGATTGCGAAAGCGTTCCCGTGGCCCCCGACAATAGGATACGGTGAAGCACTCTGGTGGTTTAGCCAGTAAGAGTCCAGTACACTTCTTTACCATCGCCCGTTTTCAAGTCCTTCAATCCAAATTGTCAAATCAGTGCAAGATAGTGGCCACAGCAAAAAACTAGCAGTGTTAACTAACAGTCAAATATGTTTGTAAGACTAGAGGTTAGGATTAAGAAATTAGGTAGTTTGGAACGGAACAGGATTAGGGAGCTGGCATTAAACATTATTTAGCTTTACACTTTTTGTACAGTACTACACATCTTGAATACCACGCAGACGAAGTCGCGGGCAGCAGCTAGTGGATAAATAAAAGAAGAATTATGAAACGAGTTTACAGATACCTAATACCTCGACGTTATATTTAATTTATTGAAAACCTTGAAAACGATTATTTCCTTAACCGTTAATCATGTTTTAGTACGAAATAAATCTATATTGCGTAAGAATTATGTTGTAAAGTAATGAAAAATTACACCTTTTGTGGCTATTTATACAAGACCTTTCAGTAACATTACTAGAGTCTATTATAGGTACCAAGTTATAATGGTGTCATCAGATAAAAATATGTCTTCAATAAAGTTAGATATTCAAGCAATACGTACATAATTTACCAATGACATCCACGTTTCTTCTTTCATATAAAGACAAACGTGTTCAATATTACTTTTTTATATATTTTCTGTACCCAAGGACAGAAAGACAACTATATATCAAGATAAATAGAGAATAAATTCTTGTAGGACGAAAGGAATTGACGTGTAACGTAATAAAAATATCTTGGAAGACATTTTTGGACCAGATAGACTAATATTTTTTATGAAAGCAACTAGATGAAACAAAGGACTGAAAAAGTTATGAATTATTTTCTCGTTTTACTAAAATACGTTTATTTTATAATGGTGAAATGAATAAAAACTCATTTTCAATACATTTTACCGTCAAAAGAATAAAGAGAAGAATTAATTTATTTAATTCTTCGCTTTCGTCATTTTAACGTTTTAATTTTCACAACACGTGAACACGCTGGCAACGAACATTCTTAATTTGAAAAATCGAATTCAAATATTGTACCTCCCGATAGCGCACTTTTTTTTAAGGCACAAGCAATACCTCATTCAGTCTCATACTCTGTCCTGCCAACGACAATAACATTTTTGTTCCATAAAATTACCAAAAAGTTTTTATAGGTTTTTGATTGTGATGAAGCGATGAGTTTACTCATTATTTTTCAATTTAGATTATTCAACATTTTGAAGTAGGTACTTCTAATAAAAACTACATTTTCAGATTTTTCAGATAAAAATATATCCCGTACATGTGAAATCCAAATTGTAGCAAAGCTTTAAATCTTAGCTGGTTGCCGACAGCGCGACAGGCTCTGATTTATAGTGACGCACTGTTCCCACTACACTGTTCTAGATAGAAAATACATTCTAGGAAATTGTAGAGATATTACCAAAGGATCTGTGCTGGAGAGTAACTTGAATAAGAATAAAATTGAGTTAGATTTTGTTTGTGATGTTTTTTTTTTAATTTGCAAATAAAAGGGCAACCAGATTAATTCAGTCTCAAAGAAAGTGGATTAAGTTAATTTATAGATTTAATGTCATTTAGAAATAAAACCTCTATCACCTCTATATTTATATTTTTGTACCGGACAAAAGTTGCGAAAGCGCCTAAGTATAAAAAGTACTTGTCGGTTATTGAATCCCTTAGAAAAGCCCTGTGGCCGTGTGGCGTCTGTTCTCAAAACGTGACTCTACGGTATCACGTTTTAAAATGTACACTAAATGCAAAAAATAAATCATTATTTATTTGCATGCATTAATAAAAATAATGATATTGAATCAATTAACAATGTGTTTTACTTTACACTGAATGCGTCGATTTATCACAAAACTCGGAGAAAGCTACCTAGTTATCCGCATAACAATTCGAAATTAACCTTCTATTCGTCAAACCGTCTATAAGAACAGACTTAGGTCCCAAAAATATCTATGTACTAGAGCTTCATAAACGAAGAGTATATATTGTATATCATATACAAGAACTTTTCCTCAGCGTCCCGCGAGACGGCGTTCACACACGCTATCACATCGGCCGGTGTCTCGCTTTCTGTGTCCCGTGCGTGCCGCGACGGTCGCCTGTCAAGCTGCAGCTGCAGCCACGCCGCCAGACCGAGGAACCTGCATTCCGACTGGGTATGGGGCGGCTGCGGCGATAACCTTGAGTATGGCTACAAGTAAGTATGCTCTCCTGGTACTTTGGAGGTGAAGGTTATTGAACTGGGAACGTCTTGCCACGTGGGAAGAGGGCGCATGGTGTTGATTTAGGCTGCCTGTCCACCGGAGCGGAGCTAGGCTGCGGAGCGGAGAAACCGAGAAATATTAACCAATGGCTTGCAAGGAGCGGAGATTTTGTGCAACCCTATTGGTTAATCAATCTGAGTTTCTCCGCTCCGCAGCCTAGCTCCGCTCCGGTGGACAGGCACCCTTAAATCTGAGTATTGAATGGAATAATGTTGATAAAAATTTGAAATAAATCGTTCGTATTTTTGGTACTCACAATTTTGAAATCCGCTGTTGTAAAAAACTTTATTCAAAAGTTTTGTTTTCATCATACTTGTCGATTTAATCAACATTATAATGTAACTACTGCATTATAATGTTTGGAATACAGTTTTAACAGTAACACTAACACACCACAATAAACAAATAGGTAAACAATCACCAAACACACAACAACATTCTAGCACTAGAACTATAAATTATACGAATAAACATCCTACAACCTATGTTAGCCCAGTACATCCTACTATGTTCTACTACAACTAGAACCTTGAAACACTTCTACTTCTAGAATCGCTATACATACATACTCTACCCGATCATGTAGTCCTGTGAAGAGATTATTATTTTATTTAAATACGGCGGCTCCCGGGCGCCCCCGACCTACGTCAATGTACAACCTCTTTGCAACTCATGTTCGCCTAGTACTTTTCCCCCACTTTATCGAAATTTTTCCCCGCGGAAAGTTCGACTCTGGAAACCCAAATCAATTTTATTGATTTGTACCAGTTATTTCATTTACCTGAAGGGTATGTAGCCAGACATTGTTTTATTAATATTATTACTTGTCTTGTTAAGATTTTACAAAAAAAAATACTTTTCTAAAATCCTCGTTTAGTCTAGTCATACAGTATGAAAAATATCGATTTTTCGTATATGAAATGTGACGCCGTAAATTCTCGCTCTTCACCTCTTCGCTTAATTATTTTTTCACCGTTTCAGTACGTCACCTGAAATTTTCAGGTAGAGCTCTCACCTGTTTCGAACCGCACCTGTGTACTAGGGTAGCAATACTGTGAAGGATGTTCATTTACCTGTTGTCGCTTTTCCACAACACCGGGGCGAGGTATTCTACCTGAAGGACGTGTTAGTGTGCGTTGAAAAACTTTCTCTGTGTGAGAAAGGTAAATGGGGAACGCAGACTTGACTTTTCCCGGTTTTTCCCGTGTGCCAGAAAGAGACGAAGCGATAGAGAGCGAAATCACCCCTTAAACGTAGCCCGTAAATTCTGTTTTTGGGTGAGGTATAAAGGTGAACGTAAATTGCAC
The DNA here is from genome assembly GCA_941860345.1 of Chrysodeixis includens. Taxonomy (NCBI): domain Eukaryota; kingdom Metazoa; phylum Arthropoda; class Insecta; order Lepidoptera; family Noctuidae; genus Chrysodeixis; species Chrysodeixis includens. Next base: position 6,255,824 of record OW796114.1, on the reverse strand, counting down.
TTGTGTGAGTTACCTGAAAACACGTGAGCAAGGTGGACTTACCTCCTGGCGTCTTCTTATGCCCTGGTATCAAGGTGAGAGGTAAGACAGGTGAAAAATTTACCTGCACTCTTTCAGGCGATAATATTTTCTTACACCTGAACAATTTTCACGTGAGACTTCAAACCTGTATCCATCCTTCCATAAACTAATTAATTAATGTAAAAAAAATAGTAAAAATGTTTTACTGACATCTTAGAAAAAAGGTGTGTACTAAATGAAATAGAAAAAGGAGTTTCAGTCGCTTAAAAAAACCTACTCAATAAATAATTATGAAAATTAGGTAATTATTAAAATTCTTTAATTTTACGCATATAATTTTGTCCGTAATTCACATTTGGAACAAACTTGTTCTACAAAAACAAATATTTAAATAATACATTCTAACTATAAACAGGAAAAACATCATCTGATAATTTGCAAGGGAAGGACAATAATATAATTTTGTTAATCAGCTGTCAACCGGGCTTCACGGGTGTCAAACCATGGCTAAAGACAGGTTAGGTACTAGGCTCGCAGAAATGTAAGGGAGGTTCGTCGTTCCTCGTAGCAGCCATTCATGCTACGGTGTAACACGGTACAAGATTTGGTGAATCAAAATATGAATTTGAAGGTCAAGCCAACATACGAAATGAAAATATTTCTGAAGGTATATTTTTTGTAGGACAGATTTTTATGTAACAACCACGAAATCTGGCTTGACGATATAAAAATTTGTTTGTAAAATAAAAAAAATCAAAGCACATGCAAACAGAAGATAAACAGTAAACAATATTTTCGGGTCGGGCGCATAAATTAATAATGTATGTTTAGGAACAATTTGTATATTTTTATTGCCAATTTAGTGAAGGTCCAATTTTATCCCATAGTTTAATTTTACGTTTTCTAAGTGGAGATAGTTAATACACTGATCTGATAAGATTAATTTCACTCTCCGTCTACCTAATATGTTCACGACGGCTTTCAGTACAAAATAGAGCAACGTTTTGTGAACCGGGTTACAATCTACGTAGCAACGCGTAGCACCGTAGACAACCTCCTACAAACTCGTGCGGCCCTAGCAAGTTTTCACGTACTGAAAGGGTTAGCGCCGCTGAAAGCGTGAAAGGGTTAAGCCGTATTGAAAAAAATCTAATAGAAATTTTCTTTGAAGAATTTCTTTAATCTATTGTGAAAGAATGTGGGATGCAAAACTATTCTGAAATTTTCTATTTGTTGACTGATTTTAATGTATGGAAGAGCTAGCATTTTTGTCATTATCACATTCCCAGTAATAATCTAAATACAAAAAAACGTAGTAAAAAGGCCTTGGATCACATTTTCTATACTCACAAGAGAGATAATATTGGCACCGAACTTTCAATTTTTAATGTTGTGTGTCATTGTGATAATATAATCTCAATGACACACAACCTTAAAAACGCAGGTTTTATTAATAATACTGCGGCCGTTAGTAGTCGTTTCGAAGCTTTGTGAGAATTGAGCTCCTTGAATATCAAAGAGCGTTTCTTTTTTTTATTGTTTGAAAAAATGTACTAGGGTAGAATAAAACAAAACGTCCACGTTCCATAATACAAACGTCACAGAATAAAAAAGCAAAACAATGCTTAGAAAGAAAGAGAGAGAGCTTGTTTTTTTAAACGAAAATAAATAAGAGAAAAACAAATGAAATCATTTCTAAATTGAATTCTGAACATTTTCCGTTTCACGTTTGATTGTTCTTTAAACGACTTATCACAAAAACATGGAAATTTCTGCATATTTCGAGTCACATCTACCAGGGCCCCAGTTGTCAAAGAAGGCTTGATATGACGTCACAGCTTTCGTCACGCGCTTTTTTCAACGCTCAAACGTCACGCTTTTCAGGCTTAGGTACCAGGCGACCAAGAGTTATGAGGAGTATTGCGTTTAGAGTTTCAGGTAGGGAATAACGGTCGCGGCCTTTTGCTATGGAAAAAGTTTTCTCCGCAACACAAGCTGCGGAAACATTACCTTTTTTTTTTTTCTTTAGTTTGTTAATCAAAATATATTCTTAAAATTAAGCTGGAATAAAAATTTGTTACTTAAAAATCAAATTTAATGAAAACAATGTTTATAAGTTTAGTTCTAAATCTTTTTCCTATAGTGTTTATACATTGTAATATCTGAAATAAATGTCTTTATGGAAATGACTGCCACAATCACAATGAAGCCGAATATTCACCGAACAAAAATTGACAACTTTTGTTGAACGGATTTCTGTTTTAGGCGGTATACATAGAACATGCTTGTTTTGTTTTTCTTTTTTCTCAAATAATGCTGACGATAAACCCATTTGAAATATTCTCTGAAGTGTTTTAAACAGTTTAGAAACACTAATATAGCCAACCATTAAGGTGAAAACGCTCGTTAAACATATAACGTAAAGAGTGTCACTCTTTATAATAGTGTTCATCGTCAGGGCAGTTCAAAAGAATTTACAACTTAATATCATTTAATAAATCACCTTACTTCATCGGTATGAAATAAGTCAAGAATTTTTTCTGATACTCTTCACAATATTTTTTTACCAACAACGAATAATCCTGCCGCGAAAAATTCTCTCTATGCGGTACGTACTCAGAAATCGGAAAATACAGGACCGAACTAGTTCGCAAAAACCGAGTCTCAACTACCAGGGCAACATAAACGTCAAGAGTATCGCTACATTGCCAGACAAGAACTTCTCCGTGTGCGTTGCAAACACACACATAGAAACACGTAACAACGTTTGTCAAGGGGAAAATAAGGGCGGAGTCAACCCACACAAGCAAACCAACTTCCATAGGGTGAGCTTTTTAAGTTTTTTACTGAAGGAATACTTTAAAAAAGCTTTTCCGATTTGTCTGTTTGAATTTTCTTCACCAGGGCAGCATGATTTCCAGTAGTTCAAGAATGTGTGGAATGCGATCGGGAATGGAGAATGTAGGCGTTTGGAAAAGCTCGGCTGTATAAAGGAGATTTTCCCGCATTCGCGTATTTTTCGTACCAGGCTAGCAGGAATTGAAGGAGTAGCGAGGTATTCGTGAAATGTTTGGTATGCGGGAAAGCTGAAGGGAAGTTTTCGTACATTTTTCTGTGATATTTTTTCGTCACACGTTTGATGAAACGAAATTAAGTATATTTTTTAGATGAAAAATATGTTGAAATGGTATTAGTAGTGAGTAGTTGACATTTGTTCAGTGCTTAAGTAATTACTGCACACTATTAAATATTAATTAAAATTTGTTTTTAAAACTATTGTGAAAGTTATTTGATTTGAATGAGAAGAATTATTACTCACAAAAAAAAATCGTGTCTATCTACTTTAAGTTGTATCTCGGAACAAATAATAACTAAATTAAATATATTCAAATAATTTCACTAATATCAAAACAAAAGTTGAGTTTTTCATAAAACCAATATGACAATCCAAAAATACTAAAAAACAGGCTAAAAAAAACTTGAAAAACTTCCAAACGCGCTCTGAAACTTCGTAGAACAAGTACAGCGGGATAAAACCCGGATAACCCGGGTTTAGCGGGTTACGAACGCTTTAACCCGATAACTTCTACCAGGGTAACATAGGTTGAAAGATTTACTTAATCCGGTACACCCCCGTTAAGGAAGAAATCGAGGGGAGCGAACGTATTTGGTCAATGAAAATATTTGAAGTTTGCAACAAAATTCATGATTTCAACAAAACATTTAATATTCTACTTTGGCAATAGTAATTACTTCCTGGAAAATTAAACACAAATATAAAAAAATAATTTTACAAAGTTATCCATTGCGTTCCCGGTTCCCATGTGCTTTGACCGATATAGAACAAAATACGCAATGGACGTCGAAATTCAATCTAGTCTACGTCAATACCCCATTCCACTTTGGAAATAGGAGCAAAACTACGACCCTCCGTAGTATTTCCACCCTTTGTATCATGCAGCAATGTAAAATGCACTTTATGGTTACAAGATAAGGTATAAACTCCTCTAACGAAGCCATCGATCAATATTCCTCGTAGACTTTGCGTAGCGGTGGGCGTAGCAGGAACGTAGCGGTTGCCGTATACCTATCTCTTTCCCGCTTAAATATCTCTTTCTCTCCTTGAAAGTACCAGGAGTAAAAGTTTTCCCACTCAAGTAACTTTGATTTATGGACGACACAAACCAAGCAAGGGTAGTTTGTCAAACGGTATATATGTTTTATCTCCTGTATGAGAAATTATAAGAATGCCTTCAATCTAGTCTCGTAAATTTTAGACTTGGCATGCAAAGAAGTTCTAGAAGCTTCAAGTTAGTTATGAAGTTTTCTAGATTTTAGAATTCCTATTCTACGACTAAGTATTTTGAATAGTCATTTCTCATTTTACATTGACATAAGTCCGGATTAAAAATAACTGTAATATGTTAATCGAAGCACTGAATGATCTTTTATAAATTACTTTTTATTGAACACACCGACCGACACACCGACCGTGGTCACGGGTGGACCACGGTCGGTGCAACTCGATCGAAACGTCGGGAGACTTACTTTTGTGTGGAGCTTTAAGTATTAGTAAGAAAGAACCGCGTTTCATTTAGTTAAATAAATATTGTAAGTTACATTTACCAACAGGTTCACCGAGGTATTTGTCGACGTGAGAGAGCGGGAGCGCAAGGTGAAGCGAGGCAGCCGCGAGCAGGGCCGGCAACTCATGAACAGGCACAACAACGAGGCCGGCAGACGGGTACACCCTTTTATTATAATACTGCTTTTACCCATAGAAAAGAACAATAATTGTCTATTAGATAAGTAGGACTGCCTTGGAGATAAATGTTTTTAAACATCCGCGACTTGTACACATATTTTAGACGACTAACGGGTCTCATTCGCGATGTAATTCGATAATTCTTTTCCCGCGACATTTCGGTCGAGTTGCAATTTCTTGGAGATTCGGTTAAAAATTGGGCATTCTTTAATATTCATAATATTTTTTCGATTTATCTTTGTGAGTGTTAACACATCTTCTTGGGTAATCGGTGTTTGTAATAAAATTGTGTTTGCATTAATCCGTGTGGTGTCCGGATATAAAGAATAGCACCACCCCATATCCTCCACTGGGTGTCGTAAAAGGCGACAAATGGAACTTAAGACCCAGTGCACTGTACCATCACCTTGGGTCACCCGAATGCTGGCGGGTAAGCCATCAACAAACGCATTCCCAAAGAGGGTTAGTGTCAGGCAGGCGGCCGACTATAAAACCATAGCCAAATCTTTAAGCAACACGTCTAGAAGACGTGTTGCGCCGACCCCAAGTGAAATGGGATAAGGGCAGGAAGATGATGATGGTGTTTGTAATAAAACAAAGCAGTAATTCAACAGTCACCCAGCTTTTTCAGTGACTCAATACTTACCCAGTATTAAGCTGCAGCAAAGTTTTTTTTTTCTATTAAGAACCAATACTACCAAACAATTACCCTATGAATAGAAGTCTGCGTAAATTTAGATGCAACCTTAGGCGATTAACACGGCCTTACAAGATGTCATGTGTTAATCACCGAAAGCCAATATAAATAAATGTGCATATATTTACAGTCGTACATCTCTACGTACGTACGTATTGCTACAATAAGAATCCACTAACAGATATGTTATAACGGTCATATTACTCTCGTGGTACAAACAGTTACTTAATACTTAACCGAGCTTATAAGCTTCCCAATACTGTTTCACATAACTTGTGATTACTCTCTGAATAGTCGTAATGTCGTATATCCGACGTTATACCATAGGACTACCACGTCTTAAAGTAAAATTATTACAGTTGTGGAAAAGAGACAGAGCTTTACAATATGTAGTGCGCTGTCTCTCTTCCACAATTGTAGTATTTTTCTTTAAGACGTCATGGTAGGCCCCTACCATAATTGCTCCGTTTACTGCCTCTTTCCTTCTTAATGTCACAAGTCAACAATAAGCCTTTGTTATCGTATTTTTATGAATATCTAACCAATTGTCGTAAAGCTGTATGTAGTATCAGATGGTATCACGATTCAGTTTATTGGTGGTTTAATAAGATCTTGCTTTAATACTGCAGCGGTTGTTATGAATTCCTAGTATTAATTCGAAGGACAAAGGCTCTGCTCATTAGAGCTAAATAATTCCAATATTTATGATAAAAATCAATCATAACCCCTCTCATTTTTCTCTACTCACAGGCATTTTAACATTGTATTTGACCTTCTCAATTCGGCCGGTATATTTTATTACAATTTAGACACACATTTTTGTTGGCATATAAGTTTAGATAGTATCAATAAAATATAGCAAAAGTAATCTATTACGATAAACTACCACCAATAAGATTTCATAAGTCATATTTGCGGTGTTGGTTATCCAAACCCACAACAATTTTATTTTAAGTTGTAGTGGTAGGGGCGAAGTTATTTTACACTATACCAAGTAGTTCTTAACTTCTTAGTAATGAATGCTTTTGTTCCAGGCTGTGATTGCCAAATCCCGTGTCACCTGCAAGTGTCACGGCGTGTCGGGATCCTGCAGCCTCATCACTTGCTGGCAGCAGCTGGCTACGTTCAGAGAAATCGGTAATGATCTACTTAAATAGTAACTACAAGAATATCAGCGTGATTACTAATACAATATGATTTTGTCAGCATCCATATTTGTACACGTTCTAAAAATCAACAATTTAAAAAACGTCGCGCGGGGTTTTATCGGTTTACAGGCATTTAATGATGATGAAAAATACCCAGTTTCAGAATAAGCTTTTGTGGATCGCTGAAATTTGTCCTACGAGCTTGTTTTTGTAGGTAATGCGATAGATTTTACGAGTCAGAATAGAATCAAAATTGAACAATTTGCGTTCTTTATTTATTAGTAACTAATTTTTGTTTTTCTAATTGTGGATACTATAGGGTATTTAATGTCGACAGAAGTTTTTATCTTATGTCCATACAAACATTTACCCATTATTATATTAATAGCACCAGTATTAGAAGATAAAATTTAAAGCACATATACAAAGAAAACATTTGTCCAAATTATGGTCATCAAACCCTCCGGGATAATTTATATGTATAAATGACAGTTTTATGTCTGGTATCTTCCCCACTCCATAAAATAATGGATCCCACTGATTGTTTTTACCTGGAAGTCAACCGTGTGACTAGGAGAGCAGAAAGATGGGGTGATATAATCAAACTAATGTTAAAACATTGTTCTTGTGTCATTATTGTTACATTATCTTACCTTCAAGTTTGTATTTTTTGTAAAGGCAAGGAAATAAATGTAAATTTAATGGATCATTAAAATCGTAATACTTAAATCACAACACCAAAGAAAACATAGGTATCTAAACTAAAAAAAATACTTACCAAAATATTCTGTGCAATTAGCGCGCGCATCTTGTGAATTCCTATTGTGTTAGCATGTTAATGTCCCACAGCTGGGCAAAGGTTTTTTCCTATACCTACATAAAGAGAAGGATTACTTGTCCTGCTTTAGCAATAAATTTTCAAAATCTGAGATAATAACTGCGACTAACATAACATCATTAACAAAAAGCCACAAAAAAGGGCTGTAAAAGCGACCTTTTTTAAAAATATCAAACTAAACCAAGGCCAAAAGCGAACCCACTAACCACTTCCATCCTTTCTAATGACAACTAATATACAAACTCTCTCACCATTGAACAACCAAAGAGATCTCACTCAATTTAACAAATTGTCGTTTACTTCATTGTTCCAAAGTCGAAACGGTTCGGATTAATGAGTGGCCATTACCTCCTGTGTGTTCATGATGCCCTGGTACTCAATAATTAATACTCCCGGTATTAACTTGATAGTTTTAATTGTGAACCGGGATTTTGTTTAATTGGCTCATTATTTTTGCCTTTGTTTGATTATAGGATGGTTAATTTTTCAATAAATTTTGGGTCTTTGTTAATTACTGTGAATTATTTTTGGTTACCTGTCATTTCTTTTTATCAATGGTAACATTAATCAGGGCCTTGTTTTGATTTCCTGCATTTTTATCGTGGTAAAAACTTTGCCATGATTTCAAATCAAATCATTTATTTTGCACAGAATATCGGTACCTACAATCAGAGATTATTTTTATACTTGAGATCTACTAAGTGGATTATTTCTCTACTAGCTGTTGCCCGCAACTTCGCCCGCGCGGTCAGTTATTTGTTATAGCTGCAAAAATATTACCAATCTGACGGATTAGGTTTAAAAAAAAGTCGCCTAGGATACAAAAAATGGTCTCAGTTAACTCAACAGCAAATTTCATCAAAATTGATCCAGCCGTTTGAGCTTGAGAGAATAACAACCGTCCATTCATTCATCCATCCATACTTACAAACTATCGCATTAATAATTTAATACAAAAACAAAATATTTTTTTACCTCAATGAAGTTACAAATTACAAATAAATCTTTTTAAAATATTTGAATACTTAAAGAAAGATTGAAAAAATGTTTATTTCATAAATCGGACTATTGATTATTGAAGCTCTGACTTTACAAAACAAATCAGTGGATATACAAAAATAGGTATTTCTTGTTTTAAATTACAAAAACCGCCATCTCAAATTTCCAAATTAAATATCAAAGAAATGTACTACTAATCCCAGCAGTTTTCTGACTTTTAATTACCTAAAGCGTATAATTATAAGTCGTTTAGGACATAAAAGGTCGGCCTAATTAGTAATGAAAGGAACAAAGGCTGGAAATTCGATATTCAACCAATTACTTATTCCATGAAAAAAGGTTTTTAAAATAAGGTTAAACTTCAAACAATTTTCCTGGCCAGAAACAAAATACACAATTATTGGTACCAATGCAAAGTAATTAGCAGTTATGAAAGTCGTTACAAATTTTATGTTTCTACAACCAACCATACTGTAAAACGCAGTGCTTTCAATGTGTGTTTTGAAAAAGGGAACTGTTGTCATTGCGAAAACGAGACGCCATTCTGCACTTCACGTAGCGCCATCTCTCTTTCACAACAGCAAAGGTCCTGCAATAGAAGCTCATAGATAACGAGAAAGTCATAAAATGTTACACGATAATGAACTTTATCCGATTGTAATACAGACGTTATCGATATTCAAGAATTACTTCTGATACACGATACTTGTAATTAGACCACCCAAAACTGTAACAAGTTTATCGAAAACAATAAATTACCGTAACGCTATAAAAATTAAAACCTATAATAAATATAAAATATCACTGCAATAACGGAAAGCCACTAAACAAGTTTGTTCAGAATGTTCACTACACGACACACAGTATAATCAAAAATAGATACAGCATTCGTTTTCATTTTCAAATATTCTGTTGAAAAATAAATAGATAGAGAAAACTATAAGATTTTATCGTAATAACTTTTTTTTTTGCAACATTGTAATATCTAAGTAAATTAAAAATACTTCATAATGTTATAAATGAAATAGAGTGATAAAAGTATGTAGGGCTAGGCAGGTAAACTTGCCGAATAGAGGTTTGTTGTCAGAACAAACATAATTTTCGTAAATATAAATGCAAAAGGTAACATCGATTTTCGATTGATCAATTTAACCTTCTGTTACTTTTCTATCATATAGACCAAGTTATTACTCTAGTAGCTCGTAAACATGGAACTGGATCTCTTTAGTTTCTAATAAGCAGTTTAAGCGATCATAAAATATATTTTATTTTTTACCGCGACTTAGTAAGATTATCTTTATTTCGAAATAAGTATTTTTAATAACCGAACAAAATGTAACGGTTGAGATTCGAATATAGAACAGTTATGAAAAATGAGGTGTTCCGTTGTTCTTTTGACTTGGCCAGGAATTTTTGACTTTCTTCTTTTTTTTTAAACGCAAGACACAGATAAAGCACAATAAGCATAGTGAGATAGACAAACAAACGAATAAGGTGTAAAACACTACAAAAATAAACATATTGTAATAAAAAAAATATTCCAGATATACATTAGGAGTAAATACTTAAAATAATACTCTTTTGTTCTGTAACCTGGTACCTATGCCTCTTATTATATTATAGACTGTCAAACGGATTGTATACTAATGCTTGTAACAAACACATAATTATAGACCGTATTGACAGAATGGCTGTAATAGGGATGATGACAGGCTACGAAAAGAAAAAGTCTAATTAGTCCGACAAATAAATAATTCAATCAATAACATAAACAAGTATTAAGCCAAACAAAAATAAGAAGAAGAAGAACACGTATTTTTGCGTTTATCTGATGTCGGTTAAATGCTGTAAGATCTGATCTGATCAATAAAAAAATGTCAAAGATAAGCGGCTTTAAAGTTTAGAAGGGGCTTCTGACGCAACGCATATTATTATGCAAAATGCATATGATAAAGTGACGTCACGCGTAAGTTTCAATGACTGTACGTTCTTTAGTCAATTTGTATTTTCAGGGCAAGAGAAAAAATACAAGGCCAACATTTAAAAAAAGTTATCATCATCCTAGTGACAGCTAAATGAATGGCGCGTCATCTTGCGGGTGGCCGCGTAAATCAAACGCCCACTAAGCGAAAGGCGAAGGAATAGTGAATACAGCCACGCTTTTAGTTTATTTATTATTTTAATATGCTAACCATTCTTCATTAAGAGTTTTAAAAGGCAATTAATAAAATTTATTTTCACTGTGTTTTGTTTCCTTTTTGGTTATTTATTTTATGATTTGGGAATGATTAATTGTGGGCCCAGTGTTTAGCGTATTTAAAGTAAGATAGTATTTTCCGCGTTTACGTTTAACAAAAGACTTATTTATTATCTACCTTTTATTGTCAAATATACCAATAAATATTGTAAAAATAAAAGTATGTAACATCTATCTGTCATTACACTAATTATATTTAAAGCAAACACTTACCTTTACCAATTATCTGTTTCATGTACCTATTATAAAAGAATTTCAAGCATAAATCGTTTCAAACGCGATGAATCTGTATTTAACTTAAAATAAGTATCTGTAAAACAAAAAGGCTGTATAATACAAAATCAAATTATAAAAAAAACGAACACTTTTATCCAGGTGACTACATAAAAGACAAGTACGAAGGTGCGACCGAAGTCAAGGTGTCGCGGCGCGGCAAGCTGCGACTCACCAACCCGCACTACACGCTGCCCACCGCGCAGGATCTGGTGTACCTCGAGGAGTCGCCTAATTACTGCGTGAGGAATGAATCGCTGGTAAATTGGTCAATGCTGCGTTTGTAGGGCAATATGAGGCTCTGTTACTATGATATTTTTATCGTGAGCAAAATCGGTTAAACAATTAAGGCTGTCACACTATTTCATCAGTGGTTCATCAAAGTTTGTGGAAAAATGTATACCTTCTTTGCCTCTTCTCATAAAAGATTATCGATTTCAATAAAAAATAATATGTAGTTAGCTGGTAGGGACATTTTTTGCATCACACAGAAATGCACGCAAGCGAAGCATCTGCAATCGGCTAAAGAAGTAGACAAAAAAGAGAATAAATTAAATAAAAAAACCGACTTCTTAAAAATGTAAAAGCCATTACTTTTTTGTAATAGTCCTTCCTAACTTAAAATTTAATCTCCAGGGTTCTCAAGGCACAACAGGCCGTGAATGCAACCGAACATCATCAGGGATGGACGGCTGCGCCCTCATGTGCTGCGGCAGAGGCTACAACACTCGACGAGTGGTCATCAAGGAGCGGTGCGGCTGCAAGTTCCACTGGTGCTGCCGCGTCGAGTGCAACACTTGTGTTAGGACCACCGAACAGTATACTTGTAAATAAGTTATTTCGGAACGCGACAGTTTAACGAGCTGTCAAAAGTTTTGTTAATTGTGAACGCTCCCTTAACCCTAATAGCTTTATAGTTCTCCTTTATAAGAATCATGTAGAAAACCATTATACACCGTGACTTTTAGGTCGTTTTAAAAAAGCAGCCCAGTTCATGTATCCAATGACTAGTAAACGTTTATAATAAAAAAATATGTTTTTTTTAAGATTTGAATGAATAAAAATATTATTCATTATTATGACATAAGGCAGTTTTACGAACACTCTGTAGTGAGCGCGGTCCGAACCTTGTGCCAAAGGGGCCGCGCGGGCGGCGCGGCGGCGTCTTATCACAGGTCATTCACCTTAGCGTAAAACAACTGTCTTACTATTGCAATCATAATGTTTGCAGTAAGTATGTAGCATGTATCTTCAACAGTTTGATACGTAAACATTTTTAACAGGATGTTTCATATTTCCAATGTATTATTTATTTTTTTCATGCATATTATTTTAATTAATGATAAAAAAATTATATTCGCGCCTAGAGGTATTTTATGACGGATACATTGTGTGGACGACTTTTTTAAAACGACCTAAAAATCACGGTGTATAATTCCTAAAAAAACTAAAAAAGTTTTGTTAAATTTAAAAGGTTGAAATAAATTTAACAATAAAACTAAATTTCCGAAGGTTCCGGCAAGAAACTTCCTTAGTCAGGGATTCAATAACTTGTTCGTGCAACGACAGCCGGGAAAAATGGGAACCGTTTATATGTCAAACAGTTTTGACGTTAAAAAGTGTATAGGGATAAGGGGGTCCTTTAATAATATCTGCGATGCATAATAAATTATAGTAATGAAATAAAATTTCATAGATCTCATGTTTTGTGTCAGTTAGAGTGGTTGCTTAATTATAAAAAGCGTAACTTATGACAAAAATATTATTAACTTATTAATTCGGAATTTATGGTTTATTCATAGAAAAAATATGGCATACTTTTCGGATATATGTATAAAAGCATTTTATCATCTGGAAATTTATACCGGGGCACGATTTTGGGTTCCAATAAATAAATGTCTGGTGCTTTGGTTTGGAAATGGTTGGCTGGGGTATAACTATACCTACATGTTTATTTGTCTATGTTTGCAAAAATATCCTCATGTACAACCTCATTACAACGTACAATACCTATGACACTTGTTCCATTGAGGCAACTACATTTTCTCGTAATATAATGAAATTAATAAATAAATTACATCTCGAGTGTTAGTGTTACTTAAGTTATTTAAAAATAATGCTCAGTATTTATTTCATAGTTAAAAACTTTTTCGTACTATTGTACTTAAATCTAGGCCGATTTGCACAACAATATCCCGATCTGAAATGGGGCCAGAAAAAATTGGAAGTGCAAAAAGGCCAGAATGTGTGATATAGCTTCAAGAGTACTTATATTTAGAAATACTGCTACAATTTAAATTTGATTGTAATAATTAATGTTTAAAGGTGAAATAAAATTAAGATTATGTTTAATTTATTATTCTAACCTACGTAATGTAACCGTTGAATACTCATTAGGTATTTGTAAATAAAATCTTTTTAAGTCTGACTTGTACTTTTTTTTTAAATAAGAAAACCTCCTAAAACCGCGTACAGACATCGCGAGGCATGCGTCTCGATGTCTAATCGTATAGTGATATATCGTCGCCCGCAATGTATCGTAATCTGCCCGAAATTTCTCGCTCTTATAAATCGACTCTTTATGCACATACCCACATACCTAGCTCTACTTATAAATGTTGGAATAAGATTGTGCAAGTGTAAGTGTGTTTTATCGCAGAACGTGATTAATATCTTTGCCTAAAAGGGATTTAAAAAAAGTGAATTGTATAACCTTTGATTGCGACTTTTGATTGGAACCTTGATATCATACTATACTTTAGTTATTATTTGATCGATCGACCAAAATTAAATAATAACTAAAGTAGGTAGTTTTAACTTTTGACTTGTAGGTATACTCCGTGCGTTATAGCATGGTGCGGGTGACACTTGCCTGTTTGACGTTGACGTCTGTCAGTGCCACATGATTAGTGATGGGCATTAGAAAAATCTTTTTTTATTGTTGTCGATTTTCGTATATTATATAACAATCAGAACCAGGTTTATGATTCTTTTTTACTCTTCTTTTTTATTTTGTTTACTCGTGGCAGACAGTACGAGTGCTAGCGCCTTGTATGCGACACATATTTTGTTCTAATTCATTTTTGTTAAGTGGTTTTTGGTTTTAGTTTGTTTAGTTTTTTCCTTAGCAGCTTTATAACCAATCCTACAATGTTGCGTTATTTCATCAATATAATTAAAGATTTTTTTTAAATAAAAATTGAACTACGCACGATATTCGTTTTTTATTCCAAAATAACATCGACAACCTGTCCATCGTAGCAGTAAATCCCATCACTAAATACGTCTATGACGTTACGTTATACGCATAACACTTTACTTTATTTTTCACTTCATTAGATTTTATTTGAAGCCTAGAATATTCTGGTTGGCTTTAATTTAATCTACTACAGTTATAAACGATTTTGCATAATACGAATGTGATACAACTACAATAATAAGTCATAGTTTTTACATCGCAGCAACTTTCAAGAGTGACACAAAACGTTACAGAAACTGTCACCCGCACCATGCTATAACGCACGGACTATAATTTAGTTAGTAGTAAAAGTACTTCAATCGACCGATGAATCGTGCCGACAGACGTGCGTGCACTTAACCCTAGTATTTATTCCATGCCACCTGCATCATGATTACAGCGTATAAGGGTAGATGTTTTCTAAATTGAGTTAATTTCGAAACACTATACAACTGAATATAAATGATTCATACTATAAACGGACCAAGCGTTAAAGATAAGGGCTTGAATATACTAACTTCATGATATGTTGGTAGTTTACTTATCAATTATATATTACAGAGATTTTAATCAGTTTTATCGTTATTTTAAACGTATAGAGTGAATTAAATAGTAAAAGTATGTTATTTATTGCTTTCACAGACCTAGTATATAAAGTATATAGCTACAGATTCTTTGTATGTTAAGTCTGTGACTAGGTCTGCGAAAAATAATATTAATATAAGAATATTGTTGGTATTTATGCTCTAAGCTAATAATCATAGACATGTTTCTCTCAATTTATAATCTGTATAGAAAAAAGTTTATGAGTACGTCTTCGGCCTTCTATAGACTATGCTCTCTCGAGTGCCGCCATCTTTTTATTGGCAAAATAAAATTTTAAAATTTGAACTGTTTTACATATTCCTAATTGTTTGCTCATTGACATAATTAAAGTGAATTCTTTCTGTAATAATCTGTCCCTAATTAATTGGTGAAAACTCCACCGCAATGGGCAAACCATCGTCTGCCTCGCTTGCTGTTAGTTAAACTTTTATAATTTATCGTTCCGAGTTCCTTTTGTTGTTTATAAACAACTAGTACAAGTATGTTATATTAAAATTATTAAGCATGACAGGCTTTGCAAGGGGAAAACGCTGCTATGTGAAGAAGGTTCCTAGTGTAATAAATATAATCCATATTTGTAACCTAACCTTCATTAATCGAGAACATTATTTGATTTTCTTGTTTGTTATTCTAACATACTGTTACTAAAAATGTTAACCAATTCGTATTGTGCAACAAAAATATCAAGACTAAAAAAATAAACAATTAAGACCTAACATACCACTACAACAATATCGAAAAGGTCAAAAATGTTAAAATAATAAAATTCTTGTCCAGCATGATATGAATTGCGTCTAATAAATGTCAATCAACGCTCTTGGAATCATTTTCATTGCCTATGCATATACTCTGCTATTGTGCGTGTGTTCACGGTTTTATTTGCTTGTCTGCACTTTCATATTCAAAGATTGCACATTTTGTTATAATTTTGTTAGCATGAAGGCTACCTCTTTCCTGCTTGTCGTGTATTTATAACCAATTTTTTCTTCAGCAATCTTTTGCAGAACGCAAAACAAAATTAACTTTTAAATTATTTCCACAGAGAAGTTCCGAATGCTCATTCAATTCAAATTCAAGTAAACAGAAAAATAAAGTGACAATGAGTGCTCACAAAATGGAGCAGTTAAAGAAAAAAAATCACAACAATGTAAGAAAAAATATAAAGAAGTTATTCAACAAACTTAAGAGGGACTCTGAGGTTTCGTCAAGGGAAACAAGTACATCACTAGATGTCACTCCAAGTAATCTTACTATTGTTGTTCAAAATGACTCATTTGTATCAAAAAAGAAACGGAAAAGTTCCATAAATGTCAGTGTACCGGCAAAAGCTAGGCGAAAGAGCGATACTCTTATAATTATAAATGATGAAACAAACGATGCTCCCACAAGTAATGACTCCTGTATTCTTATATCCCCTCCGAGGAACAAGTCTAAGATCAACTGTTCCACTCCAATAGCTAGACGAGACAGCCAAAGCCTTAAAAACATGATAATAAACAACTTTCCAAGAAACAACAATTCCTTTATACCAAATCATAATAGAGATGCCAATGTTACAAAAGAAATAAATAAAGACTCTTATTTAACCATAGACTTAACAGTTGATAGTGAGAATAAAAGTAATAATACTGTTATTGATGTTGAAAAATGTGATGATACAAATGACAGTCAAGACTGTACCGTAGTTTCCGTGTCTAATGCAAGCTTATCAATGAGTGGTGATTCTGATGTTACCGTGTTACAAACAAATGCTAAGAAAAAGGACAAACAAATTAAGCGGTTTGCTAATGGGATCGCTCAGTTGAATGCATCAGAGAAGGGAAAGCTATTAGAATACATTGCTAAAAAGATTTTTAATGGATGTAATATGAATAGTGAAAATCAAACTGGACTGTCTAATATTAAGGTAAGGCATATTTACTCTTATACACCACACAGAAGGTAAATTCTATGTGATTGTCAGATTAAATTAAATATTACTAAATATGGATGTAGTTTCAATAGCAAATGCATTTGAAAGGATCATTTAAGTGTAACTTCTATGCACAGCAAATTGGCTGTAACAGAATGTGGCTGAAATTAGAATGAATGCCGTCATATACTAAAAACTGTATCTTTTGACAGACAGTTGAGGTAGCACTTGTTTGTGAAAATGCACAAAAGCTCCCACATGTTAAAGTCATTCTTGTGCCAAAGGATCCTAGTATCGCATCCATCTTTTTTTTATTACACACTAAACAGTACCTGTTACTGTAAGTCTTCATGTTTTTTTAGTCTATGTTAAAATTCCAGCAATCCAGAGCCGTTGAAACCGAGGAAGACACTTACATCAAGGAGGTTATACTTGGGGAGTCCAAGAATGAGAATGTTAAGGGTTGCCCATCAAGGAACAGTGTCGGCAGCAACATATACCATCCAAAAACAGCTGTCAAGAACAGGACGGGCTTACGAATGGTCGTTATTGATGGCAGTAATGTGGCTATGGAGTGAGTTCCGATATCTGTAATATTTATGAATGTACTTGCGACCCGTCTCAGCTTCACACAGGTGTAACTAGTGTTTCATTGTCCTCTTGAAAAAACCGCATCAAAATCCTTTGCGTGGTTTTATAGATCTGATCTTACATAGAACGGACAGACTTGGAAAGCAACATTGTTTTATATGATGTGTTGAAGATAAATTGTTAGACAGGTCTCTTAGGTATGCTAGAGAAAGCCTACGACAGCGTTAGGATTTTTCGATTGTTAACTAGCAGTTTAAGCGAATATAAGCCCTGCCATGCTATAAGTTGTAAAGTGAGATATAAAACTTTTGTTGTGCACTTGCATTTGCTTATATTTTTATTTCATGGACTGAATTATTACAGTAGAACGCCGATTAACCGAATCGGTCTTAAGCATAATATAAAAAAATTAAACTGAAGTAATTTTTGGTTCTCTTTTTTTGTAACATACTGGGACTCGCTGGAGTCCAGATATATTTCAACTGTTATAAATGAAACCTAGGCAATTTTTTATTCTTTGTTTATTCTATATGTTATAGATGGTTTTTCTGTAGCTGTCTATGTCTGATTATCCAAATCGACCCGATCCCAATTAATGCGGATAATCAGCGTTCAACTCTAGTTTATAACATTTTATTAAATGATGTAGGTATATCTTTTGACTGCATTTACATCAGGCTTAAAACTAGAGTTAGATATTATTATTTGAATCTCTTTCAATTCACGGGATAACTTCTAGGGAAGAAACCCGGTCCTTTTTAAAGGCTTACACGGGGACACAGGTCCAACGTGCAGAGGCCTTGTTGAGAACTTTATATTATTATTATTATTTATTCCAGGCATACCCGGGGCAGGCAGTTTTCAGTGGAAGGCTTGAAGATCTGTATAGAATATTTTCTACGGCGCGGCCACAATGTTAAGGCGTTTGTGCCTAGGTTCAGGTAATTAGTATATTGAACTTGATATATGAGATATTTATACAGAACAATCTAGATCTAGAAAAATAATAATATCTTATTAATATGCATATATTGCGCACAATTACAATAACTCATTAACTTTGTTCAATTGTCAATGCCTATCTACAATAATCAAATTATATTAGACTAATTTTCGCTTGTGGTCTTGTCCGTATTGAAGTACAGAAGCATGAGCTACCTTCATCATCTTTCGCCTTAATATATCCATTTTCTGTGTTTTATGTGGAATAGAATACAATAATTTGAACTTTAAATGAAACGATAAATAGTGTTACAAAATATTACCATGTGACCCTTATTTAGTGTATGTTTATGTAATATTGTATTATTTTTTTCAAATATCAGCCCTATTTGTTATGAACAGGTGTAAATACGGGAAGAGCTCCGATCCAGGGCTATTAGACACCCTGGAGAGGCAGGGCGTGGTGGTGTACACGCCTTCGAGGGAGATCAAAGGGAAATCATGTGTACCTTATGATGATAGGTAGGTAACACTTTATATTTAACTAGCATCATCATCATCATCATATTTCACTAGCTTTTTCTCGCGATTTTCATCTGTATGTATTGTTATACCTGCAAAACATAAACTATCTTTTTTACAGTTGGGTGAATAGTCTGTAGCTTGTGTGTTTATCCAAGGTGTCAGCTAACTCCATACCAAATTTCACCTAAATTAAGCTAGTCATTTAAGTGTGAAAGACTAACAAATATCTATCCATTCATATTTATAAATCCTCTAACTCTTAACATTGAACTAGCTTTTTCTTGCGGCTTCGTCCGCATGGATAGTTATAGTAGCAAAACATAATCCTTCTTTTCACAGTTGGGTAAATTGTCGCCTGTGTGTTAATCCAAGGTGTCGGCTAACTCCATACCAACTAACTACATAATTTCAGCAAAATAGATCCAGCAAGATGAAATCGTGTGTGCATGGATATCCAAGTGGTATAGGTCACTAAGCCTACATCCACAATGCGACGTGCTGCTGGTTCGATCTCTGTTGAAAGAATTTGTGTATCACATATGTGCAAAAAAAATATTTTAAATTTGTGTGTCTTTGTGCATGTGACTTGCATGTTCGTAGCACATGGTTTAAATCCCTTAGTGTCTCCATATTTATTCTAATTATTTCTGGTCTACAGATACATAATCCAATGCGCCGCAGAATTCGACGGCGTCATCGTCTCAGGCGATAATTACAGGGACTTAATCAACGAGAATCCAAGATGGAGATATATTATAGAGAACCGTGTGCTACCGTTCACTTGGGTTAACAACATGATCATGTTCCCTAAGGACCCCTTCGGTAGGGGCGGGCCCACTCTAGACACGTTGCTGAGCCACCCCGTGCCATCCATAAGCCTCTTCAAAACACAATAA
This sequence comes from Chrysodeixis includens, assembly GCA_941860345.1. Taxonomy (NCBI): domain Eukaryota; kingdom Metazoa; phylum Arthropoda; class Insecta; order Lepidoptera; family Noctuidae; genus Chrysodeixis; species Chrysodeixis includens. The sequence continues at coordinate 6,236,116 of OW796114.1, read as the reverse complement.
AGAGGACCACGGACCTACCAATACCTCTTTAAGTAAGACTGTTGCAGCTGTAGAAGTGAGACACTATCATTGTCTCTCTCCCACACTTTCAAAAGTTGTCAATCTTAAAGTTGTGTATGAAATTTGGTGAAACCGTGTAATGTCATAATAAAATTAAACCTTACGCACATTGTATTAACGTTTATCTTGTTTTACATTTATGGGTTTAGATTTATTGATTCTGTTTGTCTCTTTCTTACGTCAGCTTTGTGACAGAAATAAAATTTATTATAACTACTAATGCTAAAGTTTAATGTGACTGTGATAATTGTATTAAAAGACCTAACATTAATTTAATATCTTCTGTCCTACTCTCATAAGCTGTATTAGAAAGAGATGAAACTTGATTGTATAAAATTAGTTTGCTATCATTTTTGTCACGTAGTATTTATCAAAGGATGAATGCTGACAATTTTTATGTAGAAAAATATGTCAGCTTTTATATGAAATCCTCTGGTATAATACTATCTGATAGTTACATCTTCCGAAAGGAAAAGAGACAATTAACTTAGATTGTCCTTTGTGAAAATTCGCAAGTTGCGATCAGTTTACACAAAAAACGCCATCTGTTTATTTATTTACAAAAAAATACTTTGTTGTTACAAATAAAGCAAAAATATAAACAATTAACTTTAACATAATATAACGTTCACCAAGTGATCACCGCGCTCATGAGCTCTTAAACCATTGTTACCGTTGTGAAAGCGAGAAGCCATCATACAGAGTGCCGTCTCCTTTCCACAATTGTAAAAATACCACTTTATGATATAAAAACTTGAAATTATTTAATATATCTTGTATGTATAGATTCCTCTCGAACTATTAATGTTTTCATAAAATCACAGGCCCCTGAACCAGTATATATTGAACCGGCCGAATAAAATAAGTAATGTTAGATATACTTATAAATTATTTACGAAATATGATTTTCGGAAACAAAATTATATTTCCATTACTCTTAGATTTTATAAATTGTGTATTTGAGTACCTTAAGGTTATTAATATATATTTAAAAGTAGATACACATATTGATTCTTTTATTGGGTATGCTTTACAAATTTGTATAGTTTGCTCCTTCTTTGACCTTCATAACATAGATTTAAACAAAATTTCTTATATCCATTATATAAAACGGGTATATACAATTTTCATATAGGTATTTGTGATAAGTTTTCCATTCAAGAAAGAGAGACAAAGAGATCTCTTACAGTGACAGTTGACATGCCAAGTGGAATGTCACTGTCACTTGTTTTTGCCATAGACTGCCTTTAGCTCTATACTAAAAACCGTTCACTTATGATAGTAACCAAAAAAAAAGATTTCAATTGTATTTCACGTAAGCATTTTGTGAAAGATATAGAGCTACAAGGATCTTTTGGCTCGTGAATGACATTTACATTAGGTGTTGGCGTGCATATTGGCAACAAAAAGCAACTCAACTGATTCAAAAGTAACGGTTTTTCATATTATTATATTAGAACATTAGTTCAGATTTCGGCCGCGTGGCTAAAGATCCTTGTAGCACTAGCATGTGAGTTTATATAATTGAAACATGATTATGCGCCTCAAAAATAAGAAGTATAAAATCAGATGCTTTTTGGTGTGTCCGCCTATGTTAGTTTGTAGGTGTTAGGGCACGCTAAGGTGGGTCCATACAAAAAGTTTGGATTAAAATCCTTGAAACAAAATGAGAACATCTTTTTGTAAAACGAAACAGGTCGTTTTGGATGGTAATCTTATTTAATTTTAGAAGTTAATTATCCTATAATAAATATTCTAGATTTTGTACATATTACTGAATTGTTATTTTATAACATTCAGTATTTTTCTAAACTCCACGATTTTGTAAATATACGGTTTTGATACGGAGCTTTTGTTTTATTATCCCCCTATGACCAAACGTATCTTATAGAATAACTTTTCCGTTCGTTGCGTTGGCATTGCGATTACAGAAAAAGTTACCAACACCTCTTAATACAATGCTGTGTTTTATCAATATAGTATACACAGATGTCCTGACACTCAAAATAGACAAGTAATAATATCTATGAGGGCAAGTAGGTTATATGCAAAGCAAAGGGGTGTGTGAGCTAGGTACCTACATGTACGTTAATTGTGTATAGTGATAGTTTAGTGATAAGACCGCAGGACTGCCAAATCAAAGGATTTCGAATACAACGTTAGTTTGTGTAGGTGTAAAAGCTATAGTAAAAGGGTCTTCAATTACTGCAGTATAAATAAAACAAGCAACTCATTAAAATTGAAAAGTTTATAATAAACTTACGCTTACAATACAAACGCATTATGAAGCCGGCGTCACGCGCCTCATCCCATACAAACATAGGTACTTTACACTTTGGCTTACAAAAATGTTCCTTATTCTAGAGTAGGCAACAAAAGGCACTATCTGTTACCGATACAACATTATTGAATAGGTTTGTTGACAATTACTTTTAAAAATAAGTACGAAATAAGTGTCGCAATTTTAAATTGAATACAAAATCTCTTGTCACATTTTGGTTAATTTAACGACACGTCAAAAGGTTCTTTTTGTAACGGACAGAGTATATCACGCAATATACAGAAAATAGAGATGGTGTTAAGACAAGTAGATAGAGTAGCATAATTCTATCTCTTTGATAGCAGATTAAAAAATCGTTGTTCTTTATAATAATATAATGCTAAGATCATACTTGCTTATTCACATAAAAATAATTGCCAACAATTCTATCACAAAATTTAATATTGAAATAAATGTTATTGTGAACATTCAATCCCAAGTCGCTTAGAGCTTAGAACATATGTGTTTAAATTATATTTGGATCACAACTTTGTACAAAGTGCTCTCTAAGCCCGCGACTTTAATAATTATAATTGCACTGATAATATAATTAATTAATTATTTAACTTATATGTGCTTACATAATATAACTTGCAGATATGTTTACTAAACGAATGTTTTATTTAATTGTGTTTATAATATATGTCATAATAAAGTAAAACAATAACAAGAAATTAAAGTGTCAAGAATAAAAGATAATATAGGTAAGACTTTTTAAACAAAATCTTAGGTAGTTAAAATACGTGCAAACCTTTACAGTTTTGGAAGAAATCATTTTCACGGAGGGAATTAGAATATTCAATACATTAAATAAATGAATGAATTTAAAATTAGAATGAATATTCAATCAATAAACAGTTAAATTAGAGGAGAGAAAGAACAGTAATAAAAAAGTGAAAAAGAAATTACTATATTCAGCAATCACATAAACCACAAATTCGTTTAGTAAACAGCAAAACATTAAGCTTAAAATATAAAATACATTTATATAATTAGCTAAAATATAAAAAATAACATTAAAATTATATTCTTAATATTAATCTCACTTTTCTTATGCCAAGCTCATATCCTTACACTACCATACAGTCTTTCGATCCTATACAAATTGTGCGAACAAAGTAATATAATAGGAATGCTTCCAAGCATCGGTTATAATATTCTTCCTATTATTATTGATAAGTTAATTATTATTGAGAGTAGGAATATATCGTGATAACATGTTTTTGTAATTGTTTATGGTGTTAGTTTTGACCTGAAGTGTTAGTTAGTAAGTTGTACAGATTTACAGAATGCGACAGAAAACTATTTATTCGAAAATAACAAGACTAAAGATTTGTAGTACTTCTGTGTGTACCAACTTCAGTATGGCAACTAAAATCATTAAATTAACGTTTCAAAAATGCCTACAAAGGCCTCTTTGAAATTAAAACATTTTGATTTAGTTTTTGTGTTAATATCTTTAATGTAACGTAATGGGGCTTGATAAAATCGTTATTTATTATTACCCGACTCTCGCAAAGGCAATGATTTTAAGAAGTGTTTTCGATAATTTTACATGCAAGGAATCAAGAGGTTTCCAGGATTTGAGTTATTAATGTATTCTTTCAGAGGGTCAAAACTATTTTTCACCAAATCACACCATAAACAATTACAAATCTTTTAACAACGGTAACTTTACAAAAAGAAGTAGTAGATTGGATATTAGTTTGATAATTTTGGCACTACTTAGTATATTGGAACTGCCAGAAAATGTTAACTATAAGATTAATCTATTATAGATATAAGTGCAAGAAAGGGATATCAAAATATCGATTTCTCCTTCAAAATTGTTTGTATCGCCTTTCTTGCGTAGAATGAATTGAAAAAGAAGGTTCTATTCATGCCTAAGCAAAATCAAAACGCGATGAAACGTCAAATTCTTCATAAAAGATTTCTGAAGAAATTTGAACCTTACATGGTTATATTAAGGGTGAAATTGATATATCAACGCTTCAATGCTTTTTAATTCTGCTTTAGTATGAACTGATCCTACAGTTAGATACAGAATAACTATGACATCGAAATGGCGAACTCATAATACAAATCAAATTAAAAAAATAAGAATTCATTGAAAATATTACAAATAAAATCATAATAATAAAAAAATAAGAAACAAAAATGTAAATATATAAATTAATAATAATAATTACCATTTCGAGACAAGTTATAATTACAATTTGTAACATATCAAAGAATATATTAAAACATAATCGAACAATAACATGCACAAACTTAATATTACCTATTAATACTTAAAAACTAACACAACATTATAACTAACAAACGTCTTTACCGCGTAGTGAATAAGATTACTGATAAATTGTATTTATTACCAATAGAATTGACACTTAAATCAGATACTAGCGCCACAATATACAGTGGAATAACTTGGAACTAAGTTACATCATAATAAACGTGTTCGTTCGATGTTTTTAATCGATTTTTTGCAGTTAGCCTCGACGTAGATTTTAGATAATAATTCGCAAAAGTTTGGCAAAATATAGCGTAGTCATTGGTACAATAACTCGATTTTTGTCGATTATTTTTATACAGGAAACCGTTGGTAAAGACGTCAAATTAGAACACAATTGATTGCACTTCAAAACACATATTTCATGAAAAATATAGAACGATTCAATGATAGGGATAACTTGTAGTATGTTACAGTGTACAGTCTACTTTTTGTTCTAATGTTTAGAATATTTATTTGTGCAATCTAGTATAGTTACACTAAGATTTCAGCGTGGTTGGCCGGCTATATTGGACTGTCAAGCGGTATCGACTGCTCTTAACTATACACCGTGACTTTTAGGTCGTTTTAAAAAAGCAGCCCAGTTCATGTATCCAATGACTAGTAAACGTTTATAATAAAAAAATATGTTTTTTTTAAGATTTGAATGAATAAAAATATTATTCATTATTATGACACAAGGCAGTTTTACGAACACTCTGTAGTGAGCGCGGTCCGAACCTTGTGCCAAAGGGGCCGCGCGGGCGGCGCGGCGGCGTCTTATCACAGGTCATTCACCTTAGCGTAAAACAGCTGTCTTACTATTGCAATCATAATGTTCGCAGTAAGTATGTAGCATGTATCTTCAACAGTTTGATACGTAAACATTTTTAACAGGATGTTTCATATTTCCAATGTATTATTTATTTTTTTCATGCATATTATTTTAATTAATGATAAAAAAATTATATTCGCGCCTAGAGGTATTTTATGACGGATACATTGTGTGGACGACTTTTTTAAAACGACCTAAAAATCACGGTGTATAGTGAACTATTACTTTATTTGTTACGAGTATCACAAGGAATAATTATTTTTTAAAGGATGTTTTGCTACATCAGAGGCCCAGGGTTTTAAACGCTCACACCAGTTTGTTCAAATACACAAAAAAAGCAGATGAAATGATTTCATTTTTGCGTAGCGGGCCCTCAACAACCATATGTGATTATTAAAATTAAATATTCATTCACAATTGCACGAGATCGATGCATTAAGTCTTGGCTTTTGACTGTTTCACCAGACTATATACTCGCCTATATCACTCAGCTGTCCATACAAATACAAAAGGAACAATTCTAATCTCTTGCCGTTTACTACTTGAGCAGTCCATATATAACCATCCCTTAATTATATTGCACATCACTGTGAATATTTATTGGATATCGTTAATATTACTTAGTTAATAGTGCCAAACTTGGAAGGGCTGTATATTAAATATAATATTTATTTTTATTCGTATTGGACTTGCTTGGATAAAGATACCTTTTCAAGGGAATTCCTTACGTTTGCAATCAAATACTCATCATCATTTCTTATGTTTTTTACATATACAATGTGTTAAAACAGATATTAATTGTACAATGAATACCGTTTACATAGCAGTAGATACAACTTTTTTCAAGAAAGCTAAAGTAAATTATTCCGAGAACAAATTTAGGACTTCCCATACAAATCTTAACATGCTTATGGCATTTTTGTAAGATAAACCCAAATTTTCGTTTGAAACTTACCATTTTTTCTTGAAAAAAGTTTATCTTCACACAGAAGCGGTGTTTAACATACGACCGAATTCTGCAAACACATTGCATACATAGAATTTATATCATACATTTTTCATACAAATCCCATACAACAAGCTCCCCTACTCGGCCTACTCCCACCCCTTTTAACCCTAATATCTTTATCCGAGCAGTCCGCCGTATATCACACATCTTCTTTATTTATCATCCTATCTAGTTTCAACTGTTCCAATTGTAGCTGCCGTCTTATAGACCCTAACTGTGTGAGAATATTAACGCTCTTACCTTCATCATTGGGCAACGCTTTCAGGATATTCTTCTGCACGACTGGTACCTTCCATTTATCATCAACTTTCTTCATGGCATCACTCATTTTGTTGTCCGACTTTTCTTGTTCATAAGTCTTAGGCGAGTGTCGTAACACAGGAATCGGTAATGAATCAACATTTTGATTATTTTTAGTATTTTCTCGCTCTTCTATCATTAATTTTACCCTTTCATCTGGTTGATCATGTACTATCGCCTTTTCTACAACGCGTTTTGATTTCTGTACTTCAACATCAGTATCATCATTATCGTATTTTTCTTTATTGAAGTTTAAGTTTCTTCTTAAATAGCTGTCGACGTCGTAGTTTGAGGAGAATATAGACGTATCTGGGATGTTAATTGAGTAAGGTTTTTTCGCAGCTATTTCGTTAGTTCTTTCTTGTATTCTTGGGTAGTAGAATGGTAGTTTTGAAGGGTTGTTGTCGCTAAGGGAGGTGTGTGTGCTACGCTTTGGTTGCTGACGTATTGGTTGGGATGTGGCTCGCAGTAACTTTTGTTGTTCCAAGTCGATATCGCGTTGTAACTCTGTACGTTTGTTGTGGTATTCTGTTGTGTTTTCTTTGATCTGAAATGTTTAGGTTATTAAGTTTTTATATTAATATGATTTTTTTCAAACGACTAATTCGAAGTTAGTTATATTTTCTTCCATTCTGATGATAAGAAATCCCAAATGATGAGACCTCTAATAACGTTGGAAAATCATGGGCCAAACAAATATATTTTATTATTTTCCATGTAAAGTTAAATTATCAGAAAGCTGCGATGGAACACCATCATTGAAAGGAATGAGGCCTCCGTCTTGCAGTGGGACAGTGTCTGCTATAAATATTACAGGATTTGATGACTACAGAATTATAAAGTGTATAGAAGGTATGTATGTATTATAATCTTACAGCGGCAGTGATATCGTGTTGCCGGCCGATCTCTCTCTCCTGCGCGAGCCGCAGCATCCGCAGCTGTTCCTCCAGGCGACGCATCTCTGCTTGTTCCAGTAATCTGAAGCAATAGTTATTATTTACAAAATTGTTTGTGTGGTTGTGTGTTTAACGCTTTAACTCCAAAATTAATACATAAGCTACTTTATATCTGCAGAAACGATAGCAGCTTGCTAAGTAGCTTATATTAAGGTGATATGTTTATTTCGTTGCTAGTTAACTCAATATTTTATTTTTATCCTTTTGTTTCAGGAATCAAGCTCCATATAAATTTATACAATACTATACATAAATACAACTTAAAAATATTATTAAATATTATTATATTATTAAAATATTATAAATAGATATAACATAAATAATTGAACCTATACTCCATTTGTTTAGGTAATTAACTAAATGTAAAGAATTTTGGTATGTCTTTTAAACAAAATGTGATCTTTAAAAATGTAAAATACGTTTTACAACTTGAAATACATTCTGATTTTCTAAAACTATAGTTAATTGATTTATAAGCAGTAATATCCAAATTAAAAATTATTTTTTTGTTTAAAAAGTAACGCCAAGATTGTTTACATTTAGTTAACTACCTAAACAAATGGAGTATAATAATAGAAAAGGTACCATCTTTGACGAGGACGTTCGCGGCAAAGGTGGTGTGACGATCTAGTCAGATTTGCGGAGCGCTCGTGGCCAAAAATAGCAAAAGATAGAAAGGTTTGGAAGACAATGGTGAAGGCCTTTGCCCAGCAGTGGGATCTCAAACAGGCTACATCAAAAAAATAGAATAGACAAGTCTACCACAGAAAAGAAGTCTTACACACACATTATATTACAAACTTTTTAGTCTATACATTAGATAACAAACTCACTTCTCTCTAGTCTTCCTCTCCTCTCTTATTCTCTGCTGTTCTTGTATTTGATTCTTCAGCTCTTGTTGGTAGTATTGACGTCGCTCTGCCGCTTCCTGAAAATTATTAAAACATTATTTTAAGACAAACGGTGAAGGAAAGTTATAGTATACATGAGATCACAAATATTTATTACTGACCAAATTGAATCTAATAATAAGCTACTTTAGTACGCTTAACTTGAGACTAGATGGCGTTGTGTGAAAGTATAATACTATGATATTACCTTCTCGGCCTGCATGTTCCGCAGCTGTATCGCGTCGGCATCGAATATGGACGGCATGTAGGTGTGACGCAGTTCGGACTTCTTTACCAAGCTTGACGTGCGCTCTGAAACGAGGGGCGGAGTTAGGATAGTTGTATAAGTTGTAATGTGGGTCCTGCGCCTGATCTCTCTCCGGTCGTGTCGGATTACCGCCCCATCGGGCTATGAGAGCGAAGGAACAGAGAGTGCACCTGTGTTAGCACACGCTTGTGCACTATAATGTCTTGCTAAGCTGGCTGGTGTCATAGTAACACTAGCCGCCGCGGCCGGAATCGGTCAGTTTTATTGAATAGTTAGATTTGTTAATATTGATTAACAAATTAATATCGATACAAAAACTTTGATCGAAAGTACTCATCACAAAAGACACAAATTCGAATTGTAGGAAAGGTCGGCAAGTGTAGGAAGACCGGAGAGGTCTTTGCCCATTTTTGAGACACTTTAGTTAACAAATAACAATAATATGATACCATCAAAATCTCCATAGCTGCGTCGCCTCTGGCACTGGTCGTTGTTATTATCCCACGCGTGGGCCCAGCCTCTAGCGCCCGTCACACTGCGCGGGGAAAGCTCGCGCTCTGCTTGTGTCAGGGTTAGCTGGTTCTTTGTGGGGGAAGGGGATAGCTGTGGATATCAGAGTAAAGTAAAGAATTATTTTGTAAATAGGGGATTTTGTAAATAGGGGATTGATAGTGTAAATAGGGGAGAATGGAAGAAAAAACTGTGTTGCAAAGGGCAGGAAGGTGATGATACAGGATTGAGATATGTGACTAAATTAATGCGTATTTGATACCGGTCGCAAATATTGTTATTTCATTTATTTTATTAATCGAAAAGAAAATCATTATTTATGATGGTAAAACATAACCTCAAAGAATCTTGTGCACGGCATGAAAATTACAAATAGTTACTGTCAAACGTATCACCATTTTTTTATTGTAAACACACAGGTCATTATGAGTATAACTTCTAATAAAATATGTATGTCAATATAAAACTAAACTAATACATAAAATTCCCATGTCACGATGTTAGTCACTGAACTCCTCCGAAACGGCTTGACCGATTCTCTTGAAATTTTGTATCTGCATTCAGTAGGTCTGAGAATCGACCAACATTTTTTCATCCCTATTATTTTTGTGAATAAAGTCGCGGGCAACAGCTAGTAAATTATAAATAAATCTCACCCTGTATAGTTCGGTCTCGTCGGTCTGCACGGCGACAGAGAGCGGTCGCGTGAAGTTGTCGACTTGCACGCCTGTGTCTACCGTTGGACTGAAAATGTATAGTAAAATAATTTAAGACGATATCGGGGATAAGTCCAGTAAATGGTGGGATAAACTACTTTTTTGCGAGATTCTAGGCTTCTAGTAAATTGACACCATACGTAATAGATGGAAGGGTATTTTGCTAGTTCAGACTGAAGGACTCTCATCATTTCATTTCTTTGACTGCACGGATAGCCGAGTGGTATAGGTCACCACGCCAATGAACACTATGCGTCGCGAGTTCGATGACCGCGTAGTACAACAATTTGTGCGATCCACAAAGGCTTATTCTGAATCTGGGTGTCTTTGTGCATGGTTATTTAATGTCTATGAACCTCCGTGAAACAAGGATTTAAATCCTTAGTGAAGTCGTTTTTTTTACAACTTACTTGCTATAACAGTTGTTGTTCTCAACTTGAACTTGTTGCACGCTGCGCCGCCTCTCCGCACTATACCGCTCTCGCTCCTGCAGTATCTCTCTCTCCCTCTCCTCTCGCTCTTTTTCCTTCTGTTCTTTTTCCCGACGCTCTCTTTCTGCTTGTTGTTTCGCTTCTTGCTTCTTTTTTGCTTGCTGGAAGATTAGAAAGAAATTAAAAAGGAAAATTAGGCAGAGTAAAATACATAACAGAAAAGCTCCATTTATTTTACGGGCTATTTCAAAGAAAAAATCCCGGTCCCAGCTTATATTTGTATAAATTTGAAAATCGATATCAGTCATAAATTTTGAGAACTACACATTTCTACCAAGGGTACCACGATATTATTTTAACCTTTAACTTTCTCAACCCGTCAGATGGAATCTGGCCCGGCGTCCCTTGAATAAAAGCCAGCTCAAGAGTACCAAGATATCATTTTTTCCTGGATAACTGGTTTGACCCCTCACATGGACCGTTGCCCAGCATTCGACCCCAGCTGCATACACAGTTGGCAAAGGCTCGGTAGATATTAATCTAGATCTAGAGCATCACTGACTAGCAACCGCTGCGGATGATGGTTCTCTCCCATGACTGGCAAGCCTAAGTAGTGCAGTGGACGATGGTCCTCTCCCATAATCAAAATCAAAAGGTTTTTATTTCGAGTAGACCTTCTCAGGCACCTTCAAAACGTTACTCACTCTAGTTGCTCGGTTCCGAAATGTCATTCTTATGGAGAAGAACCAGTAAGAAATTTAAGTAACTCCATCACTGGGAAGTCTATGTAGCGCTGTGGACGATGGTCCTCTCCCATCACTGGGAAGTCTATGTAGCGCTGTGGACGATGGTCCTCTCCCATTACTGGGAAGTCTATGTAGCGCTGTGGACGATGGTCCTCTCCCATTACTGGGAAGTCTATGTAGCGCTGTGGACGATGGTCCTCTCCCATTACTGGGAAGTCTATATAGCGCTGTGGACGATGGTCCTCTCCCATCACTGGAAAGTCTATATAGCGCTGTGGACGATGGTCCTCTCCCATCACTGGGAAGTCTATGTAGCGCTGTGGACGATGGTCCTCTCCCATCACTGGGAAGTCTATGTAGCGCTGTGGACGATGGTCCTCTCCCATCACTGGGAAGTCTATGTAGCGCTGTGGACGATGGTCCTCTCCCATTACTGGGAAGTCTATGTAGCGCTGTGGACGATGGTCCTCTCCCATTACTGGGAAGTCTATATAGCGCTGTGGACGATGGTCCTCTCCCATTACTGGGAAGTCTATGTAGCGCTGTGGACGATGGTCCTCTCCCATTACTGGGAAGTCTATATAGCGCTGTGGACGATGGTCCTCTCCCATCACTGGAAAGTCTATATAGCGCTGTGGACGATGGTCCTCTCCCATCACTGGGAAGTCTATGTAGCGCTGTGGACGATGGTCCTCTCCCATCACTGGGAAGTCTATGTAGCGCTGTGGACGATGGTCCTCTCCCATCACTGGGAAGTCTATGTAGCGCTGTGGACGATGGTCCTCTCCCATCACTGGGAAGTCTATGTAGCGATGTGGATGATGGTCCTCTCCCATGTCTGGGAAGCATCTGTAGCGAAGTGGACGATGGTCCTCTCCCATCACTGGGAAGTCTATGTAGCACTGTGGACGGTAGTCCTCTCACATCACTGGCAAGTCTATGTAGCGAAGTGGACGATGGTCCTCTCTCATCACTGGGAAGTCTATGTAGCACTGTGGACGGTAGTCCTCTCACATCACTGGCAAGTCTATGTAGCGAAGTGGACGATGGTCCTCTCCCATCACTGGGAAGTCTATGTAGCACTGTGGACGGTAGTCCTCTCACATCACTGGCAAGTCTATGTAGCGAAGTGGACGATGGTCCTCTCCCATCACTGGGAAGTCTATGTAGCACTGTGGACGGTAGTCCTCTCACATCACTGGCAAGTCTATGTAGCGAAGTGGACGATGGTCCTCTCTCATCACTGGGAAGTCTATGTAGCACTGTGGACGGTAGTCCTCTCACATCACTGGCAAGTCTATGTAGCGCTGTGGACGATGGTCCTCTCCCATCACTGGGAAGTCTATGTAGCGCAGTGGACGATGGTCCTCTCCCATCACTGGGAAATCTATGTAGCGATGTGGACGATGGTCCTTTCCCGTCACTGGGAAGTCTATGTAGCACTGTGGACGGTAGTCCTCTCACATCACTGGCAAGTCTATGTAGCGCTGTGGACGATGGTCCTCTCCCATCACTGGGAAGTCTATGTAGCGATGTGGACGATGGTCCTCTCCCGTCACTGGGAAGTCTATGTAGCACTGTGGACGGTAGTCCTCTCACATCACTGGCAAGTCTATGTAGCGCTGTGGACGATGGTCCTCTCCCATGACTGGGAAGTCTAGCTAGTGTTGTAAATGTCCCTCACCTGGTCGAGATACTCGCGGTACTGCTGCTGGCGTATCTTGCGCAGCGTGTTGCGGCGGCGCTCGTACTCGCCGAGCCCGAGCAGCGCGTCGCCCGCCGCGCGCTCGCCACGCACCAGCGGGTTGTTGGGGGAGTACTCGCCCGCCTTCAGCATCACGGGCAAGCCTATGTAACGCTGTACAAGAAAATTAACCTTGTATTATATTTGACTAATGATGGTCACGATCCCCAATCTCCCGTAGACACGACTTTGATGATGATAATGTATTACATTTGTAAAGGAGGTTTGTACCTGAGGTGGATTCATAAATACATGTTAACGGTTTACTCACGCGTATTCGTAGGGATAACCTGACTAGTTTCGGACCCAACCGGATTCTTTAATCATGAGCTGACGCGGCGGGTCGCGTGTCGAACTGTCGATATTATACTATTTTTATAGACCAATACCAGTAAAATAAACCTGACTGAAACCGTAACCTAATGGAAGTCATACCTAACCTAAACTTTATCTTTTCTCATACTTCCGACTTTTCACATTAAGGCCATTTGGCCCTTCAGCTTGAAATACCTACTTGAACTTGGCATTAAGCATAGAGTTCAAACCTTCACCTACAACAACTGGATACGTGACAAACTAGTTTAAAACAATATGTGGAAACCAGTCGGGAACATTTCGAGCGTGGATGGAATTATAAAAGGTTTCGTCGACCGTAAACTTTGGTCACTGTCAAGTTTTTATATAACTGCCCAAAAACTGGATTATAATGTTTTCAGTGTTCAACTATGTATCACTAGGTTTTTTGTTGTAGGGAAAAAAGAAAACTTATGTGGTAATACAGGAAGTAACTTAGCACCCCATCAAAATTAATCCGGCCGTTTGATTTACAAAAATCCATCACTTACAAACTTTCTCGTTAATAGTTATTTTCCTTCCTTAGCAAGAGAGGATGTAAATAAACTAAATCTTTTACGTAGTATTTCATTTTAAAAGCTTTTATTATATAGGAATAAGGTTCATTTTTCTTACACATTATTACGAATTTGCCTGTATCCTTAGCCCAACATTTGACAAGCAAAACGATTAGCCAAAACTGTAATAAATCTTTAATGTTAATTCGTGATTATGGCAGCTTGACATTTTTATTTACATGAAAAATGTTAAGGTTTTAAATAGCTTTTCTTGACGAAGACGTTTTTTAATGGTGGGTTTCCACTGACGCAGAACTAGGCAGGTTGCAGAAATGTAAACCCTATGGCTAACTGTAAGCTATAAATTTTATTCTCATGTGGAATGTTATTCTCTCTGGAAACAGATCAAAAGAACTTGCCGAAGTTAGCCTCGACTTTGCTTTGCCTGTTGCCCTGAAGTACGTTCGTTGACTTGCACATTGGTTGCCTTAATCCACAATAGCGTCGCCATTGGTCTTTTTTTGGTTTTCGGGGCGAAACTCTAAGGCGACTCTGATAAAATACCGCCATTAACCTGGCCATTTTTTGGACTCTTCTACAATCGACTTCAAAAGAAGCAGCCAAGACTATGCAAGAATCCTCCCACCGAAACAATGTGACGAAGTCGTACTAGCGAACTCAATTCTCTCCTTACCACCCGGCATCGCTCCGGCTCATTGGAAACGCACCTTAAAACGGTCGTTGTGTTCATTAATATTAATAAACGTTGAACAAATAGCGGTATACAACCTCATTACGCCTAACCTTATTAATTAAACCTAACTGTTTTATGACATGTTGATTTGAGCTCTTGTTTAGTAAGTAGGACGTGATTGTACAAATAAACACAACAACAGTGTTTTCCACTATAAGAATCTCATTTTGTAGTACGACGTAGGTACTATAAGATTTAAACGATAAAGTCTATCCGTTATGTAGATTAATCGAAAGAAGCAAATCGTGTTTAAGAACTTTTGTTATTCTCAGATTACAATTAAACTTTAATTACCAGTATTGGTAATTATATTGGCCAATTATAATGTTTTTTTTTTTTAAATAAGATTACTTTTATTACATACTGCAATTCAAAAATGTTATTTAACACTGATTTACGCTAACCAATTCATAAAACAAAATTATCGCAAAAAATAAAACCTAAAATAATGTATTGTCTGCAACAATAAGTTACTAATGATTGATATACATACCTACGTGTAAGCACACAATTTATTGCAACATCGCGTGTTTGCTAAACATGATAAATAATAAATACCTTATCATTATTTCATCTTTTAATTAAATTTTACGCATCCAACATAAGCTGCTGTGAAAAATTTTTAGAGAATTATCATTTTTTAGGAAACGTTAGTCCATACTCAGAATATCAGTTTTGTTCGGGAAATGATTATGATAAAGCCTTGAAAACAGACATATTTATACATTTTGATAACAGCAACAAACGCATATGCATACTAACCGTCTCGTTAAGACAAATTCTGTCACATAAAATTGATAATGGAGACCCAATTAAATAGCTATTGACATAAGTACAAGAAAACGCAAAAAGTTACTAATAAGGAGGATTTCCGATAAAGTTTTGTGGCCAAAAAAGAATATTGTACAGGTCGCTAAAGTTTTATACCAATTTATAAATCTGTCTGTAGGTTGCTGACCGCACTTTCTTAATAAGATTACAGTGAAGGTTGTGGATAACACTACTAAAGGAGAATGTATTGAGTTGATTAATCAAATTGGTATAAGTCTAGTAATTTAATTGTTGTAGGCCAGACAACAGACAATCGAATACTTTGGTAATACTGTGTATTTTTCGTTTTCAAGCATGTAGGAGCCTACGAATCCCTCATAAAGTAGTACTCTTAAAGTTCTGGAAATTAGACACCGCTTTGTAACATGTAGTCGACTTGCTTCTACAACGGTAACAGTCTTACTTTAGGAGGTATTCGTTGGTAGATTGATCTCATTAAATACTGTAAAGATATTCGTATTACTCTCGTATTGAAAAAGAGAAAAAGATAAGCGTTCTTTCAACCAAAAATCTCCGTGATTACCAATCAACGGTCACAAACATCTATGATCCAGCCTTAAATACACATATTCAATGTTAAATGTGACTATCAAACCAATCATTAAGCCAACCAGTGCAATTTGCCCACAATAATCAACAAAAACGAAACTATTCAATTGTCAACAGCGTGTAAACACTAGCCGGAGTAATTGAGGCGTGTGTATGTGCCATTAATCAGGCCCGTAGCGAGACTAATCGCTCAATTAATTGACGCACACATTATGTGCATATGTTAGGAAAAACAAACACGCGAGTTTGAAACGAGTCGAGATTGCTGCAGTTCTCTGATATTGTTTGGCTTAGATGAAATCTTCTGGAAGATTGCCCGGTTTCTTCTAATGGAAGTGTTTATCCGTATTCCATTTGACAGCGACAAATATTTAAGGGACAACTTGGTATTATCAAATCAACTGATCATGACCGTGATTTGGTGGTGGATTAGTTAACCTCAAGATTTACAACCAATCAAAACGATTAATATTTGATACACGACTGATCAACGTTTTAAAAGCAAGATTATTCTTTAGCGAGAAACTAATAAAATGCGATACTGTTTTTTTACACTGAAATGGGTTTTAGATGTGATAGGAGTCTAGAATCCGACCTTAAAATTGCTTGGAGTACGTGGAGTACAGTTAGGATATTCTGGGAGCTAGATGTAAAATATCTTCTATAACACCTACCATTATGACACATTACTTGTGGCAGAGGACAGAGCTCAATTCTGAAGCCTTCTCTACATGGGTCGAGGCCCTTTCGGAGCAAAGGGATATTACTTCTTTAAGCTGTGTCGGGTCCATATTGATTCAAGACTATAACAAGTACCACCCTTACAACATATGATTATGCTAATAAAGAATTGAGTAGGGAATACATGCTGGTGTAAGTACACGTAGCTTACAATACTTCACTTACACTTTATGGATAGTATCCATACATGTGAAAGTAAGTCAGTATAGGATTTTAATATGTATAATATTGCTCGCGTTGCCTTGATGACCACCTAGTGGCACCTAGTGTTGATAATAACATGTTTACATGGTAAAACGCACGCATCGTGAACAAACTGAAACGTAAGTGATGTGTAAACACTTTCGATACATGTTTAAAATTTTGTATGGAGGAGTATGTAGCAAAAAATATTGAGCTGAAAGTGTCGAGACATAAATGTCTTAATTTAATTATTCACCGGTTTTTTAAGTAAAATGTCTCGAGTCTAATTTTTCAGACAAGATTAGGCGCGTTTTAACAACGACGTGATTTAATTTCCTTTCACAAATAAACCGTCAGCTTGCGTACAAAAAAATTGTGCGAAATCTCGCTACAGTCATCCTATTTACTTATTTACAAGTAACGTTTCAGGCACAATTTTTAAAACAACTAAAACTACGCAAATTTCTCAACAGCTCTTACTTTTTTTTCTAAATATCACTTTAGAACACAGACTTACCGATCGTCCCGTGTTAATCGGCACAAAAGCCGACATCGACATGTGAAACTCACGCACAGACAACCACAGTTTTCCTTCACAGGAATCACCAGAATTTTAACAGTCTACCTTGGAGCCGTCCTTGGCTAGGCGGGACCTGACTTACTCCATCGGAGGCATTCGCGAAACTAAGGTGAGACACGCGACCGGCGACGACGACCCATTTCGGTGTACAGGGGTTTGTTGCTGTTGTAGTTTGGTATAGGGATGGGCAATTGTTTCGGATTTACTATAGTAGTAAGCTTTTTAATAACATACTTAAATGATACAATGGTTTACTCACGCGTATTTATCGGGATAGCCCGATTGACTACTTTTTATTACAAGTGCATGTTTGTAACAGATAAATTTAATTATTTGAAAGTTGAAACAATAGGTTTTGTATCTTCGTACCGGAAAATGAGACAAATAGATTTAAAAAAACTTAGGTAAATGTCGTTTATACGACTGTTACTTAAACAAAAACTTTTCACAAAATATACAACGAAAATCTAAAGATTTGACACTAGAATGACCTATCCATTAGCAAGAGCCACGATACATTTTCTAGATCAGTGAGTAAGAACATTAAGGGCACACATTCGGAGCTCATAAATGAAATTTACAATGACAACTGTTCTAGCTTATAATGCCATAGTTACCTACAAAAAAAAACAGATTTATGGACTTCCTAAAAAAATAGGAATAACAAGTTTATAACTACGGAAGAGGAAAGTAAACGAAGCGTGTGTAAAACCTGCTGCGTGACAATGTAGTAGGTCTAAACTATAAACTTAGCTACTTTGGTAAAAAAAGGTTAATAACCTAATACAAAATCAGAGGTCAGAAGAACTAAACAATGTAATTTCTTTAAGGTTTTCTCTATATATTGTAAGGAAACTCGCAAAAATGTAAGTCTAAGCCTAATGTTAAATGGCTAAAATAACAAAATAGCCTAAAAGTATTTATTACAGACTGTTACAGAAGGTAATCCTACAGATTATTTATAATTATCCTCGCTTAACACGACAGTCAACTGTTTTTGCTAAGCTAAAATAAAAAATATGATCTCATATTAGTCTCAGAAATATCTTATACCTTGTAAAATATAGCTTGATACCTGTGACGTTTGTCGGAATGACATTACTAGGGATGGAGGCGTGTTTCGTAGCTTATTGATGTCTGTGACGTCATGAGTTTTATTAAAAGTGACAATGTAGTCATTGTCATTGTAAAGATGTAAATTAAAAATAAATGTATTTGTAGTTGATTTAAATGAAATAAAACAAAAATAGTTCAAAATAATCGCGCAAACGGATCACAAATTCGCGACACTCACTATTCAAAACAGTCTTTTTTTGTCTTTTCGGCATTTTGGCAAACAAAAAAAAGGTAACATCAAACAAAGTAACACAAATATCAACAAAACAATGGTAGCATATACAAGGCGTTTGCATCGCGTCAGCACTCGTACTGACTCAAAAACGATGGCGCCCGCATGTTTCCAGCCCGCGAAACCATTATTGCCAAACTAAATAACTACATTTTATACTAGTGAAATTTTCATAGTATTATTTTATCGATAATCATCTGTCAGTTACTTGCACGTCCCTAGAGCTCTTCAAAGTGCATTTATAAAGTAAGCTAAGAACCAAAAATTATTTAAGAAATATTAAATATTATTTAAATTACTCATATTTTTACTGGTATCTTTATAATTACATGATTGTTTTTAAAAATGCGTTTTATTTTTATACACAAACGTCGTTTTTATGTTAAAAAATTTGAACTTTTAAAAATAAAATTTTGGGTTGTAGCTGTCTTCATAAAACGTTCGGTAATGTCACAGGTATCAAGCTATATTTTACAAGGTATAACAACGCTTTTATAATAGTAGTCTGGCGTATAAAAACCCAGACGTAAAATGACTTGAATAATAATATTATCATGTCTACGATTGCTAAGTAATTGTACTGTCATCGTATTATTGTATAACCGGCCTTTTTGTTATCAAATAGTCGAATTACATAGTGGAATTTTACTTGGTCGTTGCCTTAAAGTTAACAATGAAAAATGTGCCCCCAAAGTGGATAATAGAAGTGTGATATGGAGTTCATTATTTTTTTATTATTTAAAAACATTTTCCCCCTTTTGTTCGTCGGGTAAATATTATAATAATAATGTCCGGAGCGATTTCGGCCACGGCGGCCAGTGTTACTATGACACCAGCCAGCTACGCAGGACATATTATAGTGCACATATTTATTTCTTAAACGCACACAACATTCGAAAAGTCGGTGCGCGCCGTGGGATCGAACTCAAGACCTCTGACTTAGCAGTCCTACGATCTTGCCACTAAGCTATCAGAGCTTCTAAAAAATGACGACATGAAGACTTAAGAAATGTCTTCTGCGGGAATTTTAGGTGTGATAACCAGTCTCTACCACTTCACTTGTTAGTTATCATGTATTTTTGTAGCCCAGGGATGCAAAAGACGTATTTAAAATCTTCTCTTTACAGTTTGTACGCCTATATTCGATACTGTTTACCTGCACAGCTTAACTGTGGGATGTGATATAAATTGTATCATGTATGGTTTGTTGCCTAGCTTTAAAAGTTCTAGAACAGACCCCACGTGTAAGTACACTATAAAATATAGAGCTACATAGTCAGTAAGTAAGTAATCAATGAGTCAATGTGGGTGGTATGACGTAGTTAGTATACAAATATTGTTGTCTACATTAATGTTATCAGACATAACTAAGTTAAGGTCAGTTAGGATATGTCAACGTGTCTTGGCTGTCTTTTTAAGGAGTGGAGAATGTTGGCCCAATAAACATATCATTGGGCCAACATTATCTACCCCTTGTGAATCGACATGTTATTATATTAGACCAACATATTTTTTTAGATTGTTGTTTTAGATTGGGCTGATCACGTCGGGCGAATGAAGCCTGACTGGTGGGCAAAGACATGTCCCACTGGACGCTAGAGGAAGGACTTCGTCGTCGAGGTAGTCCGCGGCAAAGGTGTTGCGACGATCTAGTCAGATATGCGCGCGTAACCAGAAATAGCAAAAGATAGAAAAGTTTGGAAGAAAATGGAAGAGGTCTTTGCCCAGCTGTACTGGTCTGTACTGTCTTTGAACATTATTGGCTCAGAAATTTAAATTTCATAAAGCTATATTATACCACCGGGTACCTCACTATTCTAACTTCTCATGGTACAAGGTTTCGCGTTTTAAACGAAATTAATTGAGACATAGATAGCGAACCCAACTGTTTCAAAACACCATTAGCGGTTTGTCATTATTTGATTGCTTTACTTACCTAGCTTTGATGATTCAACCTTGACTGTGAATATTTAAGGTATATTTTCCTTTTAACTATAAAAACCTTTAATTACAAATTTATTCAAGCAAACTAAAATTAAGCTATGTCGAAAATAGTTCAAAGAGAATTGCTATAACTTTGAAATATAACAAGTATTTGCATACTTAGCTGGCTGTCAAAAATTATATCGAAATATTTCCAATGTAAAATAAGTTCTTAGCTACAACTTAGGCTGTGACTTATTACTTCGAAGACGAGGTAACAGTGGTATCGGATACTAGAATTATAGTCTCCAAGTAACAACCGCCATACATACTTATTTAGTAAACCCATGCAATTAGGCTGAGCGCAAAGTTTGACTGCATAGAATACTAGACAACAGTGATATAGAGCTACAAGGATCTTTTGGCACGTGGATGACATAAATATGTGAGCGCTGGTGTGAATTTCGCACCAAGAATCAACTTAACTGTCTGTCAAAAGTGGTAGTTTTCATATGACGCCATTAGTTCCGATTTCGGCCACGTGCTAAAATGTCTTTGTAGCATTATACAAACTCAAGTACTGCTTACACAGACAAATGTTGTTTGAGATTAAAATCATCAGGAATCTTGCTTTTCCACTAGTGTACTAGAGGCTTCAAACTGAATACACCGAATTATTGTGATCATCAAAAGCAAACACAATACGTCAAGTCGAGATTTCAAATGTCTCCATTTTTTTTCTCCATTGATTCGGTTTTCAAATACACTAATAAGTCAAGTACCCAATTCCTTTGTACATAACACTTTCGTTCCCTACTTTTTGGAAATACTGTCATTGGCCAACGCTACCCACAAACAGCCAAAATAAAAAAAAATACCTAATTTCAGCCACTAATAAAACATGACAGTCCACACCCGGAACAGGTGCCAAGCCTTGATAACAACGATAGATGGATGTGGCTAGCGCCCTTGGGAGTGACGTCATCAATTCGTAGACCCTTTAGTGATCGAACGCGGAACGGAACTATATTATGTTTTGACAGCGTTCAGTAATATAATGTTATCTCGTGACCTTTCTTTTGTTAATATTGGACAATGCCTGGAATTATGATAAGAGTTTTATATTACAAATCTTGTTAAATTGACAAGGTTTTGTTTGTATAAAGCAGTATAAATAGTTGAGGTTAAGGACTGTTGTAAAGGCTTGTAAAAGACAAAGTTAAATTAATAGTTGGTTTCAGAGGCAAGGTCCAAAGGTACAGGGTACTACTAAAGTTAATGAGTTCGAAATTAAAGTCAACTCCAAATTTTTAGGTTGACTTACGAAGATATTACTTTTCTTTTGGACTCAATGACATATATTTACGAAGATTCTGAAAGAGAAAAATGTGTAATTTATATTAAATCTTATGCTCTTTTCTCTTTTAAATATGTGGAATTTCAATCTATGGCCTACCCTGCGATTAACACAAAATTTGCAGACAGACAACCAACACATTTCGCACATTATTCAACTAAAGACGATTCTGTCACATACATATGCATTGTTTTACCAGGCGTTACCATGTGCATTATACATAAACGATTACGCCTTCATGTAACTCGTTTCTTTTCCTTAAAACTTTTTATCACAATCAGTGCCGTATGTTAAGTGGTATATTTGCATGTATTAGGCATTTTTATTTAACACTAATCGCTGTATGATGGAAGCAAATACTTTTTTGGGATATTATCGGTGAAAACTACGTTATCAAACTAATATTATCAAACTAATATTATAAATGCGAAAGTAACTCTGTCTGTCTTTTCTTCACGCCTAAACTACTGAACCGATTTGTGTGAAATTTGGTACAGACATAGTTTGGAACTTGAGAAAGGACATAGGATAGTTTTTATTTCAAATTTCAAAAAATAAAAAATAAATTTATTCCGGACGAAGTCGCGGGCACAGCTAGTTTAATATATCTAAAAAAATATTTTAAGTAATTCTAATTAATTGAAGTGTTAATTAGATATTATTTAGTTGGTAATTCAGGAAACGCTTTTTAGAACAAGGATTTTTTCTATATAGCCTAATATCATGCCGATCGACAATAACAAAAAATAATGGAGAGTTAATTACGATTAATGACATTAAGCCGATAAAATTAATTGAAAATGCGAAAAATAGGTTAAATACTCAAAAAATAAGGCGTTGTTTTTTACGGGTCGTCGTCCTAAATTACCAGGAGTATAAAAATAATAAGATCTAATATTTTGCGCATCGCTTGACAATAAGAGGCGTGGTTTGTGCTCACGCAATAGGGCGCGACCAAGGCGGGGCTGGCATTAGTGAAACATTAGCTAAATTACTAACATTATTAATGCTCATCGGGACAAGTTTGTGGCACGGAAAGCACCTCTGACTTATGATTGCCTGGTACCTACGGGACGATATCTTTATTAGCTTTCTGAAGCTAAAAATAAAATTTTTTAAGTAAAATAACTTTTTAAGAAAAAGCTTTTATTTAAACGCTCTAAAAAGAAGAAAATAAAATTTTCCTTTTGGATTATACTAACAACTCCTCATTATACACAATTTATATAAAATAATAAAAGCTTGTCGCGAGGTTTACATACCTATCAACATTCCTTTATATCATAATAATTTGTGGTAAATCGAGCGACAAGCTTTTATTATTATATATAAATTGTGTATAATGAGGAGTTGTTAGTATAATCCAAAAGGAAAATTTTATTTTCTTCTTTTTAGAGCGTTTAAATAAAAGCTTTTTCTTAAAAAGTTATTTTACTTAAAAATTTTTATTTTTTACTTTTTAGTTATCGCTGGCTAGGTTCCTCAGTTTGTTCAAGTTATTATTAATCTCAAAATGCCCTCTCATTTGATACCCATATTGTAGAAGTAGACTAAAGGTAACTATTCCGCCATCCTGCATGGTCCGCCATATTGGATTCAGAATGACGTCATATTCTTTTTCTAGTCACTCTTAACAAGCCCTTTCATTTGATACCCATATTGTATAAGTGGATTAAATATAACTGTTCTGACATCTTGTATGATCCGCCATATTGAATTTAGAATGACGTCACATATCTTATCATATATTGTCATCCAAACAAAATGCGTCCACAAAATTTCAGTACAAACGGTTGAATATATCTACTTCAAAATTGAGTTCAAAGATTTCACCCGAACACACAAATATCCATACATTGCAAGTTAAATAAAAGCTTTTAAAAACTTATAACCACAAAAACGAATCGAATACAACATTGATACAAAAGTTTACCCTTCTATTCCCAAAGCTCGGAGTTATTTGTTGTATTTATCGTTCTCACAATTTATATGCTGCGAAAATGCAGTGACGCAGTCATGTGAAAATGTCGAGCATTACCGACCTTTGCTTTTCTATAAAAGAAGAATTTGTCTCGTAGAAGCAAGTCACCTCACATACACACCCGCGGTTTAGTACACCGTCTCACTTCCACAATTTAAAGTCCAGCTTTACGATTTCTTTGTACAGGCACAGATCTTTTCTATACTATCGAACTGTCTCGCTTCCGAACGATCGTTCTTTATTTTGTTTTGTCTTCGCTATTCAATCAATTCCCACTGCAGTCGGACTTCTTTGTCTGGCGAACTTAAACTAATAAATTGCTTTTGGATACTACGAATTTGCTATTATACATAGATTTCCTACTGTCTACAAGTTTTGATTTATAATACGACATCGCCAGACAATATAAAAGTCAAGGGTAAGAAATGTCGTTAGGGGAAACCTTTGCAATTTTTTGGCATTATTCCAAATCCTATAAAATCCGCCTTAATATCCACTATAAACATGTCAAAGCCAAGATACAAACAATGAGCAATCATACTGAATGCAATCGCAAACCAACATATAGCGCTCATTTAATCGAAACGAGAAATTTCAGGCGAATAGAGATGTATTATCGGCGATGATATATCGCTTTTGATACCAGAGCTTCGCGGCTCCATACTGCATTTACGTGATATTTTTCGCCTCTTAAATGAGCCTTCTTTTTTTTTCAGCTGTTTACCGGCTGTTTTTCAGCCAGTAACAAACAAATCTAATTTAGGTAATAGCAGGCCTTGACCGTACCGAAAATTCTCAACCCCAGATGCCAAGAAAACTTGCTATTTTATTTTTGAAAGTTAACTGGTTCAGTCATCCAAAGCATTTTGATATAACCTTCGACGAAATGTTTATTACCTCAAACTTTATGAAAAGTGTAACGGTTTGTATTGATTTTTAAATATAGGTATAGACGATAAGATTAGATAAACTTAAAGTTGCAAAGCCTGCAGTGATATTATTTTCACGATATTTTAGTACTCGGATTTAGGCTTTTTTGCGAAAATGTACTTCTAGTGGTTTAGTAAGCGGGAACTGACTTTCGTTCATTAGTCTGTACTATGAGTAGGTTTTAAGAACTATTTCCTATTTAACACTTATACAAATTGAAACATTATTTCTTTTCAACACATAAAGTAACACATTCAGTGTAGATTTCATACCGTATACAAATTTCATGGTTTTTCTCTGCCTTGGGAAAGGCCGCATGGTGTGTTTGATATTTACCAAATAGCAAAATGGTTCTTGTATTTTATCCGAGAATAATGCGGAAGAAACAAGCTATAGCTCAAGCTCCCTAAGACAATTTAGCACAGTATAAACGTAATCTAAAGACTTATTGCAAAACGAATCAATTACCAACAGGTAACAATTATGGGTTTGTCTTCCTACTATCACAAATGATAGCAAAAGTGAGTGAGGTAATAGGATCCGCCTGCATTCGTATTAGATAATGTGCAGTAAGTGGCGTTCGCAATGAAAGGAAATATGGACCGACGACGCTTGAATGAGCGGGACGTTTTAAGTAGGGTGTCCGCTGGGTACTATATTTTGATACTGAGGTACCTACAAGCAGAAATACAATGCTTACAATAAAATTGTTAAAGCAAATAAAGCATTTCTCCTCTTTGTTCTAAGAGAATCTTCGTAAAAGTCTGGACAATAGAAGATCACTCTTATATCCTACAGTTTTACATAGCCTAAAATTACATAAATAATGCTGCATAAAAACTTAAAATGATTTCCCAACCTTGATAGAAAAATACTGTAATGTATTTATGAACGACATGATTTATTTTGCCACTACGTGCAACAATTTTTCACCGCCATAAACTGGCCATAAATTCTCAAAACCCAGTTCTATTAATATGTATTTAAACGCATAAAATAGAGGAAAAGTTCATACTTTCATCGTGTTTTGATTAATGTTCTTTAAATCAAGCTAACTATGTTTGAGCGTGACGGAAAGTTCAGAGAGATCGACGTGTGATTACAGTTCAGGAAATTCAATGTTTGTTGTTGCGAGAATTTGAGTGATGTGGTCATTAAATTGTTAATGTAGGGCAAATAACTACATAAATAAATGGTCTATAGGGATACTTGGTCCCTGATGTAAGGGAAGGCTGAAGCACACCCGTGGTTTTAGTCGGTAAGAGTCTGGATTTCCTTTCGACCTTTCCCATGGTGGAGAAAATCTATGAGAGTTTCTCCTGGGTTGTAGCCAGCTTAGGGCTAAGCATCGGGTTACCAGTAAAAGGGTTGGGAGAAAGAGTCCGGTTATAGCCGATAGCTGTCAGGCACGCCTATTTACATTACTCCAGGGTGTAGCAAATCGATTAGTATTTCTACTCGGGTAAAAACTAGTCCAACGATACGCCTGTGTTATGTTAGTTACAACTGTTCGTGTAATTCCCGAAACAGGCTTGCCGAAACGCTAACCTATTTCTAAATTGAACTTGCTATTGATTTTGTTTTTAAGGCTTTAGTTTTGTGTCCATAATATCATCAACATTGTCAATAAAAAATTAGGCCACGTAAATATAAATGACTGAAAAGACTGTGATTATTGCATCAATCTTTCTAGAACAAAGTGACAGTTAACGACATGGTCATAAATAATACTAAGTCAAAGTACTTAGTTACTTAATAGTTACTAAGTAGCCTTTTATCACGAGTTCAGAATCGACAGTATCTAAATACGCCAAACAAAATAAATAAAAAACAAGCAACAAAAATACGCCAGACATAACCCAGTTCAGTCACGCTGACAAGCGAAAAGCATGCGAATAAAAGCTTACAGGAAATTACGGGTATTACAGAACACTGCCATTAAGCGGCAAATTACCGGCAAATAATCTGTAATAAGTATAATAACCCTTTGTTCGATCGCTGAAAGAATTCACTGTATATTTGCTGAACCAGAAAACCAATAGACCAGCAAAGAATTTGACCCGAAATTCAACAGCTTTGTTTGTACATACGTTGCGTATAAATCATAGTCATACTTACATCATGGTTCATGTATGAAGTACCAGGATTGCAGAAACAAACAGTACACATTCAAAGGACTTTCACGATTCGTGAGATGAGTAAGTGCGTTTAAACAAAAACAAGCGACTGTCACTGTTCGTCCGATATGTGCTCGACTGGTCGTGTAATTGTGTACTCCTACGCGCGTCTGCCAGCCTGGTACAATGGAGCGCTAAACTCATTGTTCTGATTCGCAATGTCGCCCTTGATATGTTGGATATATTATCTAAAATATTCTGAAACTATGTTTACCTTTTATTTTTACCCCTGGGTACAGCAAAAAGCAAATTTTATTTACAAATTCGCATAGCAACAAACATTTTTGAGCATACCTGACTATACAGACAATTTTTAAGAGAAAATGTCTGAAATTGGTTTCCAGATACAGAACAGGAATATTCAGTTAGATTCGTTAGATATGTTTGAAACTTACATCGTTACTTAATTCAGTAGTACCGTCAGTTATTAGGAAAATTACTGAGCATTCGGACTAAACATTACTTATTCAGTAATGACCCGTAATTTTCCTAAGTATAGTAATGTTTAAATAGAAGACAATAAATACGTAATGCCTAAACGGACAATTATGTAGTTACTTTGGACTTATTTATCAATATAGTATTATTTATTTATTTCAATAAATTCGATCCTACCCTTGAGTTGTATAGCTACAAGGATCTTTTGGCACGTGGATGACACCAACATGAGGGCATTGGTGTGCATATTCGCAACAAGAATCAACTCAACTCTCCGTCAAAAGGTATGAATTTTCATATATGTCAGCAGTATACAGTTACAAGGATCTTTTGGCAGGTGAATGAATTTAACATGAGGACGCGCTGGTGTGCATATTCGCAACAAGAATTAAGTCAACTGTCTGTTATAAGTGATGGTTTTTCATACACGACTGCATTAGTTCTGATTTCATCCACGTGCCAAAAGATCTTGAAGCACTGTATACTGCAGGGGAAATATATTATTTTCATTAGAATTAGAAAAGAGTTTTTTATCGGTAATTAAGTTTTAAAAGTAGCTTCCATTTGTTTCGTATCTTGGAAATGTCAGTTAATAATTAATTCCTTTTAACAACTTGGAGCATAGAAGCAAAAGAAAAAAATATATTAAAAAAATTAAATTTCTTGTGAATGAAATTCTGTTAGACGGCATCAAATGAAACACATTTATTACAGAACATTATCAATAGATACACATTTGTTTTCGATAATTACAGCAACAGAAAAACAGTGTAACAGTCTCGTAACATACATGAATGTATGTCACACATTTCTTAACGACTCATCAGTCATAACCAACCACTTCTATATTGACACCTATACCAAACGACTAAGGTTGATAATCCTGCTTTAATTTTCCCGATAACACGCTTTAAAGTACCCATAACCACAGATAATACATACATACAGTATGAAGCCTTCATATAAACGGGCGCAACGCGAGTTATGCCTACACTATCGCATCGTGGCATGACCGCGGCATGATACAGTCGCGAGCGTGTCACAGTGAATAACGGACGATGTACTGTTGATGTCATAATGCTGTAGGTAGGCCGTATCGTTATTATTGTTTGTATAAACTGTATTTTTCTGTTTTTAAAAGAGTAACTTATGGAGTTTCTTGCCGATTCCTCTCCAATGAGAATGACATTTTGGAAACGCGCAACTAGAATCAGTAACGTTTTGAAAGTGCCTGAAAAGGTCTTCTCGAAATAAAAGCCTTTTCATTTTGATTTTGATTACGTACTGAAAGGCTGTAGTCATTTATTTTTTAGAAATGGATGAGTTAAACTACTGTATATATTTATACCATTGCAAAACAACGTGGGTACTAAAATGCAGTGTTTATAATGAATGACAGTGCCATTGTCAATGCCATATCAACTAAGCAGATGTAACTAGATGGATGTATACCACTTGAACAGATTGATATGAATAGGCACTAAACACAACTCAGATTTAGTACTGTTTTAATCTATAAAATTGTAGTACATTACAGCTGTTCTTTATTCTAATGGCAAATGACATCCTTACATGAAGATTGTAGGTGGCTTATAATTGCGTAAATTTGTATGTTTGTGTGTTCTTCCTATGGGAAAACGACTTGCCGAATTATGCAGAAACTTGAATTAGAAACAGTTCGTAACATGGTTTAAATAAAGGACAACTATATAGTTGTCCTGTTACACGTTTTATACAAAATATGAATAAATAACAAGACTTTACTCTTTCTGAAGTGGGTGGTAATCATTCAGTTTACAAATGATTTTAAACTAAGAGATAAATAAACAAAACCAAAATAGAAAAATCATAGATAAAAAAATCTCATTCTTTCTACGCATGAAAACGGAATAAAAGAAATACTCAATTTAAGAAATACTATTATAGAAAACATTGCTACCTATAGGTAAATTATACGGTAATATCCATTCCATATCTTTCCTAGACTAATAAAAACTTTGTGCTACATTATAAGGGCGGAGTAGGTGTAATCTGAAAGGAGGCCGATTTGGTCCAATTCACAAAATTATACGGGCCACGCATATATTATCTAAACTGAATAATTTACCTTTACAATAGGCACATAGACATAGTATTTACAAGAATAAGAAAAGGTTTTCGTACATATACATGTATATTAGTATGGTAAGTTATATGAGGGAAATTATACAAACTTCTTGATTCAACGACCCCTAGGCCTATCATTTTTCGTGGGTAATCATCAAATGACCCGCCCGCTGTGGGTGCAGCGGGAGGGAGAGTCAGACTTTTTCTGACTAAAACCCACTATGTTCTTCCTGGAGCCCTTTGAATGCCAGGGTTGCGGTAACCCTTACGAACATCCCGCAGCAAATAGGGATAGCCCTCAAAAACGATTGTAAGGTCAAGAAAGTCTAGATGAACTTATTTATTTACAATTATTTTTCAATATACCGTGCCTTGGCAAGCACATATATTATAGCAAATAGGTTTACAAGCGTACTATGGGCTACTAAACTTCAGAAAAATGAGTTATCCATGAACTGAACTGTATTCACCAAAAATCCGCAGCGTTTTACAAAATGTCTGCCTAATATCATTTGCTATTTATGCAAATGTAATGTTCAGGCTTAAGTACCTCAATGAATTATAGGTGTTACCTTGCTTTTGCGAATTAGGTTAGGTTTATAATTCCACCGGTATTGCTTAAGCTGACCAAAACATAGCTAAACAACGGCAAAGTGCGACTTAGGCTCGCGTATAAAAAGTTTCATAGCATTTTCTATTAAAACGGTAAAAAAAACATGCTTATTGTATGGGGTGCCGGTTTAAACACATTGTATTATATTTTTTATTTTCACCACCTTGACTATCACAGTTCATGAGATACAGCCTGGTTACAGACGGTCGCGTATTACTGCGTACTAAGTACCCTAAAAATGCTGACTAAGAAACTATATTGTAGTGATGACCAAATGACAAATCACATTACTACAATAACCGTATCTTTCATCCTATTTATAGAGGCTACGCAACCCGAGCCATGACAACATCAATTAATTTATAATGAACGCCAACGAACAATGGTCGATTAATATCTGTCTGATTAAAACAACGTTCACGATATCACCCGGTTGGCGTTCTAGACTGATGTTCATGTGTGATTTTCA
The DNA here is from genome assembly GCA_941860345.1 of Chrysodeixis includens. NCBI lineage: Eukaryota > Metazoa > Arthropoda > Insecta > Lepidoptera > Noctuidae > Chrysodeixis > Chrysodeixis includens. Next base: position 6,205,231 of record OW796114.1, on the reverse strand, counting down.
AAGTGTTTTTTACATATTATAAAATAAAGTCATCCACCGTGTCTGTCTGTCTGTTCGCGATAAACTTAAAAACTACTGCACCAATTTTCAGATACGTAAACGTTATAACGGTTTACTCACGCGTATTTATCGGGATAGCCCAACTAGTTTAGGACCCAACCGGCGTCCTTAAGCATGTCCTTAATATTAATCATCCTCACGAAAGTTATTATAAAAAAAATCAGATATAGAGACGAGTTAACTATAAGACAGTTTGCCAGACAGTACAGGCATAATATATGTTGTTCGAATCCTAATCGGGATACGACGAGAAAAAAATCTAATAGAGTGCTATCCAGTATAGTTCTATTTTTCATTTCCTACATATTTGGAAGCTATAAATCAAGTTTACGCATATACAATCAACACTTTCTCTAATCGGTATCGGAACAACGTAAAATGCTGATTAAAATTTGCTAATTCCTCATTATAAAATGCATTGCATATCTGCAGACAATATTACATACTTCGCGGTTGTTATGTCATACATGCTGAAAATATAATAACAAAGGAATGTGAATCTGGCAGTCTGAAAAATACACGGTAGTTTCGGAAGTTATATGATAATTTGCTAATGAAGTCTTTAATTAACTTTCAAAATATTTTAAATAAGAAACCGCGATCAAACACTTTATTTAGTTTCCTAATCCTATTAGTAGAGTTAGGATGCGCTTAAGCGAATTTCGTATAGAACGATATTTAAGTAAAATTCGGAACATAACTTTTAAACTCTAGGATTACGAAATTCACAATTGAAATGTAAATTATAAGGACTACTTTATAAGTATACTTTGGCTTACCGCGCAAGACAATGTGAAAGGACACAAGTGTTACTACAATTGGCTTGCAGACATTATACTGCGGCCCGTGCATTGTTAATAAATGCCGATAGTGTCCCACTGTAGTGCCACACTTTTCTCCTTTCATCTATCCCAGGAGTCCTAGGTCTGCCACGATATTTCTTGGACTATACATTGTACATATTATTATAATGACGAATTATAATGACACATAAGACGAGTACACGTCACAAGCAAGAAACTGGTTCACAAAACTTAAGCTTATACGAAAAAGGCAACGCTAAAAAGGCAGGATGTGGACGAGACGCAGATTTTGTAAAGGATTGTCCATGTCTGCCGGGCTTCCACATTTAGAGGTTTTTATTTGTCCCTTACCTAACAATCTAGAAACGAATATTTTTAAAACTTTCACGACTTTTACACATATTTCAGACGACAAACGGTCGGTGCAACTCGACCGAAACGTCGGGAGAAAAGAAATATCGAATTATATCGCGAAAAAGACCTGTTTGTCGTCTAAAATAAGTCTAGGAACTTCTTATATTTAAGACTTACCCTGATATATCTCTCTAGATCCGGCGGTATCCTCTCTTCTCGCTCTCTGTATAACTCTTGGAACTCTTTCTCTTCCGCGGTTTCTGTGCAGGCATGATGTTCTCGCAGCGGCTGGGGCTGGGTTTGCGCGAAATTCACTTGTTTCTTAACCGTCTGCGTTTTGACGTTTGTGTTCTCATTTTGAAAGTCCTGGAATTAATATTTAAACTGCATTTTGTCCTCTTTGCATTAAAAGTAATGCTCATAGGTGATAGATTTTATGAATGTTTATAAGGATAGGTCTTTAAACTGAAAATCTTCGTAAATAAACACTTAAAGCTAGCCATATACGTTATGGTATCAGGAATATACTTGCAGTTTTATTATAATACCGGTAAGCCGTAGCGTGTCTGTGGTAAAACTGTAGTTTTATGGGCCAAGCCCCTTGGAGTATACACAGTGCCTGCATTAGCGCAATCGGATATTTATAAAGCAAATTAAAAGGAGTAACGATAGGTCTGAGACTCCGAGTTTCGGAAAACCAGCCGGAGCCACGAGTAACGAAAAAAAATTTTTTTTTTTATTTCGACCATCGTCCTACATTTGCTCGAAAACTTTTTGAATATTCAACCTTTTTATAGTGACCTTTAAGTTTTGGACGAAAACGGTCTCTGTCTAGACCTATCCACTTACGTAAATTATATAGATGCGATCTATCTTCCATTGTTAGACAGCTAGATTGTAGCATGGTTTATGATCCATACTATAACTAGATTTCACTTTCACTGATCATTATATTGCTAGAACATTGTTTAAACTTTCTTGACTTCAAATTAATATTAATTGAATACTTGAGGGAATATGTTTATCGATTTTTTTTGTGATTATGTATAAAGCAGTAAAACATTATATATAAAAAGGGTTTTAAAAGAAATTGTTATGATTTAATATTACTGGCCTGTTAATATCTCTCTGCTAAACAAAGGTCTTTTTCGTTTTTCGATATCAAGAACGCGCAAGGAAGTAGGTACTAAAAGTTCAGAAAATTTTATTAAGCATCTAAATAACAGTTATTTAGACGAGTTTTTTTATTTAGATAAAAAAAGCGGAAGAATATAATTGAGAAGTCTCCTCCTTTTCGAAGTCGGTTAAAAAAGAAAATTTGCTTTTATTTTGCCCCATAACTACACAAGCCCACCAGAAAATATATTCCATTATTACAGCATTCAAAATTAATTTAGTATCTTAATGCAACTTTAATTCACCACATTTATTTTATTAAAGAAAAATTATATTAGAATGTTGTGTCACAAGTCACAAGCAGCCAGTCTTACATAATCTTAAGATATGAATCTAAGAATGAGTTAAGTAAGTGTGCCAGTTACATTTTCATATAACTGACCCCAATGAGTAATGTACTGGTCCGTTAGCCTTTTTCTATTTCATGACAAGAGCAATGAACTACTGATGTGTAATCAATACTCCTTGGTCGGCATTTACTGCAATGAAAACTTTATGATGTTTATGCCCCTGGTCGGTTACAAATGGTGCAGTTCTTAATTTGAAATGTGTTCATTTTTAATGGAATGGCTGGATGCTTGATTAGTTTTTGGCCAGTAGTCATTTTAATTATTTTTATAGTACTACTGCAGCAATTGTTATTTTTTGCGAAATGTTTTTTAGTATATTGTTATATGTAATACTATAATAGAAATATAATAGACTTATAGAAATATAATCATTGTAGATTAAATGAATATTAGAGATCAATTCTATATTATCTTATATAACCGACAGGTGAGACCAATAGAATATTAGTGCTATATATTTTAATTGTCTTAATTCTCAATTCATAATTTCTTATTTGAAATCATACAAAATATAATTATTCTTTAACTATTTTTTTTTATTCACAACTCAAAAGTTAACTTTGGTTTGAATTACTTTAAAACTGACCGATAACTGTAAATAATTAAATTTGAAGGATATTTTTAAGTAATAATATATAACATTTTGAACGGACTGACAAGAGTAAATGAATTTTAATATACCTAATATCAATATTTTTTTAATTTGATTATTATTGTTACCCACAAGCTTATGTCATAATAAGATTTATATTATATTCAGTGTACTTTACAGAATAGTTAAGAAACATAATAAATACATTAAGTATTTCATATATGATTATAACAAAAAGCAATAAAATAATTGAGTATAAATTACTTAGCTCAAATAAATGAATAAAAAAGTAAATGAAAACAACAAAGTTTTGAAGTATTATAATAAAGTAAACACAAACCTTATGTTTTCCTTATGAGAAACCGCAAACCCTTCCGCGAATTTGGTCTTAATTAATTAAAATAACTACCTCACAACACTACACTGAATAATAACCACTGTGCCTATACAAAAATTAAAAAGTAAAACACTTTTGACAGAGAAATTGAATAGCGTACGGACAGCGTACAGAATCAATACAGTGTTACTTATCTACTGAGCTACGAACGGCTGAGCGTAGAGGAAAATCAATATTGTACGGTGTGAAGTACCAGGGTCGCAGCAACAGGTGGAAGTGTTAGTAAACAGTTACATTATTATACTGACCGGTTCTCCAGAGAGCCCCAACACAGTTTTCTCCTTCTCTATCTCACGCCTTTTCTCTGCAATTAGCATTTCTAAGTTAGATGTAGATAGCATTGTTGTGATGTGAACGTAACGAAAGTTTCACTTTCCGCGGGAAACTTATTATGCTATTGAATTTTGCGTGTAGTGCTGTGAAACATAATTGCCAACCGAATTAAGATAAGTGACAATTTGTATAGTGTCTATTGGAAATTATGGTATTTTTGTTTTGAAATACAAAAAATCGTTTATTTTATTTGAATTTGACATAACCTTTTGACGCAAATTTGACAAATTGTCAAAGAATGAAGTTGGCGTCCGTCATAGTTAATGTTGCAAGTAATAGGAAAAAAACGTTCCTTTTTCATTAGTTTTTTTTTTAAGAATTATTATATTCTGTTTTGAAAAAAAAAATACGTAAAATGGGATTGATGTTGTGTGGTTATTAAACATCTTGACTTTCAAGCAAAAGTGAGAATGAATGAGATATTCTGGTAGAATTTGAAATGGTAACAGTATAAGCTGAGCACATTTCACCTTCAGTAGGCATGCGAAAACTTAAAGTATAAAGTTAATATAACATAAAAAATAATTTCTATAGTAAAACATTCCTATATTGTAAACAGAAGTGGCTTCTATCCTCCACAGATCTAGTACCTATATAAAGAATCTATACTCAAAGGCTTTATGAATCCAGATTCCAGTGGTCGACTCCTTATAAGTTATTTTAATTAACAGTTTTGGCAACCCTCTGCACTATCTAAGTCTAAACAAATCTAACCTCTCTTATCACAAATGTCATATCAATGTTCATTGTTCAAATGTTCACTTTAATTCAAATTTAAGAAACTAGCAGCGCGTAGTAATAGAACGAATAAAAAGTACGATATTAATAGATGCGTAAGTAAATTAAATAAATAGATAATGTACCTTATCATATATTTTTTAGATTAAATGTAGAAAAGTTTATCAAAATAATAATTAAATATTTTTTATTGCAGCTGAAACTTAACCAATAAAATAAAATATTATTTTGAGTTTAAAAATGGAGGCTGATTATGATAAGAAAGTATTAGAACTAAAGAGCAAAATCCAAAGCTTCCCTGATTTTCCAAAGCCGGGAATTTTATTTTGGTATGTATATTATTTTTATAGTTTAGTAGGTTAAATACTACAGTAGATAAGTTTATCTATACCTATAGTATCCTTATCTGCGTAGTAAAATGATGATGGTAATCGATATTTAATTAGAATAATCACAAAATGACTGCTCTTGAAAAAGTTAGTAAATTATTAAAAAAAAATATTAATTTTGTAGCACCTTAGTAAACATACACAATTTCTGGACAACCCTTCTTTTCATATATCAAATAGTCAAGCTTTGATTACAGTTCTCGTTTGCTTGCAGGTTTGAATTTTCAGATCCTATATTTAGGATCTGGGTTTTCTTAAAATGATTCATTAAATTTACTGACTGTAATGTTGATGAAGGTGAAGGAGTGGTTGTTCATACATAAATGCCATTTTATAAAAATATGTTGCCTCCTAGCCCTGGTATAAATTTACAAGACTATTTACTTTTACAAGTAGTAACATTTAAAAGTTTCTTTCTAAAGTACAAGTCATCTTTAAGTTAAATTAGTTACAAATATCATCACATGTTAAAAATATCATCTTCAAATTATTAAAACAAAAAATTGTTATGTCTGTAAAACAGTCTAATAAGATTAAAACTATATCTTCTAAATCCAGTACAAATAGGCTTATTGAACATTATCTTTCGTTGTTCATGGTCATAAGTTGTTGTTTCAAGATAGTATTGTCTTTGAAAAGCAATTTGTGGAAACATTCTGGCTATAAAAATCTCATCTCATAACTGTGGTAGTATGGTCCAGTGAAGTAGTTAATACCTGCATTGAGACTAACTTCATTCTTATTATTTTATTAATAGTAGCTGCCTCTGTAGGGCAAAGGTACTTTCTTACTTCCACCTTTATTAGCTGGGCCTTAGTTTTTAGCTGACATCTGAAATCTGTTACAAAACAAAACTTAAAATAAGCTACTAAAAATATCACTCTTGAAGGTTCAATTTAATCTATTGGCAAATCTACTGATACCATTTATTTTATTTAATAGAAACTATAATACTATATTATTTTTATAATCTATGAACATTATTATGTCCAAATTCATGTCAAGGACTGGCACAATTTTTATTAACACTTTCTTGGCTATTGGCCTTGCAGAAAACAAGTTCATAAAAGTAACCATTTAATTTTATGATAGCAATATTATTTTAATGACTCACTATATTGTGGTTTTCCTTAAGCTGATTTATGAATGTAAATATTTATATAAACAACAATATTCAAGTTTAATTTCCATAAACTATGGGATTTTACTTTTTCCAGCTTTGTTTCCAGTAGTTTCTTATATTATATTGTTTATCATTTCTATTTTATTTTCTTTCCTCTTGTGAAACTTAGCGAAACAATGGCATGACTAACATACATAGAAGTTTCACATCATGAGTTCCCATAGGTAGACATTTTCCTCTAGGTATACTTCTGTTATTATGAATTAAAAGAAGTTCACCAAACACAATCTGTAGGTTTCAAGTCATCATAGGTTTCAATCTTTAAGCAACTTTAAGCAACACGTCTAGAGGACGTGTTGCGCCAACCCCAAATAAATAATTGGGATAAGGGCAGGGGTATGGTGATAGGTTTCAATCTTTTGATAATTGACGATTTGTATGATAATTGACGATACCCTTTCCTTTAAACAACACATCGAGAGCTTGGTGTCTAGAGTACGGAAATTAATGTTTGTATTTAAAAAACTACGCACAATCGCAGACCCTAAGCTAATAACGCAAATTTATTTGGCTCTCTGTCAATCCATCCTTACATATTGTATTACTTCTTGGGGAGGAGCACCAAAAACTACAATGCTTCCCCTCGAACGAGCCCAGAGAGCAATTTTAAAAGTAGCCCACTTCTATCCTTTCCTCTTTCCCACAGATCAGTTATATAAATCCTGCAATGTTTTAGCTGTAAGGCAATTATTTATCATGCACGTAATACTAAAACAACACTCTCAGCTTTCCTACAATTCTAACAAAAGACGTAAAGATATAGTTTGCAGTTCAAACTCCACCTCAAAATATGTGTATACGAATAGATTCTTTAGATTTTTAGCCCCATTTCTGTATAATAAACTAAATAGCGAACTAAGTATTTATAGCCTAAACTACTTTAATTGCAGAAAAAGTGTAATTAATTATCTGCAAAGTCTGTCTTATGACCGCACGGAAGACCTACTTACAGTGTGCAAATAAAACTGCAGACGCAAACAATAATAAATAATGTAGGTATTAGGTATAAGCAAAAATATTTATTTTAATGGATGTTAGTTTTTTAATTATTAGTATATTAGATTGTTAATTTATATTGTCAAATTATCATATAAGCTCTTTTTCCGCCTGAGACACAGGTTCAACCTAGTTCAGGCAATTATAATGTTAGCACATATGTTTAGATTTTAAGAAATAATTTTGTATTTTAGTGTGCACTTTGTTAAATGAATAAATGATTATTATATTGATTATTATATTATTTTGAATGCATTGACTTAAAAGAAGTTTGATTTTTACACAGCTCCAAAGGAGAGTTGTATGAGTATTTGATATAAATTCCAGCTTGATGCCGTCATCCATTCCTGATAGAACAGGTTTTGACAGACAGATAGAACACAGTGATCCTAGAACAGTTCAATTCTCTCCTAACTGCATATTGTTTATTTACTGTATACAAAATGATGGATTCAATTGATTTTTAACTCTTTATAGAAGTCTTATAGGCGAGCGATAGAGAAAAATGTCTTAAACAAACAATACAGGTCTATTCCCAGCAGTGATAAATACAAAACTGTAAATTATGATACCAACTATAAAAAAACTTACAAATCCTATTTTTGTCTTCCAGGGACATATTCTCAGCAATATCAGATGGTGCTACATGCAAATTGCTCCAAAGTCTTCTGGTACAAACCATCAAGGCCAACTACCCTGATGTAGAGGCGTTAGTAGGGCTAGAGTCCAGAGGGTTCCTGTTCTCCTTCTCGCTGGCTGCGGAGTTAGGAATCAGTTCACTGCCAGTGAGGAAGAAGGGAAAGCTGCCCGGAGAAGTTGTGTCTTATAAATATGATTTGGAGTATGGTTCTGTAAGTATATTTTTTTAAGGAAATGTTTACTTTTTTCTATTGGCTATTGACATGTTCATGGCTTTTGTTATTTGGCTAGAAATTTTTCCATGTGCGTTTTTGCTGTCTGCATTGATAAAATAATAGTAAAATCATAACCAAAACAAATAATAGTAAAAAGTAAGAAAGTGTCAAGACATATTTGTATTTATGAAATAATATTTGCAATTGGTTTATTGCTTAAGGCATTAAAACGTAGCATAAGAAATGAACTTGCATTTATAACAATATCATTCAAATTTTTATAAATAGTACCTAAGATAAGTTTGATAAAAGATATTGAGATTGTGATTATATTATAAAATCTGATCAATATTTGAATGTTGTTTACAGATTCGATTGTTATCTTGTGAATACGATAATGATTCTCTTTGATTACATAAACATGTAGTATTGATAGTGTTTATCTAAACCTACCTACAACATAGCCCTTAGCAACAACCAAATAAATAAAAATTGTAAGACGCCAGTCGAAATGATTTTTATCCAATTATTAAGTTGTAGGACTGCTTTTGAAAGTAGGTACTTATATTATTAAACCTATAAACAAACTTAAATTTTCAAGTAATAAAAATGGAAGGGAGTATAGCTATTAAGTACTTGTAACAGTTCTAAACACTTCCGTGCAGATTGCAGAGACTTTGCCCGACTTAATATTATTATTATAAGCCTATATTGTTCCATTGCTCGTCAAAGGCTCCCTCTTATATTTCCATTCTTTCTATCGAGGGCAAGTGTAGTAATATTACTTCCTTTCATTCCCCATCTTATAAAAAGTCCACCTATGAACACGGTCGGTGCAACTCGGCCGAAACGTCAGGAGAAAATAAATATCGAATTACATCACGAATAAGTCCTTTTTGCTGTCTAAAACATGTACAAGTCGCGAAAGTTTATCATTTATCTAATAAAGATTAAAACATTTTACAGGATATACTAGAAATTCAGAAAAACGTAGTCCGTCCAGGTCAAAAGTGCCTCATAGTGGACGATTTAATAGCCACCGGGGGCTCTATCACCGCGGCCACGACTCTCCTCCGATCGTGCGGTGCTGACGTCATCGGCTGCCTGGTCGTCATCGAGCTGACGTCACTGCGGGGCAGAGACAACATTCCCAAAGGTATACCGGTCCATTCCTTGATACAGTATGATTGAGTTTGTTGGTTGGTCTTGTTTGGTATGGCGAGGTGGAGTGTAAAAGTTTTAGAAATGTTTTGTAATTTTATTAATGAAAAGTATCTATTATTTGAAAACACATCATTAAGTAGAGTAAATAACACTTTTCTGTAAGTAAAAAAGTCAAACTTTCCATGATACGATTATAAAAAAATATTAAGGCGCTCCCTCACCGGGAGCATTCGCGTGTAATGTAATGTTAGAGTCGAGCATTACATCAGCGAAGGAGGAGAACCAAGCATTACAGTGCGCAATCTGTAATGATACAATGTGTAATATTTTGATACAACTTGTAACATCGACACGCTTATTTTGTTGCGTCGGGCTTATAATGTTATTACACGCGAACGCTCGTTGGTCAGGGAGTTAGTATTGTAATGTAATGCTCAAAATCGAATCTATGTGTTACATTACACGCGAATGCTCCCGGTGAGGAAGCGCCTTTATAGTACACACACTTAAGAGGCTACTCCAGGTTTACAATCATTGTTTTAAAAAAGGCGGCTATGAATCGATCAAAAATAATATATTTCGCGATTTCTAAACAAGATCATTCACTAAACTTTAGGATATTGTAATATTTGGAAACATTTAGAGAGATAACTCTCCGATCTTAGGTCGATAGATAGAAGTACATAATATTGTTAACAGTTGTTTTATTTACATTCAGTTATTACACAAAGATGTTTTTAATACTGTATATAAGCTAGGCTCGAAACGTTATCAAGACAGATTAATAAAGAAAAACATAATCTTTAGCAGATAATTGTAACTGGATATTTAAAAAATCTAATTAATCCGACAGATAGGTTCTAAAAAAATACGAAGGTTTCCTCCTTCCAAAAGGTTAATTGATATTATATTCGTTGTAGAATACTCGATTGATTATAATTAGAAAGCGGAGTCTATAAATGTATTGTTTTAAACAATTGTAGTAGCAGTGTTAGATAGAAAATATTATCTATTAAATAGTGCCTTTTATATTTTTAATTAATTCTCTTTGATTTGTCATATAGGAACATAATATACTTGTTATATTTTTAATTATTATTAATTTTTGTATAATATATTTCCTAAGTAATAATTTGTTTACGTTTTCAATGTATCATTCTGTTAATATTGTTTGTACAAATAACAATTATATTAGTCATAAACCCTGTAAGGCCTTTCATACACGTGCCAACTGAAGTCAACGAAACTCGAATACAAATTACTACCACTCACCAACGGCCTATGTAACAACTTTTAAGTTTGTGTGGCAATCTAGTACTCATAACACAAGTTACTGTTGTATACTTAATTTGACACTTGATGGCGTTGTGGGAATGTTGTGAAATCTCTTGGAGACTAAAGTCGTTGGGTATCGATGACTATGTCGTATCGTGTATGAAAGGCCTTATACTACTACCAATGTAATAAGCTCACGTGTTTGCAAAGTTACAAGTAATGTTTTGCATTTAATACTTCAATCACGAGCATAAATGGTTAATTAAACTATATTCATATGCAAAATACATATTCATAGAGCAATTAACATGAATAGGGATGTTGACAAAACAAATCTTATTTACCTATTTGTTTAATGTTAGCTTTTGTATGGACTGAATAGAGTTCTAACAAATAATAAGTTACTTTCTTGAAGGCTGATCAATTGAATCTGCTGTCAAATCGCAATCGCAATAGACGGTGTGGTTGGCTCAATAGTTCAATATATTCGGGCGATCAATGTTAGCTTTTGGAGACATGTAACTTGTCTACAAGCCCAGGTGTTTGGCCCCCGCGTCCCGTTCCGTGACGCTGGCGTAGGTAGTAGAAGGGGCCCGGGGTGTTTTTAGTCGGTGGGAGTCTGACATATCCCCACGCCGTGCCTTCGGCGTGGGTTGAAGTCATTAGCGTTTCAAAAAGAAGTTTTTGGCTCCCGTGTATTGAGATGTTTTTTGTTTTAAAAGGTTATTCCGATTATTTTTGTAAGTACGTATTGTTCATTAGAACCGTGCTCAATTTATAGTACATATGATATGTTGTTGTATATTGTACAACCGTTTTACAACTGTAACATAATAATAATGATATTAAATGACAATGTGACGCATTCCAGGTTGTATGATGTATTTGTATTGTTTATTAAAGTTTTATATGTCTTTATGATATTGTTTTATTTGTTTACTACTCGTTCACCCCTTTCAATGTTTAAGTAAAAGAACAATTAACTTCTGGCAAATTAATTAACGACTTGAAACAATCAAGAAATTAAACACTTCTATTTTTTACTTAATAAGCCTACGCTATAAGCAAATAAAAAGTAAAGTTGATCTAATAGTAATAAATATATCAACACAGAAATAAAAACTACTGCATTAAAAAAGGGAATTAGAATTAAATCAAATAAAAACCTTAAATTTTCTTAATTATATTTATTTAAATGTTAAATAAAACAGACGAGACGCGACTCGCTCACAGCATAAATACTTAGAAGTAAATATCACATTGTAATTAATTACTGACGAACGTAAGGTAAGGGCAACTTATGCTGTCCTTTCACTTGTTGAATATCTTCGTTCACTTGAGTTTCCTTCTGTTCAGCTTTAGGAGTAGTCGAGATATCGCTCTTTTGGACTTGTTGGTTCAAATCTTTGTCAAGAACAGCGGGCTTTACAATAGCAGCATCTTTTTCATTCTCTTTCTTCGCTTCTCCATCGAATATTTGGGAGACTACGCCTTTGAATTCCTTGTAGTTTTTGTCGGCAATTGATTGTTGAGTCTCTTCGGGTTTGACTTCTTTAGCAACAGTTACTGGTACTTGAGACTGTTTCTGTTCGGTTTCACGGTTCTGTCTTATCTGTTCCTTGGGTAGTGCTGGGATTTGTGCTTGCTGCTGATCGTCGGTTGGCTTTTGCTCGATGACGTCAGCTTCGCGTTCGTGCTGTTGGGTTTCATCGTTCACGTTCAAGTCCTTCATCGGCACTTGGCTTTGACCCTCGTTTCCGAGAATTTGAGGGGTCTGTTGAACTTGCCCGTCGTTTCCGAGAATTTGAGGAGTCTGTTGCACTTGTCCGTCATTGTTTTGTCCGAACACTTTGATGGTGAAATCAAATCCTCTGAACACTGCTGGGCTTTTTAACTCAATAGTGACGTTGTCGTATCCCTCTCCTCCTTCAACGATTTGAGCTTCTCCGTCCTTTTCCGCCCTATTGTCAATAACAACTACACGACTGATGACATCGTTTTCAGTTGCATTCACAGTCAGGTTCTTCACTTGTCTCCAGATAGCTGGGCTGGCGGTAACATTCTGTTCAAATATCACTTTACCGCCCTCGACGCCGACGGTTAGATCAGCGGCCGAAGCCACGGCCAGACAACCAACGAAAGCCACGAGAATATACATGATTGAGAGTTGAGACACGACTGATGAATATCACGAAACCAAACGCTTATATAGAACAACGGGACGAGGAAAACATCTCAAATGTAAGTCAACTAGTCATACAATATTTTTTTTATTAACATATATTAAAATCTTCCTACAGGAAAATACAGCGTGATCGGTACAGTCAATGACAAATTGTTGACCCGTGACCACAGCATTACGTCTTATTGTGACTCAGGTGCGCATCAGAAACATTTTTTCCCTCATCTAAATGGTAACAAAAATGCAGTCTTGTCTTAATTATTAGAAATATTATAAGCATTTGCTACAAACCAGTTTAGTATTATTCTATGCAAATAATTGAACTATTATGTAGAACAATTATGTTTACTAAGAAACTTGATCGGGTTTCTTTAAAGACAAGGTTAGGTAGTTATCGTAAAACAAGTTTACGTTTTAAGTAAGGGACTTCCCATTGGACTTTGGACGTATGAACTTGTGAGGTATTCACCTTTGCAGGGATTTTTTTCGTCATTTGTTTTTCTAACTGCCTAAACCAAATGACGTTGGATGAGTAAGTTAGTAAGTATTCGATTATTTGCCTAAAGGATATTTAATAACATAGATGTTGGGGTACCTGTGACACAAATTATGAGGTAATTATTTATTAACATACAAAATATTAATAGATCAACATTCACTGAGCTGGATACTTGAAAATGCATTTTTTTTGGATTTTGCATATTATAGTAAAAGCTAAAGCTTTTTTTTAACTTGGATCTCTATATCTTCTAGATAATTAATCTTTCAGGTAGCATCGCTTTATTAGTACTGGTGTTATTTTATAAAAATAAATAAATCTTATTCTACATATATGCCAGCATTCTCGTATTGAATCACTATTTTCTCAAATATATTTTTAGGTATAACTTATGTCAAACATCTTTTGTAACGATTGTACACAGTTGTAACGTGACATTTATCCACAAGTAAATCTAAACGCGTACGGAATTACAATTACTTGATCTACGTGTCATTTTTGAAGTTAGGATTCCCGCCATAAAACTATTTACGTTGGTCGTAGATGATACAAGGTATGGGTACTATACACAAGTATACTGAACATAGAAACAGGTAAGTTTGTTTCATAGTAATACATATACATATATCACGTGTTTGAATAGACTGAAGAGAGAGATATAAGCAACTTTCTTCAGAGAAACAAATACCTTCGAAAACAAAAAATAGGTTTGCATATAAAACTGTTATTAATGGTAGGTAGCATTTTTTTTTTGGTACGTCTTAGTGCTTTTTTGAAGAAAATTTTCATGCACAGAACACATATCACACAATGATAGAGGTGAGAGGCGTACAAGAAGTTTTAGCAACAGTGGCGGCTTCGATTGATTCCAAAACTACTTTATATGGGATCAATTCGAAGCCAGTTCATATCAAACAAAAAAAGAATCACGTAAATTAGTTCAGAAACCTTGGCAAAATTGTTGTTACATGCATAAAAAATATACCGACCAAATTGAGATCCTCCTTTTTTGTAATCTCTTAAAAACAAGAAACGAAAGGACTTAATTTACTCTAGTAACCCAGTTGGTTCTCAAAATAAAAGGCCTGAATCACGTTAATTAGACTGATTTTAACAGTCTGAATCATATCCTTTGTAGCAATCCTTCATAGTTAATTCAAGGTGTCTCATAGCGTCTTTTATTAAACATGATATGCTCTTAAGTAGGCACTTTATTTGTTGCTACTTTGATCTCTCTATATTATGTGTCAGAAAATCTCGGTTATATTATTATTACTGCCTTTGAAAGTTATTAAAGGAAACGAAATTCATTGTCAAAGAAAGCTTGCCTGTTTCAAAAAAAAATTAACTATTAACAGGGTATAAAAATTAATTTGTATAATAATTATAAGGTCAGGCTCTTCCGGAAGACATAACATAGCCTGGTATTGCTCAATGAATCATGCGATCTTATAAGGAAACAAAACATCCTTGGTTTCCGTATTATCTCGTAATAAGAAGTAGTTTAGGACAAAAGAACTAATTTACATAATGATCTCGATGTAAATAGTGCTTGGATTCCTGTGCTCACAGACCTGTTATACACGCTATTGTAAATAGAACAGTCACGCTAACTTAACAGGCTAAGGTATCTAATTTCTATTACAGTATTATTAGTTAGCAATATCCTGTTATTTAATGATTTCCTAGTATTTTTAAACTTTCGCGACTTGTGCACATATTTAAGACAACAAACGCAATATCATTCCACGGTGCAATTCGGCCGAAACGTCGAGAGATGAAAAGTATTGAATTACATCGCGAATAAGACTCGTTGGCTGTCTAAAATATGAGTTCGTAGTGCTGGGTTGTACGTATGTGCTTTTCATTGTGTCATTGAATTGTCTTCATAATTCCGATAGCTAAGTGATAGGTATAAGTTATCACACACACTAAGTATTATAATTATACTGTACGCGACATACCGCCGCGTCGGTTCTATCCGAGCGATAAGTGACATCTACACAATTAAATGCTTGTTTCAATTCCAAGAGTTTTTGAACATGGGATTTGAATGTCTCTGAAATCCGATGGACTAAATTCTTTAGTGCGATTTTTTTTTTATAAAAATAAATTCGCATTTTTATCTATTTTTTCTTAGCTCATTTAAATTTGTTTGTTTTTCAAGGGTAATTCCTAAGTGCGAATTTGTGACGCAAATAAGCTCGGTTACTGGATTATTATGAGCTCATAAAGTAGAATCCTTGACGTTGACGCGTTGTGGAAGTAAGATGGCGCTACATTCAGTGTAATGCCCTGCTTATAGTAGTTAGGTATGGGTAAAGGCACTTATCAAAACAATATTGGTTTTGTTTGTTTCAATTAGACAATAGCGCTTTTTCTTTCAATAAATATTAATTAAATAGAAAAACTGTTGTGGTAGTGTGGTCTATAATTACGTCATTGGTTAATCGGAACCTACGCATAATGAATAAATTACAATGTATTGCGTGTGTCGGTTAATCGGATAAATGTAAACGAGACTAATATCTAAAAAAACGTCATTTACTACGTCATTCTATACAACCTCTCAATCAATCAAATTCAATGACTTTTTACATGTAAAAGTTCCTTAGGGTTCCATACCCAAAAGTAATACGGACCCTTTTACTAAAACTTTGCTGACCGTTTGTATCTCAAAAAATACTAAAAAGCAGAATAATACTCAATACTCAATACTCAATAGTTTATTGCGTACCATAATGTGTTACAAGGTGTTACATACAATTACATGTTCATTATGGACCCTGTCGGGCACAGCAAATAATACAGAAGAAAAAAAAAAATATAAAAAATATGAGAGAGGAGCAGTTTAAGAATTAACATTCTATATAAAAAAAGAATAGAAAAAGAGAACATAACTTCATAATGTACGAAACGAATATAATATTAGCTTCATAGTGCATACACATGTAGGTGGATGTAATATTACATTGCTATATTTATATTTTAATGGTATTGTATTATATTATTTAATCTATGCATATGTTTTCTATCAGTACCCTAGTTTTATTCATTTATTTTGTCGTCAAAGAATTCTTTCAGTGTATAATAGCATTTATTAAGTAAGAACCGTTTTAGTTTTGTTATGAATATATTAGTTTTATTAGTTTCTTTAATTTCTTTAGGTAGATTATTGTAAATTTTGATGGACATTACTAAAGGGCTGGTTGAGTGTATTTTAAGTCGAGATGTAGGTAAGTTTAATCTGTTTTTGTGTCTTAGTATGTATTTTGTTTGTTTGTCTTCGCGAGTAGTGTAGAAGTCTGGGTGTTTTCGGACAAATTTACATATTTCTAGGATATATAGGCAGGTGAGTGTGAGTATTTTGTGTTTTTGGAAATAGGGTTTACAGCTGTCTGTTTGTTCTATATTTGCAATTATACGGACTAATTTTTTTTGTGAAGTGAATAAGGTGTGTGAATCTGTGCTGTTGCCCCATAGCATAATGCCATAGCTCAGCCATGCGTGTGCGTATGCGTAGTAGGTTACGAGCGCAGTTTGAAGATTGGTGGTCTTTTTAACTTCACGTAAGGCATATGAAAAAGTTGCAAGCTTTGCTTTAATTTTTTGTATGTGGGTCTTCCAATTTACATGCGTATCAATACATAATCCGAGAAGCGTGAAATGGTTAACTTGTTCTATTTTTGTGCCGTTGAAATTAAAATTTAAGTTTAGGGGAGTTTTTTGATGGGGATGAAAAGTAATTATTTTGGTTTTCGTACAGTTAATTTCCAGATTATGTTTATACATCCAATTATTTACTTGGGAGAGGAGGGAAGTAAGTTCATTATTTATATTTAAGTTATTTTGGCATTGGGTAAGTAAGGAGATATCGTCTGCGAATAAAACACATGGTGCGGTGATAGTTTTAGGGAGGTCGTTTATGTATATTAGGAATAGTAGGCATCCTATAACGCTTCCTTGTGGGATAGATGCAGTTATTTGTTTACATTCGGATCTTATTTTTGCTATTTCTTTTGTGTGGTAATTATAATGATCTATCTCTACGAATTGTTCTCTACCATTTAGATATGACGTGAACCAATCGTGGGCTTTTCCTCTTATTCCTAACCCGTATAATTTATCAAGTAGTATCCCAAATTGTACTTTGTCGTACGCTTTCGTCATATCTAGTAATATGCCAATGGCGTAGTTCTTATTGTTTATTATGTCTAGAGCCTTTTGTACGTATTTATAGACTGCTAGGGTAGTCGATCTATTTTTACGGAATCCATTTTGGTTGTCGTCTAGAAGTTTATATTTTTCGCAGAAAGAGTAGACTCTGTCACACATGGCCTTTTCAAATATTTTTGAAGCGGTCGGTAACAGAGCTATAGGACGGTAGTTGTTTGGGTCGGATTTAGAATTTTTTTTGTGGATTGGTTTTATGAGAGATGTTTTTAGTAAGTTAGGGAAAGTCCCTTCTTCGAATGACTGATTGATCAGGATATAGAAGGGCAGTGTGAGTTCATCTGCGCATTGTTTTAGAAGATATGGGGGCAATTCATCAACACCACAGCTCTTTTTGTTTTTCAGGTTTTTAATTATTTTGTTTACTTCGTAAGGGTCGACTGGATTGAGAAACATGGAGGTTTCTGCAGGGCAAACTACGGGGGCTCCTTTAGGTTCGTTGCCGATTCCTCGAGTGTTCTCGCCAATAGACGCAAAAAAGTTATTGAAGATATGTGCTATTTGTTTCGGTTCAATTATTATGGTTTTATTTACTTGTAATTTTATATTAGTTTTATCTTTTTTTGTCGTTTTATTTGTTCTTTCCTTTACTATTGTCCACATTGTTTTAATTTTATTTGTTGATTTATTAATTTTATTTATGTATTGTATTTTTTTTGCTGTAACTACAGATCTTTTTAAGGTTTTTTCGTATTGTTTGTAATATTTTACTAAAGTAGGATCGTTTGTTTTTTGAGTAAGGATTTTCAAAAGTCTTTTATGTTTACAAGATAATTTAATACCTTTCGTTAGCCAGTATTTTTTATTTTTTGTTTTTATTTTCGTTAGTATTTCCGGTATACATGAGTCTAAAATTCTTTTGAGTATATTGTAAAATGTTTCATAATTCTCATTAAGGGATTTATCTGTTGTTAATATATTGTTCCAATTTTGTTTATTTAATTCACATTTGAAATTTAGGATGTTTTCCGAATTGAATAGCCTTTTTTTAGTGTACCAAATTGTTTGTTTAGTTTTATGTTTTTGAGGTAAATTAATATGTAGAACGGTAGCACTGTGGTCTGAGAAACCGAATTCCTCGACAGAAATATAGTTATTTTTTGTATCGAAGTTGGTGAATATTAAATCAAGGCATGTTGAAGTTGTTTGGGAAATTCGTGTTGGGTCTTTTATACGTTGCGTAAATTTATACTCAAGCATGAGGTTTAACAACATGTTTGTTTTTAAATTATTTTCTAAAATATTAATATTTAAATCTCCTCCTATAATTATATCGTATTTTATGTATTTATTATATAAATATAACAAAAGTTGTTTTAATTTAAGAATAAATAGTTCCTCCTCTTTCCTATTCCAATAAACAACTACAATTAGTATATTTTCCTTAGGTATTTCAATTGCACATGTTTCTATACAATACTCTACAGACATATCTCTAATATCACTTATTTCTTTAAAGTCTATATGATCTTGTACTATGATGCAGACACCGCCGCCGCCTCGGGTACGTCGACAATACGATGACGCTATTTTGTACTCATCAAAGTGCAGGTTTGCTAGCTTTTCTTCAGATAGCCAAGTTTCACATAGGCATATAATATTGTATATGGGTTTTTCATGGAGAAAAGCTTCTAGTAAGTGTTGCTTGTTATAAACACTTTGTATATTTTGGAAGATAATTTTAAATGGTTGTTCTGTTGTTTCGAAATGTATTAATTTCGCATTCTGGGTCAGTGTTTGAGGTATAGAATTGGTCTGAAGTAAGGTTCATTGTAATGTTTTGTGTGTTTTCATAGTAAAAATCATTTTCTTGGTGTAGTTTGTTAGTGGATGTCGTGTTTGTTTGTGCTTGTTCATTAGTTGGTATTCTTTTTCCATCTATAAATAACTGGTTGTTAATTATTTTTGCATATTGGCCGTTTTTTCGCGCTTTTAGCATTTCTTCTCGCAGTAATTGTCTGGTTTTTCGTTCTTTTTCATTCAAAAATTTGGAAATAAATATTCCAGTTCCTTGAAAAAATTGGTTGTTTTCTATAATGTACTTGGTCATTTGTTTGCTGATGAGTTCAATTTCAAGGGGTCGGTTTTTCATTGTGTATCTACCGATTCTACGTGTCTCCTCAATATATCCTGTTAGGTCTACTTGAAGAATTTCATAAAATAAATCAATTAGCCTTCTATGGAGTTCGCATTCTGGTTCTTTATAGTGTTCAGGGAATCCATAAATTACCATTTTTTTGGAGGTGTTTTCATTAGTTTTTAATTCCGAAATTGTACGTATATTTTCTAGACTTTTTATTTCCTTTTTTAAAGTTTGGTTTTCTTTGCTTAACTGTTCTATTTTCTTGTTTATTTTCTGTATATCTAGGGTATTTTGGTCGTTTTGTTTTTGCAAAAGGTTGGTTTTTTCTTCTATATCTTCTTTTAATTTATATATTGCTTTGTTTATTTCTAACTCTATTGTAGTTTTAAGCTCTGCTATTATATATTTATTATTTTCTTTCAGGCGTTCCATTATTATTTCACCTATATTTTGGAGTGACGTAGCTGGTTTATTTATGTTAATGATTGTTTCCTTGTCTTCTGGATAAATTGTATCGCCTAACAAAGTTAAGTCTTCTACGGTGTCATTCTTTGAATTGGTTCTTTTTTTTTCTGAAAGTGACGTTATGTGATGTTGTGTTTTCCGGCGTTAAAGGTTGCGACATATTATTCATTTGTTGACGTATGGGTGTATTTACATTGCCAACTTTTGGTGTTTTACATAGACATAGTTGACATTTCCATGTATTTTTATTCCGCTCTGTCATATTATCAAAGATATCTCTTGGAATATTTGCACAGAGTAAATCGTAGCTTTCTTTACATAAACTGCATATCATATTATCCATGTTTATTAAATTTTGTTGACATCCGGAGCAAGTTTTTGTTGCCATTTGGGGATATTTAATAACACTGGTTTTAAAATAGCGCCCTCTAACGGATATTGTAGTAATTTCTTCGATCAACAGGGGACTCTTATTAATTTCGCTATTCGCCACTAGATGGTGCTCTCGTCTCAATCTTAGAATGATTTGCACTTTTAATTTATATTTGGTTTCCTAAAATTAGTAAGAATATATGGCTTCCTACCTTTTCGGAGTGCTTGTAGTACAGCAAAATGAATTTTCATACTCTTACGATGTAGTATTTCATAGCAGCAAGGAATTTTATTTTGAAAATAAATCCGTTATCACTGATGCTGTTTTAATATTTATGTTTTTATTCACTTTTTTTTCGATGAATCAGATGAACTATAACTTTTTTCACTGATGACTTGTTAGTTTAACGTTTTTATTTACTTTTTGGGACAGTTAAAGCACTTTTATTATTTTTAAAATATATGCAACACGGAGCTACTTGTTTACGTACGCACTGCAGCGCCCTCACCCAATAAAATAGGTACTTATTACAAACGAGACTTCAATTCAAACAGGAATAAATATTTTTTGTCGTTTTTATAAATAATGATAAGTACGGAACTCTTCCTGCGCGAATCCGAATCGCACTAGGTCGGGATTTTTTTGCACAACTTTTTTATGCATTTGAACTTACTACTAGAACCTGCTACCACAGTATAATATACATACAGCATAACGTCTTCATGTCAACGGGCACAATACGAGTTACACCTACGCTTTCGATTCGTGGCATGCGTTTAGAACCCTACAGTCGCGAGCGTGTCGCAGTGACGATCAGACAGTATGTTGTTAATAAATAAACCAGCCTATACACGTCCCACTGCTGGGCACAGGCCTTTCCCCATACAGGAAGGTTTGAGCATTGATCACCACGCTGGCTCACTGCGGATTGGCAATTTCAAATTCCAATAATTGGAATCCAGGTTTCCTCACGATGTTTTTCATTCACCGTTTTTCAGTGGTGTCTTAGAATAATTAAGAAAGTACACATAACTTTCATAAAGTCACATTGGTACTTGCCTGCGGTGGGTATTGAACCTACACCTCGTGCATGCAAATCCAAACATAAAACCTCGAGGCCACCACGACATTTTGTTGTTAGTGTAATGTGTAATTAAAATGCTGTAGGTGGGCAGCCCTATCGCTGCTACATACCGTGCGGTTGAAGAAATTTCACTTTATAGAAAATTCCGAGTTGTACTACTGCAGTTATTTATACTGTGCTATTACGTACGTGAATAAACCTGACTTGATTTATCCTTGTTAGTTAAACGGGTTCATTGTTCTACGACTATGACGAGATAACAGGTCTACGGTCAAGGTCTGGCCAATAAAGGATAACTACTTCACAAGGGCAGGCTTTTTGTACAAGTAACATAAATTACCTACATGATTATATTATGAATCATAAAATATAATCTACGTTTAGTTAAATCTTCGTATTGAATTATATAGTTTACGTTGAGTACGAATCAAGATAATTATTGGGTTATACTAATTATTTAATAGGGGGGCGGGAGCCTCCTAACTAATCTTAGCAAGTGTGAGGTCTAGCGAAGCGAACTTAAGTCACAAATTACCTAAAGAATTAACACATTAATTTGAATTTTTATTAAATACAACATAAAAAGCAAACCTCAGACAGGACTCGAACCTGTGACTTCTGGATTAAGATTAACCCGCCAGTCGCTATACCAACTAAGGTACTGATAAACGTCAATGTACAATGTTTGAATTTGTTCATTGTACGGTTTCACGTCTTAAGGACACTACTTCTAAATTCATTCTACAATTCAATCCACTGCATGGATAGCCGAGTGGTACCTAGCGGTTTCGATCCCCGCGTAGAACAAGAATTTGTCCGTTCCACGAATGTTTATTCTGATTCTCCGTGCATGTGAATTGAATGTGTGTGAAAACCCCCACGATACAAATACTAAATTCATTAGTGCGAGAGTCGAAAAAAAACCTGACATTCAAACTTAAATCTAATCAAACTATCAAATAAAACACCAAAATCAAATTCCAAAAATATAATCTCAAACAAAGTATCTGATATCAAACCTATTTCTTGTCAGTCTTGGTCTTAGGTTCGGCGCAGTAGGTCGGCTTAGAGCAAGGACACGTCTCCTTCATACGGAGGCCCTTGGCCATCTGTTTCATGAACGGGTGTACTTCATCGCTTAGGAATGGTCTGGAGAACAGAAAATAATTATGTAATGTATTTTATACGATACATTTTTATAATAACTTTCGTGAGTATGATTCATGCTTAAATGATATAACGGTTAACTCACACGTCTTTATCGGGATAGCCCGACTAGTTAAGAACCCAACCGGCATCCTTAATCATGAGCTGACGCGGCGGCGGCTATTTCATCCGTGTGAAGCTGGAGAAGGTCAGAGGTAACAGACACTCTAACTTTGTGTGGATGATGATCAAAACAAAGGTAAACTATACTGACCTGCAAACCATCTTGTTGATCTCCTGCTGGTACTCTTGTGCCGCCAACTGGCACTTCTTCCTCTGTTCCAATTCTTCTTGTATCGCACGGTCCTAGTTATAAAACATTTATACATTTTGATGGTATAATATTACTCTTTGTGTTATTAATGTTAGTGTGAATAGTCTGTTTGTACTTTTTTTATGCTCGGGAAGATGTGTGGTTCAATAGCTTACGGGATCAAAAAAAAAACTATTATTCAGCCAATATTATTCATAAACTTGATGTTGTTCTCCCTGGTCTAAAAATTGAGGATTACCCATCATATTATCATTTGAGCCCAGACTATCTTCTTGTGGGACACCAGCTGTGACACTTGCTAACACACTACAGTCCTCACCTTCAACAACTTGTTGTACTTCATCTGTTCTAGCAGCTGGGTCTGATACAGCTTCCTGGCTTGGGCCCCGCACATCTCCTTGTGGGACACCAGCTGTGACACTTGCTAACACACTACAGTCCTCACCTTCAACAACTTGTTGTACTTCATCTGTTCTAGCAGCTGGGTCTGATACAGCTTCCTGGCTTGGGCCCCGCACATCTCCTTGTGGGACACCAGCTGTAACACTTGCTAACACACTACAGTCCTCACCTTCAACAACTTGTTGTACTTAATCTGTTCTAGCAGCTGGTTCTGATACAGCTTCCTGGCTTGGGCCCCGCACATCTCCTTGTGGGACACCAGCTGTGACACTTGCTAACACACTACAGTCCTCACCTTCAACAACTTGTTGTACTTAATCTGTTCTAGCAGCTGGTTCTGATACAGCTTCCTGGCTTGGGCCCCGCACATCTCCTTGTGGGACACCAGCTGTGACACTTGCTAACACACTACAGTCCTCACCTTCAACAACTTGTTGTACTTCATCTGTTCCAGTAGCTGGGTCTGATACAGCTTCCTGGCTTGGGCGTCGGTCATCTCTTTATGTTGGACGAGCTTTGATATTTGGTCGGCCAAGTCGTTGTAGTATCCGTCGTCATCGTGTTTGTGAAGTTCTTTAGAAGCGCGGAGTTCGGCGTTCTCTTTCATTTGCTCGACGATCGCGGCTCGGACGTCCTGTGTATAGATTTGTGTTGGTAAGATAGAAAGAAATTTGTTAAGAAAAGTTGTGATAGATCGCATTTGCTTGTTATAGCACTCGCTCCTGAATCACATACATGAGTCTCACATACAGACGTGGGTCTTTGATTGTTGACATTTTAGCCTCCAAAAACTATCTTAAGTCCAGATGAGCACATTTATAAAACTTAATATCGTTTAAAGAATCTAAGATCTCAGAAATTCTATTTTTATCAGCTTGGGATCTTCAATGCAACCTAATTGAAGAAACTGGGCTAATAGGGCCACTGTAGACGTTAATTCTGTAAGACACTGAATAAAACGGTCGACAGTTTAAAACAAGTTATGTCAAGTGTTGAGGCGCTAGATCCGCCAATCATCTAAATGCCATATCTACCTACCTTGGTGCACTTCCTGCTCTTCATGGCCAGCTCGCAGCGCTTCTTGTCGAGCTTGTCCTGCACGTTCTGCGCCTCCTTCTGCAGTAAGACATTGTCTGCCGCCGCCATGGCCTCCAGGCCCTTCTTATACATCGCCATCTTCTTGTTGCACACGTCGAGATCTCTCTGAAAATAGATACATAAATGAGGTTGTGACATACGGATGGACAGGCAGACGTAAAGAATTTATAAGGGTTTTGTTTTTTGCCATTTGGCTACGGAACCTAAAAACTGACTTCGTAACGACGTTTTTTTTTCGTAAATTAAATCTTAAATAGATGTCGTAAAGTTGTTATTACAACGTGAACCTTTTAGTACGTGTGGACCTTTTGGATAGATTATTTGAGAAATTGAATATGCATCTTTAAATGGTTTAAAAGTTATACATTAACAGTTAACTACTGTGGCTACTATGTTCGCCAAAAGTTGCCGAGAGCGCAGCTGCTGGAGTCGCGCTGCAACGTTAATTTCAAGGCGTTCGTGGTGCGTATGACTACGTGCTATCTGCACTTCGTCCAGGGCGATAGATTTTAGCCGTAAGATGTGGTTTTTCGTCGCTTCCGCGGACAAATACCAACCAGAAGTGTTACTAATATAGATTTTAAGTTTTTGCTTATTACCAAATACTGATTTATTGTATGTTAGTTAATCTGTAAGGTATATATGTGTGGGCTGTGTCCGTGTGGTGTCCGGATATAAAGAATAGCACCACCCCATATCCCCACTGGGTGTCGTAAAAGGCGACTAATGGACCTTAAGACCCAGTGCACTGTACCAAGCACCTTGGGTCACCCGAATGGTGGCGGGTAAACAACCAACAATCGCATTCCCAAAGAGGGTTAGTGTCAGGCAGGCGGCCAACTATAAAACCATAGCCAAAACTTTAAGCAACATGTCTAAAAGACGTGTTGCGCCGACCCCAAGTAAAAATTGGGATAAGGGCAGGGGAATGATGAATGATGATATATGTGTGGGCTATGTTGCCCGATAGGAGAGATTTTATTATTATTATTACTTATTGAATTGAACCCAACATACCTCTTTCTGCCTCAGCTGTTCGATATGCGCCTTCTCGTCAGCCAGTCCCATATCGGCCAGAGAGTCCCACGTGCCGTTGATAAGCTTGGTCT
Organism: Chrysodeixis includens; assembly: GCA_941860345.1. Taxonomy (NCBI): domain Eukaryota; kingdom Metazoa; phylum Arthropoda; class Insecta; order Lepidoptera; family Noctuidae; genus Chrysodeixis; species Chrysodeixis includens. Next base: position 6,179,559 of record OW796114.1, on the reverse strand, counting down.
CGGCATTCTTCTTAGCTATGTTCTCTTGTCGCTCCTTCAGCATTTGCTCTCTATCCGCCGCTAGGTCTTTACGCTTTTGTTGTTGTTTGAGTGAATCTGAGAGTGTAATATTAAGATTTTATTTAGCATTTTTTTTTCTAAAAAAATACTCCAAATCTATGTATGTTGGTGTCACGTGTCCCTTTTGTAAGACAAAGGGCTACAGGAGGAACATAGTGGGTTTTCCCACGAAAAATAAAGGTGTGTCTTACCCATACTTATCTCAATGACGGTATAACGTTTTTCCAAGAAGTTTTTGATTTAGTTCGCACTAGACTAGGAGTACAAAATACAATAATCGTATACTAAGACCTCGCCGACGACTGTCGAGCTGCGGGATGTTCGTAAGAGTTACTGCTCGCCCGGCACTCAAAGGGCTCCAGGAGGAACATAGTGGGTTTTAGTCAGTAACAGTCTGACACTCCCTCCCGCTGAATCCAGCGGGCAGGGTCATTTGCCTTCCCACGCAAAAAAAAGAACTCGCCAACGAGAACTTTTTAAGGTAGGGCTATTATAGTTATGGGAGTAAGGCACTACTCTACCCTGTGTATATATCCACCCCCTGTCTAGATTCCAGAACAGAACTATACTTAACTCGATGTGGAAACACTATTGTCTGGACTTGAAAAGAGGCGATGACCCCTGAGTTTGTTTCGACGTTTCTTCTCAGGGTAGCCATTTAGGAAATGTCGATTCCAGCGAACTTATATTTTGGAAAGAATGACATGTAAAAGTGATAAAATGTATCCTATTTGCAGAATATACGATTTGAATTTAAATTTGGTTATAATATGTCCCCGGGCGTAGAACTTACCTTCATCTTCCTTCTTAGCAAGGGCCTCAAACTCCGCCCTCAACCTCAGCGACTCCTGCTTGAGTATCTCCCTCTCTCTCTCTCGCTGTTGCCGATTCAGCTCTATCTGGAAGTCGCCGTGTGCTTTGCATTCGTTGTCGCGACGGAGACGCTCGATCGCGTCCAGTTCCATACGAGCGGCCTAAGAGAGAAATCAAGTCAATAAATGTTACAATCTTTTTTAATTCACGGGACAATTTCAGAGGAAAAATCCCGGTCCTTTTTAAAGGGTACACAGACACAAGGGTCCAACATGCGGAAGCCTTGTTGAGAACTTAAATGAAAAATGTGATATAGCAGGCCTCTACCAATAAAACTAATCTATCCGAGCCAAAAAAATAGGATATTCATTCTAATCAAAGCTAAAAATGGTTATATGTACCTACCTATATACTAAACAAAGCTACAATATAAGGTTTTATATTCTTACCAAAACCAAAATCAACGTTCTAAACAAGAGCCAAAAAAATCGTTTTAAATTCTGACCAGAATCAACATCTATGTTGTCAATTCCCAGCAGATACTTTCAAGTTGTAACACACTTACCAGGGCATCAGACTCCTTCATAGCGACCTCGTGCCACATCTGTTCGAACTCCCGCTCTGCCATCTTTCGCGCTTGTTTCTCCTTCATTTGGTAACGCTGGATCTCTTGCGTTTCCTTAGCGCGCAACTTGTATATACATGCCGTTACGTGCACGCATTTAGAACTGCGAAAATATTTAACAAAGATAGTACAAGATCTGCGGAGGGACTAGACAGGGGAGGGGTTTTTATGTAACGTAGGTATTACGGTGTAAAAGCTTATTATGACTTCGACCCGCGGGCCGCGTCGAGAGTCCTGAATGTTGTTGTGACGGTGCTTCATACGACGAACAAGCTTTTCACAACCAGAATGGCAACAGCATTAGGTGTTAAAAATTGTGAGTAGTGTGAAGATGTAATGGATGTCACTTGTTATTATTTTGGTGAAAAATGTTGCTGAAAAGTATTGTATTCACGGTGCTCCAAACGAAGTGAATAAAATGCATTATTTTTAAGAACTACGAGTATGTCTTCAGAATGTCGGCTACGTCTGGACATATTGAACCAGAATTTTCTTGCACTTACAGTGGAGTATCCTTATACTTTTCCTCGTGTTCCTTCTTCCGCTTAGCGAGCAGATACGCGAGGCGATCCTTCTTGTCCTGCCACAGCGCCTCTGCGCCCGCCTGCGCTTCCTCCACGAACTTACGGATGTTCATCTCCTCTTCCGCTTCTAGCAGGGCTACCAACCTGATAGGTATGTGACTTGTATTGTTAATGTGTTAAAGAGCTTCTTTTTATGGTCTGATTAATGTACAACCTGGTAGAAGAGTTTGAGCCGCCTGTAGGCCTAAGACACATAAAATATTCTCAGGTGTGCTGGTTAGAATGCTTTTCTTTTCGTGGGAAATCCTCAAATAACTCCGTCCGCTGTGGGCGCAGCGCTGAGTGTCAGACTTTTACTGACTAAAACCCACAATGTTCCTCCTGGAGCCCTTTGGGTGCCGGGCGAGCGGTAACTCTCACGAACATCCCGAAGCCCCGGCAGCTGGTTAGAATGCCTTAAGCATCAAGTCCGTCATTGTACATTATTTGTATAAGAAGTAAAAAGACATTGGTGCGTGCCAATATTAGATTTTATGACTTTTGACTTGGTAGAGACTCTTTCTGATTAAACCTGAACTGTCGTGTAACGACTCCCGCATTTGGTCAGTGCGTGGCAAGGCGTAGAAAATCATCACGGACCACAACTGCTTTATGAATGACGTAAGTACATGGTACATTTTGGTTTCTGTTAGTTTTGTAGTTATAGTTATACCTAGTTTGTGATACTAACCTTTTCCTCTTTTCTTTAAGATCTTCTTCATATGACGCCATACAGAGATCCACCCGTCGAGCCACATTTTTTATGAGCGACCTGATCAACAAACATTTACACAATCTAGTATTAATCGAGGTATACAGGCTAGCTAAATAATATTATTGGTGTCAAAATACAAATAGTAAAGTTAAGAAAGATTTTAACTTGTGACATGGCTGGAAAATTAATGTTTCTGTACCTATAATCGACATTTACACGGGCGGAGTTTCGGGCAACTGCTAGTTATAATTATGATTGAGAAATATTTGTAAGTATACCGAGGTATTTAAAACGCACCTGCGATCGCATCTTATAAAGAAGTCGCTGTACTGCTTGTCGTTTAATTCCTTGAGACTGTTGGCAGCGCCCCGGCGTTGTTCGGCTTCGAGCGTACGGAGTTTCTTAATAAACCTCACGTATCGGAACGTCGAGTTTAACACGCGTGATGTCTGGAAAGTCAGAATCAGTAGCTTTTATTTTTAAGTCAGGCTAAGATTAGGATTTATTTAAAAAAGATAATTAAATAATTTTGCTAAATTGACTCAGGATGATGGGCTTATTATATAAAAATAATAGCAGGTGCGACCGAGCGATTCTGCGACTTTGGCTTAGGCAAGAGAAGGGGCCTGGCGTGTTTTGAGTCGGTTTGAGTCAGACACATCTCCACGCCGCGTGCCGTGCCCAGCGTAGATTGAAGTCATTAGGGATTACCCCGGAAAATAGAAAAAATAGGAGTGGGAAAGTTCTGGAAAGAGATTAAATAATGGGACAGCTAAGGGAGCCTTGTGCCCAGTTATACATGGCTAATGACTATAGATATGTAGTAAAAATGTGTTTAACTAAGCGAGCAAGAACCACCCCTCTTTTGAAACCTGTATTCACAACTGTACCTACCATCGCAACCAACGACCACTAGTTCATCCAATTCCACCGACTTTTTTCTTAAATGGTTCATTATGATACTTTCAATACCAAGCTCAAGTCGAAAAGCTTGACAACGGTCTCTTTAAATTTCACGTAAATCCAAGCTCAGTCATAAGCGTAAAACAATCACACACCCAGATTCTGGCGTCGAGTCTTTTTTTGCAACGGAAAAGCTATCTACCATATGCAGGTCTCCAGGACCAATATAAAATTGCTTGGAAACTTTAAAATAAATAAATATTTCTTAACATTCACACAACGCCATCTAGTCTCAAGTTAAGCATACTTAGTAGCTTGTGTTATGAGTACTAGACAATCGATAAACATCGTCATCTTCCTGCCCTTATCCCATTTTACTTGGGGTCGTCGCAACACGGTTTTTTCTTCCATTCTTCTCCACCAGACGTCCCACTATCATTTACTCCTTTTTCATTCATATCGTTCCTTACACAATCCATCCACCTTTTCTTTGACCTTCCCCTTCCTTTACTTCCAATATAAATTAATGAAACAACTTACATAATAACAGTCTGGGAATCCGCGAGGCCCGTACCCGTCCTTAGGTGCGTGGTCTCGCGGCGGTGGAGGTTCCATAGTTTATGCTTCCAGTATAATTATCACTAAGAAGTAAGAATTATCATAAAAAGGAATAGTGATGGCTGACTGGATATCTGTCTCTAATGACAGATTGAGGTTTGTTTTTTTTTGGTGTTAATGGCATGTTTGTTTTGATATATTTTAGGACCAAGTAGGTTGGTTTTAAATAATAATATTCTGCAATATTCACACAGCGCCATCTAGTCTCAAACTAAACAAGATTTTAAGTATTTTTAATACAAATAGGACTTTAATAATATATGAAGCAGATTATTTAAATATTAAGGACATAATTCTAATATTTGTTTTTTTAAATAAATAATAGAATCATGCAAAATAATATAACTAGCAGCATAATATGAATTCTGATGACATATAATCTTTACTTGCACCAAAGTCTTTTCGAGGCACTCATGAGCGAAAATATCGTAAATAAAATAAAATTAATCACAATTCAACATCTTTATTTTTTAATCAACTTTAAAAGAATATTTTTCAAAATGCATAAGCAATGATTTTGCCATAGCAGTCGATAGATAGAAAAAACAAAAAAAAATGGTACAAAAACCCAGAACATAAAATGATATAAAACGTGATAAACGAGTCAAAATAAAACATTTTTTCAACGTGATTATAAAATTTTAACAATCAACTTAATTAACAATCAACAAGATATCTTACATACTAACAAATTGGTTTCAACGCCAATTCAGATCTTAAAAATAAATACACAAATACAATTATACTAATTTGTATTCTTTTTTGTAAATGGGGCAAAAGTAACAAGGACAAGGAGAAAAACACAGTATTGACAAAATTAAAAAGGTTAAGTTATTAAAAAGAACTTCGAATTATATAACAGTATGATCTTGCACTTGATTTTATATAATTATGTCGATGTATTGGAAACTTAAAGGGGTTGACATGTTGTCACAATACAAAACCCTAAAATAAAAGATAAAAAAACAGTGTTTGCATATTTTACTTATGATTATCTTCCTTAAGGCAAAATCAGGCAAGTTTAAATGGTGACACAAAGTCATTAACACGCATTTTTATTAGTAAATGAAAAAATATATATCAATATAGCGTCAAAAGAGTCAAGTTCACATCACTAAAACCACTGTATAAGTCTTGACATAAAATATTATAATACTAATGAAAAAGATGACATAATAATATACTTTTTAAGCTTAAAGATCTATGTAAAAAACCAAGTACATAATTCGTACTTGTTTACAACTTAAAATTAATAAATGCTAAAGTGATAAGGATTTCTCGCAGTATTATAAAGTTTATAAGTCTATAGACGTCACAAAGTGGGAAGGCAGTACAGATATATTTCACTATCCGTCATTAAATAAAACTAAAACATCACAATTCCTCTAAAAAGTATGGTTTAATCTTATAACTAAATATTTGTAAATAATGGCACATCTAAGAAAATACTGTAGGTAACAACTAGTTTACAATTTATGAGCAACTTCTTTATAAAAAGTTTTCAATAAATTGTATATTTGAGCAGTTCGATGATTTAGACCGAATATTTGAGATCGTATTAGGAACTATGAGATATTTAACCTATTTTTAACGCATTTTACTTAAAAGTAATCAGCCTTATGATACTTATATCTATGTATAATATCATTAAAAATGTATAAAATACAGTGCACGAGCATTTTTTTTGTCTCTGCTATGGATAAGATTTTTCTTAATTTAAGCACAGATTTGGTTTTAACAAAACTTACATATTACACAGTGCATAGTCTCAAAATTGTAACACTGATCACAAATTAAGAAAACATGTCAACTACATCTAAACTGCACTTACCGCTTTAGTAACAAAATTAAAGTATTACAAAGCATAAAGTCAACAGTAAACTTATTAAAACTAATGTTTGTTTTTAAAGATCTAACAAATACATAAAAACATCACATACCAGAGGTATTTTAAATGTACTTAATATAAAACAGTGTACATTAATAAAACAAGTTAGAAATTGAGTTGATATACTTAAACCCAGTTTTTAAAACGCTGACCAATAAAACCTTTTCAAATCTATTGATCATGGACTGACAATTGGTAACTAAAGACTAATAACCAATTATATCACCTTCCAACCTATAAAACAACCTTTTAAAATCCAAGAAAGACATGTCCCCTCAAAATATATTAACAATAACACTAATATTGATGTTATCCAACTCAGGTTGACCCACAACGACCTTACTCGGCGAATCTATAACTAGTTCTCTGTTTAATAGTCTTAAGTTCGCACTGTTAGGTAGGAGGTCCATTCTAGAAAGTTCTAGCTTGAAACAGTCGAGGTCAAGGTCGTAGGTCATGGAGTATGGTAGCTCGGGGATCTCGCCCTTCCATGTGTATGGCTCACCTGTGACTTTGTTGTAGATCGTCATGCTACCTGATTTTAAGGTGTCCAGTTCTGATAGTGTCTGTGGAAAGATGAGTTTTTGTTTAAGGTAGTCAGATCTACTAATGGAAAAAGGTTCCTGTCACTGTTTAGACAAATTTCAGAAAAATATAAAAAGAATTGAAAACATTATAATACCATGGATGCTGCATAAACAATGTTTTTATTCCTTAACATTCCCATAACGCCACCTAGTCTCAAATGAAGTATAGGTACGAGAGTAACTTGTGTTACGAGTACTAGACAACTGATGAACATACTTGTTTATTTATTTTTAAATACATACAAATTATAGAAAAATTACACCCAGACCCGGAACAAATGATCGTGCTCATCACAAACATTTGTCCTGGGTGGGAATTGAACCCACACCTCCAGTATAGCAGTCACGACCACTAACCACTAAACCCACAGGCTATTCACACATAATTTTTTTGCAACATTTAGTCAAACAATATAACAAAATTTCCTAACAGTACAATTAGGAAAAAAAATGCAAGTAATCCAAAAGAGCTCCATATTAAAATTTGTAGATGAATAATTGCTTGCTGATGACGTCACGATGTTCAAAGACCTAATCATGAGCTATATCCGCGGCTGTGTCGGCTGGACATCACGATACAGCCGCAGATACAGCTCATGATATGGTCTATCGGTGTTATTATCTGTAAGGATATGGTAAAGCTGACAGCTAACTAAAAATCTAGATCTGTTTAGTGGTTTTTGTCATGCATAGAAAATCAAAATCATAAGGTATTCATTTCGAGGTCTTGTCAGGCACTTTGAAAATGTTACTGACTCTAGTTGAAAAAAAAGAAGCATATATACTGTCGAATTGAAAAGTCTCCAGATTACCAAAGTTATATTCAGTTCATTGAAAAACTTTTTCATCTGCTGCTTAAACTAGGTGGATATTGACTATCACAGTAAAAGTTCCTCAGATTTCCTCACTTAGAGTTCCAGCTATCCCATTATCAAACATCTTAATCAGATATGAAGTTAAGAAAACATTTATAGTTCACATTTATAATTTATAAAAAAATACGTTCAACTATTATATTTACATCAAAATTTGCATTTGTAGTGTTTACCTCTAAGTAATTGTCACACTGTCCTTTCTACTTCAATTATGTTTCCTTGTGTATGATTAGTGTAAACAATTGTCGGTGAACCAATATTATATTAGGACTCACCGCTAAAGCCGCCATGAAGCAGTCAGGGTCCTCATACTTCGCCAGCAGTACATACAGCGCACCGGCGTGGTCCAACAGCCGCGAGAGCCAGCGGCGACTGCTGGCCAGACGGCCTAGTGAGTAAGTTATGCTAACTTCAGGACGAGAGCATACGAGGATCTCTGATGCGTGTTCCTAATGTAACAAAACCATTTAAACATTGATTTAAGTATCTTTTAGTTCAGTAGAATGCTAGCTTGTAAGCCTAATTGTGATTTCAAGACCATACACATATATTGAAGAAATGCTTTTAAAAATAAATGTTCCATACACAATTGCATATTGAAGAATAGTTTAATGATAGATGATACAGGGTAAATCATGTCGAAAACTCAACGGATGAAATGCAAAAAACTGTTTTTTTTTTATGGCACAGTGAACGGCAAAATCTTACCTTCCTAATATGAAACTCAAGAATGAACCTGGGCCCAGCCCAGTCGCAAAGGATGCACTGCATCTTCTCATCCATTCCAATACGCTCCATATAATCCTGGTGATAAAGAAAATGTAGATCAATATAAGAAATCTTTCTTACCGAGGCGTATTTTCGTCACCGCTAACCTGATTATTATTATTAACTTATTCGAAAATGTAACTTTATCCGTAAGTCTATAGGAAAGTTTTTTAGGATTATTCCTCTAGGACACGACCGATTGGAAAAAAAATGGCATAGGGCGAGAGAGGGTCACAACCATTATAAGTAGAAAAACAATATTTTTTTATCGAGCTTTCAGTCTAGTACCTATGTGTTCGGGAACAATTAAGTGCAGAAATGTACTGTATAAGCTTCGGTTGCATTGCTCGTTCGCTAAAAAAAACACAACATAAAACCAATCTACTCAAAATAGCGTTGAATGGTGACTCACCCCATCTTGACTAATGAGTTCTAAAGCATCTTCTACCATCTGTGTCTCTGGTAAAGAGATGGCTCCCAGCTCCTGGTAATTCAGGGTCTCTTCCGATGAGGACCTGAAGTCTGCTGCTGACGAATCTGAAATACAAAATACTGTACCAGACCAGACAATTCTAAACTATATATGACTGCACGGATGCCAATTATCACTGCCAAATCAACCTATTTACGTCCCACTGTTGGGCACAGGCCTCTTCCCATATAGGGATGGTTTGAGCATTGATCACCACGCAAGCTCAATGCAGATTGGCAATTACAGATTCCAATATGAAATCTAGGCTTCCTCACGATGTTTTCCTTTACCGTTTGCTAGTAGCGTATTAAAATAAATAAATAAACCAAAGCACGCATCGTCATAAGCTTTAATCTACTAGTGGAGACTAGAGTTGACTCATGGACGTAAGCATAAATTTCACTATGAGGTAAGAGCAGTAGGTGATACTTAAGAAATAATACTAACCGTGCATATTATCTTCCTGACATCGATAGCTTCTAAAGAAGTCTTGTACGCGAGGTATCTCTTGATCAGGGTCTGTATAATGCTGGCTAGTCTGGCTACCCTCCATCGCTGTCACCACATAAATAAATTAAAACAAATCAATATGCAGTCTTAATTCTCGGCTACAAAATGTGTGATCAACATATAAATTAGTTTATTAGCTGTCTTTCATAATGTTAAGGCCTCATATTAATGGTTTTTGGTCTTTTGGACTTGGTATATTTCTGACAATAGCTTAAATTAATTGCCATGACAGTTTAAGGCTACCTGTCTACCGGAGCGGAGTTAGGTAGCTGAGCGGAGAAACCGAGAAATTGCAAGGAGCGGAGGTTTTGTGCAATCCTATTGGTAAATTATTATTTATTTATCTTTATTTCTTACAGGTAAGGTTCTTATAAACGAAGCCCCACAAAACCGTAGCATATATCTGAGTTTCTCCGCTCCGCAACTTAGCTCCGCTCCGGTGGACAGGCAGCCTAAGGATAAACTTTGAACGTTTCGGTGAAGAATTAAGTTGAGCATTACCGCAAAATCTTTTCTTATACGACAAAAATTAAAAGGGATGAGAAAAAATAGTTTGTGTATCATTAAGTTCGTGTTATCATACCATTGCTGAAATATTGTAAATGAAATGCTGTTAAAGTAAATGTAAATAGAAAAGAAAGCGAAGACTCACAAGCAGTGTCATATTGGTTGTGCTCCAGTGGGGAGGGCTGCACCGCGCTGTAAGCAACATGCAAGCTGTAAGCCACACACCGACATACATTGTAAGCAGGGGCGTGAAATATGCAAGGAAAAAATGTAGCAGCATCACTTAGAAACACAAGGGTTATTAACCTTTTGCACGCCAATGACAACTATAGTTGCTCAACGATCTCGTGCCTGAAACGCCACGACAACTAAAGTTGTCTCAATTTCGTATTTTTAAAACACTATTTTTACGTACTAAGCACCCTGTACTGAGTGTTAATGGACTTTCAAAATGTTCTTAGAAGATGAACATAACTTTTAGAATACATTTTGTGTTAAAAATTTTATGTAGTAACGTAACAATTAGTGTCTGAAATAAGCATACATTTCTATCTATTTATTGCTTGGCGTCGGAAGCACGGTTCTTCGTTATGAGCGTGGCGTTCAAAGGTTAAACATTATTCTGAGGAGGGTGAAGAAATCTAACCTACATCGCAACACAACAGTTAGGGATAAGAAAAAATGCAGATGCAAGATGGGTTAGCATAGGAATGATTTTGAACTAAAACAGATGTTAATGTTGTCAGTTTTACAAGTTGTGTAAAGGTAGATAAGAAGTAGGAAATGTTTACTCGACTCTATTTCTTTTTTTTTTCGGAGAGGGAGGGAGAATGACAACGAGGGAGAGAGGGGAAGAGAGAGTGAGAGAAGGGAGGTAGGGTAGAGGGGAACGGCGAGGGGAGGGGAGGGGGAGAGGGGCGTGGAAAGACGGAGAGGGCGGCGAAGAAAGGGAAAAACGGAAGGGGAAAGAGCGGGAGAGGGAGAAAGAGAAGAAGAGTGGGGGCGAATGAGAGAGGGAGAGGGAAAGGGAGAAAGAACGTAGGGATATCTTCACAATAGATATACATATTAAGCTTGTAATAACGGATACATTAAAACGGCAGTTTATTGCGTGATTTAGCATTCGCCCTACAAGTAGACACTCAAAGCAACAAATCTAAACAACAAACTCACGAAGTAACAATTAATGGTGTACTGAACACAGTGTAGGTTTTAGTCGTGGTCTTCCGTATCGGCGGCTGGCTGGTCAGCATTATGTTCTTCAAGTTGTAGAACTTCTCCAATATCATGGGGCCCGGGTGTTGGAGGCACGGGTCGGAGATGTAAAATGGGATTGGTGCTGAAATGGAACAAGAAGTGTTGTTGAACTCAACTTCAAACTCAGTATTTTAATTCAGGACATTCGTGTGATGAGTATGATCATTTGCTCTGTGTCTGTGTGTAATTTATCTATAATATGTATGTATTTAGAAGTATATAGGTATGTTGATCAGTTGTCTAGTGCTCATAATACAAGCTCTGCTTAGTTTGAGACTAGGCGACATTTGTGAAAGTCGTGGAACATTATTATTATTGTTATTTGAAGTTAAAAAGTACAAAACTTACCAATTTCAGGCTCATTCACTTGCACATAGATCGGCTGCGTCAGATCATTATAATACATACTACTAAAATTACTAAACACTTCATTGATCCTCGGTAATGTGCACTCATTATCCACACACCTAACCGACTCCCTCCTAGACCGAACTTGTTCAGCTCTTATCTTCTTATGGTAATACTCTGAATATTCTACAGTATTGTTATAAGAGTTAACATTAAACTCTGGAGTAAAGTAATCCTGCTGGTACGATTGTTCTATAGAACGTTGGCAAGGGTAGTTTGTCTCTGGTGTGACCGGTCTTGGTTCTACGCTTAGTAACGGAGAGTTCCTGATCTCATTGATGATTTCTTGCCTGTTGGTCAGTGCTGGCTTTTGTATTATAGCATTGAGTTTTGTGAGTGTACCGTCTGCTCTCCGGATTGTGACGGTTGAGATATCGTTGTTTAAAGGGTATATGCCGCTGATTCGACGCTGGATTCTTAGTTTTGGGCGGGGTGATGTTTGCTAGAATTTGAAAGAGATTTTTACTACAATACATTTAGTACTATGACGAACTGTTCTAAGAATCTGTTTAAAACAGTACCACATTCTTCAGAAAAAAAAAATAAGGACAGAGGGGTAACAATGCTAATCCTGTCAAAATGCCTTTGAGATTTTAAAAATATATTGGACGTTTATTTGAGGTTTACTGTGCTAAAACCTACCAGCAATGTCGCCAAACGAAAATCCTGGACACTACCCACTGATAACTCACCGTTTTCTTTAACTATTATACAACACAACACTTACCACACTCCTATGAGTCAAAACCTCCTGATCACCCTTCAAAGCAACACTTCTTGCCACACAAACTCTATCAATCTTCCTGTACTTCTCCTTTACAACATTGACTCTCGTCTCTGTCCTTGTTTCCGTCCCAGACTTGATCAACCCAAACAGAGTATTATTGAGTAAGTAACTTGGTTTCTTAACTCGGTTGAAGCTTCGTAGTACACGGTCGCTACTGCTAGTTGGTATTCTTGAGCCTACGTTTTGTGGGTATTTTAATGGAGACTGTTGTTCCGGACTGTAGTGTGTTACTTGTATTTGTCGTTTCGGAGTACTGGTGATTGGCGGTGATGTGCTGTCGCTTGTTGAAGATACTTCCATGCTCTGTAGAATATTAAGTGGTGAGAAGAGAAGCAGTAAAAATTTATAAAGTTTCAGAAAACTGTAGAGTAACCAATAGTAATTTTCTGTAAGGTATGTTTTATTTATTTGAAATCAAATCATGTGTAATTGCCAGATCAGGGGTTCAGCCTTAAGTTAACGTTTATTTGTATGGTTCCATTAATGAATATCAAAAACAAAATTATAATAAGCAATAAAGTTTAAAAATGAATAAATAATTGTGTTAGGTATGAAATCCGAGGGGTTTTTTTTTTAATTAAAAAAAGACTCCCATGCTAAATGAATTTCATTCTTTCTATTGCAGGAAGTTTCCCATACATTTAATTCATGAGACATACACAAACATACATTATTTTTTCTTAACTAACATACCTGAACATGTTTCTTTCTGCGCTTAGCCTTCTTACGTACCATAGCATTCTGATTACGTTCCAGACGTACTTTCTTAATAAGAAGATCAACTTCCTGCGGACTTCTATACTTCTTAGTATGGATCAGGTCCACTAAATATACTTTCTGTAAATATAATAATTGCAGGAATTTAACTAAAGAAAAGATATTGATAACTTATTTGTGAAACATTTAAAAATATTTTTAGATTTAAAAGGTACAAATTCAATTACAAACTAAGAAAGTTTGTACCTTTTAAAACTATATAAAGAAACATACTCATTTTCTTTTTTAATAGGGAGGATTTGGGAAAGGTTCCCAATTCATCAAATTGTTAAAAAAAAGATACTTGATCAGTTAAATTCTTTTCATATATTGTCCGGGAAGTCCAGACAAATGAAGGGAACTGTGCAAATTTAGTTTACTTTATTGTTTTGTTATTTGTTTAACTAAACATTTAGCTACTTTAAACTTCTCTTAAGTCACTTTATTTTTACTTTTCTGTATTCATATGCAAACATTAATTCATTGATTGCTAGTAAAATAGCTTAGTATCAAGTTCATAGATATTTAAAACTTATACAGTTGAAGCAACTGTCAAATTAGATTTTAAAACTGGTTTGAGGATAGTGCCTGTCTGTATAGGTTAGGCAAATAATTTGGAAAAGGAATTATGCTGAATCTTGGTTCTAGGAGGTAAATTATTCATAATGGTAATGCTGAAAAATGTTTCTCCTAGCTTATTTTTCATAATAGTTTAATGGGTGTTGAATAGTGATACATGTGAATACTCAATTTTTACTTAAACTGGTTCAAAAAATATTTATACTTGTGTAACTCATATAGCTATGAATTTTAATAAACTTTAATTTTAAAGAATTTTGTAAGGAAATGATCATAAATTAACTTTCTAGTTAGTAAATTTTACTTATAATATATTGTTTTGATCTAAAAGAAATGAGGAGATTACATCACCAAACTAAATAAAATTAAAGTAACACTTTTGCACACCATTATTTTTTTAGGTTTTCATTTTTCTTTACAGTAGGAATTCACTAACATCAACCATAGTCAAACTAATATACATACTAAATGAGTGTTGTTTATGTAAATATACATAAAATCCTGCCTTTTTTATTACTGTGTAGTATGTTTTTACAAGATAAAACCAATTTGAATCTTACCTTGACGTTAGAAGGAAGATTTAAGGCTTTTGCAGTCTGCTGCAAAAACCTGTACGAACATCGTAGCAAGTTATCCACCGAATATTCTTCGTCTTCCTTCGTCGGTACACTTATTTCCTCGCCAGATACGTTCATTTCGAATTTTCATTAAATTTTCAAGAGCTCAACCCATTAAAACCAACACACGTGTTTAGAACAAAATAAATCAGTAAAATCACCCTCTTATTGTCATAAAAACATTCTACTAAACTTATATGGAACTACCGTCTTCTAAATAATCTAATGCTATTTTAGTAACGTTCAAATGTTTTAGAAGTTTGAAACTTTCCGTCATATTTCTAAACTTTTTTGACATTAGCTAAATTTCAAGTTCTACCGGAAGTTGAAAAGGAAAAATGTAAATAAATGAAGTCCAATAAATAAATACATGCTGAATATCTCTTGAGGAATTATCTAAGAAACAGAATCCAAGTTGCATTTCTGTTTACAATGCAATCATAATTTGGAATTTTTTAATTAAATCACACGTTATTTAACTAAAAATACAAGGGCTGTATAACTAATAAAACCTTTTTATTCATGAATAAACTATCATGACACATGACAAACTATCATGAAATAGTGATGAATAATGAACGTATTGTTTTCAGTTGCAGTGTGGAATGTGAAAATCAATACTTTGCATGATTACTTCCGCGGAAACTCAACGAGTGAAAACAGAATGACTGCGAGTTGTAAAAGTATTTGTTCTCTTAATTTCTAATAGATGGCATTGTATTCGTATCAATTATACTCGATAGATGGCGTACTCTGATCATGATAACAACAATGGAATAGGATATTGTAGAAATAATAACTAGGAAATGAAAATACCTTCTTTTTATGTTATTTTATTATATAAGTCTACTATTATATATTTTTATTATTAATAATTGTTACATAAACACTATTTATAAACTATCCTATTGATGGAAAATGAACAGACGACTCTTTCTTGCTTTTTGATTCCATGGCTTTTCTGAAAGGATGGACTGGATTCGTACTGGAAAAGATAATTGGTTCGTTATTATAACATCAATTATTTTTTATGCTTGTCCGATGAAGGGCATAAATGTGCTCATAAATTGGTATTAATTCCATGATACGCAGACATATAGTTTAGATGTTTTTTTTATATGTATCACACCTAGTCTTACTTACCTAGTCCTTGCAGAAGAACTTGAATATTTAGATGCCATTACATCTTTAAACATTGCTGCTTTCTTTGTAAAAGTTTTGTACTTTGTCTCATTGTTCATTATTTCTGATTCCTGAAAGGAAAAACAAAAATGTTAGACACATAAAAACAGAAATGTCAATGTAGCCTCTTTAGTTGCTAGGCAAGGCACTGTAGTAAGTACTTTTTTCGGGCTTATAATTTCGGCTGGGGTAAAAATATCTTAACATATAAGACTAGGCCCTTGGTTATATTTTCAGGCCACTGTTAAATTATTTTATTGTCCTTACCAACTGCCTCTCATTCTCCCTGATCTGGCAGCTCAAGCTCTGCCTATACTCCAGCTGTTTCCTGAGCTCCTGGTTGGCATCTTCTATCCTCTTCTGCAGTTCACAATGCGCCGACCTCTTCACTCGTAGCATCCTCTCGCTCCTCTCGTGTTTGTCTCGCTCTAACTGCTGCGCTCGGGATTGTATGTGGCGTTTGTATTCTTCTGCGGCTTTCTGCAGAGAAAAAAAGCATAAAAACATAAAGAAGATTTTTATGTTTTTCTTTGAGATTATAAAATAATAATTCATTCTGTGTGTGTATCCATGGATAGCTTTGAGTCTTGATTTAACACACTTTTTGTCCGTAAAGATATTTCAACTTTAACCGTGTTGGTTCTAACAGACAATCGTTAAGATACGGTCAGGATCAAAAGTCGATTAACACATTTAGATTTTCAAAAGAACTATACACAATCGAATTCAATGAATTACTGTTGTACTATTAGTCAACAAAATAGGCTTGACGTTGACACCTGGTATAGTTAAAACATACTAAGCACCAATTCATTCATGTCATCGAAAAATAATGACTTTGTAAATCGGTGTGCGTTAACCGACTTCTGATGCTGACTGTACATGGATCGCTATGGGTCTTGGGTTGACAAGTGTTTGATACACTTGTTGCCCTTAAAGATGATTCCACTTTTAACCGTGTTGGTTCTGTCACTGATCTTTTTCAGCCAACGGTTAGCACACCTTTAAGATATGAATCCTCTTTAATAAGATCTTCTTTAATATAATCTTTCTCACCTCTTTCCTCGCCTTCTGCTCTTGTTCCACCTGCCTCATATGTTCGTCCGTCTTGTTATGCTCTTGCTGCATCCACTCTTCTGTCACTCTCTCCGCTTCTTCTTCTAGACTTGACGCCATTCTTCTTTCTCGATTGAAGTTTGCCACTCCGATTTGTTTCTCGATTTGTAGGGATTTCTGTAAACAGGTTACAAGTTTACTAACTCATATTACTATAGGAATGGATTTGTAAGTATTAATCTGGTTTTAGTTGTTGTTCAATTAATTTCCAAACGAATTTGGATATTCAAACATCACATTTGCAATATGGTTGCTCTTTAGATGCTGTTTTAGATTTGTGATCTAGAATTACCATCGAATATTAGTTACTTTCTTGTTGGGGTTATCTCAGATTTTTTGAAGCTGTGATAGCCTAGGTTTAAGACCGCAGTACTGCCAAGTCAAAAGTCTCGAATTCGATACCCACGGCGCGCACCCACATTTCGAATGTTGTGTTCGTTTTAGAAATAAAATATCAGCTTCCGTGTTTCGGAAGGCACGTAAAAATGTGGGTCCTGCGCCTCATCTCTCACCGGTCGTGTCGGATTGCCGTCCCATCGGGCTATGAGAGTAAAGGAACAGAGAGTGCTCCTGTGTTAGCACACACTTGTGCATTATAATATGTCCCGTGTAGCTGGCTGGTGTCATTAACACTAGCTGCCGTGGCCGAAATTGGTCCAGATCATTATTAACGGGATTTACTACAAAAAATGAACCATGACCTAGAAATGGTTCACCAAATTTAACTTTACCATCTGCAATCGATTCCTCTCCCTCTCTCTCCTAAGCTCCTCTAACGCCACTCTGATGGTCCCGTTGTCGATCTCTCTTGCTTTCATCTTCTCATTCCTTATCCGCGTCATCTTCATCTCGTGTCCTTCTATAAAGTTCTTCCTGTTGGTCATTTGTTGCTCTTTCTTCTTCTTTATTGCTGAAATGTTGGGATATGTATTTTATTTATTTTAGTGTAATTGTTGTAATGTTATATTTTTAGTATGACTTAGTACTGGTCTAGTATGATTTTATGCTGTTGATGGATGCTAAGAAGATGAGTATTATTTTGATATCTGAAACTAATCCAATTTGAGACGATTTCATGTCAATATTTTCAATTATAATCATAAACCTCACTATGACATGCACTTATTCAGTAATTTTGTAGTTTTGATGAATTATGTTGTATAATGTATAAATGTGTATATATCACTTTGTTTTACCTTCATAATGATCTTGCTCCATCTTCTTCTTCATCTTCTCGAGCTTTCTGTTCTCCTTCTCTCTCTCTTGTCTGATCAATTCTTGTCTCTTCTTGTTAGCGCTTGCTATTTGTTCGTCGTAACATCTTCGTCTTTCTAATGTCTCTTGTTGTCTCTTTTGAGCTTCTAGTCTTTCATAGTATTCCTGCAAAATAGTAAAACTTGTTATAACACACTTAGTTATAAATTTCCAAACGGACCCTTTGATACTATGGACTATTTCCATATTACTGGATTTTACTGCTACATTTAAATTAACAAAATTCTTAACGAAAAGCCGCGGAGAGAGGTTGTTAAAAACTCCCTCCTCATGTCTTTCAAGGAAGTACTGGGGTCACAGAAGATCGGGATAGGGTGACGAGTTCATTTTCCTTAACTCTTTCCCCCAAACTTATGGTGGTCTGTGATCGAAGGATAGGATAGAGCTACAAGGATCTCTTGGCACGCAGATATAACATGAGGGTGCTGGTGGGTATATTTGCAACAAGAAACGTTTTTAATGAATAGAAAGTTATCTATTAAAGGGAACTAACTCACCTTCCTATTATAATCTTCTATTAACACTTGATGCCACATCATATCTCTGTCCTGTTCTTCTCGTTCTATGTTCTTCTTTTCTTCCATCTGCAATTTCTGCAGCTGTCTCAACCTTATCTCATCTTCTCTTGTGCAGCACATGCCTTTTGCTCTGTAATTAACATTTTATACTGTGATTACTGTAGCTTTAAAATCATGGTCGCATACGGTCCTGTTGGTCTAGTAGTTAGTGGCCTTGACTGCTATACGGTTGTGTGAGGAGCACGATCATTTGGTCTGTGTCTGGGTTTAATATATCTAAAGTATGTATGTATTTAGAAGTAGTAATATGAAGAATATTCTTCAACATTCAACACAACATACGTAAGGTAATTTTAAACCTATAACCTTTTCATAACTTTCTGAATTGTACTTTGACTTCGACTTTTGATGCTGACCGTACGTCAGCATCAAAAGTCGTCTGGACAGTTGCAGTTGCGAAAGCGAGATGCTGTTATTCACAGTGTAATGTAGTCTCGTTTCCACAACCGCCAAATTCCAGATGTGCGATGAATTACCTATTAAGCCATCATGAACTGTTACCGGCCAATCCGGTCGTAAATCAGATTGAGTCGAGCTCATAAAGGTACAGTCGATATCGTATTATTGGTCAAGTTTTGGATTTGGCGGAAGAAGAAATATTGTGATTGTTTTTGACGATTTTGAAGTTTTCTACATACTCTTGTGTACATAGGTATTCCATTCTAATTCCATTTTAATAAAAAATAACGATTGTACTAAACGTGAAAGTTTACGACTATGAATGGATGCTTGTAACTCTTTCACGCAATTTAGATGTTTGATATGGAGCCACGTGTCTTTTGAGTAAGTCTGAGAATAGGCCAACATCTATTTTTTATTGAAGAATCTTTTATTTTTTAAACTTTCACAGGAGTATTACTAATGCGTACAAAGTCGCGGGCAACAGCTAGTTATTCTATAAATATTACTGCGAACAACGCATGTCTAACTATACAGGTAGATAACTATCCATCCATTTTCTTATCTCATGATCACATTTTGGCAGAATCCTCTACGGGACTGATGTCTGACTTTATTACATTTTCTTACTAGATTCTGCTTCGCCCTAGGGACTGGCAAGGTTAGTCTTAAGGAACGTGATTCATTACATCATGTAATGTATTTTCTTTTAATTCCTTTAAGGAATTTAGTGGTTACTTTATTATATTGTTAAAGTAATAAGCTTAAGTACAATGTATATGAATTTATACGTATACGAGCTTTCTACATATTAAAATGATTTTTAATCTTAGCCTGCGTTATTTACTTAAACAGTAGATATGTTAAAAAAAGCCTAATTATAATATTGTGTTTGTATATTACGCAATTTCGATGGCCCACACATAAGCTACGTCATTTTTATGTGGTAACAACCGTTTATAATATTTTTTTCCATAATTTATATAATAACACGTTGTAAGATTGTCTTCGTCGTCTGTTTCTATGTATAACGTAAATAACATTTCTTTTACAAAAAATATAGTATCATATTCTCAATAGAAACAATAAAATATGATAAATATTAGCATAAGTCTAGATCTGAATGTTTGTACGCAATAAATAAATACGTATAGCTTACTTGGCTTGCATCCAGGAAAACAGCTTACTATTATTTGGAGTATTGCTTTGCTGCCTTTATTATATATCTTGTAACATAGCATACTTTATGTTGGATGTGATCATGCCAATATTGTAAGAGGATATATTATATTTAGACTGCATGGATAGCGGAGTGGTATAGGTCACCACGCCAATTACAATTGTGCGCGACGTGTCGCGGGTTCGATCTCCGCGTATTACAAGAATTTGTGTGTTCCGCAAATACTGGTTCTGAGTGGGTGTGTTTGTGCAAGTTAATTGAATCTCTGTGACACCTCCCGCGATACAAGGATTAAATTCCTTAGTGCGGGAGTCGTTAAGAAAAGAAAAGAATATCTTTTGATTATGGACTTCTATCACTTTTCTATTTACGTCATAACTGTAGGTAAGTACAACAAAAGTTCTGATTATTTCAACAGCCAAAGACATTTTAATCCACCTTTCTTTAAGTGAAAGTACCACAAGTACCTATTCGAGTAGACAAGTACACACTACGACAGTTGGAGTGGCGTGAAATGATGTTCAAAATACTTCAAGCAGTTTTTAGCCCTCGACGCAAAAAGAGGGGCGTTATAAGTTTTACTTGTAACGATGTATCTCTTTATATCAGTACCACTGATATAAATAGAGACACATCTGCCTAAAAACTACCTGCCATCAATTCAATGGTAGGTTAACCGATATTAAAGAGAAGAGATTTTTAATTTGTCGTAGCTTTTTTATTTTTTGTTTTAAATTGGAATAGAATAGAATACTCTTTATTGTACACCTTAATTACAGCTGTAAAAAGGAAATTATGGATATTATATACAGTGAGGGTACAATGGCGGTCTTATCGCTAATAGCGATATCATCCCGACAACATTTGGATGGACAGAAAAGAAGAAGAAAATTAGACTTCGATATGAAATTGTAAAACTAAAAGCACATATCTAAATCCAAATTTTATTCAACCCTGTAAAAGTTGTCACGTCTTCCAGGTTTAGTTGCGTATAACAAAAATGTCGTAGGATATTGGAGTCATAAATTAACTAGTTTTCATCTAAAAGACAGTCTACTTCCAGAATTGTAGTGGCACCAGAGGAAGAATCTCAAAGTTTGGAATAAAGTAGAGTAGTTCAACCTAATTGCCTTACGTTGGGAAAACGAGGAATAAAATAACTATAACATATGTCTTCTGTATCAAATACTTACATTTTCTCCCTCTCTAACGCTTTCTGGCACTCTCTTATCTTCTCCTTCTCAATCTCCTCCAAGTAACCCTTCGCCTTCGTTTCCTTCTCCTTGCAATACCCACATTCTTCCATCGCCTGCTTCCTAACGAGTTCCTGTGTTAATGCCTCTTCTTCTTCTTTTATCAGATTCTTTAGTTTCTCCCTTCTGTGTCATAGATTCCTTTCTTCTTGGTTTAGCAGGTCTTTTACTTTATCTTGTGTGCGATTGATTACAAGTCTGAAAATTGTAATATTACCAAATTAATGCTCTAATTTCATTTGTTTAAATCAGAAGTCCTGTTGGAACGTGCAAAAAAATGAGGCAGAAAAAACATAATTAAATGAACCTGGCTGTTAACAATATTCTATAGGTTAATAAACCTACTTTTCATAAATAGCTACTGTTTTCCCCATGTGTAATTTGTCAGAAAAAAGGTGGTAGGTATATAACTTTTCCTAGTTCTAACCTATAAAAACATTTTGCTAATTTACGTTGTTGATAAACTGTATTTTATATTTTTAAAACAGTACCTTATGGAGTTTCTTGCCGGTTCTTCTCCATAAGAATGACATTTTGGAACCGTGCAACTAGAGTCAGTAACGTTTTGAAAGTGCCAGAAAAGGCCTACTCGAAATAAAAACCTTTTGATTTTAATAACATTTAACCATAACTATTAATAACTAAGTAAATCCTCGTTGTTATTTTCCTTCATCGTTTCTCAGTTACTTTTATGTCTGAAGAATACCATTAAATACAAATTGGAATCGGATTACTTTACTTTGAAAAAGTAAGTAATTAAGAGTTTAATTTGTTTAATTAAGAGATTTAATTAAGAGTTTAATTTTTAAGAGTTATTGGGAGAATACACATTGTAGATGTGTGCGCTAATTAATAAAATTGATTTGTTGTGAAAAAGAAATTATACAATTATTTCAGCTAAACAAATCAAGGTAGCTATATGTACATATAAAACCGCTATCCAGTTTCCACTACACTGATACCTACTTTGTTATTTTTTACTATTAGTTTCATCAAACTACGGCCGCTACCATTTGATATTTTACCTTAAGTATAAGCTATTAAGACTTACTTTTGTAAATGCACTAAGTCGTAGTCGACGACGTCAGTCAATTTCTTCATGTCTTCAACATCGACCGTCGCTTTCATCTCTAGCCGTTGGCGTTCCTGTAAATGATATAACATATATGGAATACTAACGAAAAACTTAAGACGTACATAGATATTATTTTAAGAATATAACTACTGTAGATCAATGAAAAGATGGTGTTTTTGAGTTTCGACGAACGGAATTGCAAGGCAAGATAGTCCGGATGCAGGTATTTGGATAAAATCTAGTCATAAGCAGCAGGATTTTGTTTTTTAAGTAAAATCTATACTGGTCACAAATTTAAATCTGACTCCTAACATCCAAGTGATAGATAACCAGAAATTTCTACAGATAGTGAAGTAGGTATTTCTAATTTGATCATAGTTTCTAGTAACGTTTTGTATAGGTAATGTGATTATACAATAGATACCTATTTAAAAAATTAACGTTTTAACTATCAAACTGTACTGAATCAAGAAACGACCAAAAAAGTATTTTTATTAAGTACCACATTTTTTGCAAACAATTCCAACTTCATTTACCTACTTACCTAAAGTTCAGGATATTTTAATTAATTTACACTTTTGCCTCGATTGAACCCAGAAAACCAATGAACCTTTCAAAATGATAAATGAATGTGGTTTCGTATTTATTAATTAGTATAAAGTGTTATTAAAATTACGATTTAATTACTTTATAAGATTAATTAATCTGCTGAATATTGAATCCGTGTAGTAAGTATGTGATTTCGATGAGATTTTACAATATATTACCTAACCAATCATGTTTTGTGTTTTTGTATACTTCTAGGGAGACTTGATTCGAAAAGGGGGGGGGGAGGTCAACTTTCCTACACATTGAGGACACGAAGGTAGCGTAGAAGGTTTTGTTTACTAGTCATTTTGTTTGCAATCCTATCTTTTGCATGGCTCCATAACTTATAAGTTATTAAATTGCAGATCTAACAGTCAATTAAACTATAAAATAAAATAAATATTTTAGAATTTACAAAGGAAAAACAAAAGAGGGATCAAGTATCTTCAAGTCAGTCTCCCCTACAATCCAATTACTTTTCTATAATTAGAGCATTGTTTAACCAATATACAAGTAAAATACTACCATGTACCAGCGAACTTGCCATTAACTGTCATTGCACCGTCGCAGTTATGAAAGCGAGACGCCACGATACGCAACATAGAGCGCCATCTCCCTTTTGTAACTCCAACAGTCCTTCTTAAAGATGTTTTGGTAGAGTACAGACTAATATTAGGCCGTGGCTTAGGTAATTGGAAACTACAGCGGGATTAATCACGAAACGAAAATACGACGGGAATGCCTTAAACCAAGGCTTATTAAAGATTAAAAGTAGACAGAATTTGCGCAAAGGTTGATTACCAGCGTTTTTTAATTGCGTATACTGTTTTTACCATTGATTATTACTTAAAACTGAAACTCCATACGATTATAACGCATTTCTACATTTTCTATCATACATCACATAGGATTGAAATTCAATGTAAAATGTGGTCTTGTGGTAATTGGTATAACGAAATAAAGTGGTCAAAGGTCAATAGTCTTTCTCTAGACTAAGTTGAGAATAACCTTCAGCCTAATTGAAAACAAGAACAGTTACGTTTTTAATAAATATTTAAACACTATCGACAAAAAGTTTGTAATGTAAACGCAAGGAGAATGACAATAAAGCATTAAAAAAAATGTAAAACTTTAAATACATTTTTCGATAAGGATCGCGACAGGGGCTTTGCTCTCATACAAAATATCATTACTCGCTAAACCTGCTAATATTATAAACGATAAAGTTTGTAAGTATGGATGAATGGATGT
Organism: Chrysodeixis includens; assembly: GCA_941860345.1. NCBI lineage: Eukaryota > Metazoa > Arthropoda > Insecta > Lepidoptera > Noctuidae > Chrysodeixis > Chrysodeixis includens. Next base: position 6,155,354 of record OW796114.1, on the reverse strand, counting down.
TTGTTACTCTTTAACTTTCACAATTTTGATGAAATTTGATATGTAGTTGGCAGACATCTTGGATTAACACAGGCTACCTTTTAACCGACTGCACCACAGAGAGGTAATGTTTCTGCACTCTGCAGTTATAACCAATTTGCGCTCGGTCGAAGTCGCGGGCAAAAGCTTGTTAAAAAAATAAATGTCATTTTATGTAACTTTAAATATTCTTTTCGATTACAATCGGCAGGGGCTTTACACTCATAGAACATTCAATAACTCGCTAATAGTAAATAAAATTTAGCTAAATAAATGCAAATTGGGAAAAAATATTTATTTTAGTCCGCTATGCCCTTTTGATATTATCTTTTATGTTTACTTAGCACGATAGGTAAAGCCAACAAGGTCAAACTAATCTTGAGGCTAAGTATTATTAAGGTTTATCATTTGTTTTAGTAATTTATGTATGAGCCACAACTATTAACTTAATATTATAGCCGTAGTTTTGCTTATAAATACTAATTTCAAATTATTGTAGGCTATAAATCTATTTACAGCCTACAATAATTTGAAATGTATTCTATTTCGAATTATTGTGGACTAGAGTCAACAATAATTCTGACTGAAATATTGAAAGCTATTGTAAAATAAATTATTAAAATGACATTTTACTTTCGAGTCACGTGACTCAGCCGTACTGTCATTTCTATTATATTTAATTGAACCGATCAGCGCGTTTTAGAAATGTCACATTCCCTTAAGTATTTTTACAGAAAACTAATCCCACTACATTGTATACTTTTATATTAAAACTAGCTGTAACCCGTGATTTGGTACGCGAAAAAAATTGGAGACAGAAATAGGTGTTGGCCGATTCTCAGACCTAATGAACATGCCTATAAAATTTCATAAAAATAGGAGAAGTAGGTACAGTTACTAACATTGTGACACAATAACTACACTCACAAAAATATTTAACGTGAACTAAAATAGAAAACCTTATTCAATATTCACAATATTCAACAAGAACAGCAGTCTAGTCCATAATTATTACGTAAATAAATAATCGAACTTACTTTCCAGAACTGGAATGGATGTCCGAAGTAGACTGTCATTTGTTTATTGTTTGTCTTCACACCGACCATCTTGTTTTCTTATAATTAACAGAATTATCTTTTACAAGTTTCCCCGTGCCTTCTTCGTTGGACGCAAATTTTCGGTACAATGAGTAGAGTAGCGCGGATGTATTTTAAATTATTCGGGATAATTTAATCTATGACAGTCACAAATAACGTGGCTATATTGGTAACGACTATTACTGTTGTTTAGATTATTCAGTCAAGACAACATCACAAACTTTTTTTAATATTATTACACTTTATAGCACAATGTCCTTCGACATATTATTATTCCAGACTGTTTTCGGGATGTATCGATCCAACTTGTTGCTTTGGCAACGTAACACAAGTAACTATGGAATTATGTTTTAATAACGTACGGGGGATTTTATAGACATATTTTTGGCGCCAACAGCCATTTTATTATTTCGATTTTGAATATGGAAGCGAATGAGCGAGTATTTTTTTTTTGTGAAATGTAAAACGTAAAACCTCTTTCGTTTTCCATGTTTAAATATATTTTTAATTAATTTAACAATGAGTAAATGCAGTATTTGTTTTCACTTGTTTTTGTAATGTGTTTGCTTTTCTGACTTCATCGTATTTTAAATATTCATCATTTGTTTTTTTCTTTTGACATATTACGTGCTGCTACATTAATTTTAAAAAGAGATTACACATTTAGCATTTTTTTGTATAGTTATTACGGTGAATACAGACATCAGTAGCACAGTTGGTAAGGCAACTGGTGCATTGTGTGTAGTTGTCTACCAGGAGTCGCAGGATCAAGGCCTGATTATTTTATTTTTGTATGTGATAGTGCGGTACTAATACAAATCTAACATCCACATATCTTCCATAATTACAAATCAACTACAATTTACCACTATCGAAGTAACTTTCCCTCCTCGTTCTTCACAAGGGCTCTCTAAAAACAAAATAAATGCAACCGTGCGCTATCGCATTCGGCCCCCGTGTCGTCATAACTCACGTCCGAACGTATCCACACTATGTTGGTTTACGACCCTCGAGGATAAACAAAACAATTATATAGGTACACGATTTATATTGTTTTTGGAGCAAATGTTTAGATGAAATAAACGAAATCGGTGAAGTGCGAGTCGGACTCGCGCACGAAGGGTTCCGTACTATCATCTGTACACAGTGAAAGTTTAAAGCGTCTGCCTGTTACAAAGCAAAAAAATTACGAAAAACACGTTTATTAACATTTTCTTAAAATTTTTAGTGTTTGTTGTTAAAGCGGCAACGGAACTACATTATTTGCGAAAATTTCCTTCTAGCTATCACGGTTTATGAGATACAGCCTGGAGACAGACGGACAGACAAACAGACGAGCAGAGGAGTCATAGTAATAGGGTTCCGTTTACCCTTTGGGTACTGAACCCTATAAAGTATATGTTTCCTTTATGCACCTACTTCATGTTTTCTCTGCACCACCCTTTGGTTGACTGGTAGAGAATGCCTCAGGCTCATTATTTGTATAAGAACCATAAATAAATAAATAAAAGTTATCATAGAACCTAATTCTTCTGTTGACATTTGTCATAGATTATAATTAGATATCAAAAGTAACTTTTTATTTATAAATATCATGTCAATGTCAAAGAAACTTTTACGTATTTAAAAAGAAATAATGAATTACGTGCTTTTACTTTCAAAGTTTAAAAACACAGTATAACTCCATACAGTAGTGTAATTTGGACTGCCTAAAAAGTAAATGCCCACAGCAATTTAATTACATTAATAACACACTGTCTGTTTGTCACTGCGACATGCCAAGCTCATGCCACGATCCGATAGCGTAAGCATAACTCGTGTTGTGCCCGTTGTAATGATCGATAAATTCCTTCGCGAGCCTATGACTAGATGGCGTTACTAGGCTCGCGACAGGTAATAAATAATGAACATCTACAGAAATTAATAAAAATGAGGGTGAGAGAAAAACATGTTACCGCGGGTGGATGAATATAAAAGATGACAGTGAACGGACGATTGCTCGGATGACGAAGCGAATTCGGCTCGTGTTCATTTTAAAGGAATAATATTGATTAAACTGTCATAATTGGTGAAATTCCACACAATACATTGTGATTGTGATTTATTGTGATTTGAGGGCGAGTAGCAGAGAAACGGGGTAAGTGTTTGCTTTAATGTGCGAAGTGTGAGCTGGACAATTTGTTTCTTCTGCAAGGCTGACCGTACTCTTTGTCCTCAGCTTGCAGAAACGCCCTTGTTGGCCGTACCTAAACTTAAGGGGTTGAAGACCAGTCTGCTCCGAAATAAACTTGCGCTTCGTTGATACAGAACATTAAATTCGCTAAAGAAATTCATTAAAGCGATTAGATAGCCGAGTGACGTAACAGCGGATTACCAACATACGGCCCTGAGCCAACCCTCGCTCACCGTCATCTTATTCAATCTTTGGATTTTGATTTTATTTGTTTTCTTTGTGTCAATATTTGTTTTTTTATGTTTATTTGTTTTACTAACCAATTTATTATTTGTGCCATTATTTTGTGTAACGTGCAATCACCAAGTACAGTTGGAATTAAAGTTATTTTATGATTGTGTCTGCGTCAAGCGTCGACCGAGCATTGCACTTGGAACTGTGAAATTAAAACTAGTGTGTACTCTATGCTTGTTTATCTTTAACATCCAGCTCACCAAGAACCCTGGTCATTACATTGGCGCCCACGGGTTAACTGGATAGAAGATAAGCAAAGCTTGTTGTAGTTTTCCGTATGTAGATTCCTTTTTATGCTTAATATAAAATAATCATAACATAGAACAATAACAGAACAGAAACATAAAATCTTTCTTTAATTGTTTTTAAATTGTAGTATTTAACTATGGATGTTAATGCACTGCATAAAGATGAACTTGAGTTTGAGTTGGCTTGTCGCGGGATTTCTGATTGTAGGACCGTCGCGACAATGCGTAAATTTTTGCGAGAAATTTTAGTTAGAGAGCAGTCGGGTGAATCAACCATTTCTCTTAAGGTTCCTAGATCTTGCATAGATAACCCGGGTAAAGAAATTGTTTTTTGTGAGAATAAATTATCCGAGATGATTACACTTATATCAGAGGTATCACAAAGTCCTGAGCGTTCGTTCTTTAAACGCATACACTCCCGTTTGACACACTTATTGAACCGTGCTAAACTCATTATACCTTCGGAGGCCAGTGACATTGAGAGACATTTGACACTGCTAAAGAACATCCAGGATGCCATGACGTCACTACAGGAGCTTGAACAGGAAGAGAATGAGGAAGATGATGCCATTTCCGAACATGACAAAGATGTTTTACAAAAGTCATTGGGTGACGAGGCTATGCAAATAATGGAACAGTTGGAAAAGTGCCGGAACCCTCAGAAGGCTTTCGTTCCAAAACCTGACACGGAAATGCACCAAAATCACGCCACGCAACCTCATGTCGAAGGTTCGGATAAACCACGAACTACCGCAGTGAGACCTGATCTTCCTTCACGACATCCAGGTCTACAAAGGTCTTCTACATTTGACAATGGTTTCCACAAACGAAAATTGGTTCCCATTAAAGATTGGGGTGTCAAATTTAGTGGAAAAGGAAACGTAGGGGTGAACGCGTTTTTGGAAAGAATAGAAGAACTAAAAGAAGCACGGAATGCTGCCGATGAAGACTTGTTTCGATATGCCATAGATTTCTTCGAAGGTGAAGCCTTAATATGGTTTAGAGCCAATAAATGCATAGTATCAAATTGGTCTCAATTAGTGGAGCTTCTGTTGGATACTTTTCAGCAACCTTACTACCAAGAAGAGCTCTTGGAGGAGATTAAACGGAGGACCCAAAGCAAGCAAGAAGGTGTTCTCATTTATATAGCCATTATGCAGAATATGCTCAATCGTCTACCAAACCCCATTCCTGAAACACAGAAATTGATGATACTCAGAAGAAACTTACAACCCTACTTTCAAAAAGCCATATGTCGGGACACGTTTGATACAGTGAATGAATTAACGTCCGTTTTGAGAATAATTGAACGCACTAAATTAAGCTGTGATAAATTCAAGGAACCTAGCACTAGTGAATACTCCTTAGAAAGAGATCTAGCATACAAAGGAGGTACTTTGGAAACATCACAAAATGAAGACGTAACTGAGCTAGCAGCCATAAATGATAAGGGAGTACCAATTACCAAATGCTGGAACTGCAGGGTTCCAGGTCATCGCTTCAGGGATTGTAAAATGCCAAAGCAAAGAATCTTCTGTTACAAATGTGGACGTTTTGGGAAAACGACAAGTAAATGCTCCTGCAGTGCTGTGGAAAAGGGAAACGACAATTCGGGTTCGATGCTAGCCGATCGAACTCCCAGAAATTAAGTCATCCTTCTTCGGATGACTGGAAACAATGGCTACAAACAATCTCAAATTTCTTTAAAACAGGGAAAATCTGTAACATCGAGAAGTTCGGTAAAGACAACCGATACTATGCCGAAATAAAAATTTTAAATCAGTCGTTTGTGGGATTATTGGATTCTGGAGCCACCGTCTCTGTGATTTCGCAGGAATTTGCAATGAGAATAATGAAAATGGGGTTTTTAGGACATAAAATTGACAAACAAATGATCTCGACGGCTGATGGCACATACCACACAATGGATACCGTTGTTCACTTGCCTGTTGAATTTTCAGGTAAATATAACGTGGTAGACTTCTATGTCATGGACTACCTCAAGCATGACATTATTTTGGGCATGAACTTCTTTGAGATATTTAAATTATCGATAGGGATGGGCAAATCAATTGCTGACATTACGGAAATTAACGTCACACAACCAGTAATTTCACGAGATGACCTTTCGGCCCAACAGAAAGAGCGCTTGGATAAACTGTTAGAAGAAATGGCAGCAGAGATTGGCAAGGGTTTAGGTAGAACATCGTTGATCGAGCATAGAATTGATACTGGGGACAACTTACCTATCAAACACAGACAATACCCATTTGCTCCTCCAATTATGGCCGAACTAGAGAAGGAGATTCAGGAAATGCTGGATAATGATGTAATAGAGCCCTCAATTAGCTCCTGGCGTTCTCCAGTATTACTCGTAAAAAAAACTTCAGGTAAGAATCGACTGTGTCTCGACAGCCGTCAATTAAATAGGGTGACAGTAAAGGACTCCTATCCCTTGCCTAGGGTTACTACAATATTAGACAGCCTTAAAAACGCGCGCTTTCTGTCTACCATCGATTTACGATCAGCATTCTGGCAGATACCCTTAGAAGAAACAAGCAAGGAAAAGACTGCATTTGGTCTTGCTGGGAAAGGACTTTATCAATTTAAAGTCATGCCGTTCGGGTTAAGCAATGCCTCTCAAACACAACAACGGTTGATGGATCGCTTGTTTACACCAGAATTTGAAGGCAGAGTATTTGCATACCTGGATGACATTGTCATATGCGACGATAACTTCGAAAGCCATTTATTGTCATTATCATATGTAAAAAGCCAACTCAAGAAAGCAGGATTGACTATTAATTTAGATAAATGTATTTTTGCGAGACCGTCCTTAAGATACTTAGGTTATATCGTTGACAAGGAAGGATTACGTACGGATCCAGACAAAGTAAAAGCCATTCTTGAGTATCCCAGGCCAACAACTTACACGGAACTAAAGCGTTTCATTGGCCTAGCTAGCTGGTATAGGCGATTTGTAGAAAATTTTGCCATTGTCGCAGCTCCACTCCATGAACTAACCAAGGGAGGTAAGAAGGCTAAACGTATTACATGGAATAAAGAGGCTGAAGATTCCTTCTTAACTCTGAAAACTGCCCTAACTTCGACACCAGTTTTGAGGGTGCCAGATTTCACAAAACCCTTTTCTGTCCAATGCGACGCTTCTAACAGAGGGACTGGTGGAGTCTTAATACAGATAGTTGAGGGTCTGGAGGTACCTATTGCTTACACGAGTAGAAAACTATCGGAGAGGGAATGTAAGTACTCAGCGTCAGAGCGAGAACTATTGAGTGTTCTGCATGCGGTAGAACAATTTCGTCCTTACATTGAAGGGAATCATTTTAAAGTCATAACGGACCATAGTGCTCTTCAGTGGCTACACCGTAATAAGGATCCCCACGGCCGCTTAGCAAGGTGGGCCATGCGCTTACAACAGTTTGATTATGAAGTGGTCCATCGCAAAGGCAAATATAATACTGTTCCAGATGCTTTATCAAGAGCAATTGAAGATGAAGTTAACATAATAGACGTAAAACCAGAAGACAAAGATGAATGGTATAAGTCAAAAGAAGACTTGGTACTGGCTGGAAAGAGTGACCAGGATTGGGAAGTCAGTCAGGGGCAGCTTTGGAAATACATGGAATTAAAACAGTTTCCCCATGAAAATGATAGTTGGAAACAGGTGGTACCAGAAAAACTTCGTCCAGGGATTTTAAAGGAATGTCATGATGATCCTACATCAGGGCATTTTGGTGTGAAGAAATCGGTTAATCGCGCAAGACAGCACTATTTCTGGCCAACCTTGATTCAGGACATGAAAAACTATGTAAGGCACTGTGAAGTGTGTGCAAAATATAAGCACTCACAAAATAAGCCATCTGGCTTAATGGGGAAACAACGAGAAGTCACGGAACCCTTTCAAATCATATCTATGGACTTGATGGGGCCTTTTCCAAAATCCAAACATGGTAATACAATGCTGCTAGTCATAACTTGTTGGTTCAGCAAATTCTGCTTTCTGTATCCACTCAAAAATGGGAAAGCATCAACCATAGCCCAAATACTGGAAGAACAAATATTTTTAATGTTTGGGACCCCTAGTGTCATAGTTTGTGATAATGGAAAGCAGTTTGTTTCTAACCAATTTAAGGATCTAGTATCGGGTTATGGTGTAAAACTATGGTATACTCCCTACTATCATCCCCAAGCCAATCCCACTGAGCGCGTAAATAAAGTAATTGGTTTAGCTATAGCTTCCTACGTTGAAAATAATCACAAAGAATGGGACAAATACATACCGCACATAGGACATGCGATCAGAACATCGGTCCATGAAGTAACAGGAAAAACGCCATCATACTTATTTTTTGGGCGCGAGACGGCGGTACAAGGTATGAAACCCTATAATTTTGATCTAGACGAACCGATCACATTCGACAAAGAAAAATTTGAAAGGAGCATAGCATTCCGACACAGGATTTATGATGAAATTTGCGAAAGAATACGTCAATCTCATGAAATCAACAGCGAACACTACAACAAGAGACGTCGGGTATGCACCTATGAAGTTGGTGATCTGGTTTGGAAACGCACTAAGTTCCTCTCGAATGCCAACCAGGCCTTCATGTCTAAACTGGCTCCCAAGTTTGAAAAAGCAATAATATCAGAAAAAATATCTAACGATGTTTACAAGTTAAAGAGTCTCAGAGGCAAAGAATTAGGGGAGTGGCATTCCTGTGACCTTAAACGTTTGGTTTGAATCCGGTTGGATTCTTTAGAGGAGAGGGGATATTGTAATGATCGATAAATTCCTTCGCGAGCCTATGACTAGATGGCGTTACTAGGCTCGCGACAGGTAATAAATAATGAACATCTACAGAAATTAATAAAAATGAGGGTGAGAGAAAAACATGTTACCGCGGGTGGATGAATATAAAAGATGACAGTGAACGGACGATTGCTCGGATGACGAAGCGAATTCGGCTCGTGTTCATTTTAAAGGAATAATATTGATTAAACTGTCATAATTGGTGAAATTCCACACAATACATTGTGATTGTGATTTATTGTGATTTGAGGGCGAGTAGCAGAGAAACGGGGTAAGTGTTTGCTTTAATGTGCGAAGTGTGAGCTGGACAATTTGTTTCTTCTGCAAGGCTGACCGTACTCTTTGTCCTCAGCTTGCAGAAACGCCCTTGTTGGCCGTACCTAAACTTAAGGGGTTGAAGACCAGTCTGCTCCGAAATAAACTTGCGCTTCGTTGATACAGAACATTAAATTCGCTAAAGAAATTCATTAAAGCGATTAGATAGCCGAGTGACGTAACAGCGGATTACCAACATACGGCCCTGAGTCAACCCTCGCTCACCGTCATCTTATTCAATCTTTGGATTTTGATTTTATTTGTTTTCTTTGTGTCAATATTTGTTTTTTTATGTTTATTTGTTTTACTAACCAATTTATTATTTGTGCCATTATTTTGTGTAACGTGCAATCACCAAGTACAGTTGGAATTAAAGTTATTTTATGATTGTGTCTGCGTCAAGCGTCGACCGAGCATTGCACTTGGAACTGTGAAATTAAAACTAGTGTGTACTCTATGCTTGTTTATCTTTAACATCCAGCTCACCAAGAACCCTGGTCATTACACCGTTTATGTGAAGACTTCATACTGTACTATATTATTATACCGTGATGCAAGTAAAGGCACATCGAATCATACAACAATCATCAACATCAAATGCTATATTTTGACTGTATTACTAGATCAGAAATTAGAAAAGAATTTTATTTAATTCCATTTTATTCGATACAAACGACAAGCTAGGTTTATGTTAAATACATTTAAACCTCAATTTACAAAACAATTTCTTGTTTATAGTATGGTATGAATCATGCTATGCTACATTATTTTAATAGGTATCATTACTGTAAGCTTTCTAATCAAACGAACATGAACCCACCTAGGACTATAAAACAAGTGGACACAGTAGCCAGGGGTGGCCAACCGAATCCCGCAACTGTATGTAAATACTATAATTATGGCATGACATTAACTTGCAAGTATGAGTGAATGTGGTATGTTGGTATAGCCTGATGTAATCAATATGATATCCAAGAAAAGAATAAAACGTTCCTAATAATTTTATAAAACATACATGTATAGTAATGTATAGTGAACATTACTATAACTGCACGTGTGTAACTATACCACTACGAGTACTTACCGGTTTTTGAGATGCGTTTTCATTCTTTCCTTCGTTGCAGTTTTTAATTTCTTTATGGGATAAACATTGCAGTTTTTTAAGTATCAGCTGTAGGATAGCTCCATCCAGACGTTGTAAAAATTATATATTTTTCAAGATAATTCCCATTTTTATTTTAAATATTATATTGTTGCGCAAGTTCCCATACTTTTAGAACGTTCAGCACTTGCATCATAAAAAATACACCATTAATGGAAACAATTTTATAAATATAATTCCTTAATTCGCCTCGTCAAGCTCACAGCTTGATCTACCCTGCACAGTTTACCCACCTATGGGGTACTCACGGGGTAATATCATGGGAGGTCGTCCACCCCTATTACTGGGAGTGCACAGACAGATTTATGGCAGTATTAGTGGTTAATTTAGTTAATAGTTAGGGCTGCGAGCGTATGCCAGCGAACTGACCAACTGTTGAGATTGTGTGTTGTAGTTATGCATTGCGATTTACTGTTAAGTTATATATATCTATGTTAATCGTAGCTTGTATTAAATTAAATTTTCTTTTACGAAATTTAAGTATGTATGAGCATTATACTGCGCACAAGACGCATTTTTTTTTAATTACACGACTCCCGCACTAATAAAATTATTCCTTGTGTCGCAAGGGTTTCACAGACATTCAATTCACATGCACAAAGACACTAATACTTGAAACAAGCGTGTATGGATCGCACAAATTCTAGTCCTACGCAGAGATAGGATACCACTCGGCTATCCGTGTAGTCAAAATGATTGTTAAAACTGAATACTGAAACGAAACCTGGAGACCAAGGTAACATCAATTTCCTAAACCACAAAATACCGATTGGTAGCCTCAAGCGTATTGTATGTAAATGTCGCATAAAACTCAGCTCTAATTACAAGAGTAGTCCAGAAGCATTTGTCTCTCTAGACATGAAAAAAGTGTTTGCCTAGAAACAGGACAACATCAATTAATAGTAATCACAAATTAATTCATCTATAAGAACCAAAAGAATAATAGCCCAAAGCAAATACCTGTACAAAACTCCCTCGCTCCCTGTAAATTCCGAATTAGAACACGGATGGATGGCGAAGAGTAATTAAACTGTGGTTTCAAGAGCTTTAATTGAATACACAACTAATTAGCAACACCTGACCGCTGGCCCCGAAAAATATGTTAATAGTCCTTAACAAGGCTCAGTCTTGGACGATTTACCTAATCAAATAGACGCTTTGGGAGTTCCTAGGAATTTAATTTAGTTAGTAATGAAGCAGGGATTTTTGTTAGTTGTGTGTTTGGTTTTGTTAGTTTTAAAACTCCTATTTACAGGACATGTGTCTAGCGCGCGAAGTATTTGATGTCTAACTAGATGTAACCGCGTCTTTGTCTGCGTAGAATTTAAACGCAAAATTTATTATGTTCTGAAATAAAAGTAGCTTAGGTTATACCTTATTACATGTACCTGATTGTACCTGCAAAAAAACTCGTCGAAATCGGTTCAGTCATTGCGTAGATTAACAAGGATAAACAGAGAGACAAATTTGTATGTTAGATGAAGTATTTTTATGTAAGAACGTTTATGAGTCGCTTTATTTTAAACTTAAAGTCGGTAAAAAATAGATACGTCCAATAACCAATTCAATATCCAGACGATCTAATTTGAAATACATTTTTCCTGGCATTTCTTGAACCATTTTGATGAATATTTTATGTGTCTTCCGTCTACAATAAAACACAAAAATAGAATAAAAGTTTTTGCGATTTTCGCTTGTTACTCAACTAACACTTTTGTGACAAGACGGTGACAGTACTCGTGTTAAAATGTTTCTCGTTATATATTTTATTTCTGTCACCCTTCACCTTTTAGGATATACGAAAATAGTTTTCTTTTTTTTTCTATAATCGGGCAGGTGAAAGATTGAGTTTGGTTTATTCACGTTGATTTTAGACTATTACACGGTTTTTCTACGATTTAGAGAGAAATTGGCTCTTTGCCGAGCAGAAGTTTACGTATTTTCAACCAACTTCAAAAAGTTACCTACTTAGTCCCTTGCCAACATTCACATTCGATCAACGTTCTAATTGGTCTAGGAACTAAAATAGGCATTAGTCGAAATATTTTCCATTATTTTCTTAATATTTTCAACCATGGAATAGCAGTAAACAGACAAGATAGATAGCGAAGGATCGCATGTTCCAAACTGCAAGATAAAACGTTGCCTTCATGCTAGAATCGCATTAGTTTGATAAAACGTACGTGCTTAGTGCTGTGCAGTGATATCAAAGGCTATGAATCAGTGTTTCGACTTTAAAACAAAGACTGATTTAATATACTGAATATCGGAGATAGTGTAGCATTTTGTTTTATAAAACAAAGGTATCAAAAGATAGATGGATATTAAATAGAGATGTGTGCATGTAGAAGTATCTCAGTCATCTAGCTAGGCAGAAGGAGTATCAATCGTGTTAAAATCATTTGTCAATATTTTTCAAAATAGATATTACTATAGTGCTACAAGAGTCTTTAAGCACGTGGCTGAAAAGGGAGCTAATGCTGTCTTATATGTAAAATAACTTTTGACAGACAGTTGAGTTGATTCCGAATATGCACACTAGCGCCCCCATGTTAATGCCATCCACGTGATAAAAGATCCTTGAGTTTCTATAAACTGACATGCCCTTTACAACTTATACTAGCATTAGTAACTTTATTGATTACATCCATTACAGACCGAAATAAAAACTTTTTCTAACAACCTAATACAATACAAAAGTCAATGAATAAGTTTCCCTCACATATTACTTGAAGGGCACTTTAATCCCCAGACAATATCTTTGAGTGGCCATCACTCCAACGCCCGTACCACGAACACAATAACTAAAATACTTACATTGTGAGAACGAGACGCCGCTATACAACATGTAGAGCGCTGTCTCGCTTCCACAGTCACACCAGTGATGTTTTATCGTGTCTTGGTACAGGGATAGTCGTTTGTTTCACTCGGCCCTAACTACTGAACGGCCCTTGATTATAATCTGAACATTACGACTGTACCGTATAATTTATCCTTAATTAATGAACATTCTATGCTCGTTACGGATTACTACTTGGTCTCTGTTTGTTTATATTAATAACTTGAGTATTAATTACTAGTGCCAATGTTATGGTAAAGGTAGTTAGTAGGTATCGTCTAATTACTAAGGTGATATTGAAGCGATAAGGTTGATTGGTGAAGCACTGAGGCCATACCAACAAGCCGTGAAGTAACACTGTTGCATTTGTAAAAGAGAGACGTCGCTCTCCTTAGTGTATTGCGCCGTCTCGTTTTTGCAAGTGCAATTGTCTTGACATAAGACGTGGTGGTAAGATCCCAGAAAACAATATAATAATGGCTTGTGAATATTCCACTGCTGCTGAACGGCTTCTTCCTATGAAAGGAAATCAAGAATTGATCACCACGCTTGGTCAACCGTGGGTTGGCGGTTTCATTCGATTTCAGATTCCAATATTTGGAGTCCAGGTTTCATCACTGTTTTTTTGCAGTGCCTTTAGAATAATTAAGAAAGTACATATGACTTTAAAAAAGTCACATTGGTACTCGATACATAGACATTCGACTCGATATCGCGGATCGAACCTGCACCCCGTGCATACAAAGTCACGCATAGAACCGCAAGATCACCACGTCATTTTAATAGATATCAGGTGAGAATCATAGAAAAATATAATAAACTTACTAAGGTATACCATCTAAGGTATTCCCTGCACCTCATTCATCAACCATTAATATGAATTTTATGTAAAATCGATACTCTTGCGTGTTTGCATTCCGTGAGTGAATTGTATTGAAGTTAAACAGACCTTTGCATATTTATAAGATGTTTTCGTGTTTTAAAGGCTTTGAAAATATTGTCGGTTGTTAAATTTATTTGCGGTTTATGGGAGACTAGTATTTAACTGCTAAGGTAATAAATAAAATGGTATGTAGTTTAAAAGAAAGAAGAGATTTTGGTCTGTTTGTTAACAGATTAGAAAAATGCGGATGTTTATCATTCGCAGACACTTTTTTCTTTAAAGGTTAGGTGTTATGTAATCATCATTCTCAATCAAAAGGACATTTTATATTAAGCCTAAGTTCTTTTTTAATCAACATGATTTTGTTAATATACTTATTTTCATACACAGAAACACCAAATAAAACATCACCAAAATCTGTTCAAAGACGTCTTATACCTGAAAACAATATTTTTTAATGTTAAATACATTCTAAAATAAACAACAAACGACATCTTTACTTAAAATACTTGGAAACCATCAAAGAGAGACAACATCACACATTTACACACATACATACATACGTTTACTTATAATTATGCATACTTAAAAGTACTTAACGATGCCTCACCGTCTTTTGTTTTTAGCTCAAAAGACGGCACAATTTTATCCGTCTAGACAAGACTTGAGGTATTATCTTGGCTCCAATGTTTGAACCAACATCATCATGTTGGTGGCAGTTGGGGCCAAAGATACGACCAATGTTTGAGACCACAATGCTGGGATAGTGGGATTGTGGTAAAGTAAATGATTTTGGTCAAGCATCTTTTGCTAAAAAGTGATTTTTTTCTCGAAAAGTTCTCAGGCTCATTTCTATGTATATTACTGTGGTAAATAGATATGAACTTGTTTCAATCTATTGAATTATTATTTTACCCGTTTCAAGAGTAATTTTGTTTCTAGTTTTTACTTGAAGTTTTCAAGTTCTTGAAAATTTAAAAAATAAACCAACACCATTTCAATTATAATTATTTTAACCAGTATGGACAGACAATTCTTTCCCAGTATAACTATTGGACGAGAATTGGTTTGTATTCAATTACTGGCACAAAGCCAACATTTGACCCAAACCAGCTTCGAACCACGAATACAAGTTGTCTCTGTTATTAGCTCACCTACGCCGAAGTTTAAACATTAATTATTTCTGGTACTCCAGAGCTTAAGCTTGAAAGCCTACCACTACACAAAGTGAGACAGTTGTAGGTGTGCGAGCGAGACAACACTCTACACGGCGTATAGCGCCATCTCTCTTTCATAACTCCCAATTTTCTTAAGTTATGTTGGTAGTCCTAAAGTTAGAATGAAACAACAAAAACACTTGGCCATCGTGTACCCGAGAGGTTTTGTTGAGCGTTATATAATTATATTTACAAATTATGGCGAAACTTATGAGTACGAGTTTTGAGTTTGAAAATTGTGGCGCGACTTTTTTTTAATTTTCTTTTAGATTTAGGTTTCGTTTAAAGTTAGAGCTGCTGAAATTGAAGGAGATTTGACTTTTTTCATTTAATGAAATTAAATTGACATTGTGACAGGCACAATATACCTATGATACCAGGTATGAACACTAAGAAAGAAGAATTTGTATCCAAAAATCATTTGACAATTAATACACAGATTTTTCTCTCCTAAGACTAGGAATTGCCAAAATACTTAATCTCGAAAAACCCTGAGTTCGTAAAGGATTAAGATAAGCTGATCTAATTGATTCAGACTTCTTTGGTAGTCTAGTAAAAAGACATCTTAAATGGGAGGTGGCCACTTATATCAGCACAAATGCGATTAGTGTAGATGTTCAGTCACAAAAAAACCATTGAGCTTTTGACTGGCCTGTTGGTATAGTAGATAGTGGCCCAGACTGCTATACCGGAGATCGTGGGTTCGACTTACACCCAGGACAAGTGTTTGTGTGATGAGCACGATCATTTTTGTACTGTGTCTGGGTGGCTGTGACGGGGTCGCGAGTCGCGAGTCATCCTCACAAAAGTTGATATAAAAAAGTGTAGATGTCCATTACAAACTTCGTTTAAATGAATACCGCACTGTTTTACAGGAATAAAAACTTACATTCAACTGTTTTCTATTTCCCATGTACACGTTTTCTTATCGCCAGTACTTCAAAGTAAAGGACATTACTGTTACATGATGTCACGGGTGTCGCGACCTTTCGATACAATAACCTTCATCTCAGCAATTGAATGTTAGGGGCCGCAAGACGATCAAATAAGTATTTTATTTCAACTTTAATATATTTGAGTGTTTCGTTTCATTTAAGCATTTTGGAACCACGCAACTAGAGTCAGTATCGTTTTGAAAGTAGGCACTTTCAAAACGATACTGACAAACGATACTGATCCGAGTAGGCCTTCGCAGGCGCGAAGGCCTACTCGGATTAAATTTGATTTTGGACGTTTACACAGTTGGTTTTAAGGATTTGTCAAACGTAACTCGTGTTTGAAGCTCGATTAATGAAATATTTTCTTTCCTCTTTAACCGATTTCTCTATTCGATAATTCGACGATTTCAAACTTGCGGTTTTGGACCGAACCAAACCGACTTAAGCCAGTACCTATCTGATATGATAACATCTTTTTCTATTTAAATTTTTAGTGTCGTTGTTTTTGAAGCCGGTTTATTTTTTTGTTTTAATGGTTATTTTGCAGCGGACGCTGTTATGGCATGGCATTTGTTAGACCTTCAAGAGTGTTCCAACAAACCATTGAGTGCAAATCATGTGATCGTTTCAAGCATTAGCATCATATCTGTCTTAGCCTCCGTCGCGGTCTGTGGGCGGCTAGTATAAGGCAATATTCACAAACACATCTGTTGGTGACAGCTACATTATTTGAAGTCGATCGTGTAGCAAATTAAGATTGTAGTAATTGTTTACTTGTATTTAGTTAGTGTGATATATTTAGATGATTACGGTATTTAAAGCGAAATTGAGAGTGGCAAGGAGTGAAGAAAAACCATGGCTACTAATAGGTATGTTTACTTGGTAATAAATATTTAGTGAGTAGACAATGGAAATGAATTGGAGTGTTTAGCAGTAGGATGAAACGTAAGTTAATTGTGAAAAAGTAAGAGTAGGTAATCTTTTTCGAGCTCGAGTTTTATTAAAATTGCACACAAAACGTAAAATTCATCAAAATTTACCAATATTATATTCCTAAAAGCCATTCTAACATACCAGGTACTCACAAATAGAATAAATATCTTCTACACAAGGTTCTTTACAATATGATTGATAGTTTTCACTTATACACTGATCCCTTTCTATTTGTCACTGGATGACTTATAGCTGTTTTGAGGTAGCCCTACCTTTCCCTAATTTAACCAATTCTTTTTCTCGGACGAGACCTTGATACTAAGTATTTTTTGTTATAAAACCTCTTTTTATAGATATAAAGGATCTATATGTATAGAATAGTGTAAAGAATAATAAAAATAGATGATATATTATAAAGAACTTAGAACGAAAGAGGTCGAACAAAGAAGATTAATAATGAAATATAAAAACTTTCTTGCGTTTTAATGTAATTTTGAGGCTTGCAATATAGTTAGTGATTCCACAGCTAAGTTCCGTGCCTCAATTTTAAAAGTTTCAGATCCCAGAACAATACAGCTACTTGTAGCTTCAGGAATTCTAAGGCATAAACCATTAATGCCATTCAAACTTCTACTCTGCGAGTGAAAAATTTCCACTCCGCTAGTCCGAGCATAAATAATGAATGTTCAAAGATAAAGTTCCGTGTAATGTACTGTTAACTTTAAATAAACCAGAACAGCGATGTCAACAAAACACCAAGCTTAATTCAATTCATTAAACAGCTTTTACATGCAAGGGAGGCGTTTTAAACGACTTGACTTCATGAAAGAGTAGATTAAAGGTCGTAACAAGCCCCCGCCTATCCAAATCAGCCATTTTGAAACAGGATTTGAAAACTTAAAAAGATTTCTTCAGTTGGAATTGAAGCTGGCATCAATTTTGTACCCTCATCACGAGGTGAACAATGGGGAATGACCTTAAGGTGGCGGGCGCAGGGCGCATGCGCCGCGCACCCCAGCCGAAACTGTCATGGCCGCTCAGTCCGCGTATCGACGCCGCCAGGTCGCGCGTATCCCTCTCACCTTGCAATCATCGTTTCCGACCATAAAAATCAAAGAACCATATAAACTTTATCTGCGATTTGTGATTTAAGTGTTATTGTGAAAGATATTTTGAGTTGCGCGTTGCGTCTGTGTTTTGAGGATTAACGATATTCGTGGACATCGTGAAAACCGGATTTTTCTGGATAACACCAGTTATCTGCCGATTGTGAGTACTAGAATGTAAATTAGTGCTTAGAATAGTTTTGTAATGACAAGAGTTGATTCGATTGAAGTTAGCGCGCCTATTGTACGTGACGCGTCGCTGTGTGCGTTTACATCGAGCACGTTTTACGAATGAACGTAACGTGCGTGTGTGTGTAACGGTGAAAGAAACATTAATGTCTGCTTAGAATGTTTATACAGTTTATTGATTTTGGAAAGTTTTAGCTCGCACACGCCTCGACAGTTTTTAGGGGTGGATATTTTTCCCTCGGGTGCTCATAATTAATTAGTTTCGGTAAGACGTGGAAACTGTTAATAGGCGTCCTTTACTTCGAGGCGACGGTTTCGTGAAATTGTTTGAATTTAAATTTTCCGGTTGCCAGAACTAGGCAATAAAGAGTTACTGTATTTATTTACTGTGAATTTTTCTTTCAGTAAACAAAAAACCAAAAAGTTACAGGCACATTTTATGAGGACTTAAAATATATTTCATATATATAAATACTGTGATAGTATTACGTATTACATAATAGGTAAGGTCTCGGAAAAAAAAATCGTAATGAAAGAATTTACATACGGCATCTCCGTATATAAATACTTTTTTTTAATAACAATTATCTTTATTACTAAGAACGCTACATGTTTTTTGTTATGCATCCTTCTAGACATAGTTTGTAGACAGATATAAATAGATCAAACATCGATCTACCAATCAAGTTCTTTAACAAATGAATAAATATAAACCCACTTTCAGATGACTTACCTAACCTAACCTACTTCTAGACGTCTGCCTGACGTTATTATATGACTTATATATTTCAAGCGATACGTAAAAATCTGAGTCTAGACGTCATAGAATAATATTGGACTTATTTTGATAATGATATGACCTTTTACCTGAATTTTGAACATTTCTACGTGACCTGTCGCGTATTTTATTAGCATTTGAGATGTACGGATGCACAGAGTAGTACGTTGACATAAACTTCTATCAATAAATGATTTTTATACTTTCTAGACTTGTACACATATTTTAGACAACAAGCGGCCGAAACGTCGGAATAAAAGATATCGAATTACATTGCGAATAATACCCGTTTGTTGTCTAAAATAAAAATACATCGTTCTATCGATACAGTGTTTAAACAAATGACTTAATATAGAAGCAAGTTTAGACGGGAGACCGACGAGTACTCGATCGAGCGAGCTTCAGTCGCAGCAGACAGCCTCTATCGTCCTAACCTACTTCAAGACGTCTGCCTAACGTAGTTATACCTACAACTTATATGCGTACATACGTGATACGTAAAGATACGTGGTGAATTCGAAGTTTAAATGTGATGAAATTAATCGTTGTTTATGATATTTTTATCTCAAGTACAGTGACGTTTTCTACGTATTTGATTAACGCTTTTTATATATGCAATCGAAGACACTATTTGGACACATACCTATGTATGTACCTAGAGTCAGCATCAGAAGTCGGTTAATACAAACCGATTTACACAGTGTCATTACTTTTCAATGACATGTAGGAATTGGTGCTTAGTATGTTTTAACTATACCAGGTGTCAAGCCTATTTTGTTACCTATTAGCACAACTGTTATTCATTAAATTCGGTTGTGTACAGTTCGTTTGAAAATCTGAATGTGTTATACATATACTATACTTACTATACTATAACGATATATTGTTTGAGAATTTTAAACGACATCTGTTTGATTCATCTGAATTCATCAAATACGATGTCTAAAACTACTGATTATAAAAGCATGTTTAGACAAGAGTCTCATAGCTACATAATCGAGTGAGCACGTCAGTCAGCAGACAGCTTCTATCGCCTCACCTACTTCAAAACATCTAACTGACTCAGTTGATAACATATATTACATATTGCTTCAGTCAATACGTGAAAAACTTGAAATATAACTTTGTAAAATGATATGACATTTGTTAAATGTCATGACATTTAAGCTCAAGTTGTATCTTGACATTTATAGACAAGCCTTTGCGTATTTGAATAACACTTGAGACGGTTGGGAGAGTACTACTGAATGCCGATATGTGATAAGGAGATAGCTTTAAATTTAACTACAATTCAGGAGTCTACTTATATTAAATTACTTATTGTTAGAATTCCTCTTTCTTTAAAAGTATATAAAATGTTTACATGAATAAAATACTTGAAAATAGTAGTACAAGTACTATTAATAAGCAAACGCTTTTCTACGAAAATATAATTTCCCTACAAAACTGTTCAAAAAAAAATCCGCTGAGCTGACACCTGCCGTGTTCAAGTATTTAAATAGTTTTAAATGTTCCATGGCTAACGTAAATAGCATAAATAACGTCAATTGTAATTTAATTCAAATATAAGGGGGTTTTTACTTACAAATTAAACTACATATAAACATCAGTAATACTTTCACGACGTCTAGACAGTACTGAAGCAAAAAAACCTAGTTCTAAAGCCCTTTTGCTTTTGTCCCGTCAAAACCAACGTGACTTTGACGTGCAAAAGCTGAATTTCCAACGAAAACTCGAAATTCCGTTGTGGGTTTTTGTTCAGTAATATATTTCTACCGTACAAATTACGGGACAGTGCAGCCGGCAAAAAGACGTGCACATTTAACGAAATTCAAATGCAAATGTCTGATGTTTTTAATTAAAATACTTACGTTTTCATACGTCTCCTACGTAGTCTTTTCTTAAGCTTTGTTGGAGTCGGCTTCCAGTCGTACTGGATTCTACTGAGAACCTGAATTCCAAGAATCTCAGTGCTACTGATTACCTAACAACAAATTTTACTGTGTACCATTGCCCCATAGTATAGATAGTGCTACAAGGATCTTTTTGGCACGTGGCCGCAATCGGAACTAATGCGGTCATGTATGGAAAACCATTACTTTCGACAGATAGTTGAGTTGATTCTTGTTGCGAATGCGCACTAACGCCCTTAAGTTAATGTCATTCACGTGCCAAAAGATCCTTGTAGCTCTATAGTATTGGCTGGCAGAAATATAATGATCATGAGTGATGGTTAAGATATCGAATATCGGGATTAATAATGTCAGAAATAGATGGATAAATGAATGAACCATTTTTCTATTTATAACAACTTCAAAACTTATAATATCTACTCTGTAAACATGATTTAAAATATTGATCTTTTGTATAACAAATATATCATGTAAGTCGTTGGCTGCCGCAAATTTATTCATTGGCTGTCGACGCTTGGCCATCGCTACAAGTTTAGAAATAAAAAGATTTATCTCTGAGCTTTGACTTCTGATACCAGTCGATACATTGTCAAAGGTTATTTTTAGTTGGCTATAAAAACTACTTGGTAAGTTAAAGAAACATCTGAATGGTAAAAAATTTAGGCAGTTAAGGACCGTTGAATCAATATCAACTAATTTTGTTCGATGTCCAAAAAACCAAGACCATAAAAACTTCTCAATCAACAAATGACTATGTATATCTAGATAACAATCTGATGAAAGCTGTATTAGATTTATCAGATAAAAAAATAATGTAAGTATAAACTATTTTAAAGTTGAATGACCTTTGATATTAGCTAGGTACCATTTTAAAATAGTAAATGAATTTAGTATAAGTTTAAGAAGTTATGTCTGCAATTTTAATTAATCAGATTATAACTAAGACTAAGCTAGGGCACGGTGAAGGGCAAACGAATCTAGGTGTATTTTAGTTCAGTTCAAGTAATTTTATTTTGAGACGATTGTAAAAACAGAAATGTAATTTTAGTGCTCATTCTTATATAATGTGTGTAATGACGATGAAATATGTTGGAATCCTGAGATCACCATGATTGCTATGTTTATTTTGTAAGAAAAGAGTTTTGTTGTTCTAAGACGCCATGAGACAACGTTCAAAAAGGTTGTCATGATTTTCATATTTCGATTTACCCAAACTATATAATAAGAAAGAATTCAACATCCAAATCCGAATTAAATATTAGTAGAACATTGCCCATTCCATATTTATTGTACACACAATGTACAAAAGAGTATTTAAATTATACTTGCGTATTTAAAATTCTAGAGCAAACATAATTCATTATAAACGCAACCACTTAAACAACAATAGTTCTAGTTTACAAAATGTAAGTTTGAACTAAAATTCGTGTGCGGTCAGGTTACCCATTTTGCGAGCCCCTGAAAGGGTCAAACTTCTAGAACATTCGCTAAATACAGATTTTAATGGAGTACCCTTTGAGAACTGATATTGTAAAGCTATTTGCAACTTTGGAACGAAAGAGATGAGACAATAGATCGGGATTGGGAGTACGAGTATGAGCAAGTAATTATTTGATATCTATAGTGTTCTATATTAGAAACGTTATTGAACACGTGTATTGATTAATGTTTTATCTTTTTCAAATCGTAAAGTTTTGTGTTTCTATATCAGAAGTAAAACTCAGACAGAACAAATGATCGTGCTCATCACACAAACATTTAATTTGTCCTGGTTGGGGATCGAACGGTGGAATCGGAGAGGTCACACCAACAGATCAGTCGAAGTCAGCCTTGTATATGATGGAACTGTATTTACTTAAACAAAGTGGATTCTTATAATAGTTAGGAAAGACTTAGACAGAGTCATATTGATACTAGCTTATATCAAACATACATGTCAGTTACTCATATTAAACTATTCACAACAAAAAGCATCAGCAAATATCCTCTTCAATTATATTACAGATGCAACAAAACCTTTTTATATTCAAAATACGGCATTTCCATATAAAATCTCTCAAAATAATAGCAACGTGAATTCAGGTAACCGAAATAATATGTAGAACAAACAAAACGTTTTCGAACTTACATTTTCATATACATTCGGACGAGTGCAGCGAATTAAAATGTAAAATAGCCCTGTTAACGAGGTTCCCGGAATAAATTCAATTACTACTGAAACGGAGCAATACGGACGTATTATATTCTCAACAAAAAGTGGAACTTTTTTTGGGAAATCACATTTGTCATAACTTGTTACGAATGGATGATTACGGTAAAATATTGAACATTGCAGCGTAGGTTGTAGTTTGAATATTTCAGTTCTGCTTTTAATAATATTTCTTTGTTTATTACGTACTACAAATGAATATATTAGAATAATCACGAGCGACTAATCACAGCTTCGCATAGGTGTAATACCGATACGTATAAACTTTCTTCTTTCTTTATGTCAATAAAAACCTGCATCGATATCTATTGCGTAGGTAGTATCAGGCATGCATAGTGACAGAGAGAAAGTAGTGACCTTGTTTTATACTACGTAATATATTTTAAACATTATAAAACTAGTTCATGTATGAAACGATATTTGAGTCCTGTTTGTTCGCAAATAATAGTAGGTTTAACACATGTTTTCCAATACCACAATTACGAAAATTTGTTAACGTTAATTACTGCGAAATCCTTTGATAAATAAATAAAAGGATTCTGTTAATCTGCGCAGAATTAAATTATGCGATACGTAATTATGAAATTATTTCACTTTTGAACGTTCAATGGATGATATAATTTATTGAATGTTTGTATTCATTTTATGACCGTGTTTTGCTCTCTATGCCAATACTCTGTGCCTGTAAATCAATGATAAAAGTACATAATTATGATAAAACTGAAGTTATGTTTTTTGATAAAGTCATTAGGTTAGACAAAAATATTCTAGCAATTGGGTTTTAATAATATTACAAGCCTATACATTATTTAAATGCAACGAGACACAGGCTTCTTCCCATATGAGGAAGATTTTGAGATAGATTGCACACAGCACTAAGCTAGCTTATTGAATGATATCGTTTCCTGATTCCACTTGATTCTTGATAAACGATATTTTCCTTCACCGTTTTTCAGTGGTGTCTCAGAAATTAATAACTGAGAAAGTAATTTTAGTTGCATGACCCACCAAAAACAATTGAGCTACCGAAATGATTAACGTCACATTTCAAGACATCCAAATAACTATATTTCTATACCAGAACCTTTTAAGTAACCCAGAAACCACATAGCAATAAATAACAGTATAAATATGATCGTTCATCAAAACAGTAACAAGGAATCCCTCGGCAATTACTTATAACAACCTCCACTAACTTGGACTCTCGCAATGAGAGTAGTTATCCTTCTATCTCACGAACTGTGTCACGAAGTCAGCTGTTCAAGTAAATGTCAATAATAATTGGTGAACTTAAGTTCCTGTCAAAAGTTTTTGTAAGTTCTGTCACAGGTTCTGTTGAGTTCTGGGGCCTGCTATCTGCTCTTAAAGAAAGATGGAGTATTTGTTGCCTGATCTAATGAACAATTGAATTATTAAAATGTCACCTTTGTAAGCTTTGTATTGGTTTTAGTTGGAATCTCAAATTTCGTGCGTGTAAACATATAAAAAAACGACTTCTACACTAAGGAATTTAATCGTTGTATCGCGGAAATTGCACAGACATTTAATTCACATGCACAAACACACCCAGGCTCAGAACAAGCATTTGTGGATCGCACAAATTCTTGTACTACGCGGGGATCGGACCCGCGACACGTCGCACACAATGGTAATTAGTGTGGTATCCTATACCATATATTATACAAACTATACTTTCTTTAGAGGAGTAGTCGTTTTTATAAAATGATAATAAAAAAAATCTTATTCATGTTTATCGATCTGACAATTTACACAATTGCTGAGCTAAACAAAATCTATCAACAATCAAACATGTAACGTATATGGACACAGGTCAGTAGGTCCAATCTATTTCCTATCACGTTTGTTTCATTGATTACGGGCAGCTAAAGTGATTAGTCAGTTTGATTGTAACCGAAATTGTCGACAGATTTTAACTGATTCTAACCGCAGACGCCAATTTTAGCTGGCAACATTGAATCTGGTTTTGCAGTTGTGGAGTTTAATATTTCTTACTGACACCGTTGTTATCTCTCTATACAATAAAATAGATTTATTTATTTGCTTAGAATGTAGGTAATGCATTGAGGTATTACAATATGATAAGAAGTCTTATACATTCTGTCTTACGTCATGCATAATTTTGATGTACTTACAAACAAAATGTTTTTTAGAAGTGTATAAAATGATTTTTTTTTATTTAAATTCTAATAAATTAAAAATAAACAAAATTAAGTATTAATTACGTGTTGTTTGACATACATTATACAATTTTCAAAACATTCCTTCAAAGAGAACTTCCTTTTAACACACAGAAGCGTGCGTACTCAAAATTGCAATACAAAACAACTCTTATTGCTCAGAAAATAAAGACGTTTTAACAAAAACAAGAGATGTATAAAAATGTTTGGTTGTTCTCGTTAATATTTACTTTTCACACATACCTACATATAACCCGTGGGTTTCATACAAAAGATCCCCTTTTTTTAATTTGGCCTCTGACATTTCTTTTTTGGTGTAGGCCTTTACTCAAAGGTTTTGCGTAACGTTGCGGTATATTAAAAGAGTTGTTATTATTTCATGTTTGGGTTTTGAGTTGACACGCTTTTAAAGTAATAAGTGGAATAGGTTAAATGTCTTTAGTTTTCTGAAAGAATTGAAGAATAGTTTCAAGACTTAAGTTGTGAGATTTTTAATCTTAAAGTTTTTAGTGCATTCTATAGTATCAAATTTTGTTATACGTTATAGTGTTATGAAGTAACATATTTTGTAAGTCCTGTCAGATGAAATATAAATAACTTGCAGTTAATATTCGAAAGCATGCGAAGTAGGTGGGATACAAATGATTTATATAAGAAAAAAATATGGTAATAATTTAACATGTCTTCTCGAGGCACAAGATAGAGGTTTAAAGAAGATTTAGGAGAGAACTTTGTTCATCAATGAGACAGTACAGTAGTAGGAAAAAAAAAATAGTAAAACACTTCGACAATACCCAAATGTTTTAATAACTGCAAACCTGCCAAGAAGTATTCCCCACACTAATAAATCTCTGCCGTAATAAACAGCTCTACATACCCTCCTTATAAATTATCTGACGCGAGCTTTCAGGGTTCCGTATCCAAAAGGTGAAACGGAACACTATTACTAAGCCTCCGCTGTCTGTCTGTCTGTCTCCAGGCTGTAACTCATAAACCGTGATAGCTATAAAGCTGAAATTTTCACAAATGATGTATTTCTGTTGCCGCTATAACAACAAATACTAAAAAAGATACACGGCTGCTGTTTCAATCATCTGTCATAGATGTCAGAGGCCACTAATGATGATAATGATAATAACAACAAATACTAAAAATAAAAAAAAATTAAGGGGCTCCAACAAATGTCATTTTTACTTGATCTTAACAGATAAATTAACAGACAAAAATTTAGTATACCTACAACAAACGTGATTTTCTATTATTTTAGATGAAAGTACGGAACCATTCGTGCGCGAGTCCAATTCGCACTTTGCCAGTTTTTATCTGACGCATCTGACGCGGTGATATAGCCATCCATTAATTACGTCACAGCGACCCCAACCTTTCGCAAATCATATTTATTATAATAAAGAGCTTGGAATTCTATTTTTTGGAGAAAAGATTTCGAGTGATACCTCTGTGTTAAGTAATGTAAATGAGGATTCCTTCGTGTTATTCCGTGGGTATATGGTTGATTTAAACCTGTTTGGTGAACTAAATCATCTAGTTATTTAGTATCTATAGTCAAACTATATTATACGTTGATAGATAGAGCATTTTTCCTCAGCTTCCATTGCGTAAAAGTCGATTGTAGCTGCAAAAACTTTAACCTCCTATTAGTAGTCGAGTAAAAAGTAGCTTATGTGTTAATCTAAGGTGTCAGCTAACTTCATAATATTTGGCATCATAATTGGTTAAGTCGTTTGAGCGCGAAGAGGTATATAACAAAACACACATGTATTCATTCATTCGCCTTTATATTTTTTGTAGTATTTGTTTGTAAGTTATGATAAAGGTTAATTGATTTAAATAAATATGAATACATATATTATTTTAATATTAATTGAAACCAATGAATTGCTCATATTATTATGTACATATTTAATTTTCTTTTTAGATCCCTAAGTATATACGATCCTTACTAACTACAAAGCTCATGGATATTTCTCTATTCCCTTTGATCATATACTAGACGAGAACTATTTCAATTTAGTGGTTTTCAAAACCTAGGTCTAACCTTTACAAGCAAAGATTACAAGGATCCCAAACCACACCATTCTTACATTAGGTATTATAAGTACCTATCTATCCCAAATCTTTTGGAAACCTAAAAGTATAATTTCTAAGTTTCAGACCATCTGGCCAGATGGAAAAGTTTGGGAAGCCCCTCAAACACTTGTGAACGTTGAAATTGCTAACGAAAATTCGATTTCTTGTAAAACAAAGCAATTGTTTGCAGAGATTAAAAGTCTAGAGGGCATTTGTGTAACATGTTCTCGAGAAAATAAGTTGTTTTTAGTGTTTATTTTAGATTTCGTTACAAGAAGAATGTGTAGAGTTTGCTCTATAAATTTACTGAACAAAGATATCGTGTGTTGTTTACTGCTTATCTTCTTAATACAGTTTAAAACGATAAGGAAGCGTGATACAATCAGAAGAGTAATGTCATTTTCTCCGGAGAACAGTCAGCTTCTAGCTTTATAATACCACGTTTTTCTACCAATTAATCTAGTCTATAAAGTCTGTATGTAAAGTCTGTCTATAAAGTCTATAAAACTGTTAGAAAGATATGACACAAATCTTTATTCTCAATCCAAACTGAATCAATAATTTAATAAACAAAACATGTAATAAAGGTACACCTATAGAAATATATCTGTAAAACAATCTCTAAAAAAATCCACACCGTTTACCTTTTTCAGTATCTCCCATAACCTAAACCTGAAAAATTCACAAAGAATTACACCGTCAGGCATCACTCGTGTTAAAAATAAGGCTGTTGAAAGGTCTTTAAAAAGCTCTTTATGTTTGAGCGGTATAAACGATATTACCTAAATTGTGTGTACCGCCACCGCGGGATTACTCCTGCTCACGAATTAATGTTTCATCAGTAATTTCTAAGCTTTACTCTTGCGTTGTTTTATTAAAAGATCTAAACTGGAGAAGAGAGATATTTTTATGGAAGTCTTACTTTATACAAAAAAAATAACTTGTAAAAGTATATTTATACTTCTTCTTCTTAGCGTGTTGATCGTATAACAGGGAAAATCTGATGTTGTATGAGTAAAATTGTATATTACAAGCAATAAAATAATATACTTACTAAAACAGTACGGGTAGATTGTTAATCATATCCTTGCAAAAGGAGAGATCATCATCATCTGTAGATTGCAGTCATAATAAGTTACTAATATTACTGGTCAATTAGTAAGTAAATTATAGCAAACAATGAAATACCTAACATTTTTGCTTTCAAATGAAGGCTGCCATTTGTGAAATATATTGCGGATAGAGAGATAGTTGCTGTCTCTGATATACCATCTTTCGATTTTAAGATGAAATATGTGTACCTATGAAAAGCCGTGCAAGAATTTTGTATAAGTAGACATAAATTACTTTTTTCTGGATTGATATTTTCCTTTAGGTCCTTAAATAACCCGTAAGCCTGTTCAAAAATTCTTTATCCTAATCGAGTCCTCAACTTTTAACATAATTATCTACAAACTGACCCAAGTCGCGAGCATAACCCTAATAAATAAACTAAATTATGTAATTATAATATCATTTTCTCCAACATTATCTTCATAACTAAAGCCCTTAAAACATTACATTAAGGTTCATTTTACCTTGGCGAAGTTTAAAAGAATGAGATTTCTCAGAAAGTTGTATGAATACCCTTCTCTTTATAGCCAACAGGTAAAATAACACGGTCCGTAGCCTCCGCTACGCCGTAGTAATGACGTAGCACGGTCGTAGACAATAGTAGCTCGCTACGAAAGCTCGTAGCTCAAATATCAGGTTATTTTCATTATTTTTTATTGCATTTAAGATGACAAGTTTATGCAAAATATGAATTGAAATAACAATTTGTATAAATTGTAAGCTGTTTATAAATGAAAGAACGTGTTTCGGCGAAGTTCGGTCAAATTGATTGAACCTCTGTGCATGATATAATTAACTAATTGCTCCGAGGAAGCAATAGCTTATACCAAAAAAAGATAGCCCAATGGTAATTTTCATTGATTTTTTACTTCTTGATGATATTTGTGTAGTGCTTTGAACGTCTGTAGTACATTCGAAACTCAAAGATTAAAGCCCTTACTGCGGCATTGGACTTGACTTGGTATAATTGTGATCCGACACGAAATACCAACATAAAACTTAATGAGACTTTAACTATAAACATGAAACACAATTAGTATTTAAATGTTACAATATTAAAATAAATAAATGTAACTTATCATATTTCAACACTTGTACAACTAAAGTTATTAATTAATTCCTTTGTGTGAGTCGTTTCATTAAATAAGGAAGAATGATATACATGTTACTAAGGCCGTGTCCAAACGAACGTGTAGCTCGCCATCGACTGTAGCCAACGTGCCGCCGCGACTCCAGTTGGGTCTGAAACTAGTCGGGCATTCCCAATAAATACGGGGGAGTAAATCGTATAATTTTATAACAAAGATTTCGTCTCACGAAAGTTATTACTTTAATAAAACTTGCTCGATTTTCAGTGATTTATGTTATTTAAACAGCTATGAATATTCTAAACACATAATATATGCGAAAAACATTTTTCGGGCTGCAATCGACACCAGTTATGAAAAAGAGATCACCACTCTACACTACGTAGTGCGCTGTCACGTTTCCACAACTGCAATAATAATATTTAAAAAAGTAGAGTCCCAATACGTGAAACTCTACTACACGAAATCATTCATGAAAAACACCGTATAATAATTTCACGTTCACATAAGGACCACAATCGGTGTCTGATTATCCATCTGGTGTGCACGCAGCCTAAAGCAACCTCATTACGTTCGCCTCATCGCCGACCCTTTAGCGCTAATCCCGCTTATTATACAAAGGACTCCGAGGTAAATTGTATACGATGCCTTTATAAGGATAGAGAGACACCAGTCTGGTACCTGGTCTGCATTTCATAATAATTTTGATGAAATATAATTCTGTCTGTCCGCGATAAACTCAAAAACTACTGCACCAATTTTCATACTTTGTCCACCAATGTATAAAGTGGTTTTCGAGGAAAGTTTTAGTATATCATAGTATATCATAAATTTTAGTATATCATATCAAGTACATCGAGAACTTACGTCTCCACATTATATATATTTAAAACGTTTTAAATATTGTCTAGTAACTCACCGGGCTTACAAACCGGCCTCTACATTGTATTTAAATATTCATGTTGCGTTTAACGAAATTTGCGTGCTCTATACATTGGTTTGGCGTACTCACTGCGGTTATAACTACCACGATACAGGGTATTATAACTGAAATTATGTATTACAGTTACTGCCAGCGGGTCCGCTTGTAAATGTAGGATTTAAAACATTCGTAAACTTGCATAAAACTATTTTTATTATTTTTTTATTCTTTAGTGTAAGTGGTGATTAATGTTCAAAACTAATCTATTTGGTTAGAGGTCTGTGCCCAAAAGTAGGAAATTTATGGGCTGTAATTATTTTAATTAACCCTAAATAAATCGAGACGACGAGATTAACCAAACACCACTTATTTTAAAACAGGCGACAAATTGAACTTTACAAATCAGAGCGTAGGTAATATTTATTATATCAAGGTCGTGAATTAATGTGCCGACGTGTTTTTCAAACGCAAATACCTATTCTATCTACAGATCGAAGCCCATTTGCGAAAAGTTAAATTACTAATCACCACGAATTTATGTCCTGTTATTATATCGAATTTAAACATACCTACGTCCTATACACTCAGTCTATTTAAATACATCTGAATGTACCATTGATGCCTTATTACCACATACCATGATCTTTATACCATTGATAATTTAGCTAAAAAGTAGAGTCGTATAAAGAACTCATTCGTTCCAAAATACAACAAAATTGATTCACAAACAGTCTACATCCCTAATATTTGATAATTCAGTTCAATTAAGAGTAATTACGTTAGATTTCATATCTATTAAGGGACGGGTTTCGCCGCGCCGAACAACATTTAATCATTTTAACGAGGTTTCTCTTTGACGGCATTATGTCAAGGTGTAAAGAAACGGTCTGAATGGAGATTTTATTATTATTTTAAGCGAAGGGCGAAGGTCCTTTTAATATTTGCGTGATATTTCTTTTGTTAGTTTGTGATTCAGTGTTATGAGTTAGAGTTTTTATATTTGAGTGTCTTGTGTTAAGCTTCTAAGCGCAGATGATTTGAGATTTGATTAAATGGTTTTGTGAATGGATAATGCTTCTAAAAATTTAAAAAAAAGTTTTATCTTATTTTCTTTTTTCTAAACCTTTTGTGAAGATGTTTTTGATTAAACAGTTTATGTATCTATTTTTTAACTCTAGTAAGTAATTCAATGTTTCATTAAGTTATTTACCTAAAGTATATTTCAAACTTACTTCGCCGTAATAAATCTTTGTGTACGAAAATATTCTTGTCAAGCATTTTGACGTACACCATCCAGTCAGTAACTATTGTTACAAGTATTTACTTAACAAAAGCGGCAAACAGTTTGAAGTTCAAAGAGAAAAGGGATCTGACGTGTAAAGACGTTACGCCATGACCTACTTCGGAAACTGATCGATAGAGAACGCGTTTTTTGTTATTCTAAAGATTGTTATGGTGTCCTAGCGGCTATTTGGTCTGCCTGCTAAGTCACGTGTTGTAAGATCAAATCCAGTAAGTCGATAACTACCTTTTCAATGTTTAAAAATGACAAAGCATTAGAATTCAAAACGAATAAAAAGAAGGGATACTTCTCGTAATTTTAACACGAGATTAAATGGTAGGCTGGCCATGGTAAGTTCGCAACAAGGCCTTTGCATGCTGGACCTGTGTTCCCGAGTAAAATTACCAAGCCAATTGCCTTTAAATATTACCAAGTTTTTTCCCTAAAAGTTATCCCGTGAATTAAAAAAGATAAATACAAATGGTTCCAATATAGAGCATAAAATGTTTTCTTGATCATTCAAAATCACTTGACTTAATGTCATTGACCGATTCCATCTGCTTGTCATAATTTCTCCTAAAAAAGCAAAGAGATAATATCCAAAAAATCCCTATCCCTTCTATACTGATCACTGATGATAAATAAACAGATTGACTCGTCTGTACACACGAGGTTCTTGAATCCTCGCCCTAAAGAAACGAGGAACCCAGATTAGCGTAAAT
The DNA here is from genome assembly GCA_941860345.1 of Chrysodeixis includens. NCBI lineage: Eukaryota > Metazoa > Arthropoda > Insecta > Lepidoptera > Noctuidae > Chrysodeixis > Chrysodeixis includens. The sequence goes on along the minus strand of OW796114.1, from coordinate 6,122,798 downwards.
GCAAACCGGCTCAGCCAATTTACTCTCACAAGTAAGTACCAGTTAGCATTGTACGCTTATGATGTTAGGGCGATTACAGATTTACTGGGTTTGGTAGGAAAAATCTCGGTTGGGTGCAAAATTTGGCATACATCATGCCATTGTGGACTGTTATGTGGCTTTCCTTATCCTGTTAGGTATCTTGTTATCAAATATTACTAATATTGAAAGGTTCTATTGAGATTCTGGCCTAGAACGGTATAAAATTTCTGCAATAATAAGTATTAAGAAACGTCTGTCAAGTGTTCAAGGGTATACCTTCATTTTCACTCCGATCTTTATTTTACCTTTAATTGACTAAATATGTATTTCTGAATGAAAATATTGCACTATTCATTAAAAAAACGCTCTTGTACTAAAAAAAATAATCCTTATATCGCGGGGGGTTCAATTTAAGCGTTAGGACTCAAGAAACACACACAACAGTCAAACTTAAACACCCCGCCGGGAGTGAGACATAGATCACCAAACGATTCACCCCGACACAAAGCGCCATGTGTATCGGCCCTAACATCTCGAACCTCCATACATATTTATCTGTTTTTTCGCATATCCCCACTGATACTTGTAAGCCGTTAGCTGTTATCCCTTGTTTATACTCAAAAGGACTGTAAATAATAAATATTTATACTGTATAAGTAGGACGTCAGTTGAGAAATCTTCTGTAATTCTGCTAACAAAATGTTTGAGATGTATCATTAAATTGAAATAATGTATTTGTGGTCTTCTTCTATTTATTGTACTGAATTGTACTGATTTTTGGCGTTATTGTTTTATAATTGCTGGTAATTTTGGTGATGACTCATTAGTATTAAGCTGATTCTACAGGGATCCGTGTTTTGTGTCGCGGGTAATTTCTAGTTTAAACTCCAAATAATTTATGCTAAAGCTTCAAAAGTACCATAAATTTCTAGTAGAGAATGTACAAAAAAAAAATAACCAACTTCAAAACGGAGTAGGCCGGATTCAATTCGACCAATATGTTTTCACACCAAAAAATACTTTCACTTCACTTGTAATCTCCACCAAAGATGCTGCAATTGGTGTTGCCAAATTATTTAATTAAGCCATCGCTAAGAAAAGAAGAAGACCAAAAATTGTAGTCAATTACAGAAATTGAACATAAATTTCTACACAAAGACAGTAGTCTTACTTTCTATACAATTTTACATTCAAATTTAGTAGTATATACATCCAAACAAATTTAATTCACTGCGAACTAAGACTTACCAAATCTGCTCTACAATAGACAATTTATAGAGACAGCAGCGACTTGATCTATGGCGGTTAATATCAGGCGCTTCATTCACTGCGACCCTTGTCAAATGCAGGGAGGCTGTAACTGCCTCGATACTGATACAGGGGTCTAAGATTATACTGTGATTGTGATGCGAATTTGTAGGTAGACGTAAGGTAGAGGTGAGGTAATTAAGGTTGCTGGTGGTTGAAACGTCTTTAAGAATTAGATGAATTCATAGGGAAACGTAGAAGGATTTGGGGGCTTTGCCCAGCAGTGGGACACTATAGGTTAGGAAAAAAAAGAATTAGTGTTAAATTTGATTTGACTGCAAAAAGAGCGTTTTATGTTATACTGTGTATTATGTTAGTAATTTGAAACCGATGTTGCTGTTCACTATGGCGTTAATTTTGAAAGTTTGATAATTTTTCTGCCAGACTAGGTTTAGAATATAAACACAATTACATCAAAAAAAAAACACAACAAAATTTGGGAATAGATCAAAATTTTGATCAAAAATCTAAGCAAGCTTTAGACCAAAAATAGAAAAAAAAACGTTGAAGGTTTAAATACTTCACAAAAAAACTAACTTTGATTCTATAATAATTATATACCTGCACATTAATCAAATCTTTAGAAATAAACTTCCTATAGATATATTTCCTTAAAATGCAACGATACAGTTACCACAATAAGCCAACCAGCTAAAACTGGATTCCCGTTTAGTTTTCCATATTATTAAAGTGTAGAGAATGTGTAAACTCTGGCTTCTAGCCAAGTTCCTATCAACATCTCTGGGTCTGTCCTGACACTCAAGTTATTGGCTCTCACAACTTCACGGCACATTTACCACAACTATAATATATGTTTCATACGCATATGTTCTTAAAAAAGTTGCAAAATTACAGTATGTTGTTGCCTAGCTGCAAAAAATAACCCTTTTTGGCATGGTCGGTTGAAAAGAAGCCTATGTGTTAATCCAGGTTGTCAAATTGCTCCAACTGTTCAAGCGTGAAAAAGTAACAAACATCCATCCAGCATCCATACTTACAAATTTTCGCGTTTATAATATAGGTGAAAAGTTGATACCGGTCCCAGAACCATAAGGGCTCGACATTTTCACATAGCTTTAGAATAGAAAACGAAGATAAAAACTTTAAATCTAGTAATCGATGTAATCTGAACGACATTCCTTTTCGACGAATGACGTGACTTTGAGTTGTCACTGTATACAATATTTGCATAGTAACTTGCATATACATATTTTTGCCAAACCTGCATGTGAATCCTTTGTTTGTAAAGCGACTTGTATCAAAAGAACAGAAACGTGAAAACAACACTCTTTTCCGTCGTTACCAAACCAAGTTATCCAAGAGTAATCGGTCTGATAAAAGAAAAACTCACAAAATAATACTCAGTATGTATTCAGTGAGTCATGTTCTAGCCATCTCTAGTTTATAGACGCCTAATAAAGAACACTTTGTACGTACGTGTAAAGAAAATACTCCTGAATAACGTTCTCGTAAACTTTCACGCGTTGGTATTCGAATGCAGAAATAAATAAGAAAACACCTCGAAGATACGGAGGAATTTATAAAAACGTTCAGTACCTGTACTATGTAACTTTTTAGAAAGACTCTTGACTTTGTCTGCACGGATAGCCGAGTGGTATAGGTCACCACGTCAATTACTGCTAAGCGTGACGTGCCGCGAGCTCGATCCCCGCGTAGGACAAGTATTTGTGCGACCCACAGATGCTTATTCTGAGTCTGGGTGTCGTTGAGCATGTGAATTAATGTCTGTGAAACCCCCCGCGACACAAGAAAACAAGTGTTTAAAAAAACCTCTTGCTGTTGTGAATGTAAGACACCACTCTAAGCCGTTTAGTGCGCTGTCTCGCTTTTATCAGCAACAGTATTTCAAGTGCTCTAGAAAGCGATTCTTTGAAATACTCAAAGATACGAAGAAAAATACTATCAGGGGTTGTACTACGATATTTAAACACATGACTGTTGTCGTTGTGAAAGAGAGACGCCGCTCCATAAAATGTTGAGCGCCATCTCTCTCGCACTTAAGCTATGGTACTACAAGAGTATATACAAAGCTGTACATTGGTACAAGTAGTGTGTGTCTCGTATATTGTGTGGTAGTGGAGTTTGCGCCATTAGGACTCGTTACGGAGACGCAATCAGTCGGTGACGCTCACGTTGAAGTCAGTCGCACTGAGAGAGGAAAGATTGCCCGCGGAAAAGTGGTACGGGGGATGTGATGAGCGGTAGCGGGGAGAGCGATGGAAGAGATAATATGGTTCAATAGTTATCTGACTATATTATAACATAGTTTTGTTATGGCATTATACCGATTTATTTATTTATTCAAATAGTTAAAAAGTGGTGTTTAGGTGTTTAATATGTGAAGTTCGGGGATTGCTCGTTAAAAAAATATAATTTCTAATGAAGTAAATGTTGATCAATTTGATCCAATGTAAAAACAAAAACTAATTTCTTTAAATAAATGTAATTTTAATTTACTCTATTCCTGTCAAAACAGCTCTTCAAAATCTTCATAATACATATACATTCATCTTAAACTTGCAGCTTAATTACTTCGACACCTTTATCCTCGAACTTCCAGCTTTTCTTAACTTAGGCCGCACCTAATCCGCAGTGATTTCAGTAACAGTCACTCCACATCTATAACTACCCGGGACATTCGCTCTACCGGTTATTACTCAGGCCGGCGGTGTCAAACCAGGCCTGGAGGGGAACTACCAGGGGTGCCGCAGCCTCTATTGCGTATCAATATAAACACAATATATTCCTCAACATTCCTATAATGTCATCTAGTCTCAAATTAAGTATGCGAGAGTAATGGGTCGCTCGTGTAAAAAATATCGGAATAAACTAACTAACTTCATTTATTACTAGCGACGCGCCCCAGCTTCGTACGGGTTAAATACTGATGTATTTTGCATATAAACCTTTCTTTTCAATCACTCTATCTATTAAAGAAAACCGCTTCAAAATAAGCTTCATTTTAAAGACTTAAGTTAACAAACAGACAGACACCGACTTTGTTTTATTCTTTGTAGTGATAGTGACAGGTACGTCTTTGACGTTATACGTTGGTTATGCCAGGGGTGTTCAAGCTAGGGGCGCAAAAGCCACGGGTGTCACAGTCTCTAACCCGCATTAGCTCTTACTAAAGGAATAGTAAGCTTTGTAGCTTGATTCAGACACAGATCGCTTTGACTACTGTTAGTACTGTTTCAGCGGTTAGTTTAGTATTATAGCCTGCAGTGCACTGGGTTTGTGGATTCAGTCTCGAATTTTGGTTATAAATTCGTGTATTTGCTCTCTAACATGTATTTACATTAGCTATTCGTCGAATCTTCTGTAAGTACAGAACTGTGGTTGGTAGGTAACATTTTAATCAACCATTCATAATATGTCAATTTAAATAAAAAAGCCTCAAGAATTAGGTTTTTTTCAGGAAACAAGCAGTAGTCTTTTAAGCTATTTGCCGTTATTTTGATTATTTGCAACCGTTTTTATAAAATAAAAAGTTTCTTAAAGTATCATCGAATTGAGTATATTTTGCTTTAAAAGGATAAACACTGACATTTATGGGCTTGCTCTTTACTAAAGCTCAGCAAATATGTATTGCTGCCAAGCTCTTACTGCGAAACATTTGAACACACTATCATAATATACTACTATCTCTACAAAACTGACTACATCAAGAAAACATTTAAAGAACATCGTCAAGCTAACTTCCATATAAACATAACAATAGCAAGCAATACAAGATGTAGCGGTTCATTTTAAGCAGCATACAATAGGAAAACTTACGAGACGAAACCATTTATGTTAACGTTCCGTTTTAAAGTGCACTAGATAAACGGGTTCGGGTTTCTTCGCATTGCAATTTTAGATATGAATGAGATGTATGTTGAAATGTTTATTCATAGCTAAAGTAATATTAAATAATGGTAGTTTGAATATTTGGTTGAACGAGACTAACCAGGCCAGCTAAGCAGACTGGCCCGTTGGTCTAGTGGTTAGTGGCCTTGACTGCTGTACCAGAGGACGTGGGTTCGATTCGCACTCAGAACTAATCTTCATAGAATAAGTATAGAACAAAGTTCATAGAATAAGAATAAGCATAAATAGTAATAGAATAAGGACTTTTATAAGTTTACTTAAAAGAAAACATTCATACCTATGCGGAATTCTAAAGCGAATACATATTAATATCTTAAGTATTCTATATGATCAATTCCTTTAGAAACAGGCTGAAATCATATAAGTGCTGGATAATTTACACAGGGAAACCTGTTGCTGTTTCAGATTCGATTTAACTCTCGGCTCTTAATTTTATAGGGGTCATAAGGCCAGACGTCTGATGATTCTATGGCTAATATATATCGCATTAACACTAACAAGTATGTGGTTTTACAAGCAAAGTACAGAGATCGACCTCTGGTATGGCAGTCAGTGCCAATAACTACTGGGCCAACGGGCCCGACACAATTAAAATTGTTTGAACATAACTACGATTCCTTGAACCTCCCCTATGCACTTTATACAAACACACGCACATACATAGGTGTAGTTACAAGCAAAAACTTATATATACGACCAAACAGTTGCATTCGATTTCTTATGCAAAATTTCTGAAATTGTTATGGAATATTCCTGATATTGTAAGTTAAACATAAAATGTTTAATTTGAAAGAAACTCACGATTCCATAAATCATTTGACTAGGACTTAAACTTCAATTGTTTGTTCGTGTATTCATGTATTTGCTCGAGACTATACGTACATACACACATACATAGATACATTCTGTAAGTGTGTGACAAAACTGGGAGTGATGCCAAATTGGAAGGTCGGCCAGGCTTTCTCTAGCGGTGACTTACATTTCAGCTGTCCTGTCTAGTTCAGTTATAGAATACAGTAATACACAGTTTATAAGAACGATATCACTACGTAGTATAAAACAAAGAGGCTGTCGCTGTCTCTCTGTTCGTTTAAATCCTTAAAACTACACAACGGATTTTGAAGCGCTTTTTATCAATAGATAGAGTGATTCAAGAGGAAGGTTTATGTGTATAATACATCAGTATTTCACCTGAAGAAGCTGGGGCAGGTCGCTAGTTAATTGTAAAAGAAGGGAATGCCAGTTATTTCGTGTTAAATAGTTCAAATCTTTATAATTTCTTTGTTCATATAAATTGTACATTTGTGATAAAGGTAAAGAAATGATTTCGTTACTATGTACGGAAGTAGATCATTAATTTTGGACACAATATTTTGCACAGAACGGACTTGCAACATGAAAATATACTTAAAATTAAGGTGTAAATTATTTGTTATTAAAATATTCTTGAATATTGTAAAACCAAGCTCGAGACAGTAGAATTAGTGCGGGAATATTTATTGATAACAAACAAAGTGTTTGTTGTAAGGTACCAATCTATAAAATTCACATGTTACTAAACCATATATTTGAATAATCTAGATACAAAAAAACATATAGACTATTTTTTTCATATCTACAAAGTTCAAGCAACTTAACTTACTTATTCCAATATAAAAAAAAAACTAGGCATTTATTTTCTAAAACAGCGTGGGAGCGTTTTATATAAATAATGGCGTCCTATTAACATAATCGGTTGTATTTCGGTGGCCCGATGCTCGTAAAAATTCGCTTTTTGTATACTTTCGTTATACGAATTTTAAATGAGAATCCAATTTTTATTTTGTTTAGGTGGCATCTGTATTTTGTGGTTTCAATGAGGTTTTATTAACTTGGGTATACAATGGCGTGGCTCATGCATATTTTTACTTTTTAAATGATTTTTGGCACGTTTTAATTTTATATTTTAAGTGACACTAAGAGAAATGTATTATTTTTGAAAGGGTTTTCGCTTTTGAATTTGAAATGTAACGTATAAAATTGTTTTTTAACATGCAAAAAAGTCGTAATAAAAATAAGAAGGTGTATGTACCTACGTACCAACATCTTGTAATCTTTATCGTTTAGTAAAAAAGATATGTCTCTAAAACCTATTACATAAACAACATACATGCATACATAAACGTTACGCCTCTTTCTTACATAAATAAAATACTTCTAAAACTAATTTTCTCCCATAATATACGTAATACTTTCCGTTACCTCCAGAAATATGTTAATCACGCTTCGATCGAACACGTATCAAACTTTAAATCGAACACCCGAAACCAAATTTAAAACTTAAATTTACCTGCAAACCGTACCGCAAGTTCATTCAAATATAATTTTTCATCTGTCATAGTAAAAGTAGTCTGAGGGAGGCAAGAGATTGGGGAAAGACCGTTACCCCCGCGGGGGGGGGGTCTTTGTTTAAACAGACCCCACAGTTGCCCCCAACTACTTTCAATAGCTAGTTTTTTTCTATCCCTACATAGTATGTAAAGTCATGTCAATGACAAAATCTTTTTTGCAAACGGTACTTTTTTTTCTTTTTCAGTTTAATAAAAATACAGTCTTTCTACTAAGTATTAGTAATATTTTTGTGAACATTTATCATTGGTAAAAGCGATTTTATTCGATGAATAATGTTTGTTAATTTATTTTTGTTTATTTTTTTCGTTAGAAAAATGTTCTAGTTGAATATCTGCAATTGTCATGAAATACTATTTTATAACAATCATATTTTTATTAGCAAATATTTATATTAACAAAATTAAACATGGAATACAAATAATAATATAGAGCGTAACTTTTTCTTAGAGAAAGTTAAGTTACGATTTTAAATCTAGAAAACGTTACTTGTTTGCTGAAACGAAAGACTATAGTAGTTAGACTTTTGCAACTTAAATAAAAGCTTGTTACATACTAGGATAGATGGCGCTACCCGTCAAGTAAACATCGAGCTCTGTACATATTTTTCTTTAAAAATGTTTAATAGTGTAATTTTAACTCAATTTTAGCAATAACACATTATGTTAAGTGTGAACTATCTGTGAAAGTGTTATCTAAACTAGTAATCAATAAATAACAAAAATATTATGTGCTAGTGACGTTAGTGTTTGCAGACTACAAACTGTGTTAAAACTAGTATTAGTGACTATAAATAAAACAAAATAAAACTTTAAACATAACTATAAACGATAATGTGTTAATAAAAAAAAAAAAAAGTGCAATAAATAAACAACAAAAAAAGTGGCAAAATAACAAAGAACATTTTAAAAATCATTATACCCACAATATCATTAGTCATCATAACGGACTTTTCTGTTAACTTAAACAACCATTCTACAATTTCGTCATACTTCACAACTGATAGATTGTCTCGGAGCGTAAGAGGTCTGACTGGTGAACGGCTGACCGCAAGATCGATCCCAGCGGGCGAAGTTGCTCTTTTTGTATGTTTTCAAGTCCTTACATAAATTAAATCCAACTTATACCGAGACACATCACTACATGCAAAATATAATCAACCATGGAGTTTCAAAATGTCACTCTCCGCAGAAACAAAACAACAGCCAACGAGTCACTCAATTTATCATCTATATCGACCACCTCAGATTACCTAGCTAAAAGTTTGCCTGATTTATCAACTGGACAATTGTTCAACGAAGACATAGAAAGATATAAAGACGAAATTGAAAAACTAAAAGAGGAACTTGCAATAGCGCACAATGAAATTGATAACTTGACAATAGAAAAAAACAATCTTCAACTCCAGTTCTATGAACAGAAACAAAAAAATGAGCAATTAAAACAGATATGTACAAATTCACCCAGTACTTTGAAAAAAACTAAGTCGAAACAGAAGGCATCAAAGAAATTACAACAAAGAACTTCAAACTTGAATATGAGCTGCAATGACCTTGATTTAATACCCGACAATAATGTCGATCTTAGTACAATAGATGTCGCTAACAGTAAGCTACAATTAAAAGCCTCAGAAATGCAAAATTCGCCACGTTACTCTGAGATGTCACATGAAGACACTAAACAGAAAACGCTGGAGATTCCTAGAAATTGCTCGTTTCAACAAAACATCGTACAAGAAGAACAGCTCTCTAGCTCTCAATTGGTTCCTACAAACATTAGTTTCCAAAGTGTAATAACTCGACAAGGTGCTCAGAGAAAAACCCTTACAAATTCACTAATTAAAAAACGAGTGTTCATCTTTGGAGGACAATCATGCTCGGGTTTGACAAAGCACCTCATCACCTCGAGACATGACAATCCATACACTAAATACCAATTTATTTCAATTATAAAATCTCATGCTAGCACAGAAGAAATATTAAATAGTGCTAAACTTTTTGAGATTACAGAAAATGACAGAATTGTATTGTTTATTGGCCAAAATGACTCGAATCCGTTTAAAGTAAAAGCTGAACTGTGTTATTTCTTAAAATGTATACTTTGTCCTGTTTTCGTGTTACGAGTTTTTAGAAATAAGCATATTAATGAATTCAAACTTAATAATATGTTACGTATGATTTGTAAACAATTTTCAGGCTGTACTTATGTCAATGTCGATTACAAAAACTCGTATAATATTTTTAGAGACCTATGTTACAATATAAATTACGCTTTGGATCAAACGGATTACGATTTAACGTTCTTGACTGCAACTAACAAGATCCTTCATAGAGTTCATACAGACAAAATCATCCACACTAAGAGTAAAAAACTTACAAATGAACAAAGTACCCAAACAGATACAGCTGTAAATACCACGCCGCAAGATTTTCCCCTAAATAATAATCTTTTTCGTATCTAACCATTTTCAAAATACATCCCTTCGAATAATTCACCAAAATATTGCAGGACTATTTAACAAACGACGACTATTTGAAATACATTTAAATGAGCTATTAGAAAATAACAATGAAGTAGACATTATATGTTTATCAGAGACTTTTGTTAAAAGAGGTCACGAACAAATGGCAAATATCTCAGGATACTACCTAGCAGCATCTTATTGTAGACATTCTAAACAAAAACGTGGAGGTGTGTATATTTTTGTTAAAAGAGGTTTAGTTTATAGAAATTCCAACATTACTAACAATCTGAGTGAAGACAAAAATTTTGAATGCTGCGCAATCGAAATAACCTCTCAAAATTTGTTAATTATCTGCCTATACAGAACACCTGATTCTGATCCTAACATTTTTTTTGGTCAACTTGACACACTTTTGTATAAAATTTATAGGAAGTATAATAAGAAAAACATTGTGTTAGCTGGTGACCTAAACATCGATACACTACAGCTAAAAAACAAAGAAACTAAACGCCTAATAGATATAACACACAATTATCATTTAAATATACACATAAAAAACCCCACACGTAAAAAAACTTGCATTGACCATATTATAAGTAATATAAGTAACGCCACAGCTGAACTATTAAACTTAGATATCTCTGATCATAATACAGCTCAAGTATTAAATATCCCAACAAGTAAAAGAGCAATACCGCTTCTTGAATACTACATACATAAAAGAGATTATTGTACCGAATATATACTCAAATTTAAAGAATGCTTATCAAGTCTTTCATTCGAAGAAGTTTACGAGGCAGTTAATCTTGAGTCGGCATTTCACGCATTTAATGAACTTATACTATTATTTTATAAATTGTGTTTCCCTATGTTAAGAATAAAAGTAACAAACAAAAACCGTAAATTAAAATGGATAACTAGAGGTTTAAAACTCAGCTGTAAAACAAAACGTACACTTCGATATAAATACTATTTAGATAAATGTGAATTCAGGAAAAATAAATATAAATCGTATTCGAAACTTTTACGCAACTGTATAGATCAATCAATTAAAAATTATAACATGGACATGATCACTCATTCTAGAAACGTGTGTAAAACGTCCTGGCAATTAATAAAGCACGAATCCGAAGCAAATAAACCAATAGAACTTATTGATTGTATCGAAAATAATGGTGTACCTATAAAAGATCCCTATGAGATAGCAGAAACACTAAATGAATATCTGGTAAATTTACCGAACCTAAATAACAGTAGTAAATATAACACATGTAAAGTTAATTTAAAAAACAGCATATATTTACATCCTCTTAGCTTCGAAGAAACCAATAAAATAATTATTTCTTTGAGAAATACAAACGCAGAGGGTTATGACGGAATAGCAACAAAAATTCTGAAAGCTTGTTCTAAAGAGCTAACACCAGTCTTAACGTACTTAATCAATTTGTCATTTGAAGATGGTTGTTTTCCAAAGCCCCTTAAAACATCTATTGTGAAGCCAATTTTTAAAAAGGGAGACAAATCCAATGTTGAAAATTATAGACCCATAGCACTTATACCAATTCTGTCAAAAATATTTGAATCAGCTATGTATAAACGCCTTACTAACTTTATAGAAAAGTATGGAATCTTACGCCCAGAACAGTATGGTTTTCAAAAAGATAAATCCACCACATTAGCGTGTTATGACCTTGTAAGCAATGTATTGAAAAACGTAGACTCAGGTAGAATAGCTACAGTTATATTCTTTGATATGTCAAAGGCATTCGATTTCGTATCCCACGAAATCTTATTAAAAAAACTTGAAAAATATGGCTTTCGAGGAACCTCATTAAATTGGATTAAAACATACCTGACAAACAGAAGACAGTGTGTAGAAATCAACAATATTGATGAAAATAAAGTCTTCCGAGCATATCGTTCTAACATGCTAGAGAATAAATTTGGAGTTCCCCAGGGCAGTGTACTTGGCCCGCTCTTATTCTTACTATATATTAACGACCTTCCTGACATCACTCCACACCCTTGTGTTTTATTTGCTGATGACATTTCTTTAATTTTGACATGCGATAAAAAAACTGACATATATAAATATAATCTTGACATAAACAATACTATTAAATCTATAATTAACTGGCTACAGAATAATAATTTAAAAGTTAACATAAATAAAACGAATTGTATCCAATTTTGCCCTTACGGTCGACCACATAGACATCTAAAAATTTGTTACGAAAACCAAAATGTACTAGAAGTTAATGAAACCACATTCTTAGGCATCTCTATTGATAAAAATCTTAATTGGAAAAGTCACATAAATAAAGTCTGTGGTAAATTAAATAAATTCGTTCATGTACTTTACAAACTCCGTAAAACATCTTCTCTTAAGACTGTACTTGCAGCATATCATGGCTACATCTCATCAGTTTTGAGTTATGGCATAATACTGTGGGGTAATTCGACAGACATAGAAAAGGCTTTTCTGGCACAGAAAAAGTGTATCCGAGCCATAGCTGGTATACCACCATGGGAGTCCTGCAAACCGCTGTTTAAACAATATAATATCCTCACACTGACTAATATATACATATTTGAAGCAGCCAAGTTTGTTAAGTTGAATCCGAATCTGTTTAAAACTGCTGGGGACATAAATCCTAGAAACACTAGAAATCCAAACAGAATTGTATTAACGAATGTACCAAAAACTACAATGTATTTAAAAAATTGTCACGTCATGTGTGGACGCATTTACAATGTTATCCCGGACTCTATTAAAGAATTGCCCTTAAACAAATTTAAAAAATTTCTTAAGATATGGTTGATTGAGAAATCTATTTATACAATCTCAGAATTATTAAAATAATTTCATTGTTAACTTGCACGAGGACCTTTTTTATTTGTAATTGTGATTAATTTTAGTAAATATTTGCATGTCACAAAATGACAAAATGTATTTGGCGCTAATTGTATTTATCCATTGACCAACTTTATGTACCTACATTTTATGCAAATAAAGAATTATTATTATTATTATTTGTATCTCTTTTAATTCACGGGATAACTTCAAGGGAAGAAACCCGGTCCTTTTTAAAGGCTTACACGGGGACACAGGTCCAACATGCAGAGGCCTTGTTGAGAACTTTAATCTAATATGTGATGGGGCAACTACCAAGGGCCATCCACCCCTGCTCTATGAAAGAACAGACATGGACGGCCCAAGGTAGCTACAAAACTATTGTAAATTATGGATAAAACGAATTTGGGCTATGGATAGGATATGTTGGATGTGTTTATTTCTCAAACTATGGATAACTATGGCACCTGCCTTTCAACACATGAAAATGCAATTAAAATTGGCAGGCGGTGACTCGCCGGCTCCAAGATGGGCCCCCTATTATACCGCCACGATAGGCAGCAGGTGGGCAACACCAGAGAGTAAAGGCTAAGGGGTGTAGAGAGGTGCGACACCGATTTCGCCATCGCGGGTCACAGACCCGGAGCGGGTTTCCTCGTTATTACGTCATTAGACACTTCCACCCCCGAGCATATAGCTCTTGCGACCCCCCTCTAGCCAGCCAGTTAAGGCAAGAAAGAGCTGGGAGTCCTCATGAAGAGTGACCCCCTGGGGCATTCAGGTTCCGTTGTGTCGCCACACACAAACAGCTCGCCACAAGCTGCCCTGCGGATGTATGCTCCTACATAGACCTTCAGATACATTTTTTATTTATACCTCAAGGTTTGAAAAAGCATGCTAATATGCCCTCAGGTCTTGCGTTATCCCCATAATGAGGTAACGACTCGCCCCGAGGGGTTTATTATTATTATCTCTTTATTTAAATATTTACATATAAATTATATTTTTAAATATACATAAAAACAAAAAAGAAAATATACATTTAAAAATATAAAAAATAGTTTCCAACCGGCATCGGGAACAGGGTCCAAGCTGCCGGTGGTCAGGGCTCCAGAGAGAGGAACCTTCTCACTATACGCGCCGTATCGAGAAGTACTGCCTTCTGGATCAAGCCCTTGACCCAGACTCCCAACGAGAGCCTCCGGAGGTGTTGGTCGAGGCTCTTGGCTATTAAGCCATTGGCAGTAACGACTATCGGCACAATGATTGCTGAGTCCACCTCCCACATGTCAACAACCTCGTGAGCTAAGTCCAAATATTTTATTTGTTTTTCCTTTTCTGCTTTCACGAGGTTCTCATCATGTGGGACAGTGATATCAACAATCATTGCCCGACGCTCTGATCGATCTATCACCACTATATCAGGCTTATTGGCAACAATAGTCCTGTCAGTGATGATAGATCGATCCCAGTACAGTGTGATAGGACCATCTTCGAGAACTGGGTCGGGGACATACCTATAGTACGGCACCTCAGATTCCACAAGTTTGTACTTTAAAGCAAGCTGCTGGTGGATAATCCTGGCCACTTGGTTATGTCTGTGCAAGTATTCACCGTTAGCAAGACGAGAACAACCCGAAACTATATGTCTCAAGGACTCACCTGGACAGTGACATGCCCGACATATGTCAACTGTACCATCCTTAATTATATATTTCCGGTAGTTATTCGTCATGATAACTTCGTCCATAATTGCACATACAAACCCTTCGGTTTCTCCAAAGAGATCACCGAAGCGTAGCCAGGCCACGGACGCTAAAAAATCGACATCAGCTCCGTGAAGAGCTCGATAATAGCGCCCGTGTAGCTCCTTGCTTTGCCATACATCCTTGCGGTCTTTGACGCTTAGTACGACAGGTGTGTGCCAGTTCTCTTTGCCAAGAGCGAGCGGTGTGAGGCCCTTATCCACTGCTACTACATCTCGATGCATCCCCACGTCCACCTGGAGGAAGTACTCCCTGAGGTTACATATCTCGCGATTATGAAGGGTCTTGGCATTCAGAAAGCCTCGACCCCCACACTTTCGCGGGATATATAACCTCATCACAGATGATCGTGGGTGGTGCATTCGATTTGCGGTGAGCAGTGTCCGGACTCTCCTATCCAAGGTGTCTAACTCAGTCTGAGTCCACTTGAGTATACCAAAGGAGTACATTATCACGGGCATGACCCAACCATTAAAAGCACGCACCTTGTTACCGCCCGATAAGAGACTTTTCAGAACCTTATCTAGACGGCCAAAGAAACGTTCTCGTAATGCTTGTTTCATGTCAGCGACACTGATACCTAACGCCTCTGACATACCCAAGTACTTGTAGGTTTCCGTTGCAGATAGGGACCTTAGGCTTATAGAATCCGAGAGCTGAATGCTCTGGGATTCCACAATCCCACCTCGTTTTACATGCATGACCGCACATTTGTCAACACCAAATTCCATTCTGATGGAATTACTGAAGCTTTCAGTAATCTTCAGTAACTTCATCAGTTGCAATTTACCGGAGGCAAATAGTTTAAGGTCATCCATATACAACAAGTGGGAGATTGCCCGGCTTCCTCTCCTCAACGAATAGCCTAGCCCTGAATTCTCCAGTAGTATGCTAAGAGGATTCAAGGCTAAACAAAACCACAGAGGACTCAAACTGTCACCTTGGAAAATACCCCGCTCAATCTTAATAGGCTCACCGCTCTGTTGAATATCTCGACATCCTGGATAGTGAAGCACCGTGGTCCATTGTCTCATACATGACATCAAGAAAGTGCGTAGAGTTGTATTGATTTTATACAACTCCAACACCCTCATGAGCCACGTATGTGGCACGGAATCATAGGCCTTCTTGTAGTCTATCCAACATGTCGACAGATCCTTTTTGGAGCGGCGAACCTGTTGGCAAATGGTCATATCAATAAGGAGTAGCTCCTTAGTACCACGAGACCCTTTCCTACATCCATTCTGAGAAGCAGACATAACTGAATTACTATCAATATGGTCATTTATCTTTGCCCTCAGAATGGACGTAAGAAGTTTGTATATGGTCGGCAAACAAGTAATGGGACGATAATTTTTAGGGTCCGCGGTACTACCTGATTTATGGATCAGATGGGTAGAACCTGTAGTAAAGAACTGTGGAAGCAAGCCAGACTCTATAGCAGATTGGAACTGAGATGCCAAGCAACCATGCGAACTCGGTAACCATTTTAACCAGAAATTATGCAGTCCATCCGGGCCCGGAGTTTTCCAATTAGACATCGGACAGACTGCATTGGCTACATCTTGGGGGCTGATATCAATAGCCCCCATTTCTTGTATATGTTCACATGATTGTTCAACATCCCGTATCCAATCCCCCTCAGAGTGAGTGACAGGCGCCGACCAGATGCTCCGCCAAAACGAATTTGTGGCGTCATCCTCCGGTAAGCACCCATCACCCACATCCATAACTGGCTTCTCCCAAGCTCTGTATACCCATCTTTGGTCCCTTTGGAACATACGGTTCTGGTAGAATCGGTCAACTCGACTCTTATACCGTCGAATACGACTTGCCCATGCACACACTTTTTGTTTAAAAAAGTCAATGCGCTCCGCAACGCGGGCGATGTATTCACTAGGACTAATATTAGTCCCAGTGAACGCCCGCTTTACAAAACAACATTATTATTATTATTATTACTTAGTCATTTAAGTTAGTAATTCTAACTTTCTACAAAAAAAATACGCAGATTAGTTTTGGTAACAGAACTTTCAAAATCATTTCAGTACTTAGATATCTATTTTACCTCTGTTTTTCGTTAAACGTTTACTTACACGTCAAAACGGTTGTTCTTATTTTATTCAGCTTTAATCTAAATTTGCAGTAGGAATAACAAGAAATCAATTTTAGTGGCCATTAAAATGTTTTTTTTTTTATTTCTATACTTTACCAATCATTAATTCCAAAAGCGAAAGGAAAAAATGCTTATTAAGAATACAGAACATACATGTAAAGATCATAGGAAAAGAAGATTTATCCCTATTATCTATAAATCACAAAGTCCAATGGCAATCGATCAACAAGAGCTCGGAATAAGTGGGATACTTCTTTCCTGTACTATTGTGCATTTTCCACGCAATTAAGTCCCATTGTTTTCATAATTGGCATCTACAAGTGGCCAGGATTGAACTAGATTTTTATTTTTAAAGTTTTTATACAACATATCTGTTACACACATCAAAAATCTTGTTTCAAGATATTTTAGATTCATTTTTGAACTATTAATTAGATAATTATTTTGCGCTTTCTAAGTCAATTAAACAATTTTCTTAAATCTACGCGAATAGTTAACGTATGTTTCCTTATTTTGTTTTGCCGGTTTCAACCTCTGTGTGGCCATTAAAATATTATTAAAGAAGTTTTTTAAAAGGGTTGTGTGATCCCAATTTGCTATTTATTTCCTTGCAACATGATCTGAACAACTTATAAGTTTTATCTCCCAAAGCAAAAAAGTCACAGAACAAATCTCAATTCCATAAGACCGCTTTTCGCATATCACTAAAACCCCCGAGGTGAACCAAACAACACTAACAAACAGTATAATACACAAGCAATACTAGTACATATTGCGTACCTTCTATTACAATAGCCGTATACAAAACTACGGCCATGTTTGCGAGTTTCATTTGTTTCGGGCATTAATTTTGGAGAACACTAGGGGGATACCACTACCGCTTAGAGGAACATTATTGTAGGTGTGTAAAAGAGAGAGCGCACTACACTTTATATAGCGGTGTCTCGCTTCAACGACTATAACAGTCTTACATTTCAAAGTGGTGGTAGGTTTCGCCGTTGACCGCCTGATCGCGCAAGAATGGAACGCTTGTTTCGATATTCTTTTGTTTCATCGTTTGTTTATTACAACTGAGATTGCAGTTGCCGAATTAAGAGTATCCTAGTGAAAATTGTTCTGTTTTTAAAGATACTTGCTTCGATTTTTTTTTATGCTGTGATTAGGAATGTTTATCGGTTGTGGAGTATCGTTTTGTAGTGTTTTGTTTTTGTGTTTAATAAGTGTTCGTAAAGCGACACAAATGGGGCGTTACCGTTTTACATGCAATCCTTATTTTTGTTTAGGTATTGCAGTATAGAATGCAGTATAGAAGTCTTAATTTCTTACACTAAAAATAGAATGGAATATCGTAAGTAGTTTGTGATAATACGTTGTCGTTTTGCGTCAAAATAACTTATCTTTGGTGAAAGTGTCCACAACGCTACAGACTTGTCAAAAAGCATCCAATTTCCTTCTCACGAACGTGGAAATGAAAGATGTTTTTCTTTTGTTTCTTTAAATTCAATTAAAAATAATGAGGATTTTTCGTGTAATTAATCAAGGATTTTCATATTCACTCGTCTTTACATTTACAAATGCCATGCATCCATTTACACGAAGAAGAATTCTTAATACCAACCTGCAATGTGGCTGAGTGTAGGGGTCTAAGTGTCCCATGTTAGGCAGTCTGCAGGTGTCTAATAACCCCTCGTTCGCGAAGAGAGAGGGTTAGGTGTCTGATATACCCGTTCCCTGTATTTTTCGAAGCGAGCGCAAAGGGGTGCCTAAATTGTCGAGTGCCCGTTTGAGTCTCAATTGCACCAGATTTTTACCTTTTTCTGTATGTCCTGTGAAATTTTCTGAATTGTTTTTGAAGTATGGTGTGAATTTGAACTGCATAAAGAGGTACAACATAAAGTACAGGAAATATTTTACGTGTAGAGTCTTATTTAGGAGTGTGGCATTGCTTTAGCTTTCTGTTCCAAAATCTTAGGATGGGATTCTATTCTCACCGACGGCAGTTAAATATTTAGCTTTACATAAAACCTACTTATATATCCTCTACTACTCGTTAAATCATTTATTTGCATTATTTATTTCAATCTATTAGATTTATACATTGCATACAGAGCAGAGGGAATGATACTTCACTCTATAAACCCTTACGATCGATTGCGTAAATAGTTCCTAGACCGAAATTGAATCTTACTCCAAAAGCCCAAAGTTTATTTTCGCCTGAACATAATGCGTGCGTTCAAAGGTAGGTGAAAGTACGAGTACTATTATAAAATAACTCAGTTCTGTAGCCGCGGGGTTAAACGCGCACAGATCAGGGGCTCTACCAAAGCATCTTAAAATAAGACTGTTGCAGTTGTGGAAGCGAGACAGAGCACACGGTGTATAGCGCCGTCTCTCTTCCACAACTGCAATAATATTACTTTAAGATACGGTGGTAGGCTTTCAGTATCTCCGTGAACCCCAAAAATCCTTTGAGCATGGCAAATAAATCAACTTTTAGTTTGCGAATTGAAACATTTATTCTGTCGAATTTTGCCAGGTTAAGGTAAACTTTACAGCGACGCTCAGCTGAATTTCAGAATTTTCAGTCTGGTATCGTAAAATATGAAGTTTAGAACTTCTATTTTAAAATGTAGGATTTAAATGTTATCTGATCTCAACTTGGAAAGTGGTGAATAGAGTAAAAAGTTTTAATTGCTTAAACCTTTCTTCTCGCTTTTATTATTTATGAGTACTTAAATTGTATTTTGGCAAAGGAATATATTTTGCAGACTTTGTGGCCATAGATCATAAGATTTTCATGTGAATGTTGGTAAATACTCCAAAGAAATTATGATCATAATACAAGTCGGAGTTTTACCACAGTGGATGTTAAATTTTAGGTTTTACTCGAAGGTTTTATTAGAAAGTCTTAGGATGTGTCATAGTTCGGGGCTTTATAGTAACATATACAATTTATAAACTTAAAATACAACAACAAAAATCTTTAATTATTTAGATATCAATTTTTACTTCTGAAAAAGCATGCAGTTTCAGACCTGTATGTAGTTATATGGAACAGCTGTATAAAACATAGCCAATACTCAAAAACAACAAAATCAATAAAAGCTGCAAAACCAAAGCGGTACCTAAAGTGCCGTAATAAATGCACCATACACCTACCCCTGGTATCCAATACCGTGTACCGTGTGTGCCGACCAATCATCTTCGAGTGGACAGCACTATGAATGGCTGCGATCAATCGCCTAGGGATGGCCTCACGTATCGATATAACGCTTAAAGAGAATTTGTCGATTCTCGATTTGAAATTGAATGTCGATTTCAGATGGGCAATAAGGATTAGTTCGTATATGTTTTATGAAAAGATTAAATTGAAATATTGGTGTAATATTTTATTTTTAATGATCGAACGGAGTTTTTTATTTGCGATATTTTTATATGAAATTGCTTAGAGACCCCCCACACTAGCGTCTTTCGAGCGTCGTCGTCGCGCCAGCGTCGGCGCGGCGTCGACGCGACGTCGACGCCGCGGCGACGCGACGCCAGCGCTGGCCGCCTGCCGAACGCGGAGCGTGCGCGGCGCTGGCGTTGCGGCCGGTGTTGTTCACAAAAAACGTTGAACTGACGCCGCACTGGCGTCGCGTCGCCGCGGCGTCGACGTCGCGTCGACGTCGCGCCGACGCTGGCACGACGACGACGCTCGAAAGACGCTAGTGTGGGGGGTCCCTTAATCTAGCTTTTGAGTATCTACGTCTTTTTTGATATTCAAATCTTTGCCTCTTGCTGATATTTTAACTTTCTATTTAGTACAAGAATTATTAAAGCTCCTTAAGTGTCCGCAGACAAGCAAAAGCATCCACTTATCAGTGTAATTCAACAGCTCTTTACAAAAACCATACTTAGGTTCGCGACGATCTTAACTGTCATTCATCTCTACATTCCATTTGACATCTCTACATTTCATTTAAAGACTTCACAGCTAGGGGAATATTTTCATGTGCGTCTGCTATGCATAGTTCTTGCGTACGACTATAAGCCTCTTGGCTTTCAACCAATCATGTTGAAGTTGACGGCAGTACTACGACCGGAGATCAATCGCCAAGGGGCTTGTGTAAGCGGGATCGATATGGAAATATTTATTGGCCATCTTTTGCACGTAGTCCGACCCACGGCCACGTAGGTATTGGTGATCGCTGCAATAGGTAGCCTATGCCCATTCTAGGGGTTGAAGATAGCCCTGACAAGTTTTATGAGAAGCAATTTTGTGATTTATATGTGAAATTGTATCAACTAGATGATCACTGAAACAGACAGTACAACTTTGCAAGTAATGCAAGTAAAACTGAAAAGTGTTTCTTTTTATTTATTAGGGTTATAAGGCAAATATAGGCTACTTTTAATTACTATCAAACGCGATACGTATAGGTTCATAAAGTTGTGGTAGACAGCTAGTAGGTACCTACGCAATATTCACGAAAAGATTAGGGTTAAAACAATTAAATCGATACGTATATTTGTTGAATCTCAAAGCCTATTGAATCAATCAAACCATTATCCGAAAAGCTTTGAACACTCCAAAAAGCCGCAAATTCTCAATTTATGAAATTATTCAATTCAAATCCATTAGGCTAGTTAGACAGGGTTCTATTTACAAATACTTGACATTACTAATAGAAAACTGGAGCGTTCTTCGATTGGCTCGTTTCGACCAATCAGCGCCCGCCACGTCACTCGAACGGTTATCGACGGATCGCTATTGGTAAACAATAGTGGTGGATTAATACCGGATTATTTTTCAGTGTGTTGAATGGGCTTTCCACTGTCACGATACGATTTTCATTGCGATATTTTCTGTAATGATTTTGGACATACGGTGGGAAATGATAAAATGTCGTATTTATTAAGATTTGCGTCTTTATTTACCCTTAAGACATACTTATAGATTAATAATTGAGTAGCTATACCTTTAGTGAAATACATAACACCACCTTTGCTAATACTGGCATCTTATTGGCGCACAACATGGGGCCACGTAAATTTATTATACGGTGTGCAAGAAATACAAGTACGTATTACAAAAAAAATCTTCTGATTTGGTAGAGATAGTGATACCAAGAATCCCTGTAGGTATATAGTCAACATATCAAGCCTCTATATGACAAAACTCTTAATAAAACCCCTCTGATCCCAAGACGTATCGTATTCAGAATGAAGTGTTAACGTCCAACATTGGTGTATTGGCGCATTGGGTCGATATATTAGTTTTACCCCAACTGAGTCCCGCACTCCGGGATCCCGCGGTCCCGCAGTCCCGCAATAAATACAAATTAGCTGCTCATCCCTAGTCCCACGCTCATAAGTTAGGATGTTTGCGATGTCGGTTCCTCCGGGATAGATAAATTCGCCTTCGTTCACATATTTTGGATATACGAATATAACCATTTCGTTTACGCGCACCGATACGAATTTACAAGATTTTTGATATAGGACTATACGAAGCTTCAAGTTATGAAAACGTATATCAAGGGGATTTTGGTCCCATTTAGGCTTATATTACAAAGTTAAATATTATTGAAATAGTCGTTATTAATACAATTTTGATTACTCTAATTCTACATAATTATGTTTTATTAGGTACTAGCTGCTGCCCGCGACTTTGTCTGCGTGGTATTCAAGATGTGTAGTGCTGTACAAAAAGTAAAGCTAAATAATGTTTAATGCCAGCTCCCTAATCCTGTTCCGTTCCAAACTACCTAATTTCTTAACTTCCTAATCCTAACCTCTAGTCTTACAAACATATTTGACTGTTAGTTAACACTGCTAGTTTTTTGCTGTGGCCACTATCTTGCACTGATTTGACAATTTGGATTGAATGACTTGAGAACGGGCGATGGTAAAGAAGTGTGCTGGTCTCTTACTGGCTAAACCGCCGGAGTGCTTCACCGTATTCTATTGTCGGGGGCCACGGGAACGCTTTCGCAATCTACCGCAAGCCCCGACAGGAGAGCTCTTTTTAACGGGAGCTTCTTCATTAATGTGGAGCCAGCTTTTGCCAGCTCTTATTAAGAGGCGCGTGGAAGCACCACGCATTCCGTCTTTGCCTTTATCCAGTAAAGTAGACTGCCCTGAGACTACTGGCGTAGGTTATTTATGGTGGTTGGAGGAGGGCAAATAAGGCCCTTCTTCTATCCTTTGCTCGTCGAACATGGATCAGGTGGTCAGATGAAGCCTGCCGTGCTTTTTCCACTTTTCCTTGAGCGTCATCACTTCTTCGCAGAACTTGGTAACGGCGCACTAACTAACCGCGGACACTTTGGCCACTCTAGGCGATGTGACATCGTCGTTACGAAGATGTCGCATTCGCGCTGGGTGTGAGAGGGGTCTGTATACCCAAATTTGCCAATTTTTGTTTGCCTACCTATTTGGGTTCTGAGACGGTTGAATGCTTTCTGAACAGGCCACTGCAAGATGGGCCAGTAGGCCGGGCGGCAGATGTTCCTGAGGTAGGACATAAGTAGTAGGTGGTAGTTGTCGATCTGCCCAGATCTTGCTCCGAGCTCGAGTTAGAGTTGCAATAGTAGTCAGTGTATATCGGAAGATCTCTTTTGGCTCTTAAGTCTACACGATTTAAGTCTCTTCTAACGTCAGGTAGAGCAATGCCAAGCAGGAGGAGAACTTATTGTGCGGGGTTGGTCCTTAACAGCCAGATATTATTCGACACGTTTGCACTGTGCGCTGTGGTGCGGAGAACAGCAGGCGCTGCTCCTCATTCATCTTCTATTTCGTTTTCTTTCTACCTTTGACAGATGTTTTTTTTTTTAAATCATGTCTTAGTGCTTACTTACATGATTATCAAAGTTCCAAGTTTCTAATTCTAGAAGTTTGAGCTGACCCGACTGAGCCTGTTAATGTTACGTAATGTATACAAAACAATCGCGGGAGTACGCGTGCGGGGCATACCCGTTTTCGAGATTTAATGGACATGAATGCTCGAATATCAACACACTTTCACTTATGCAACTACCCTATACCATCGCAATAGGTGCACAACTTTGTAGTGTATAGGTACTATCAAATCTTCAAAACCACGTGTCACACACAACAAAATTGCAGTCAACAACTAAGTAGTTAATTAAGTATAGTAAATCATTTACCGTCCCCACAATTTTTTGTTTTGGTGTAGTTGGTTTTCTTTCATTTCATATCCACAGCTCCTCCTAAATTGGAAGAGACTGTCCTAGCTCAAACAGTAAGTATCATATACCAGATACCATATAAAAGTATTTTAAAGAACAATTTTAGGTATGTTAAAAAAATCCAAGCGCTTCTTACAATAATACTCTTGCACTACCAAAAACGATAGAAGAAAAAAAAAATTATGCTTGACTGAGATTCAATTCGTACTCAAAAAATATTAAAAATAAATTAAAACAATGTGTGTCGAAATGAAATTTGAACTTAGAGTAAAAAAATACGAAGCTCGTACTTCCTGAGCCCGCTATTTTAATTTCTATATTGTAAGCCAAATAGCATGTTAATATTAATGTCAAAACATAAAACCATAGCAACAGTATTTTGGTCGCTATGGTGACATTTTCAGTTACACCAGATACGTGTTCTTTAAAAATAAAGGTTTATCGCTAAGTCCCCATGGTTAATAACCTGATAATAAATAGCCTATATGTTGTCCAGACATGTCCTTAATCTTCATGCAAAATTTGAATACTTATGTATATTAAGTAGTTTTTTCGTTTAGCCGGTAATTGTCATAAAATTCGTGATTGCTCACTCTCCATATGAAATAGCGCAATAATATGTAGAATTTATGTTGTCACGACCTCTAGTCAATATATTCTGAAAATGAAATCTGTACATTATTTTTTTGGGATTATCCCGGACATATGTTTACGGATAGTTTAACAATTTTATGACAATAGTTCTTTAAACAGGTAACCGTCACAAAACGATGGGCAGAAAAGCTTAGTATTCACGTAAACAGCTTTAATTTTCATCGACTTAGCATCAAAACAGTCGGGAGTTTCAAAAAAACGTACCTCCCCCTTTTCACCCCCGTTAAGGCAGAATTTTCAAAAATCCTTATTGCGTCATTCTTAACTTCTATCTAAATAGCCAAATATTAATTTTAATCGAATTAGCTTCAAAACTGACGGAGTTTTATACAAACTTACCCACCCCTTTTTACCCCCTTAAAGAGCAAAATTCCAAAAAAAAGATAGCTTAGATGTTAGCGAGGACTAATAGCTACATAATAAAAAAAGTTTCATCAAAATCCGTCCAGTAGTTTTTGCGTGAATCGCGGACAACAAACAGACAGACAAAAAATTTTTTTTTCATATTTTTGGCTTCTATGGGTTATATGAAGATCCCCCATCTAAGATTTTCTTTAATATCTTTAATGTACAGACATGAGGTTTTTATAATTTTATTATATGTATAGATATTACATGAATTTGGATACAACCACAAAGACTGATGTTGATTTAACTTATTGACAAGCAATCTACAGTATAATCAAACGAAACGAATCACAAATCAACCATATCTGATACATGAAAACTATTGAGAATTCGAGAAAAGTGGCTCATTGCAAAACAAAGTATCGGGTACCAATGAAAGTGTCCGCCGCAATATATGGCTCCCCGCAGGCGGCTGAAATACGGACGGTGTTAAATTCAACTGCACTGGACCGTGGGCTACTCCAAAATACACTGAATTTTATTTTAGTGGCTTCAAGACTTTTATGGGTTTTGAGACATGTATTGCTACATGATTTATGTTTAAAGTTTTGGAAATTTGGGAATTCAAGTGACTTTCTTTCTGACAGTTTGAGGGTTATTTATTTAGCTAAGGGATTGAATGTCAAATTGTTGTGGGATGATAATGCGTTTGTAGATGTTCCACAATTGGGCCATGGGCTCTGTTTTCCTTCTGATTAAGATCTTTTCCTTTCTGGTTAAGTAGAATGAAAAAAAAAACATAATTTGCCTAGCAGAAAAATAAAGTAGGTGAAATTAATTTATAAGGCTTTATTAAGTTTAGAAAATGCATTTTTAAATAAAGAATTTACTAGTTATTTTGTACTGTCTCTGCAGATGGTTAAACCACTAAACATGTTTTAAATTCTAACGAAGTATCTTGTACGGATATTTTCCAAGAAAATCCCGGGGAATTTTCCATCTTACTTTTGAAAGCGGATAGTGTACAAAGTACTGAAATAATGCTACTGATAAAATATTAAACGGTGCAATTCCATGAAATTAGTGTTTAGTGTAATGTAGTTCCTGTAAAATTATATTATTCAATGTTTTCACTGGAATAAATGTTAGATAGATCTTAAATGATTAAGGTTTACAGAAGTACAAGAATCTTTTGGCACGTGGATGACGTTACTATGAGGACGTTCAACTCAACTGTCCGTCAAAAGTGATGGTTTTTCAAATATGACGGCATTAGTTCCAATTTTAGCTACGTCCCAAGAGATCCTTGTAGCAATGTATTAAGTGATCAAAGTCTTCTTGGAAAGTGACACTTAATCCTTGAAGATTTTCTTCGAAGGAAAATTACGAGAATTTCTTCAAATGCAACCTCCTTGTAACAGAATTTGTACCTTTATGTCTTATCTTGGAAAATACGTGTGTTTCATTTTATACTGGCCTTGTGTACCGTAATCCTAGATGGCCGTTTTATTTCCGATAAAACCTCTTTTCCTCTTTCTTTATCTTTTGCACTTGAGTAGTTGCAGAAAAACTGTGAACATTTTAGGAATTTTCTGGAATATCTTTGTCTTGTGGTTTTGTTGAAGTACCTATGTTATATAGTTTGGTAATATTGATTGGTTGTGTTCTGTACAGTAATATGGATGTTTTTGTTAGTAAGAGTGGTTTTTAAATATCAAAAACCTTAAAATGCAGAAGCCATTTGTAGACTGAAAAGAAATATAGCCTTTTTTAAGGATACTTACTTGTTTTCGCAGTGTAAACAGAACAGTAGGTAAATACGGGAAGCCTTACTCAATACTGTATTTTTATCGATACACTGACTGAATGATTTCAGATTAGAATAGAATTTGACTCATTTATATGAAAATATAGATAATATGATGAATAGAAATCATTAACTTGAAATTTGTTCATTAGAAGCGCCCCTAACAACAAGAGTGTTACTCCTGTATAGTGAACTCACGTTTGTAATCTAATTAAAACTAACACGAAACTCAACAACTCGTGTTTCGTGTCAAATTTCCAACTGCCATCTAGCCGCCGTTAACTGTACTAATTGCGAGCATTCACAATTTACTGCAGCAACCACAGCTGAGCGCTGATTGGCTATAAATTTGCACGGCGCGCTCTGATTGGTCGTTCGTTCTTTTGTCGTTTTACCGGTGCTTTTGGAACTGTGGTTTTCTTTGTTGCATTCGGTAACGATGATTGATATGGGAGGGGGTGTGGGGGGTTCACGCATGTTGCTATGTGCTGATTAATTCTGTGCGTACCCTCACAGTGTACTGAAATGTTGTAGCATATTTATTTGCAGTGATTCAAAGTTGGTGCGTATGGATTTCATTCAACATAATGAGAGGCACAAAATATATGCTTTTCACTGTAAAGAAAATTATTAATTGTTTTCCTGTGTACTTTAAGCCGTTTTTGTGTTGAATTGGATTGTTTTTTGGTAAAGATAATGCCATCTCTGGAAATACTTTAAAAAAGGAGAAATGAAACCGACAAGTTTCCCACGGCAAAAAAAAATGTTAGGGTCACGTGATTTATTGAAAAGTATACATTAAATATTACCTCTTAACTCAGATTATTCATTATGCTAGCAAAATTGTAATTACTTTGCCAGTTTCATAAGTCTGCTGGTTTATTTAATAGTTCAAGTGAAATAAAAAACTACTTTGTAGAACGTTCCATTAAGAATATTAATATTTCTAGTAGTACTAGGAATATTGTCATTTCCTCCCGTTTTCCGTTTTCAATGACTGCTGTTAAGTTGCAAACATTATTGTCTTTAGCAAGAATTGCTTTTGTTTTTTCAGCTTTTGTTTTTTCGTATTCATTTATTTCTTGGAAATGATTAATTTCTTCGTTGCATTTCTCGGATTCAGGATATTGAAATGGTTTCAGAGAAATTCTAGGAAGCTGGATAAGTCAGAAGAATGTAAAAAATAAGCATGATGAGGAAAATGTGACGTAAAGGAAAATGAGAAGTAAATCCTTGGTCAGTGGAATTATTAGCTTTAAACATTTTATTTTGTGATACTACATCAAGACTTTTTTCAAGTAAATCGACTGTTTCGACCGATTTACCATACTACCGATCAATGTGGTCATTTAACTCACCAATCATTTAATATACTTATTCTTCATCGATGAATAAATTCGTCAAAAATACAAAATATTATATTACTGCCTCTGAACGACCTCTGAGACTCAAACAAAATTCTTTATCTTGAATCAAAGGGTTTGAACGCTTCGTTGGCCATTCACACACAAGCTCACGTCAAAATCCATCTTTTCATCTAAAACATCACATAGCACCCCATAATTCAGCCATTCCTTCATATTATTTATATTAATAAAGCGAAGGCTGTCATTCAGTGGAACGTCCACTGCACAAACTTTCAGCACAATACAGGGACGTGATCAAACTCCACAAATACTTTCTTGTTTGTAATATCGAGTATAAGTTTGTTTAGTATTATTTGTCATGCATACTGAACAGCTTGGTACCGTCCACCGTCTCTTGAAGACTGTTGCAGTTGTGGAAGAGAGATAGTGCTATACGGCTTGTAGTTCGCTGTCTCGTTTCCTCAACGTCTACAGGTTTAATTTGAGGGATAGTGGTAGACTCCCTGATAACAAATGAACGGGATTCTATAGGTCTTGGATTTTAAGTTTGTATTTAGATGTCTTTGCTCTTATAATAATATGTCTTTGCTCCAGAAAGATGTCTTCGTGTGTGTAATGATACATTTATGTATGTGCGGGCTGAAATAAACGTTCTTAAGGATTTGACAAAGGCAAAGGCGGTTTTAGGTGAAGAATTATTGATGATTTAATAAATAATTGAGCGTAGGCTACCATACAAAAATATTATTGCAATCAAAATTAAAAAAACGAAGTTTTTAAACTTCGTTTTTTATTTTTTTTGAGAATCAGAATCAGAAATATATTTGTGAAGCATAGGTACAGCGGTTGGTCATGGTTTAAGAAAGAGTGCGCTGTAATCAGCCTATTATAAGCATACAATATTCATATACAAATTCTTTATAAAATTCAGTTATTAAATCAGCCAAAACCCCCATACACAATTCCCTAACAAAAAATAACGAGCAATTATAATATATTCAACAAAACAGTAACAATATTGCAGATCACCATCAGAACAATTGACCATAAAATAATATCCCAGCGATGACTGGACATTTCAAATCCAATACCGGCTGAAATTCACTCAGACCCCTCTTATTTAGGTCACGTAAAACACACAGACACACAAACACAAAACGTCATAACTTTATCCAACCACCAGACAATTTTGAACTTTAAGCTCCAAGTTTGAAGGTTTTAATTTGTGTGTTAGTTGGAAGTGAATCGTTTCGGACCATGTTTAGAAGGCGCTGTAAACATGGACGTTGTAGCTTGTAATAAATAGCGGGGAATACTTCAAGCTAACTTTGTTTGATTTCGGTTTGAAACTGCTGTATGACTGGCTTGAGGGAACTGTGTAACGTGGTTATGAATAGTTGTGAGCTGTTTTGGTATAGGTATTAATGTTATTTCTCCATGATGCATATTTTGGTTCATGAGTGAGCAAAAATACGAACTACTGCAATAGGAATGTACGAAAAAGTAAAAAGTTGATTTCTATCATTTTATAGATGCGTACATATTTGTCCAAAGTAAAAGCAACTTATGGATTTTTGTAACATTATTATATTATGGTTTTAGAGTACTAACGACTAAAATAAAATAAGTAATATCATCACCTGGTTTGGGTTTTAAATTATCTTTGGACTAAGTAATTTCAAAAACGTCACCTGCACTATGGATTTCAATCATTACATCACGGGGGGTTTCAAAGACATTCAATTCACATGCACAAAGGCAACCTTGTGGATCTCACAAATTCTTGTCTCACGTAGGGATCGAACCCGCGAAACGTCGCGTACAGTGGCAATTGGTGTAGTGACCTATACCACTCGGCTATCCGTGCAGTAACCAGTCGCACCCGGAGGTAAGTGTATCGAATGTGTGACTAGTTTGTTTTCAACCAACTACTAACCCACTGTGTAAATCGGGTCATCAAAACACGGGGTGACCCAAAAATACCCCTTTATGTCGCAATTAGTGTAACGGTCCCCACAACCCCTTTATGCCGGGGGCCTTTATTGCCCGCAGGTATACCGATACTAAGCATGTTTGATTGATTTCATATAAATGAAGCAGGTGTAAACGTTTAGACACTGAACAACGGTTAACAATTTGAAAGGATTTTTTTTGTACTGAAAAAGGTGTTTGAATTATTTTGCATTAAAAAAACTAAGTTACTGTATTTCGCTTTTGTATGTGTTAGCAGTATTAATACAAATGAAAAGTATAACATATTGCTTGTTTAAATAAAAACACAATTAAGTATTTAAATAAAACATCGATTCAATTGAATATATTTTCAACCATTTTATTGTAAACGTCAAAATAATAGATTCCCGGAACCAGTGCTTTGTTATTATAATGTATTTAGTATTGGAACACGTATTTAATTTTAAAGTTAAAACTGAATATAAATACAAGGTATCATGTGTCACAGTTCCAGTCACTATTTTGTAGCGAGTAGGAAATAATAACGAATGCTCAACATTTTAAAATAAAGCTCTGATTTTTTAAATACAGCTTCAGTGCGTCGAAACAAATGAATTACAGTTGCAAAAAAAATATGATATTGTACAAATTTTGTCACTTATGTCAATTAAACAGCTAAATCCTTCAGTAACTCTGAAGGATTTAGCTGCTATAATATACAAAGAATACTTCACATACCCGCATAAAATGTGCCTGTATTCATTAAAGTAGTTTACAGGTAGATTTACATTTACAATTTCTTGTACAAAACATTTACACAGTCAAAAATATACCCAAAACAAATGAAAACACAAGTTCAAAACAAGTTAGAGTTGCTAATTAGAAAGTATATGTTAGTAACATGATTATACCGCCCTATCCCTTCTCACGTAGAAAAGTTACAAAACATAATTTTAATTACTTTGTACGGGTAATAACCATACATCATAATCATAGGTCTTTATTGTTAAGGGATATGTTAAAAATGTTTCTAAGGCATAAAAGGAAAACATACTAATGTCGAAAATGAGATTGATAGGGTGCAATACGCAATAATAGGTTAAGTGAACGGAAAAATGAAAGTCCCGTGAATTTTATTTAAACTTACAGTGCTGTAACTAAAATGATAATTATTAAATAAAAATTCTTAAAAAATGTACAATTTGATCAATACCTATTATTATGAGCTCTCAGCTCTGAGCAGGGCTGTTGCCATTGTCGAAGCCAGACGGCGCCATGCAGTGCCTTGCTTTCATAAAGAATCAGTTTATTTTAAATGCTTGTCGTATAGTTCGATTACAATCTGTTGTCAGAGTTTGAAAGTCGCCCAAAGGCCTATGACGTAGGGAAACTTATCCTTGAAAAAATCACAATGTTTTGTCATCGTAAGAAGAAAAATAACAAACGAGATTTTTCCGAGAAAAATCTTCTAAACACTAACTTTACGTGTGCTAAAATAATTTTATAAATAGAGCCTGTTTTCACTTAACATCTGGACAGAGTAAATAGAGACGTCCCAAAACGTTGTAGTTTTATTTCTTTTTCTGACTTCGCTTCACGAATGTCAACAAAAGTCACCGACGCGACGTCTCTGGAGTGCCCAAAAATACTAAATTTAGACCTTTTTAAAACCCCTCTGACGTTGCTCCACAAAATAATTATTTCGTTCTGAAAATGCAGTCCTATTTCAAGATACTCACATTGACGAAATTTTAAACATTTATTTTCTTTTTACACAATCGTAAAATAATTATCTCTACCAAAAATACAAAGAGGGGGTATCGTTGTAGGGGTTATCTCAGGATCTACTGAATTCATTTTGGATATTCTTTCCCAATAGAAAGTCACGTTATTGTGCGCGTCATAGGCTATTGATTAAGCCGAAATACTGTCACACGAGATGAGCATCATGGGCCAGGTTAAAAATTTAAATGTTCTCATTTCACGTAAGCCTTTTTTTCCTAGCCTATAGTGTCCCACAGCTGGGCAAAGGCCTCCCCCAAGTTCTTCCACGATTCAACATGCTGCGCCGCACGCCGCTTCGAACCAGTCCTCGCGCTGTACATTTAATTCATCCCGCCACCACTTTTTAAACCGTTACAAAATATTACTGTTTCTAGTTGCGTTGCTCAGCTAGTAACATCTAATTTAGGCTTTAAACGGATACTAAGCTAAATTCGTTTTTGGTAATCTATTTTTGTTCAGTTCGCTAGCTCGGCTTGTTGCTATGCAAATTATTCGTCGGTTCTCTCATCTCTGTATTGTTTATGAGTTTCAAAACTTAATGACGGTGTGATATTGAAGTTTAATGTGTGCTAAAAGCTCTGAGCATTGCGGGTTGACTTGAAGATAATGTACTGCAGCGTTTTGCTTTCTGTGAATTGTTAATGGATGTTTTATACGCTTTGGAGTGACTGAGTTCGTAGTATTCCATTTGCGTTTACCTGCAAGATTACGATTACTTGCCTGATTGTATTTGTTCTCAAATGTGCAAAAAACATCGAAAGAAAGACGGTAGAAATTCACCCATGACTAAAATGAGAGACTATTTTTACGTATTTTTCTGGCCTTAGTAAATATTTTTTACTAGATGTAGGTAATCAAATTATTTTAAAGGTTTGAAAATTGCATTAGACCTTATAAAGATTATTTAAAAAGGAAATAATTTTATCCCCCCAGCGTAGTCAAAATTCATCAGACTTAAAATTTAGCAAAATATACAGACACCACTTATTTTGCCTCGATTGTATCCTAATGAAAAATCACGTACCACGTATTATTTCTAACTTAAATTGAACTGAAAAACAAAGGTCAAGAAACGGAGTCTACCTAAATTCGGTAACTAGATAAATAAGAGATTTGTAACACCATTAACATTTGTCATACAAAAATATCTCTTATAAAGAAACCACGAAAGAAAGCTTCTATAATAAGATCATCATTCTATAATAGAACATCTAAGCTTCCTTCCATTGATTAAGATCGTGTAATTCGTCTTGGTAGACAATTTGTCTTTGCAATAGTTGTGTCAGATGAGCAGCAGGTGGGTGATCCGTCTTCATATACTTACGTCTCTGTGTTTGTGTAACGGTTTGTTAACATCTGTTAAGGTGTTAACGAGTTTGTTTTAATAGGACCCGATATTGTGTTATTAAGGCTCTCTTCATGTTTATGTCGGTTTTTTAGTAATGCTATGGCTTCATTAGACTTTGTTAGAACTTGCGTCAGGCTATGCAATATAAGCAGATTTTCAAATGTCAGTACGTGACTGTCCTCCCAAAATAACACATTACTCAAATAAATGATAATGTTACTCTCACTGATTTAAGGATACTAAATATACCTTACCATTTATTGTACATATACACACAGACACACACACACACACATACATATCCACTAATTAAAATGTAACTTTTGTTGTGTTTTTCTCTTTTATTTTTGTACATAAATTTTACACTAATAACAGTAATTTGAAGAGTGTGTAAAAGGTGTAGTAAGTAAAAGTTTTTTTTTTTATACACGAGCTAATTTGTCTGTCTTACACATAAAAATCGATTCATCCATTCAGAAGTTATGATGCGACAAACAAACCCACACAGACAAAAACAAAACCTAAAATATTTTCTCACCCTTTTTGGTAGCTAGTGCAAAAGGCTGCATACACACGCACGGGACTTTTGGCTTGATAACATTGTAAACGAGCTATCTGATCCATGGCTCAGTTTGCTAAACCAGTGTATCCCCTGCCTGCATCGCAATCAGATAAAATCTATCGATTCTGATATCTCCCGGTATTATTGTGAGCTTCAATGAAAGGATATTTTTTTGTTTTCGTTCATATTGCTAGTGTTACGGATGTTTTGCAGTGGATTTTCGAGTATTTGCAATATGGCGTGTATGACGTGTATCAGATTCTTTGTGTCATTCGTTGCTTTTTTTTTGTAAATGTATCTGTGTTTTATTGTCTCGTTTGTAGAAAAATATTAGAAATACTGTGACATATTGAAAAAAAAAATCAAAATACATATAAATAAATAAATAATAAACCAGCCTATAAGCTTCCAACTGCTGAGCATAGGCCTCTTCCCATAAAGGAAAGGTTTAAGCATTGCTCACTATGCTAGCTCGCTACGGATTGGTGATAACAGATTCCAATGTTTTAGAATCCAGGTTTCCTCACGATTTTTTCCTTCACTGTTTATCAATACTGTCTTAGAATAATTAACAAAGTACATATGAAAAAGTACTACAAGTCTACAAATTTCGAATGCCTTTGTTCAACGACGTCCAACGGCGGTAGGTAACGGTAACTCTAACTCTAAGATACTCCATAATTTTCAGCAATCGAGCTTATTCAAGCGTCGAATCGTAATCACTTAAAAGAGTTTTACATTGATGCTTTTTGGTAGACAATCTTTCTCTAGGTGAGACATGAAGAGAAATATAAACGTAGATTACGACCACAGGTGTAACACCTCACGCGACGTAGTTACGACGTAGCTACGTTTCAAATACTATGCTTTTATGAACGCATAACTTGCATTTAGTAGTCTTACTCGGTGTCTAGAATTTTAAGCAACTTGAAACCTAAGACCTTACCTAAGACCAGATAGGAGCTTTGCGTTTTAAGAAATGTATTCAAGAAAAGTTTTGTGCTATACCAAATGTATGGTTATGTATTTTTTCCTTTTCAGACTTTAAGCTCAATCGAATTAAAATGAATTCCTAGGCACTTGAAAGACTAAACACAAAATATCTGTTAGGTTTCTTGCTATTATCATCATCAGCTATTCACCATCGTGATCGGGAGTTTTTGCAACAGATCTTCTTAATACTTTTAGACTATGGTATTACAACAAAAAAATGCACTTATCAAATTGTTGTTCTATGCTGGGAAAAGGTTCAAAATACGATTCATCTCTGACAGTTGCATTTTTGAGTGACATTGAGTGATGTGCGATGTTTGACAGACAAATCTCAAACCCTCTGTCTGAATGATGTCGTTTCGACATAGTCCATATCACCACTAGGCTCCGACAATACAACCTACATACGTCATACCTTTGTTTTATTAGTTCCTAGCCAGTTTGTATTAGAGTGTATGTGTGTGTGTGTATATATAAAAGGGTTGTGTTTGTGGTGGTCTGTTTACGGGTCAGAGTAAACTCATTTGCGGCGACAGTTGTTGCCTTTTTCCGCGTAAAACTGTATTACTTTTCGCTGATTTGTATGTTTTGAATCCCGTCTTGGTTAGTGTTTTAGAAGGTTAAAAATAATATGAAGAAGAAGAAAAATACTCTTAGAGCTCCAGCAGATTACTCACTGTTATCGGAAAATTGTTTAGTTCGGCTGGTATTTGAACGCCTTAAAGTAATCCGGATGCAATTGTTAAAGAAAGACCTTTCTACGCCTGTGCGTGTAGCAAAACTTGTAATTTA
The DNA here is from genome assembly GCA_941860345.1 of Chrysodeixis includens. Classification (NCBI taxonomy): domain Eukaryota; kingdom Metazoa; phylum Arthropoda; class Insecta; order Lepidoptera; family Noctuidae; genus Chrysodeixis; species Chrysodeixis includens. The sequence goes on along the minus strand of OW796114.1, from coordinate 6,087,188 downwards.
TGGAGCGGTTAGGTCTCTTGACTAAACTTGCAAGATAGAAAATAATTAAAGAAAAATAGATATTTATTTTGGTTGTGCTTTCAGCTCCGTTATCACTGAATCAAGTATTTTTCCGAAACTAAAAGCCCGCTGTACTCTCGTAGTTCATGAAACATTCATACAATAATTACAGTTTTAGTAATTTAAACGGACAATACATCAATTTTGTTATTAATGGATTCTGAAGTCGAACTTTTACCAGTCATTAATTTAATTACCACCATTTACGGAGCTATTAAAACGTTTACGTCAATGTTTTCATTGTAACGTTTAGTTAAAAGGGTGAATGGCTGAAAATTTTGGTGCGATCGAGTAAAAAGCATGTTTAGTTATTGATTTGCTATTACAAGCTATTACAAGCTTTATGGGCATGAATGTGGTTGGATATAGGGGAAGAAGAAACGATGGATGGATTGTGTGAAAGATGATATGGTTGCAAAAAGTGTTACTTATGGGATGACGTCAGATAGAAACGTGTGGAAGAAGAAGACATGCTGCGCCGACCCCAAATAATAATAATTGTGATAAGGTCAGGGGAATGATGATGAATCTACGTATTTTATGTGTGATTTGATCATCATTCAAATCAAATCAAAAAGTTGTTATTTCCAAAAGGCTTAAAAAGGCAATTAATTAACATTAAAATTACAAGTCTGTAGATGTCTTTTTAACTTTAAATAATTCTATGCTTGTCACCGAGTGTCGCACATAAGGGCGAATACACATTAACACTCACGTCAATTGTTATTCAATAGTGACGTCTTTAAGTCAAATTGTTGCAGTTGTGGAAGTGAGACGGTATGCTTCTCTAGAGGATTGTCTCTCTTCAACACTAGCTTCAAGAGGTGGTGGCAGGCTCTCAAATGCGTTCAACTCAAGCACTTCAAACTACACTAGTGTGGCTTCGCTCTAGTCGATACTATCGGGTTCAAGTCAAAATTACAAATCGATTGTACTTTCTTGGAAATATTTGAGTCACAAGTAATAATCGCATGGTTGTGGATATTGATAAGCTTGTTCAATGAATTATGGTTTATTCTCAAAGTTTTTATTTACTGTGAAATGGTGAATAATTTAATGTCGTGTTAATATAGTTACCTAGACATTTTCCGTGTTATTCTCGAGAGCTAAACATTGTTTATCAAAGAATATGGTAGCAAAAACACTATACAAAAATAATGTCTGCTTGCACTATTTTATTGTAATTCATCTCTTACATAGATAAAAAGCGGATAAACTAAGTTGCCGAATTGTCATAAATGCGAATAGATTTCATACATATGTACGTTAAATATCATGCACACAACTTTCAAAAGCCAGCTAATCATAGTTCAGTACAAAACGAACCGTCATACGAAAATCCAATTACGAGACCTCGCAACTATAAAACGAAGCGACGACAAAAGACAGCGCACAGTTCAAAAGTGCACTCCGAACGACCGGATCAAATCTCCTACAGAATTCGAAAACATACGTACTTCTTTCCCTTCGAACAAAACACAACTATAACTTTAAACGCCATAAGGTCGAAAATCCAATGACAATCGCTATCAAACGTACTTCATAAAGAACAAAACAAAAAACAACTATAGAACTAAAGCCGTAAAGTTCAAAATCCAATGCAGTAAAACGATGACGTAGCAATGCATAACAGGATATTAACTGTCAGACAGCTCGCGTCATATCCGGCGCTGTGACTACTTCCGCTTCCGTTACAGGCATCGGGCCGGATGTACGGATGTGCCGATGATTTATGAGGTTTTAAGCAGTTGCATTGTTGTCTGTGGTACACGTGTTCGCGATCAGTCTATGGATTTAGGGGTTAGTTCAAACAGGGTGTTCAATAAAAGGATGTTTGTCTTTGCTCCTTTGTTATAAGTTCGGTTTGTTGTTGTGGTTTAAGTTTATCGCCCAGTGGTTAGTTAGGTAATAAGGATGTGTTACTAAGGGATATAGTAAGCAAGTTCTGGGTCTTCATTTTTTTGCCCTTAGACCTGAATGAATCCTAACCTTTTTACTTCTAATTGAATCTAAACAAAAAGAAAACTCTTTTTCCCTAGTCCTACTTTTAAGAAATATTCGGACTTGTTTATCTTGCACAAGACAGCCAAATGCAAGCTATATTAAGCCAAGATTAGTAATTGGGCTGTCAACATGAGACTCGTTAGTATTTCAATAAGGAAAACGGTATTTGTGCTTCTGATTTAGACAGAACTGTTGACTCAACTCCCAGTGATTGACCGCACAAATATTGCTGATTAATCGTAAAGATAAAAGTAGTATTACGTGCATGCGAAAATGAACCTTATGTGTTTAGATGTTGAATTCACATAAAAAAATAATCATAATTCATATCTGCACGTGTTTTCAAATTGTAATGAAAAAGGTTTTTTTTTTAAATAGTAAAAAAAGAAAACTGTAGGAAAAAGAAAATATGTACCTGTTTTTTTTCATTAACATATTTCTAGTCGGGATATTCCGATAAATTCACGTGAGTAAACCGTTATACCTTTTAAGTATGAATTATCCATCATCATTCGAAAGTTATAAAAATATTTTTCACTATTACTACGTCTTTGATGTCATACAGAATTTCAGATTATACAGGATAGAATTTATCTTGTTATTCATGTAAGATATATTTAACAATACCTACATAAAGGTAAAGTAAACCAATCGGAATATTACTTCCTAGATTTAAAAAGCACACTAGTCACAAAAAATAACCAAACACATTGACAATACGAATTTCTCTCGCATCACGTAAAATTCGCCACAAATATACAAGTTTGAGACGAAGTGAAGCAAACATATTCTCATACAAAGAGACTTGTATCTTAAGCACTTACAAACAACTTGGCTGTTTCTATGCGGGTTCAAGTTGGTTGCAAAATATGGTTGAGCAATTTAGAACCCTGTCAACTAGTGCTTAAAGAGTTTAAAATTGCATAACATGTATTTAAGGCTAGGTAAATGAAGCGATTCTATTGGTTCTTCAAAACGCAATCCTCGTTATGCATTTCGGGTTGAAAAAAGTCTTAAAGTTCATTTGAATTGTCTTGAAGTAGGCTACGAAAAGTGGTAAATAGATAGAATTTAATTGTTTTCCTAACCCTTGTCATCAATCAATCAATTAGCCTACTGCATGCCACTGCTGGACTTTCCCAAAGTCCGCCATTTATGATAATCCTCCGCCTTCTGCATCCAGACTGCTCATACACCTCACTTCTTATACACTTTAGAATTTATTTTCCGATAGCCGCTATCAAGCAATCATAAATAGTTATTTAAGAGATTCCTTACTAAAGACTTAAGCACCCACACATCTAAGAATCAGTTACATTTACAAAGTAATCATTACCGACATAGTATTCAACAGTTCTGTCTCACCAAACCATGAGACAGGCTTCTTACTTCTAGCAAAACCTATTTCCCCGCTTGTGTAATATTATTTCATGACATAAAAACTGTCTGCCAGTACCACTGTATAGAAGATAATTTAATTAGACGGCGTTCTCAGAACGGGAGTGAGATAGAACCTAATTACTTGGCCGGCTCTCAGAGAACGTTATGACAAATTAATTACGAATACAAATACAATTTTCCCTTTTGAATGTACTGAATGTAGAATAGAAGTAAGGCTTGTGAGGTTCAATTCTGTTGAATTTATTGTGAAAGGTTTATTTATTTTTAATTAAATACAAAAAGGAAAATGAGAGATATGCTTTTGTTTGTACGATTTAATTGTGTTTAATTTAATATGCATTAGTAACCATGGAAAAAGTGGTAATCTCTAAATAATTCCAGACCCAACTCGGCTGTGTTAAGAAAGTTTGCGCTAGTGGCTACAACACAATGACATCTGGACTACATGTGTGAAGTGCGTTTTCCTAAACGTAATAGACTCCACCCGATAGCTGATTTTTCGAGGGTAAAACGACCTGTACCTCATATATTAGCACCTGTATGAGAACTAATACAATGCTATAAGAGTAACAAAAAATAATGTAGTTCTTTTGAATATTAAGAAGAAGAATATCCTCGTTTTTAATTATTTAAAAACAGTTCATTCACGCGTATCTTTTGGGATAGACCCATCCGCGGACTCGTTAATCATGAGCTGACGCGGCGACGGGTTCGCGGGTCGAAATCCACGTTTTTTTTCGGAATACACAAAGTAACTACTTGGAAAAATTTTCGTTTTACATACTCAATACGCATTTGTTACCCCTTACGAAAGTAGGTATCAACAGACCCTCAGTAACATGAGTGTTAAATGTTCGGGGTCAATGACCCGTGTGGTAATATTGACGTCTGTTCCGATTACTTGCGACTGGTTGAACGCAGCGTATATCATATAGAAGCCCAGTGTCGTGTAATTTTATGGTACAATATTTGATATGAGTAGCGATTTCATTATGTTGAATATATAGAACTTGCTATAACACGCTCTGGATATAGTAATATATTTATGTTTGTTCCATCAAAAAAGTTGAAAAATTACTTGTCAATTCTGGATGAAGTCTTAAAAATACAGAATTGATAAAAGTTGTGTAAATTAAAAGCTGATCGGTATTGGTGTGGGAGGTAAATAAAAATGTTTTCATACTTATAACCAAACATTGCTGAAACACATTCAAATAGTGATACACGTCGATTTTATAAATACCTAAGACTTTTACCTCCAATTCTGCACGTACAATCTTCGGATCCAAGTCTACATCACTTTGAAAATTCTTGCCACGGTTTCACGTGAAATCGTAACATACACATTATTTAAACTTTATAGTGTCGATCTTCAACTATCGGTTGGTTGATGTTTGATGTCCAACCAAATGTCGAGATTCTAAGCCACCCGTAGGCCTCTGACGTGCCAACATACCCTTTACAAAAAACACAGGTTGTCTTTCTCAGGCATCGACAAAAATATTTTTAAAGCATTAACTAAGTGAAACAAAGATCCAACACAACACGACAAAACCTACTCATCTATAAAACGAATAACAGAAACTATCTAATAATAAAAAGGAGCACCCATTTACGTTTCAACTGTGTCCGTATATCAGCGGTGATCACCACTAAATACATTATATGGGTTCATCCCAAGAGACCGTTGGATAAAAATATCCTCGAGCGTGGAGTAACGTAAGCTCTCAGTTCCTACTATGTAAGTCTTCGACATTGAGCGAATAAGACTTTTGGTTTACACGATAAATATTTGACAGTGTAAAACCTCTTTACAAGTTTTATATTAGATTTCTTTGACGTTTAAAATGTATAAAAGTTTTATTAAAATGATGATCTTGTCAGATATGCAGGTCGCACGTGACCAGATATCGCAAAAGACAGAGAGGTTATGAAGGAGAAAGGGGAGGCCTTTGCCCAGCAGTGGGATCTTATTTAGGCTACATAAAAAAAAGGTTATGATTTGGGTCTATTATAATTCACGGGATAACTTCAAAGGAAGAAACCGGGTCCTCTTTAAAGACTTACACGGAGACACGGAGACACAGGTTCAATATGCAGAGGCCTTGCTGAGAACTTTAATCTAAAGTGTGATGGGGCATCTACTAATTATTATAATTACTAGCCGATAGTGTCCCACTGCAAGGCAAAGGCCACCCTTCCCTATTTCCACCTATCAAAGTGGGTTGCCGTTATTAAAATATTTGAGTATTCGGTTTTATGATATAGGCGTGGTGTAACAATGAAACAGACATACTCGTAAAACATTTCGCATACTTATTTAATTTGATTAAGCAATCACGCCAGTACAATATTAAAATCTATACTAAACAATAATATAATTTAGTAGGACATCGAGTTTCAAACTTGATTACAAAATTAAATTAAGTCCAAATTATACCAATATCCTTCTCAATGTACCAGGATAGCATAAAAACAAGGCAGAAACATTAACTCAACGTTGACGTATAAGTAAAAGAACCTTGATGATACGGCTGTTTATTCTCAGTTTTCTGATGGCCTGGTACTTTTGGACGCCGCTCACGTTCGCTTAAGCCTGCTGTGGAGCCCGCGACACATGTTATCTGTTTCTGAATTAAGTAAGAGTAAGTATACATACATATGTAACATATGTAACTTTGAACTTCGAGACTCGGATGTTGTTTAAAAGGAAAATGTTCGAAAACGTTTCGTGTGTTTAGTACGAGGAACGGAATTTCTTGACAGGATTTTGACTAGCATTGAGAAATTAGGGTTTATAATTATTACTAACGACCCATCCCAGCTTCGTGAGGATGCTATATTTATGTCAATAAACGTATAAACGAACTTCTTCAAACATTTTTTCTCTTGAAAAAAAACTGTACATATCAAAATCCGTTGTGTGGATTTAAATATCTAAGCATACAGACAGGCGCAGGAATCGACTTTGGTTTTTACACTGTATATTGATTTTCTAACTTATTTCTTTAACTTAAAACAATACTAATTTAAGAGTATTTTTGTATCAACCTTTCATTAAATACTTAAGCTTCACAAGCCCTAAAATAAAATACGAAACTTTATTCGAAAGGTCGACTAAAAATAGCTAAGTAAATGTACTAAACAATAGAAAGACCCTAATTAAAAATCGGTTCTGTAGGGTATAAAATTCGCAGACAGACTGAATTAGATACACAAAAATTACTTGGAAAAGGTTTTTTTGATCTTCTTTCTGATAAACTGTTTAATAAATTGAAAAATGATTTTGTAACTCTAGGCCTTGCTTGCTTGCCTTGGTGTGACGATCTAGTCAGATTCAGGGCGCGCTTGGCCAGAAAGTGCAAAAAATAGAACGGTTTGGGTGAAAAAAGAGGACGCCTTTGCCCAGTAGTGATATCTTAAACAAGGTACATAAAAAAATACCTTGCTTGACACTAAATAAGTTTTTGAATATATTGCCTTGTTAAAATTGTTAGCGACGTACCAAATCGAGGCCTGAATGTAGCGTTATTTTGTTTTCATCTTAACTCTGTATGTATTTATAAATAAAAGTACGTTCACCAATTGTCAAGTATTCATAACACGAACTACTTTAGTATGCTTACTTTGAGCCTAGATGACATTTAGTGAACGTAGTAAAAAAAAGCAAGCCCTAAGCCTAAATTCACTCTAAAAATGTCACTACAATATCATTCAAACACCTCACAACCTAACACACTTTATCACGTATTCCCCAATGCAAAAAGGTGAGTAACATAACATGCTCACAAAAAAACAATTGAATAACACATTTCTAGCAATAATGTCACGGTTTTGATATCGGTGAGGCCGCCATTGATTCGCGGCGTATTATAGTTCATTCACCTTATCCCCTGCACTTGTAAGAGTTCGGGGGACAGTTGAACAGGTCGTACGCTTTGTAACATTCATTATGTATGACGTATTGTAAGCTTATGATGGACAGCGGGGAAGCAGGTTGAGTTTCCCATGGGGGACGAAATTGTTTATTAATTTGTTGTCGTGTTTTATGTTGGGCTGTATAGTGTATTGGATTTATTAGGCGTTTGTAATGGACAATATAAGGTGCTTAAGCTATTATTGGATAATTTATTATTTTATGTTATTCTAATAGCATGATTTTTTTGTCCGCGATTTGATTTTAACATGTCTTTTTCTGAAAATACGACTAAAACGTGGAGAATTGTCGAATTCTTGACGATTAAAAGCGCTCCTTCTAATGCCTAGTCTATATGACTGCACGGATAGCTGAGTGGTATAGGTCACCACGCCAATTACACGACGTGTCGCGGGTTCCATCCCCGCGTAGGATAAGAATTTTTGCGTCTGGGTGTATTTACGCATGTGAATTGAATATCTGTGAAGCCCCCCACGATACAAGCATTTAATATACAATACAAGGAAATAAACAATTTACTTCAAAGGAACAATAATCAATTCTCGAAACAAAATGGCCTGAGGGTCTGTACAAAATGATCACAATTTGTATTAACTTATTTTTTTCGAACAGCACATTGATTCCTTGGAGTTGGGATTTCCGCATGGACAAATACAAATGTATGAGCATCTAAATTGTATGGAAGTGGAAAGTTTCTTAGTCCAAACCTATTGTAACTTAATTGCGTACAGATTATGTTTCCAAATAGTTTGTATTGTTTGTGTTAGTTACATATGTATAATGTGATATCTCCAAACATATTATAACTGATTATGTTGTATGAATGTAGTTTTGACGGCTTTATCTTGACTGTGTTTGCTATGTATCATAAGTTTGTCCAAGTTATAATATTCTGGGGTCCAGCTACCATCTCATAAAGGTAAGTTGTAGAAGTAATGAAAGTGACTCTGCAAAAATTTAATAGTCATGTCCACATTTACTTTTATTTTTATTTATTTTCCACAACTAAGATTTTTTTGCCTTAAGAGGGAATGGTTTCTTGGTACCTTAAGTTTAAAGTTTACATTTCCTTTTATTACTACCTGGTTTTTCTCTTTGTTCTTCTTCACGCTTTACTGTTTGTTATTCCGTGTAATATAGTTGGAAAGGGTTTTCTAAGTAAACACCCGGTCATTTGAAAGACTACCGTGAAAACAGCATTGCAAAAAACATTTATCCCTTTTATTTTTAGTTATTGACCAAGAATTAGAAAGAAAGAGAGAAAACATGCTCTTCTATTTCCCAAAATTTACGGCTCCAGTATAAGATAACATTTTAACTATTCAGACCTAATCAACACATCAAAACCCTTTCCATAATCACACAACGTGTATAGCTACAACAGATGATGTATGTATTCATCACAATTAGAATACACACTTAAGTTCATTTCATGAGCCATAAAGCAACCCTACCTGCTCTTATGACCCACTATCCATTAATGTTACGATGACTTCAACAACGAAGTGTGTACAGTAAGTCAACTGCTAAATAAATAATAATAAACCAGCCTTTATACGTCCCACTGTTGGGCACAGACCTCTTCCCATATAGGGAAGGTTTGAGCATTGATTACCACGTTGGCTCACTGTAGATTGGCGGTTCCAAATTCCAATGTTTGGTAACCATACATAGTCAGGCTAGGCCACAACAACCTGTTATAATACTATTTTTAATTTGGTACCCATCAAAAGACAATTATCTTGAAACAGTATTCTAGATTAGGTACTTATCAGTTAGACAGTCTTCGGTTTTGTTTGTATTTGTTGAGCAGAAAAAGTAATCTTAATGAAAGAAGTGCAAATTATCCATTTTTGACTTGAAAAACTGTATAACATTACTTAATCGCATAGCGGCTATAGTGTAAAGTTTGCCCCTCTTTTTGGTAGATAGCTCAGCAAAAACGTATGTGCAAAGTGAAGAGGAGTATTTTAACAATCATCGATTAAAATCGAGACCACAACACGCCATAACCGTTACAACAGTTACAATATCATTGCATCATTTCAAAAACAAAAGAAACCTAGCCATTAGAAGGTATTATCACGTCCTACCCAAACTAGACCTTTTGACATCCCCATATTTACCGTCTGCAGGCCTCGGGCCTCGCCGCGCCCTCAATCGATTCCCCACACATGTCGGGGCTGATTGCTAAAGAATTTCGTACACACCCTAATGTCGACCTAAATTTCTTACAAATTTTACGAGCGAGACCCATTCGAGTGCTTTTCGATATTTTCTTTGTATTTTCGTTACCAAATGATCCGATTGTAGGTAATATTGTAAATTCAATTGTGTTTGATGCCTTTTAAGGACGTTTAGACATCTTCCCCTTCAGTGGTTTGCGTATTCATTATATTGTGTTTTTTGTATGTTAAGGGGTGAGCAGTTGTGTGGAATATTATATCATGATGTATTTTGCCACGAATTTAAAAAGCACGACTGTTGGTTTTGTGTAAGTAAGTCGGCACAACTTCCTGAAGAAAGTGGCAACTTGCTCACACGGTGACCAAAGTCCAGCGTAAAAAGGCTTCTGTTGTAAGTTTTTATCCTTCTCATAATAATATTCCTCAACATTCACACAACGCCATCAGGCTCAAATTAAGTATACTAGAGTAACTTGTGTTATAAGTAGAATTACATCTAGACACAGAACAAAATTCAATGATCGGGCTCATTACACAAAGATTTGTCCTGGGTAGGAGTCGAACCCACGACCTCTGGTATAGCAGTGAGATCCACTTACCACTAGACCAACAGGCCTGTCAATAACAAACGGAGGTCTTTAAGGTTACATTTTTCTGCCAAATGTAGTTTGCAGTGAGAACGAAATATAAAAGCTATGAAACGATAGTTCGTATATTTGATTTTCTCGCTCGATTGCTGGCTGTGTGCCTTGGGCTTAATATAAACATAGGACAAATAATACAAAACAGAAATATGTATTCACTAAGACGTCTCGAAGTACTTAACCCTGATCACGATTTCTCGATCCTAAATATATGAGCATTATACGCCAAGCTCATAATATTGATAATTTGCTTGTCTTTTTCCTTCGTTTGGAAGAAGATCTTCTTTTGTTGTGTCATAATAATGCTGAAATCAAGTCGTTCTTAGTTAGAGGCAAATGAATAATATATATAAAAACTTAACAAATTATGTACTAAAATATTCCTTGAGAACCACTCTATACATTGATGAAAACAGTATGACAATGGGTGCAGTAATATTTCAGTTTATCGCGGACACACAGACACACACGGCGGAGGACTTTGTTTTATAATATGTAGTGACACTAGTGACTCTTTCATCCGTTTACGTTTTGTCTGTAGTCATCTACCCTTTAACGATCGCAAACACAAGTCATGTACTACAAACAACCTGCTTTGCTTTGGGTCTAGCTGTAAGCCTTTGACAGAAGTCCTTAACGCTTCTCTGGATCCACATTCAGTCCTTGATTTGTACGTACATAGCCTTTCTGCATGTTTGCAGTATTTCGAGTATATGTGGACGGTAGTGAAATGCTTTTATATTCGTGTAAATACTAGATGGTCTTTGCGGATTTGTCCGTGTTTGTTCTAGCGTGGTAGGATAGAATTTAACGTATATGAAGTTTGTTCTTAAAATAAAAAATAATACTAGATTATAAATGTCTAACTTTTAGGCACTGAACTTTTTTTTATATCTATGTTAAACTTAAAAGTATATGTGCAGCCATATTTATATACAGCTAAATTACGCCTGAAATAGCTAAAACTATGGCAAAATATTTTATTTGTATTCAATTCAAGCATCAAACAAATACGCCACCAAAACTACGTTAGAATATTCCGGGTTAATTTTCTCTTAGACCTAGATATCCAGTGGAACATATATTAACATTAGTAACACAAATACCCACTAACAAAGGTATCCGCTATTAATTACATTAGTGTAACATAAATAAAGCGACACAGACACTACCAACTACTCTCAAAGTTAAGATTTCCAGCTGTGGGAGTGAGACAGCGATATAAGATGTATAACGCCGTCTCTTTTCCACAACTGCGGTGATTACTTTGAGAGGTTGTGGTAGGCTATAAACCGGGATTGTAAGTAGGACAGAGAAACCTGGAACTAGGATGTTGGCAAGATATCAAGACCACACCTCTGTGTAACGGCTTCAGTTTTATGTATAGTGTGATGTATGATGGAAGTTGGTGATAAATATGAATTTAGGTGAAGGGTAGGCGATGGGGTGCCGTCTATTATCATTTTGACGTTCAAAAAGCGCTTCATTGTAGCCTAATTTTAATAAATGAGTTTAGATTTTTTAATCTGCAACTAAAAATGCTGTACTGTATAGTGTATGATTAGTTTACAAAAGTAAGCTACGGTATAAAAAGAGAGAAAAAAGAATCGATTATAGTTAATTTGGTGTGGGATATGCATTTTTATTATTATTACTAGCCGTTAGTGTCCCACTGCAGGGCAAAGGCCTCCCTTCCTTCCTTGCAGCTATCCCGGTCTATGGCTAACTGGGGCCAGTTTGGACATGGATATGCATGAAAAACAAAAAACAATATAGCCTAGTTTTAGTCGCAATATCTGATTTCGTACATGTTGTTAGGCGTGCATCTAAATCGTCATTTATCGAAGTCTTACGGCATATTTTAAAATAGTGATTAACAGGCTGAGTAAATGTTCAATAATCAGTAAAAATTTAAACTTCTACAAAACACATTTTTCCTCTTGTATTTTTTGCCGAACATTTCAAAACATTTATAACACAATCAACTGCACCCACCAAAAGTAAGATTATCTCTTAACTTGCAACACACTGGCTCAGAGCCCGGCTACCCCTGCACCACTATCAAGCACGTCCCGAGGGGCCCCTGAAAGGGGGAGGTAGGGGGTGTGGGGTCTCCCCTTTCGTCCCCTCCCCTTTCCGAGGTGATTACGCACGTGCCACGTCTTGCCCCCGTCTTCCACGAATGTTTGATTGACGGCCTGCGTTTGTAGATGTCTCGAAGGAATGACCGGTGGGCATTTTGAATAAGTTTATTGGTTGTCGTCTTGTTTTAAAGGTTTTGTATCTGCACGGGCATTTTTTTGAACCATCGTAATTTAGATATGGCATTTTTAAATTGTCGTGAACCTATTAGAGTTTAATTCTCATAGGAATTTCATGCAAAATGCACCGAAACATGGTAATAGTATACGAGCATTTTCGTCTCTCGTTACCGATGCTCCAAAATTTTAAAACTTTGGAATGCGGGAAAATTAAATCAACTTGTGCCCATCATTATTTTGTTTAAATAAAAATGTCGTGGTGGCCATTACAGTTCTATGTATGCCCGAGCTGCAGGTTCGTTCCCTAGCGTAGGCAAGTACCAATGTGACTTTTTCAAAGTCTAAATTATTTTAAGGTACTATTGACAAACGGTGAAGGAAAACTGGATTTTAAATATTGGAATCTGAAATCGCCAATCTGCAGTGATCTAGCGTGGTTATCAATGCTCAAACCATACATCAAAGTCGACGACCTAATCAATACATCCCATATTACACAATTACGAGTATTTTCTATTACCCAACACAATGATGTGCGAACAACTTATCGCTAAGTAGTCGTAAGCTTGTGCTTACAATAGCCAGTTTCGTGGAGTTTGAGCTTGTGAGGGTTTTGCTCACTCAATCATCTAATTGTTTGTAACTCGGTTTTTGATCTCCCCTACGGCATGTAGGAATGAACGAATTATTTTTAAATGAATGGAAAGAGGAGGTTTGAAGTAGGACTCGTTTATTTTATTTTGTTTAGGTTTATGTAGCATTTGTATGATAAAGTATATAGCTTAAATGATATACAAAATAGTGCAGTCACAACAAAATTATCTAATTAGATACTTCAATCAAGTAGCGTTTGTAGTCCATAACTGGGCATAGGCCTCTTCCAATGTTCGCTATTTGTGCCAATCCTCCACCTTCCGCATCCAATCTGTCCCAGACATTTTTTTTAGGTAACCTTAATCATATTATCCTTATTAAATCCAAACATAGTCACCTCAAAAAAATACAAAAAAAATGTTATTAAGACAAATAAAAGTTTTTAAACATATCTGATGTATTCAAAGTATTTCAAAGAAACAAAACAAAATTATTCATCAAACTTTTACAATTTAAGCCGTCACTATCGTGTCTATATCTAGCAAACAGGCCAGTCACAAAATGAATGATGATGATCCATTTATAGCTAATGCAACGCTAGATTTAGAGCTAACAAACGAGTCTGCATGCAACAGGCTCACTAAGAGCAAAACGATGGCCTTTCAACAAATAGAGGCAGTGTTGCTATCAAAGCTTCGTTACTGGCGTTTACGTGTCGCTTGTACAATGCTACAGTGCACAGTGCAAATGAATACAGTAGTAGGACTGAGCTGTTACTAAAAACAAATGCCTACAGCCGAGCGGTACGTTACGGAGATAGAACTGCCCATCTGCCAGCATTTGAATTCATCAACAGCACGTCATCCGTTCATAACTGAGACACGCTCGCGATTGTAAAATGCTAAGCGGATGACACGATCCGAAAGCGTAGGCATAACTCGCATTGCGCCCGTTTATTTGAAGACGTCATACTGTATATATTATAAAACTGTGGTAGCGGTATTATGCAAAAGCAAATTTGATGGCAAAATGCGCAGAGTTATCCTGTGAAAATGATATTCTGTATAGTTCGTCAGACAGTGATAAAGCCTCGGATTTAAAATAAAATCGGTACATTATTGACTGAGAAATCAGTAAATATGTTTAAGAAATACATTCAGTAGAACTTAATCACCTATTTATTTTTGAAGTCAGTTAACAAAGGATATATGTAGGTACTTAGCTTTAACGGTGGCTTTGACTCATCCCTGGACAACAAACCAAATATTTGTATTTCGTTCAGATATTTATCCATCCATGTTTAAAGCATAAGATACCAACCAGCCAAGACAACATTTTTCACAAAATAATATCGTTGTAACAACAGCACGAATCTCTGACGTCAACGATGGCTTCCATTTAATCCAAACTTACACAAGTTTTGAAAGTATCGTCTTATACCTAAATACAGTTTGGAATCGATATGATAGCAGCAAGCTTAACGCGATTATCTAAGTTGCTTCAGCTGAGTCCCGACTTAAATGGAGACTCTAGTGAGTCAATAGACTGTGCTATTGGTTTTGAAGACGCAATTATACACTTGATTCAATTGTGGGAGAGAGACGCCGCTCTACGTCCTACAGCGCGCTCTCTCGCTTCCACAACTGCAACAGTCTGCCTTTGTGGTGGTGAAAGGTTCCCCCTACTTCTGAACGTTGTATAGACAACAAATTGGTGCAGTTTTAATGAGCTAAAAGGTTCGAGTTACCTTTGAATCTAGTGCGATAGTTTTGTAAATTATGGAGTTGTAAATGTAATTATTGGTATCGAATATTTGTTTTTGAATTTTCTAGTGATCAGAATATAGATAAGTGGCTAGTTTAGTTATTGATGTAGTTAACATTGCTAGTATCTTTTGACTTAAGTTTTTAAAGCACGATTTTCGCTGAAGAATTTTTGTATTCACCACTATCTATCTTACTCTTGTCAAATACACTGTATTTTTCTTTCTTTAATCGTTAAGTACGTAATCTAGATATTCTTATTTCTAAAAGTAAAAAAAACTGACAATATGTCTTACTGTTTGTTAACGGATCTCCGACAAATTCGGAAAAACATTTGGTCAGGTCATAATTTTAACTTAAACGACAAGACAGAACCCAGCACTTTTATCGCAATAACCAATACCCATTTATATCACCTAAATGCAAGAGTAATACAAAATTGTTTCACTTACCGTGGTATGAAGGCAAATACCGTTTGACTCTCCTACTAAGTGCGCAGTGGACATCGTTCAATAGCTCCTCAAATACCGGCTATTTGAGGAATGGCTACAGCCAGTAATGCTACACTTTGCAAGTTTAAAGTGAGATCTCTTTGCGAGCAATTGTGTTGGTAAGTAAGCTATAATGTCTGTGGATTGGTAATACTTTTAGGAGACAGCTTAAAAGATTTTTTTGCATTATGTACGGATTTTTAAGCCTTTTTGTTAGTACATGGGTGTATTAGATTTTGTGTCTGTTTAGTGTAATACTAGTAATGTATGTTCCACTACTGGGCACTAACAGATTTCAATATCCCAAAGGATTTATTTAGTGTTGATTAAATGTAAGCAAAACCAAACTAACATTTTTTTTATACAAAAGTGCTCGTGTTGCTGTCAAGTAAAATTGGACTTTAAGCATCAGAAATTAAGTACTATTTAACATTATTACACCTATATTATTTGCATAGTACCTAACACCTACTAGTAAAAGTGCACGAAGCGTAAACAGTTAAAACATAAACGTTTTTATTAAGCAAATTCATTTGTAATTATAATTTTATCTGGTTTTTAACCTTGATATCGTTCGCACCAATGACATCGACAGGTCAGTATACTAGCATTTGTTTAATGTAATATTAAACAGGGAACGACAAAAAGTTACTTAATATTTAGGTTCCAAAGGAACAAAACAACAAGAGCATATTAGCTTATATAACAAGGTTAGTAATATACCTATGCCCTCTATAAGTCGTTACAAAAACAAAAATGAATTTAAATAAAATTTTCTGCTGGAATAAGGACCATAATGCTACTTGGACTTTTGTAGATAATGGAGTACATTTTAACAAATTAAATAGGTACTTGAAAATGGATATTAATAACTATATCTTAATAATTTAACGTATATATTTGTACGTACTAAGTAGGTATATAAAAGCTGCCGAAATTAACTCATGTTAGTTCGTTGTAATCCATCATAAGCATCAGTACAATGAGGCTGTCAGTTCTCGTATTGTGCACCGCACTGTGCTACACTTCGGCGGTAAAGCGGCAAGTAGTCACCAGTATCGGTTCACCAATCATTCAAACAGACACAGGATTCCTACCCGACCATGGGCAATTGATAGAAGATTACAGAAACGCGCTGCACAATTTCACCATCAAGATTTATAAGAGAGCCGCTTTCAGAGGAAACTATCATTTCGTGATATCACCACATTCGCTATGGATGACCTTGGCCGGTCTAGCAGAAGGCACTGATTCTCAAACTCAGTCAGAGTTATTTGAGCTTCTAAGTCTACCTGCTGATCCTTATCTTCGTAAGTTGTATTACGAGTTAGCGGCAACTCGATTTTCGCATACAAGCGACGTCAGAATTGTAAGTACTCGAGCTTTGGTGATCGATGAAGGAGTAACACCGAATCCACATTGGCACCACTTCGTTTCAAAACATCATCTTCTCAGCGTCGTATCTGCACCAATCAGAAAGAACTCTATTCTAGCAGCTAACGCTATCAGACAAGTAGTCTCTGCCAATTTCCCAGCCCTTAATTTGCAGGGAAATTCTGTACTATTGGACACGCTTGACTACAATGGGTTGTGGACAACAGCCTTTGCTGACGCAGTAGTCAAACGGGCTCCATTCTACGACCGAAATGGAAACCAAGTAGGGTCGGTGGATTTGATGAGAGTGAAGCGACATGGCAGAATTGGCTACGTAGATTTTATTCAAGCAAAGGTTATAGAGTTACCTATTGGAATAAACGGACAGTTCAGTATGGTGTTCGCTTTAGTCACTGGAGATTTGAATCTTGCGCCGGCTGTGAAGGCATTTAAAGGCTCGATTATGAAAGATGTCATAGAAGCTATGAGAGACAGTAAAGTTCCAATAGATATGGCTATCCCTCAGTTTAGAATGAACACAGAATTGGACGCGAGGATAATCCTCCAGGATCACAATATCACGAGGCTGTGGACCGACCCGGAGGTAACAAGGTAAAAGCTCATCTTTCTCATGTAAAATTAGGGTATTTCTCCCACTTTGGGTCATAAGCTGGTTGAAGTGTAAATGTAAATAAACTTCCCGCTGGGTCAAACAACCGCAAACACAATTTGTGGTTCTGAATCCGTTAGGGTGTGGCGTATTAAATTTAATGTCCCCAATTTAAATGCATTAATTAATTTTATATTGGAAGCTTTTACGCGTTATCTTTCCAATTCATCGCGGAAAATGAAAGAGATTAAATTCATATAATACAATTGTAGTATCTGTAAAAGTTTTATGCCCAAATTAAATAATCATGACATTTTATTAAATTATCTGACACTACACTTAAACGTAGTACAATCACAATTACAACTAAACAGAGCACCAAGACTCTTATCACTACGATCAAAACCGCAATTCCTAACACAGATATTAACAAAACCATAACCAACACAGGTACATATCAGACCCGCCAGCCCTCCCCAGCAGCTACATTCAGCGCTCCACAGTAACCCTCGCAAAGGACGGCGTCTTCCACCCTCCACCAACCCTCCTCCGGTCCTACTACCCCGAAGGCGAAGACCAGTACTGGAGCGAGTTCATAGCAAACAGACCATTCATGTTTGGCCTCTTCGATACAGAGACTTACACTTGTTTGATGGGAGTCATGTATACGCAACCTACTTATCCGCTTGAGGATGGTAAATAAATGAGTGTTTGATTTTTTGGTATTGATGTTTTAATTTTGTGACTGATGTAGAACTGGAGATGGTTATGATATAGTTGCAGCCCTATGCAGGAATGGCACTTAGCTAAGTGACGTAATGGACTGTCTGTTGGTCTCTACATTCTACTTGACAATGACAAAGAGCAATATTTTGCTATGCGTCTTGTAAAGAAAATGTTAGGCTTCCATGTTTCTTCAAAGTTCATTTGAAGGTTGCAAGGTTTTTTTTCCATTAGGACCAAAAAGACCAGACCTAGATACACATTCACAATAAAGTAAAATGTTACTTCATAAAATATATGTATTTAAATACATTTACTTTTTATATGAGCTTCAATGTGTGGGTATAAGCAGCTGAGTGCCTTTTGATTCAATTATGTTTTCCGGACCGATGCCCCATTTAACACTAAAAAGGACTCAACGGACACTATATGACGCGAAAAGTGTTCTCTTAGTTTTTTTGTTACATTAAATTGATATTGGGTATAAGAAGTCTTTATTGCTATTTATGTAATTGATTGATTTAACTTATCAGCCCTTTTAAAAGCTTAAAGCTGAGGGTTTAGATAATGTTACATTGGATTAGAATAGAGAACTTCAAATGCATGGAAATGACTTTCGTTTTGACATTTGACATGTCAATTGAGAGATTCGTCAGCTCGAAGAAATGTGTCAGAAAAGTGATTGAATGCTGTTGATATTACATTTAATGATTTTGTCCTTTGGTAATTAATTGTCTGGAGAACGTCAGTATGTTTACTTAAACTGAACACACATGTTCTGTAGAACTATTAGCATAATTAAACAATTAAGACTATGCTATCAAATTATTCGCATTTTAATTAACTTTAAATAGTAATAATGTAATTAATTTTGTAATGAAAAGTTATTTTTATAACAAAAGTAAAAAAGCTTAGTAGTTTAGGTTGCTGTGCAAATGTTGTATATCCGGCCAGTAGCAATTTTGTTTTTTATTTTCTTCATTATCACGAAATTATAATGAACACATGGCACAAAACGTGCTTGATCATAAGCGAGATTAAGATGAATGACATACACATAACCTGACCTACACAACTGTTATAGGTACATAATAATTATAATAACATTTCAGTGGTGGGTAAAACGTTGAATAAATTACACCAACTAACTTTCTTGCAATGGCATAAGGTAGATACATGAATACCTCATTAACTAAAATATGAACAAACTAACAGTTAAAACTATATTAAATGAGTAACTAGAATATAAAATGAAACACAGGTTGGTTTAGAACCAGTCTGTTACCAAAAAATACCAAATAAAGACGTGTCCATCTATCAGTCATGAAGAGTACAATTTTGACGTTATTCATCTTAAGCTCTGCAGTTCTCATAACGACTCAGCAGATTCAAGGACCTTGCTACGTAAACCGAGATGTATCAGATGAGTACCGATCTTCTTTATACGCCTTTTCCATCGATTTGGTTAAGCTAGTGATTGTGAAAGGGGACTACAACTATGTCTGTTCTATAGTCTCAATCTGGCTCTCTCTCGCGGCAATAGCAGAAGGCACCGACCCAGTCAATCAACAGAAACTATTCCAACTCCTCAGATTGCCAAACGACCCGTGTATCCGTCAGGAATTTTACAAGCTGGCCACGACAAGAGCATTCCCATTCAACGATGTACACATAAAAAATAGACGTGTTTTAGTACTCGATGAAAACCAAACACTGAATCCGACATGGTACAGCTTCATAACGAAGAATTCTCTGCTGGATGTAGTGACTGCACCGATACACACGAATCCAGTAGCAACAGCGAACGATATAAAACGAATTATGTCTGCGTCGCTACCAAGACTCAATCTGAACGGGAACTCTGTGCTTTTGGATACCTTAGACTACAATGGGCTATGGACTACGACTTTTCTAAACGCGACCATTGAAAGAGCACCGTTCTATGGCCAAACTGGCCAAGAAGTTGGAGCTGTGGATCTGATGAAGATAAAGAAGACGGCCCGAATGGGTTACCTCAGGTCATGGCATAGCAAGATCTTGGAACTTCCCGTTGGTTTGAGTGGGAGGTATCATATGCTATTCCTAGTAAGATTAGAGAGCAACGACATCAGTGCTTTGGTAGAAGCCTTTGAGAGCTCAGTGTTATTCGAATCCCTTGAGTCGTTGCAAGAGAGTAACGTGCAGATTGATGTCGCGATACCACGGATGGTGATTACAACTGAGATAGATGTGCGAGTCATTTTAGAAGAGCTTGGAGTTACAGAGATCTGGAATGATCCGCTGATAACCAGGTAGATATCATTTTTGTTTGTAGTTATTACTACTTATCATCATACAAGTCGTTGTGGCAATTTTAATAGTGTAGTAGACCACTATTTGTTTCAAGTTAAAAATAACCTTACTTAGGATTTTTACCTCACATTAAAATCACTTTTTTTAAGAGTCTTGCTGTAGGTAAGTCTACCGTAACGAAAACATTTCCGACCATATTTAGTAACAAACTATTTTTACACCAGGTACATATCGAACCCAGGAGCATTACCAAGCAGTTTCGTCCAGCGAACGACAGTGTTTATGAACAACGAAGGTTTAGCAGCTGAGGACCCTGCTCCACCCCTCACACGGT
Organism: Chrysodeixis includens; assembly: GCA_941860345.1. NCBI lineage: Eukaryota > Metazoa > Arthropoda > Insecta > Lepidoptera > Noctuidae > Chrysodeixis > Chrysodeixis includens. Next base: position 6,066,514 of record OW796114.1, on the reverse strand, counting down.
CCGGCCTACATCCCGAGTTAGGAACAGACTTTATAGCCGACAGACCATTCTTATTTGGTCTAGTGGACGCTGAAACTAGAACTTGGCTGTTAACAGCAGCATTTACTAAACCAACTTATACTTATTGAGATTGACGCGTTCTTAGTTTAACCCGACTGTCGCTAAGAGCTCACGGAGCGATTTTTTCCCGCGCCCGCCGCGGTGGCGGGCCCGCAGACTCTGTAGAATGCAGATTTACATGTAAAAAACAAAAGCACAACTCACGACGCGGTTTACGCCCGCAGACTGTGCGATTGTTTGCGGCTCCCGCGGCACCGGCGGGCAACTTGTAGAATCGCGCGGGCCGCGGTCGCCCGCAAGCTCTGCGGTTTGCGCCCGCGCGCTCTGCGGTCGATTGGCGGGCGATCGCAGTGACGCAGAGGCCGGTCTTGCGTCTGCCGCTGCGGTTGCGATAGTCGCCCGCAAACGTGGCGGGCGATGATCGCGCCCGCAGCGGCTGCGGGACCGCGCGAATAAGCGTTCTCGTGAGTTTGGAAATAAATTCGCGGTTCCGCAACCGCTGCGGGCGCGGTAAGAAATCGCTCCGTGAGTTCTTAGCGTAAGTCAGAAGTTTTTCGATTGTTTTTTTTTTATCTTGTTGTGACGGTTACTTTTTTGTTTTCTATTTTGTTTTGTTAAGTCAAAATAAATTCAAAGTACAAGGATATGCAGTTTTATATTAATCGATACATCTTTATTCATATAAGGCAGCAAAGCTTTGAAGTTATTTGAGAATTTACAGTTTAATTGAAACGAAAATAAATCTTATTTGAGCTCGCGAGGGTTTCTATTCCCTTGGCAGATGTAAAAAATCGTAACGTTTTTCTAAAAGGCACAAAATAACTTCACAATTTAGTATGTTGCGGGAACACGAAACCTTAAAATAACTTTGTCGTTTTTAAGTAAACCCATAAACATTAAATAATGTTACTTTTAACCTTTATAAGGGAATCAGATCGAACACGGGGCTTAGTCCTTCGAGACTTAGATTCCGATACACACGTTAAAAATATGAACTTTCAAATACTATTTATTTGTTGCGCCGTATTCGTCTCAACTTATCAAAGTGAACTTGGATTAAAAGGAACTTTTGACGATATTATTCGAGACGGTTCGTGCAAGGACTTCGTCGACGTAAATTGGGATTACCGCACCGCCTTATACGAGTTCGACATAACTTTCTACAAAGCGATAGAAGCGCGAAACGATCTCAACTTTGTGTACTCGCCTTTATCAATATGGCTGACACTGGCTGGAATAGCAGAAGGAGCCGATCCGTACACTCAAGAACAGTTATTCAACCTCCTTAATCTTCCTAAAGATCCGTGCATTCGTCTGAAGTACTACAAGTTAGCGACCACGAGATTCGCTCAGTCTGATGACGTCAGTATAACCAACAATCGAGTTCTGTTGATCGATACGAGTGTTTCGATTAATTCTGCTTGGCATAGCTTCGTTGAGTCCAACTCACTTTTGAGTGTCTTCACTGCTCCAATCAAGCTAAACCCAGTTGGAGCGGCTGCAGAGATCAGATGGCTGATGAATGCGATTCTACCAAGTTTAAACCTGAATGGAAACTCAGTAATTTTAGAGACGATGGATTACAGTGGACTCTGGACTAACGCCTTCGGTAATGCGAGAATCGAACGAGCTCCTTTCTACAACCAAGTGGGATACCTGATCGGCGAAGTTGACATGATGAGGTTTAAGAGACGAGCAAAAATGGGGTACATTAAAGACATAAAATGTAAAGTTCTGGAGATCCCAGTCGGTAAAGACGGGAGATACAGAATGTTATACATGGTGTTCTTGAAAACGCATGATCCCAAAGAGGCGGTGAAAGGAGTGAATAGGAATAATGTACGGAAATTGTTTGAAAACCTGCGAGACAGTTATGTGCCCTTGGATATTGCGATACCTCGTATTCTTTTAACCAGTGAGGTCGATGTAAGAGTTATGTTAGAAGATTTGGGAGTTCAGAGTCTGTGGAACAATCCAGAAGCAACAAGGTAAACACCACTGTTATACGTCTTGATACATATAGACTACCTTAAATAACTTTAATTTTGAAGCCACATTTAGGATGATACTTTTTCACCTTAATCTTAATGGCATAATTTATATCGTGATTATTTGTTTACTTGAGCGCAAATTCTTGACCGAACCAAAACCTCTTTATGCAAATCTTGAGCATATGCAAATTCGTCTTGTTATAATACGAGTTTTTTGGTTCTAAATATTTACACTCCACTTACCTAATTTATGTAAAAAATACGTTAAGAAACCGAAACCACTCAAATTTTAGTCATGACAAAAAAAAAAATCACCATTTAGTTACCAAGCAGCATAACCTGTTTACTCAAATCTTAAAAATATTTTTACGACGACAGGAACATATCATACCCACCGGCTCAGCCAAGCAGTTACATCCAGTGAGCAACATTAACCATTGACAACCATGGTGTACTACCATCGCCGATAGAACTTGACGCACCATACGGAACTCCAACTGGATTGCACCCGATCGTAGGAGCAGACTTCATAGCCAATAGACCATTTATGTTTGCTCTATTTGACACAGAAACGTTGACTTGTTTGCTAGCATCCGCTTATAGTACACCTACTTATAGATATGTTTAAGACATTAAGGCAAAGGCAAGGTACTGGGTACATTAAGGCAAAAATTTAAGCGATTTGGTTAGATACAAATTAGGGTCAAATGTCATGTTTATCGACTAAACTATTGTAGACAGCTGTAGTTGTCAACGTCAGCTATTGAGAGATTGAGTTTTCTCTGCTTTTTGTATAAATAACTGGCAAGATCATTGTGATAAACAAAATATTTGGTTATGGTGTCGTCTGAGAGCACTAATCTTCGTCTCTGTCTTATCTTATAAAATTATTGTAATGTACTTACACGTTTCGTTGTAAGATTGCCTACTTCAGTAGCAAAATAAATCATTTATTTTCGTTACTTTTTCATGTAAATTATTTACCACTATAGCCAAACAGCCTACATTAAATGCCTATATTGTTTGGAATTAATTGTGTTTTCTTTGACGTCAAGTTTTATCACGATACCTTTGTTCAGGTGTCAAAACCTAAGGTACGAATGACATTTTGGTCCTTTGATACATAAAACAACATTACATTAACATTATAGAAGCTTTCATTAATATTGAAAAGGTCAGCTTTATTAAAATGTACGTCCTAATTAAAATAATTTCGGTAATGTTATGTTTTAATTTTCATCGGTTTGAATTTTGTCGTTATGCGGAGAGTTTTTGAGATGGATAAAATCTTATGGTAGATTTTATGATAATATATTATTATTTTATGTCATCAGCAATTCAGCATTAAATATAGCCTGTATTATGGCATTTGAGTTCGATCATGGTGTGTAGGGAAGATGTATTCAATTGCGAGATGATTTCGGACAAGTTAATAGCATATTTTTATAATCGTTTTGTATATTATTTAACTACTTAGCTCAGAGAACACATACATATGTATTTAATAGACATTTTTAACGTAAATAGAAATAACGGAAAAGCCTTTCTCTAACAGTAAGATCCTGTAAAGTATAAGCCAGCAAAAAATGAGAGTCGAAAGGTTTTCCTAAAACCCATGGTATAAATGAAGAATTAAGAAAAAAACATCGTACAAAAAGGTAAATTTAAAATTAATGTAGATAATAGTATTCTTAGAATTACCTGAATCGTGAACACGTTACTAAATTAGCCTTAATAACACGCAAAGGTCACGTGCCAGTCAGTCTGAACTAAAAAAAGACTTAATTAAATATAAAGTGTAGGTACTGGCTCGGATTATTTTTATTTTTAACGATGATGTAATTACTATTAAGATTTTAATTATGTAGATTAGGCATTACTTAGATTAAGAAAAGTATGAAATTTGAGCGTTAATAAAAAGGGATTCACATGTCATTGTGATCTAGCAATGTACCTACTATTTTATATATTAAAAAGCTTAGATGTCGCTCAAAACTTTCAATCGAGTTATTTTAGATTTTTTCGTGGGTCGGGAACAAGATTGATGCCAGTTAAATTGAAAAAAAAAATTAACAAAATCAACGTAAGCTTTGATAGCAGTCCCATTTTCCCCAAATACTAATACGCATTTTCTATGTAATAACATTTTTTACTTATACACCGTGACTTTTAGGTCGTTTTAAAAAAGCAGCCCAGTTCATGTATCCAATGACTAGTAAACGATTATAATAAAAAAAATATGTTTTTTTAAGATTTGAATGAATAAAAATATTATTCATTATTATGACACAAGGCAGTCTTACGAACACTCTGTAGTGAGCGCGGTCCGAACCTTGTGCCAAAGGGGCCGCGCGGGCGGCGCGGCGGCGTCTTATCACAGGTCATTCACCTTAGCGTAAAACAGCTGTCTTACTATTGCAATCATAATGTTCGCAGTAAGTATGTAGCATGTATCTTCAACAGTTTGATACGTAAACATTTTTAACAGGATGTTTCATATTTCCAATGTATTATTTATTTTTTTCATGCATATTATTTTAATTAATGATAAAAAAAATATATTCGCGCCTAGAGGTATTTTATGACGGATACATTGTGTGGACGACTTTTTTAAAACGACCTAAAAATCACGGTGTATTCTGTACTTAGGTGATGTATCTGAAAACCGCAAAAATAAAACCAACCAAAATCGTCAAAACACTTTATACTCTCATACCGGGCGGCATTGGCTTCGAATAAGCCCCGGCAAATATACAAGTGTGGGTCTCCTTATCAAAAAGCGCGAACATAAACGGCTTGTCGGCTATAAAGTCATGGCCGATGACCTTAGCCACCCCAGACACGGTGTCTGTGGCCAGGCCGAAGAGGCTGGATAACAGGCCAGAGCGATGAGGTCGTTTTGACTTTAGGCCACGAGGACCAACTTTGATGGAGACGTGTTGGATTAAACCGCCTGGAGCCGCCGGTGGGTCTGATACGAACCTGGGAAATGAAACGACATTATTAATAAATTATGCAATTAACTTTTGCACGTAAACTTTGACACTAAATTTTTTTTTAACTTTCGCGACTTGTACACATATTTACAAACTACAAACCTATCTACAAACGTGTCTTATTCGCGATGAAATTCGACACTTCCCTTTTGCTGTCTAAAACTTTGTCACTATGTCTAAATCTCGATGGAGTCGATTTTTTTAAATCACGTTGAAATAAAATAGGATGAATGAAGGGCTCTTTACAATATTCGTTTACGTAGTGGTTTTAGAACATGGTTGTAAATGTTGCGATGTTAATTTGTTTATCAATCTAAAATAGTTAAGGTTTAGTATTAAGAAATTTTAAAATTGTTCGGGGTACTTAACTTTATTAACTGTAAGAGTGAATTTTCAAATGGCAATATCAACTGTAAGCAAAACGTATGATTTAAACTGCATAAACAGATATAAATAATCTCACCTTGTAGCCATAGGCTCCATCCAGAACTCCCGAATACCAATATCTTCAAGAGGACCTCGCAAGTTACACTCCGACGTCATCGCAAACCTCGGGATCGCAATATCAATGGGAACCAGACTCATTGTTAGCAGCGGGAATATCTCCATTATAGACCCCATGAAGATGTTAATAGCGTCCTTGATCACGCAGTTCTCGTTACCAGAAGCGAAAAGCATGGTGTATCGTCCGTGCTCACCGACTGGCAGTTCTAGTACTTTAGCGTTCATGAAGGGAACGTGGGCTAGTCGGGCGCGTTTCTTCATCCGCATCATTTCAACTTGTCCCAACACATTCTTACCTTCATCAAAGAAAGGATGGAGGTGGATACTCGCTTCGGAAAACGCGTATTCCCACATGCCTTGGTACTCTAAATAGTCTAAAACGATCGAGTTCCCTGTCACAGCTAGATTAGTAGGCGTTGCTAGGAAATCGCTCATCATTTTCGAGGCTGCTTCTGGGTTAGCCTTTATAGGAGCGAAATTGAAGTTCAACAGACGAATACCTTCGCTATTTCTGTTCGTGTTTCTGTCCCATTCTGGGTTTATGGTTAACGACTCGTCTAAGAACAGACTCCTTCGCCGAATGAAGGTGACGTCATGGCCTGATCGTTCAACGCTGAGAGCTATATCGTAGAATCGATCTCTGGCACAGGCTTCCCGGGGTAGTTGGAGAGCGGAGAACAGCTGGCTTTGGAGAGGTGGGTCAGCACCTTCTGCTAAAGCTGACAGTGATAACCAAACGGAAATCGGGGAGAAAACGAAATGGTAATCATTACGAGCAGCGACATGATTGTAGAGTTGATTGTAGAACTTATTGATCGACCTCTTGTACTCTTTGGAAATATCTCGGGTGCATGGGTTGGAATGTTTCTTCCCTCCTCCGAAAAATCCATCGATTAGCTTAGTAGCTGTGTGAGCTATTTCCACTGGAGCTTTGACGATCTCGCCTATGAGGCCATGGCCGTATACATGTGCTAAGCACAAGGTTAGCAGTACGATAGTCAACCTCATTTTGACCAGCCTATCACCACACTGTCGTTATCTGACTATAGATAGCGATATATATAGAATTGGATATTACAAGCTAATTGAATTGCAATTAAGTACTTGTTGCTTTATGTCAAATTAATTGCTGCGGTCATGTCGTTTGGAGATAACATTGCTATACCTATTACAGACGGTGCGCGGCTTACACTCAAAGTGAACCAAATCTAACATTATAGATTCATGTTTTTATAAAAGTTTTAATGATGATTCTTATAGTACATTTTCAACACGAAAATGATTTTTTCACGTATTTATTCTCATTCTATTTCAAAATATTAAAACGTTAGGTCTATAAGGCCTATGTCCGGCAGTGGACTGCAACGGTAGGTATACATTATTATAATAATAATAAATAGTTTTACAATAGTTTTGTAGCTGCCTTGGGCCGTCCATGTCTGTTCTTTTATAGAGTAGGGGTGGATGGCCCTTGGTAGGTGCCCCATCACATTTTAGATTAAAGTTCTCAACAAGGCCTCTGCATGTTGGACCTGTGTCCCCGTGTAAGCCTTTAAAAAGGACCGGGTTTCTTCCCTAGAAGTTATCCCGTGAATTGAAAGAGATACAAATTATAATAATAATAATAACCCCTCGGGGCAAGTCGTTACCTCATCATGGGGATAACGCAAGACCTGAGGGCATATTAGTATGCTTTTTCAAACCTTGAGGTATAAATAAAAAATGTATCTGAAGGTCTATGTAGGAGCATACATCCGCAGGGCAGCTTGTGGCGAGCTGTTTGTGTGTGGCGACACAGCGGAACCTGAATGCCCCGGGGGGTCACTCTTCATGAGGACTCCCAGCTCTTTCTTGCCTTAACTGGCTGGCTAGAGAGGGGTCGCAAGAGCTATATGCTCGGGGGTGGAAGTGTCTAATGGCGTAATAACGAGGAAACCCGCTCCGGGTCTGTGACCCGCGATGGTGAAATCGGTGTCGCACCTCTCTACACCCCTTAGCCTTTGCTCTCTGGTGTTGCCCACCTGCTGCCTGTCGTGGCGGTGTAATAGGGGGCCCATCTTGGAGTCGGCGAGTCGCCGCCTGCCAATTTTAATTGCATTTTCATGTGTTGGGGGGCAGGTGCCATAGTTACCCATAGTTTGAAAAATAAACACATCCAACATATCCTATCCATAGCCCAGGTTCGTTTTATCCATAATTTACAATAGTTTTGTAGCTGCCTTGGGCCGTCCATGTCTGTTCTTTCATAGAGCAGGGGTGGATGGCCCTTGGTAGTTGCCCCATCACATATTAGATTAAAGTTCTCAACAAGGCCTCTGCATGTTGGACCTGTGTCCCCGTGTAAGCCTTTAAAAAGGACCGGGTTTCTTCCCTTGAAGTTATCCCGTGAATTAAAAGAGATACAAATAATAATAAACTTTATTTCAAGTAAATACTCATATACAATTTTGGTGTTAGTAACAATTTATCTTAATCCTAATAATTGTTAGTACCTAACTACAAATTTTGAGATATGTAACCGACAGCAGTGTAGTACATAAGTACGTACGTACATTATACCTTTCCATTCAACAAATTGTTCCACTAATTAACACACACTATGAGAATCAAATTAGAAAGGCAATTAACCAGTATACAGACAATAAAAAGTACATTCGACTAAGAGTAGGTAAATTAAACCATCATTGAACAATAAAACATACTTTATTTACATTTCATGGTACGTGTTTTACATACAAATTTGTATGGAATATTCTACATGTACATTTAAAAATAGTATTTTGGCTAAATTTGGATAGACTCATACTAGTGGAAAAAGTAAAAAAAACAGTTTCTGGAAATCAATTCGTTGTGAAATCAACTGATCATAGCTCGTACCATAAGCATTAATAAATAATTGATTAGTTACCTATCCAAGAAACCTAGGTATATCATCCCAATTTACTTTTCTATTAAAAATGCCTTCTAAAAATCTATTCTATTAAAAAATCTATTCTATTAAAAATATTTCACCTTAGATTAAAGAATTTACTACATGTATTTCTTGTTTCTCAAACGCTGATCAACACGAAAATTAGTTAATCGTCAGTCGAATCTCGTCCAGAAACCGGGGTCAGTCCGTCACCAATTTTTACTAACTTGAGATCAACCAAAAAACATTTTTGTTTAGAGTAGAATTCAAAATACTGTGAAACAGTCTTATTAACTAATACTATACTATTTACATAAAAACACAATATTTAAAACATAAGGATAAAAGCTATATGACATACACAGGCATTGAGAGGTTGTAACGTGGTAAGGAATAAAATAATTACATTAAAAATTAAGTTTTCAAAAAGTGAGTTATGTGTTTTTTAAGTACTAGAATAATTGCAAGCGAAATGTCCTTTAAAATTAAATACGTGTTCCAAATCAGTAGTTTTTCCGCCACACATTAATATTTTTTGTATAAATTTTCACGTTACTCTAATACATTAAAATATTTAATCTATTATGCTCTAAAATTCTTATTAAGTGCATTAATAATTATACATAATTATAATACCTTATACTACTTACTATCTAATATCACAAAGTTCTGTGAACTAAATAAATTAAATAAAGAACTTACTTTTAAATGAAACAATCAACTTAAAAATGTTTACGACATTTTTTAAAGATTCCACAGATTTTTTTCTTTTAGGGTATAGACTATTAATAAACATACATTCTTAATATAAATAGATTATTTCCATCTAATGCATGCAAACACAATTATATGACCGTGTCTATTTAAACACCCTGTATAATATAACATACAATAACACTGTCAAAAGCGCTACATTATTGTCACGACACATAACGCACGGTAATATTAAATTACATTGACGTTCACATAATTCCCTAAGTCAGGGGGCGCTAAGCCATGTCCCACTGTCAAATAAATGTATGACAAACGACGTTAAGTGTAACCCCTGTGTATGTATACAGTGTGTTGTATTATTGTGTTGCATGTTTGTAGGTAGAGCTAGGTTTTTGCATGATTTTTTTATTTTTTTTTTTTGTATGGAAGTAATTATTAATTATCAAAGGATAATGAGAAAATGAATTTAAAAAGATTTGTAAAATATAATTAATATAACTATGTAGGTACGAATCAAGTATGTTGGAAATCATTAAATATCTACATCACCGAAGGAAAACTTATTGCATAAATAATAATCAACATTCCACCATTAGTAACATGACAATAACAATAATTTAATTATTTAAAAACAATCAGAATTGCAAAGAGAATACCTACTACTTTTTCTATAAGTAGCTTTTATAGAAAAGCGACACTGCTCTATACTGTGTAGTTCGTGTAGTATATTTCCTCTATGACTGCAAAAGTCTTATCGTAAAGAGGTGTAGTAGGTCTTCTTTGAAAATAATACTTTAAAATCTAATCATTATATTGTGTCTTATATTAATTTAACATCAACTCTTAAGTCTTGTGGGTAATTGATATTGAAATAATTATAGTAAAGCGCGGTGAGTAAGTACAAATTTTATTAATAAAAAAAAAGCCTTGGTAAGACATTGTCTAAATTCCAAATATAGAGCTACAAGGATCTTTAGGCACGTGGCTAAAATTGAAGTTGGGTTGATTCTTGTTGCGAATTTGCACACCAACGCCCCCATATTAATATCATCCACGTGACAAATGATCCTTGTTGCTCTCTAGTAAACAGTGTCTCTAATACATAACCTCAATATACTCTACAATTATTATAAAACATTTCTGTTTTAAATTTACCCGAGCTATGGAATTTTATCCTTGTATCGCGGGGTTTCACAGACAATATTTTGCTTGCACAAAGACACCTAGACTCGGAACAAGCTTCTGTGGCAAATCCCCAGATGCTTGTTCTGAGTCTAGGTGTCGAAAAGAAAATATTTGTGCAATCATAAATCTTTGCCCTACGCGGGGATCGAACCCGCGACACGTTGCTCATACTCAGTGGTCATTGGCATAATGACTTATACCACTTGGCTATCCGTGCAGTCTAAATTCGCCTATAACTGGCTATAACATCTTAGTCACCATGTAACCATTACATATACTGAACCCAAATAGAAAGTCCTAAAAGAAATAGGTTGAACAAACCTAGTTTTTCCTTCACTTTGCCCTAGAACTGTCATTACACAGTTGTAAAGGTTCAGACGTTGACCCGCACTTTGAGACCTCAATGTTACTTTTTTTGTCTACTATTGACATAAACTCGTTTCTTTTTTAGAAGATTTTTATTTTTGAACCCCTTCTTTTAGCTCTTATTTACTAAGTAAGGTTAAGTAATGTTGCCATTTAAGAAATGACTCGTATTTAATACTTTTTTGGTCGTACATTTCAAATATAATTTAACAATTGTTGAGGCTAGCAATCTAAATATAAATTTTAATAAAACAATATTTTATATCATGTCTTTTTGAAGGAAAATTGCATTTTTTTAACTTTATTTCACATTGATACTCTTTACAATCAAAATACTGTCAAATATTCAAATATTGTTGTTTTAAAACCAGCATTTTCATAAACATTTCATTACAACAACAAATATACTAAACTACCACCACAACTGTGTTATGAGCTCATAATTATAAATGCCAGCTTCACAAACAGACGGACATTTTTATTGCTAACTACCCACCTACTTACACAGTCTAAACATACAACAATGCACATTAACCCGCTTACCTAGACAGGACATAATCGTTGGCTTGATTATCTGAATTGTGGCAACACTGGCAACAATACGGTGTTCACGGCTAATGACGTTACGTTGGCAACACTGCGCTTGTTACAGCGGGTACATTGTGTACATTAGGACATCTGGAAATTTAGGCATAATGAGTTCAAGAGGTAATTAAATATTATCTAAATATATATACACATACAAACTTAAACAAAATTGATGCAATTATAAGAATTTATTTATGAACTCACCGTGTCCCGGAACTATCAGTGAAATAGTATCATGCAGTGTTATATTTTTTATGTGGTGGCCAGAAAACACGTCCTGAAAATAATTAAAAGCATATTTTAATATTAATCGATGGATGGGTAGAGGGGGACGACCAAAGAAACAATGGATTTATTGTGTGAAAGATGGTATGGCTGCAAAGAGTATTACACATACATGCGAGACGACGTCAGATAGGAACATGTGGATAAAGAAAAATTGCTGCGCCGACCCCAAATAGTAATTGGGATGATGGGAGAAATGATGATTTTAATCGAATAAAATGGGCCTTGAAAAGTAAAATTTATAGAAGGAGTGTGCCGTTAACAAAAAACAAATTTTCATTGATCAGCAGATTACATTTTTTTTCTAACAATTGGTTTTCTAGCGGAATTTCGTATATACTTAAGCACACGAGAATTATTGTTATGGCTAAAATCTTGTTTTCTTCAAATCCTGAAAACCTGTACTTGGCCTCAAAGTTTAAGCAAACAAATACCAATGACAATTCACTGTTACTATTTATTTAGTATCCTAGTATCCACAAGTTATACACCGATTATAAAAGTTACCCAACATTACGTATACCGTCTCGTCTCACTCATTAGTGTAATGAACCGTGTGGAACCTGCAGCTTGCCCGTAATTTAATACATAATCGATCGGTATATCGTAAGTTCGTCCTAGGGACAGTTAATGGTATTAGTTTTATGAATTTTAATCATTAAAGTAGAAGGCAACCGTCGAAGTTTATTGGTAAGGTGGTGAGATCTTGTCAGGTACTCGAAGTCGCGTGGATGAAAGTATAGCTCTGAAGAAAAAACGTAATACCAGATAGTCAAAAAAAAAAATGTTTTTTTCAAAATATGATACTAAGTAGCACTTTGCGAAGGACAAGTTTATGATAAATCGCAAACCCTTCATAGTCGTCAGCTGATCAAACTTTGATGGGAGGAAATGTTCTATTCCTTGCTTTGATAAAGTTATTAAAATAAAATAATTGCTACTAAAAAAGACAAGGTAACAATAATATCACATAGAAAATAATACAAAAGTATAACTAAACTTTAGTACTAATGAATTAAAACTAGTAGCAAAAGGAGGTGGCTCAGTTAATGCTGTAGCGGGCCGAGCACGACTCGCCACAGCGGTGATTTTTAGCCATATTCATATATTGTATACCAGTATTTGAAATACAACGGTTCCTTTAAAACCATTATATTATTATGACTTTAATTCGACTATTTACAATATTTCCTCTAATAACTTTTGCGTTCAAAACTAAAGATATCTACTTAGGCTATAAGTATAACATTTTATAAGGCAATTTGATTTTATGATTATTATTTCAATGATCATTTTATAGGAAACCGAGCCGCTATTCCGTCTTTCATTAGGAACCATTAGGGACTATTGTGGTACATTGAATTTACTACAAATTGGATCTTTTTCAAGGTTTGCCTTATTATTAGAGATATTTGACAAACTTGAATTACTAAATGATAAAATTACAAACACTGAATTAGGAAATATATTATTTATTTTACATACAGCATGTTACTTTATTTTCTGCAGTGGAATGTTTCAAATTAATCAAAGTATTTATATTTAACAATATATTTGATAGGGGAAACTAAAAACGAGTTGTTTAACAATAAGTAAAGTTGAGGGAGATCCATACATTTGATAGTTAAATAAAACCTTACTTGACCTGCCTTGTACTTGTGTCAACAAGTCTTGTCCATAAAGTGCCTTATTCTAATTTCTCTTAATATAAAAATTATTTCTAATGACTGTCCTTTGTGGAAAACAAAAGCATGTTTTTCATTCAGCACACAACATTCAAAAAGTCGGTTTGGCTTGTGGAGATCGAAACAATACAACAATTCAAAAACACCTCACTTACCATCATAGAATACCCGTCTGTGGAGTTCAGGCCATAGAGTCCTGGCTTTAAATCCAGACGTACATCTTCTATGTCCAAGTTGACGAGCGCGAACGAGAATGTGGGGTAGCTGTCACCTTTCTTAGGCAGGTGAGGTTTCACCCAGAGTACTAAGCCGTGGAACTGTGGGAGAAAACACGAAGTTATTAGATTTTTTTTAAGAAAGGTAAAGAACAGTATGAAAATTCACTTACAATTATAAAATTAGTCCCCTCTCTCTATCCTTAGACCTCCCCAAAACCCTTCCTCGAAAAAAATATTTAACAACAAAGTTTATAACTTTCGATAAAAAAAATAATAATAAAAAAGTAAATTTCGTTTCGATTTCCGATAGTCATCACATTAGAATATTAAGTTCAAGGCGTAAGTATTATGTTACTACTTATATCTTGGGAATGGACAAAAGATAAAGGCTACAAGATGTTCGGATAATTCGTGAAGCGAGACACCACACTAAACTGTATATAACGGTATCTTGCTCACACAATGTAATAAATCCTCTTTTAAAAGGTAGTAACACCAGCCTTATATTTATACTACCACAGCTAATATAAACATTACTTCAGTATTATTACTTTAACAGATAAATATATAAACGCAAATAGTTTTGTTAATTACACAATTATCACAAACAAAACACCACAATTTACCATACAATGTTAAATAAAATAACAATTGTAATATAAATAAATAATTCAAGCTTTTAAATTTAAAACATAAATGCTACATTTGAGGTTTACGTGGAAACAATGCATTTAAATGGATACGTTGTAACTATCAGATGCAGCTGCGCTAAATACAATTTATTTTGTCCGTCTGCCACTTAAAGAGATTTATAGCTAGATTTTACTGTCGTAGGATTAGTTTTTAGTTTAGATACTGTATTGTGAATGTTTTTATCTAGGAAATTATAGGTAAAGTCATATATAATGTGATTTGGTGAAGTTGCTTATATAAAATATTGATTTATGGGCGTGAGAATAAATAACTTAATCGGAGAAAGCAATAGTAAATTCAAAAAATCTATCAAAGCAATGTGCAAATGATATTTAGAACAATATTCGAAGAAAAGAAATTAGACTCAATTTTTATAAGGAAACAAATTACAGTATGATGTTTTGTACCTAATTTTGGAAGCGGAAATTTCAGTTTTCCGACCCCAAGTACTAGTACTTACGAACTGAAATTTAGGCATCCGCTATTTGTTCACAACACTTAAATTACGTATCTCTCTCTTTCTTGTGGATGAAATTGAATCAACTTCTGTGTATAATGTTTTTTTTAGTCTCATATTGAAGCAGAAGTTTTTTTACTTAATCGTGACGTCTAAAATAATACCAATACTATACACAAAACTAGAAAAAGTAAATACAAAATCTTTTGGGGGCATACAATGCTACTGATACACACACGCATACACGGAAAGTTACAAACTTTAGAGGCGGTCTTTTTGATAACACTCAAAAATTGACCTTGTAATTATCGCCATAAAGGGCACAATGTATATCTAAATGTTTGGACACCTTCAATAGACCAAAGGAAAGTGTCAATTTTTTGGTTTTGGTCAAAAGATTATAAACTTTCAGCCAATCTCTTAAAATCTATTTTCGATTGTCAAACATCACTTCATAAAGTAGACTTACCTTATAAGGCTTCGCCATGATCCCCAATGGGTCTTGTCCCACCGCAATAAGGTCGAGATTCAGTAGCAGCTGTTTCTCGTACGCGGTTATCTTGTTCATGTCACAGCTGATCAGTATAGGCGCAGAGAGCATCACGTACACTGCGAGTTGAATACGGCTTTGACTTCGGGTTAGTACGCCAGTGCCAAATATTAGCTGGAATTGTGTGAAAGTAGGTTAAAAGAAGAAATTAAATGTCGTTACCAAGACTGTATTGTCATCATCATCATTCGTGGCCGCTAGCATCTATGACAGATGATTGAAACAGTAGCCGTGCAAAAGCAAATAAATTAACAGGCCACCAGGTTAACAAGGCCTATACGGAAGCGACAACGCCGGTCGCAAAGTCTGCAAAGAAATTGTGTTCCCGGAGACGATGGAGGTTGTGCCATTTGTTGGTGACGTAGGTCGCGCTTTTGGGAGAGCTAGGCAGGCAGCAGGCATTATCACTGTCAGCAGTTAAGATAATTATAGGTCTAATATATCGGGTATGTCATACCTAATCACATTAAATCCTTTCGCATATACTTTGAGATATTTTATCACGAATTCCAAAAAATATAACCAAATCCATTGTGTGGTTTAGCTATAGGAATTATTTTACGTTTTATAATTTAGAATATCACGTGTAAAGCAGGGATATAGCACGTGAGTGTCAATGACGACGTTTGCAATTGACATATAATATTAACCAGTATATTAAGGTATTTAATTTTATGTGATTAGGTATGACGCTATTAGCGATAAGACCGCCATTGTACCCTTACTGTATATTATATAATTTCTGTAACATTTTCTATCGTAATTTTGATCGAATTTTCATATGGCATGATGGCAAACACAGTGCCTTCACAAGTAAAATAAATAAAAAAATCTTTCTCAACATTTATACAACGCCATCTAGACTCAAATTAAGCATACTTAGTAGCTTGCCTTATGAGTACTAGACAACCGAAAACATACTTATACATTTATGTCTAATTTTTTCCTTTTTTTTTAAACTGCCTCCCGCCCTAAAGATTTTAATTCTTGTATCGCGGGGGGTTTCACAGACATTCAATACACATGCACAAAGACACCCAGACTTAGAACAAGACTTTGTGGATCGCAAATATACATACATTTTTTTTAAGTAGACTGCGTTCTCCCGCTGGGGAAAGGCCTACCCCATTTTCTTTCAAACCTTTCTATCTTTTGCTATTTCTGGCCACGAGCGCCCCGCAAATCTAACTAGATCGTCGCACCACCTTCGCCGCGGACGACCTCGACGACGAAGTCCTTCCTCTGGCGTCCAGTGGGTGACGATCTTTGCCCACTGGTCAGGCTTCATTTGTGCGACGTGACTAGTGAAATTTGTAGATACATACATACATAAATGTCACGCCTCTTTCCCTTGGGGGTAGGCAAAGATCACATCTTTCCATTTGCTGCGATCCTGGGATACCACCTTAGCTTCATCCACACTCATCAATCGCTTCATACTCGCCCGTCGGTGTACATACTATAGATAAATTACTATAAACATTAAGTTAATTCCCCCTACCATATCCGGGTCATTCCACTGTCCCGGGTGGTGGTACGGAGCCATTTCCCCGTAGGAAGAGCGGTAGTGCTCCACGATCCCTATCATAGCCTCCCAGGACGTTTGCACGTCGTGGTAGTTACGCCACATGTTGCAGTACTTCGCTATGAGAGCGTAGTCTGGCTGGAAATTAATAGGGACATCTATCATTTTGAGACACAAGGCGAGACAACAAAAAAATAGTGTAATAAATATAGTAAGGTGGGATCATTATTATCTGTTAAAGGTTTATTCATGAATCGAACAGTGATCGAACGGTTGGGTTCAAAACTAGTCGAGCTAGCCGATTATATGTGTCCTCCCCCAAGTCCTTCCACGATTCTCTATCTTGCGCTCCTCCTTCATATAATTAGCGAATCAAATATTTTATTTTATAGGACAAAATTTTCTTTTTTAGATGTTTTGATGGAAACGTCAGTTTCTTTCTGAATAATGAGTATTTTTTATAGAAGGAACAGGTTAATACGAAGTTTTTTAACATACCCTAAGGGACCCCCCACACTAGCGTCTTTCGAGCGTCGTCGTCGTGCCAGCGTCCGCGCGGCGTCGACGCGACGTCGACGCCGCGGCGACGCGACGTCGACGCGGCGTCATTTCAACGTTTTTTGTTAACAACGGTGACGCGTTGCCAGCGCCGCGCACGCTCGGCGTTCACAAAAGACGCTAGTGTGGGGGGTCCCTAAAGCTATTTAAAATACAACTTCTGTGTGAGGATATGAACTACTTTCTCTCGTACAAAATTTGATCAACTGGTGATATTTTGCGCGTGTAAATTTGGATTTTGTGATTTTTTGATATACGTAGTCTCATTTTTATAGCTTTACGAATTTTATAGCCGTGTTAAGAAAAATACAACTATAGTAATAGTATCAAGACAGTAGTAATCAATAAAACTGTATAAAATACCGTTGTTTTTTATGTACGTTTTACGTTTGTCGTATTACATACCTACATCATTACTTTTACGGCGTTATGAAATGCTCATAAAGGCTTTATTTGTTTCTTATGACAACGGATTTTCCTGATTACATATTTCATTATTTTACTAGCTATATATTTTATTACACCAGCAATACACCACTGTATTTTTCTCTTGTTTTTCTTTCCAACACACATAAGGAGATACTAACTACTTAAAAAAAGTTACTCAAGAAAGTTGCAAATAAATGAATGTAATAATCCCATGATTCAACTGAGGTGCTTATATTTTTATAAAAAATTATATCTGTACATTTAAAAACTCCTTTAAAATCAAGCACAGATCAGTTTGACCGTCTCGAAGATCCTTTACACCAGTCTATAACGTGTGTTATAAAAAGAAGCTATTTAAAACAATGTGTAAACGCACCTTCTTTCGATGAATGAACTCGATGTAATATGGCCAACTGCAGGAGTACACCATCGGTCGTTTAGTTTCGTTCAGGTATTTGCCCAGTCTAATATACCCTGAAAATAAGAGTATATAAAATCGAGCTGTTGCCCGCGACTTCGTTTGCGGAAAAAAATAGGGATGAAAAATAGATGCCGGTTCTCAGACCTACTGAATGCCTATACAAAATTTCAAGGGAACCGGTCTAGTCCAGCCGTTTCGTAGGAGTACGGTAACTAACATTGTGACACGGGAATTTTATATTTTAGATATCAAATGTATTCTCTCCGGTTTTACCACCGAGCTAGGAGCGTACAGGAAAGGAGAGTACACCTGTGTTTGCGCATATGCTTATACATTATAATATGTCTTGCTTGGTTGGCTGGTGTTTAGTGACACTAGCCGTCGTGGCCGAAATCGGTCCGGACATTATTCTGAAGCTCTTTCTTTTTTTGCCTTAGTTTGATTCCATGTCAATCTACAATCAAGTTTTATGATGTGTATATTGTATTCGTCGATACTCAATCACCCAAGTCTTGGTGAGCTTTTGCCAGGGGCGCGCAGAGCGATCCTGCGATTCTGACTAGGCCAATAGAAGGGGCCCAGGGTGTTTTTGGTCGGTGTGAGTTCGACATATCCCCACGCCACGCCTTCGGCGCGGATTAAAGTCATTACTTCATCATCACAATAAAAAAAAAGTCTTTGTGAGCTTATTTGAAACGGTATTGATTCCAAACAGTTAACAAAATTAATCCTTTTAGGCTTTTACTATCTTTTAATCTTTGCCTATCTAGCAAAATTGCGAAGCACAAATAAATATTCCTTGGGTAATGAAATTTTTTCATTAGTTTTTGGGTCTCGAATTCGATTAAAATTTGGTGAAACCTTGCAGATTTTCACTTTCATTTTCTCGTTTGGGGGAAACCCGTTAAAAAAACCAATAATATAAAAATGTATTTTAATTAACTCGGCAATGTTTATCGGTGTTTGTTTTTCATTAATTGGTTTGAGATTCGATTAGGAAAAAGCGATAAGATTTAATCATGGACTAAACTTAAGCGTTTATAGAATAACGTTTTAAACCTTAATCTATATGGCAAGAGTACTACATACTACATGAACAAACATCTTTTCTAGATCAATTTTAAGAATGACTTGACTTCTCCACTAACTCCATACAATTTATTGAAGTACCCAAAGTGTTCAAAACGCTTGACTTTAAAGGTCAAACCTCATCAAGACTTGTCAGAGTACTAGAATGGGGTGTACACAGAGATCCGTTTTAGACAAATGTTTATTTTTTGTATTTTTCTGTCATCATCATCATCAGCCTGTTGCAGTCCACTGCTGGACATAGGCCTCTGCCAAGGTACGCCACAGAGCCCGGTCTGCTGCTTTATGCATCCAGTCGCTGCCGGCCCTCTTATGTATTTTTCTGTATCGCCCGACAATTTCGCACGTTTTAAAAGTTTTAAAAGTTAAATCACGTATTCACAATTTAAGGCTGATTTGAACTAACAACTGACAGATTCATAGAAATTTAAGGTCAAAATACTCACCAACGTTAAGAAATTCTTCAGTAACATAGCACCCATCCACCTTCAGATAGTCGACGCCCCATTCGGCGAAGGTCTGGGCGTCGAGGCTCAGGTAGTTCTTGGAGCCAGGGTACCGCATACACGTCACTTCCGCTATGTTCGTGTACATACCGAACTTCAGGCCTTTAGAGTGTATCTGTAAGAGATTAAAGAGTATTCTCAAAAAAATAATTCTTATTATTACTTTTTTGTCACTTAATTTAAATGAAGGAGCGGTATAACAAATGATAATGAAATAGATAAAAAATTGTACTGTTAGGCTGACCGCACATTAGAGTCACGACAGTTTTAAGACAGACTTGCCTCACATAGACAAGTCTGCCTTATACCTGCGTTGACTAGACTGTTTTGTCGTTGATGTGCGCGCCCGCATAAATAAAAAAGGGTAGCCGACAAACGTTAGTCAGACGTGTGGTGCGATTTGGATAATTTTGTCTATGAGAAGTTTTGTTTGAAGTATGCGCACCTTCATATGTTTTGTATAGCAATAGTCTGTCTTAAAACAATCTTGACTCCAATGTGCGGTCAGCCTTACAGTTAATATCACGTTAACAAGCTCTTAATACAGGCTCTACTTAGTTTGAGACTAGATGGCGTTGGGTCAAAGTCGTATAATATAAAAAAGTATACTTAGATTAGTGTTTAAGCTTCCCAATTATTTTATACAAAATTGAATAGATTGAAGCTAAGTCCTACATTAAGTCTTGAATTCAAGAGAGCTCAAGTTACTCTTTACTAGGTTAGCGAGTTATCTCAAACCAAATGTATAGATAAAGCAAATTTCTATATGTTCTTGACATACAATACACAATCCCATTAACAAGCCTGATGTAGAAATTCATTGACCACGCTTATTAATCTTGCATCAAGTGGAAATAATCGTAAATTGTTTACATTATAAGGAATGTTTTAGTAATAACAGGACATTGGAGACAAAGAGAGGACAATATCACATTGAACTGTCTCAGATTTGTTTACAAAACCGAACATAATTACTTGCCAATGTAACAATTATTTGTAATTATCATATTGTGTTGTTACTTCTATTAACAACTTACTAATAAATTATAATATCTTAGAAAAAGATCTGATTTTGGGTGTAAATCGAAGAATAGATAATGTTTTAACAAATATAATAAACACTATTGGCATATTCTCCAGTAGACTTTCCACGGAACTAAGCAATTTATTGGTGGTAGCTTTGATGACTCAAAAAGTTTATCATTGAGCTACGGCATGAAGAAATCTAATTAAATCTACTTGTATTAACAATTAGAGTCCTCAACATTTAGAGTCAAGAATCAAAATAAAAAGGTTTTTATTTCAAGTAGGCCATCTCAGGCGATTTCGAAATGAGATTGATACAAGTTGCACAATTTCGCAATGTTACTTTGAAATCGCAGGCCAGAAACTCAATTAGTTATACTTAAATTTGAAAGTTATAAAATTGTGTGTAGATTATTATAGTAAGTAGATATATGCAGTATAGCAAATACAAAAGAACATACTCACATAGTCAGCAAGGAACTTCATTCCGCGGGGAAACCTCTTCCGATCAGCCACCAGTTTTCCATTTCTATCACGGGCCTTCTCTGACCAGCAATCGTCAACAATAATGTACTCATATCCCGCCTCTTGATAGCCTTCATCATAAAATGTATCTGCTACCGAGAGAACTAAATCTTCACTGAAACAATATTTGAATTATTAAAATTACACAACATCAGCGAAAATAAATAATGATGAGTAAAAGTGATAATTTGGAGGAGGCCTTAACCTAGCAGTGGGACACTAAAGGCTAGGAAAAATTAGTGTTAACTTTTATTCTATTTGCAGAAATAAACTATTTTGTTTCATTTCGTTGGTTGATTTAATTAACACTGTATGAAACAAATTTTGATAGTCGAGTGATCCATTTCTTTGCAATAGAAAGCAAGAAAAAGTGATTATATGTAGTAAACTGCTCAGCTACTTTAATCAATGGTAGAGGTTTCATAGTACCAAATGTTAATTAATTGTAATTAATATACAACATGTTAATGTTATTGACTGTTTTCAAAATATTATGATTGTGACTATGCAAACCTTCATAAACTGAACATTCTAATGTTGAAATCAGTTTTCAATAACGAATTAATTTATTATCTACGTTCTAAACATAAAAATTTACCTTACTAAGATTATTTTTACGAGTCATAAACATACGGCCGAGTTGATACTACCTGAGCCTTAAAAAGATATCGAAAAAATAACACTCACTTTAAACATTTAGACTCGTTTCCTTCACATTTAATGCCGCACATGTAATAACCCCATGACATCCAACCCATGGGAGGCGTACGAGCCAGGCCATTCTCCAAAAGATCCACTTCATACAATAAAAACATGAAAAACAATGTTAAAATCGCGCGCCGAAAACAAAACATTTTAGCACGAAGTTATTCTCTTCTATATCATTCGTGACGTGTACAGTGTCAAGCTTATAAAGTTTTATCAACAGTTTAAAATATGTTTCGGCATTTAAAACTGCCACGCCGGCTCACCATAACAAATCGCTCATTAAAATCATTTATCTTTGTTGTGATGAACTGTTTACATTCCATTGGTAACTTGACATTTACGTCTTGACATATGAAATGACAATTTGTCGAATACCAGAATCAACATTTCTCTTTTCGTAAAATGGCTGAAATTTTTAAAATGCTTTTAAAAAATACCTACCAAGAAGATCAAAACTATTTCTGAAACAAATGTATCACTATGGTTATAATATGCTGTATTGCTGTGGTTCCTGTGGTTATAAGTTTAGACATCTATAATATACAAAGTCCATAATGTAATTTGTCCTTATCTCAAAAGGCAATGTTTCAAATATAGACTCTACTCAGCACGCGCGGCAAGTTTAAAAATTGTTGTCATTGCTGATTATAATGTAATTATTACTAAATATTGCAGTCTAAGTGTTTACATTTTTACAAACATTTATATGACAGGCGTAATCAATAGAACAGTCATAATCAAATGCGATTTTTTCACGTAAAACGTGAGTCAAGTAACAAGAAACATCAAACGCGAAAAGTCACGTAGCGTCAGGCAATCGGAAAGCACAATAAAAAATGTAAACGGCAGTCGATCCGCACGATTTAGGCAAAGGGACGAACATACCTTTCCTGTTTTATCTTTTTCACATCTACTTCCTCAAGTAAAATGATCGCGGAATACCCGGGGCAAAGAAATAAAACTTGTCTATGATGTGATTCCATAAAAAAGTTATTCGTGAACACGAATGCCTAAAAATATAATTGGACGTAGATAAACAAAAAGGATCCAACCCACAAAATGTTACTTTTTAGTTATTGAAGATTGAAGTTTAACCTGTGTTTGCTCATTAATAGACTTGCTTGCGTTTATTGTTTCTTAAGGAAATATTTTTGTGTAAGAGTTTATTTTTTTCAAACAAATAAGTTTTATTGAGTTAAGTTTTATTTCTTGAGATATTTAGCTAATGTGTGTTTGGATCTTTTTTGATGAAAACTATTTTCAATTATGATAAGCTTATATTTAATTTCGGAAAAACGATTCAAAGTAGCTAATTGTCACTTAAATCATTAAAAATTGTTAATATAAACAATAAAACAACTAGTATTCTAAAATAAAATTGTTTATTATTGTAATTTTTAAATTCAACTTCAATTAGTCAACTTACTTAATCTACTCTTCTTCCTGTGCGAAGTCCGGTTCACCTCCAAACCCATCAATATCATCATGAAGACTAGGATTGCCCCTTAAAGATTTATAGAAATCCAGGTAGAGATAACAGACAATGATTTCACTTTATTATGGCCAAATGGCAAAGAAATACCTCAGCCAAAATTAGATGATCTGAAGTCAATCTCTGACTTTATACCCAAAGACTGCCTGGATTTCTATAAATCTTTAAGGGGCAATCCTAGTCTTCATGATGATATTGATGGGTTTGGACGTGAACCGGACTTCGCACAGGAAGAAGAGTAGGTTAAGTAAGTTGACTAATTGAAGTTGTATTTAAAAATTACAATAATAAACAATTTTATTTTAGAATACTAGTTGTTTTATTGTTTATATTAACAATTTTTAATGATTTAAGTGACAATTAGCTACTTTGAATCGTTTTTGCGAAATTAAATATAAGCTTATCATAATTGAAAATAGTTTTCATCAAAAAAGATCCAAACACACATTTAGCTAAATATCTCAAGAAATAAAACTTAACTCAATAAAACTTATTTGTTTGAAAAAAATAAACTCTTACACAAAAATATTTCCTTAAGAAACAATAAACGCAAGCAAGTCTATTAATGAGCAAACACAGGTTAAACTTCAATCTTCAATAACTATAACATTTTGTGGGTTGGATCCTTTTTGTTTATCTACGTCCATTTTACAATATGATCCAAGGAGATTGGATCGTTTTTATGAAATTAAAATAGGAATTCACTGTACATGTGGGTTGGTAACCAGTGTCATTTTAATGTCAAAATATTCGTATTTTACGTGGATTGTTTTTGCTAATCGAAAATATAGACCTTAACGAGTAGTTTGGTATACTTAACTCATTTTCGGTCATATTGTGGGTTGGATCCTTTTTGATTATCTACGTCCAATTATATGTATAATTGATGGATTTTTGAAACTTGAGAAGTAGTTGTACCTATGGAAAATAAATACATTAATAGGCAAATAGTTTATGGTATTCATTTTCTACAATAACGTTAGCGTCAATCTATGTTAAAAAGTAAACATTTAAAAAAAGAAAAAAAATTATAGCGGTTTGAAATTTAAACATTATTAATAATGTTACTGCAATTTGAAACTTGAAGCATTAAACAATACCAATATTCATTAAAATGTATTCGAAATGAACGTTTGGCGCAGATAAGTAATTCAATCGCAAAACTTTAAATGGGAATAGCAAAATTCTGAAGTGCGCGGAGTTAGCGCGCCATTTTAGACGGGATGTTTTCAACGCTCAAGTTGTGTGATTGATTATAGCTCTGTACACCAGATGTACGCTGTTATTATAAGTGACGAAGCTTTATCGGTATAGATCAATATGCCGTGACGGTAAAAACAAGTGGAGGTTTAATAAATCAACATTCTTACTTGTCATTTTTTTAGATCGTGAATATCAAATAACAAATTAATGTTGGTATTTAGATATAAACTGAAACTTTATGATGGATACCTAGTTAAGTACGACCTGATAAATAATACTTAGACATTTGTCATTTATGTTTTTGGAAATCGATTTTCTAATCTAAATACAAATTTCAAGATGGAGGCTAACTGCTAAGATGTTTAGTTACCTGTCAAATTTTGGCGGTAACAGAAGTCACACAAACCAAAACGAGTCGGAAATACTCGTATTTAAAGGAAAATCCTTTCCCGACCTCATCCTTTGACCATTAATAATACTGGCTTGAATAAAATAGATTACCGGCATCTCCCCGCGGCCCGGATCGCACAGAGTCCGGTATTGAAGTTATTCTATTAATTCTATTAAACAATATGTTTGTCGGCGGTACTCCCTGCGGATTGTACTGAAGTTCTATTTAATATGATAATGTGTTTATGGTTTAGTCTGTGTTTCCTCTTACAAATTAGATGAGTGCTTGTAGGTGCGGTTTTGTATGATGTAGATTATGTTTATTTTAATTATTTACAGCACAATCAACGAACAAGTATACCTACTTAGATTCATTATAATTATTAACATATTGATCTCGCCACACAAATCTGTATATATGCCGGTAGTAAATTCAAAACCTGGGCTCGGGCTAGCTACCTATAATATCTTTGAAATGTAAACTAAGGGCTATTGATGGCTTCGATTTTTGTCCACCTGTAAAAACAAGCTATGACCCAAACTTTCTAAATATGACTACTGCCATAACATCACTATGGCAGTAGTATATTTAGACTGACTAATCGTCGTAATTATTTTATTTTCTACTACGCTACTGACGCGAGTCCTGAATGTGGGGCCTGTATGGTAATCAGACAGCTAATAAACAAACTTATATATTTCTAAATAATATACATATATGTATACATATTATAGATAGATCACACCTAGACACGGAACAAATGATCGTGCTCATCACACAAACATAATTTGTCCTGGGTGGGAATCGAACCCACGACATCCGGTTTAGCAGGCACGGTCACTAACTAACTAGACCAAAAGACCCGTCAAATATAAAAAAAAATTTGAAATATTTATTTTTATTTATGTTATGTATATTTGTTGTCACCAGGGCCAGCGTGTCGTTGGTGTAGTTATGGGCGGAGATGGCATGGCGCAGTAGCGCGATGGCTGCGCCGCGGGTGGCGCCGCTGGCCGCGCTGTTCACCGCGCTGTTGGTCTCGGTCACCTCGCGCGCATCCACACAGGACCCCGTGCAGTTCGAGGCCGCGTTCCAAGGTCAGTTCAGTTGCTTACACTTACTTTACTTTACTATTTTAATTACTTACTTGCTCTCTTACGTACCAACGCCTAACCTTTTTAGGGTTCAGTACCCAAAGGGTAAAACGGAACCTATTACTAAGCCTTTGCTGTCTTGTCAGTCTATCTCATAAACCATGATAGCTAGAAAGCTATTTTTTTTACAAATGATGTTGCCGCTATAATAACAAATATCTACTAAAAATAAAAAATAAAATATTAAGGGCTAAAATTGCTTTTACTCGATCTTAATAAACAGGTAGATTAAAAGTTAGTATACCTACAACAAACGTGAATTTCCATTATAGATGATAGTACGGAACCCTTCGTGCGCGAGTCCGACTCGCACTTGGCCGGGTTTTTTTCGTGGGAAATCATGAAATGACCCCGTCCGCTGTGGGTGTTAAGTAATTGAAGTTTGATTACTTGTCAAATGACTTATGATTTCGTAAAATTTTCTTTCAAATTACACATTTTGAGTTTATCTTACAATATCAGGAATATTCCATAACAGCCTTAAAAATTTCGCATAAGAAGTCTACTAAAACTATTTGGTCGTCCACCTCGTGTAACTCGTGACTGTACACAATGATCTGGTTCACCGACCAACTGCTAGTATAAAAGTATTTTATTAGTAGATTCTATTGTAGAACCTTTGTGCAATAAGAAACTTTCACTGAGATGTTTAACTATAATCTTCATGGTTAACAATAAAGAACGTTCTATCTTTCTATCTAACTGGCGAGGCTTTCGTGACAATGCCCTGTTTGTGAGCTGTATTATGTCGCCACACATTACCTATTTACTCATCTTTACAAATACGTAAATACATAACAAGAAATCGAATGACGGTAGCTACAAAAACATTAAACGTTCCATCAGAAATCGATTCAAACACCTCTATAGGTAATAAGTAATAAGGGTAGGCGTTAGGCTAATAGCTATCGATACAATGCTCCTAACGCTTCAATAACTTTCCAATTAAACGCCCTAATATTGAAATCAGGCACTAAAAGGTCTGATATCAATTTGGAAATACCAAACGCCTCCGTTTTAATCGACCGTTGAATACCTACTCGAAATCCCTTTTTGTTCCCGTTCGTTACGTCAAAATGTCAAATAGCCTGGCCTTCTAAGAAACAGAAAATTCTGGACATTATTTTAGGCTTTATTGTATCCTAATTAGTACTTTCCCGTTTGGAATAGCTCTTCGAAACCTTTTCGGGCATTATTAGGACTTAATTAGGGAATTTTGGGCGTTAATTTCTTGGTGTTGAATTTAAGTTGATTTTATAAAATTCCGTAGTAATTTACCCAAAACAATCATCTAATTACCTATTATTTTGCCGTCACTTTTTACCGTCAATTAATACGAATAATATAAAACAGCACAACTTAACTTACTTGGGATAAGACTTTCGACTCGTATACATCATTTTCATTTTGGGACTAATGTGTATTTACTTATCTCGTTGTCTGAGCGTGTTCACGTAAATTCTAGATTACATTAAAGTGAATAAATAGCGTCTGATGATAAACATAGTTGAGCGTACGTCAAAGCTCCTAACATATGCTATTTACTTTGGAAATTTAAATACCTCACATTCTAAGATATTTATTTACCCTTATAAAGGCGATAACTAATGGCTTTGAACTTTAACCTAAAGGCTGAAGAATGACCTTTAGGAATTTTAATTAAAAACGATAATGCCTCAGATACCTTTTATTTCCAACCCTCAGAGACCGCTCCGCAATAAAACAAGCTACCATCTCGTCTCATTGTTTCCTTTGCCAAAGAAAGCAATACAGAAAACCGGAAAGATGCAATTTTGCAGACAACTCTTTAAATCCCGGAGCAAACGGCGGTCGTCGAGAACCTCCTTTAAAAACCGCTCCCCTTCATAATCTCTGAATTAATTGTACCGAGGAAAAAGAAAACAATGACGAACAAATATTCTTTGGCGGGACAGAACGGAAGGAACAGTCTGCCCGAATTATTCTCAGTATTTGCCTAATTTCTCAATCAGGAAACCGATCTTATTCAAACAAACCTCTATTCGGACCATAAACGACATCTTGTGTTCATAATAGGGTGATTGCAATGTAAATGTGTTTTTTATGATTTCAACTGTCGCCTCGGCTATTAGCTAATCCTTGTTCCGCAGCTAGACGGTGAATAATCCACATTTAATTATATTCGTCCCCCGGAGCGCTTGAAGTTTAAGGGCAAACATTGAACATTTTTAATCAGCCACGAGGCTGTAGCTCGGCCCAATTAAGCCGGTTTATAGTTGTGTTTGAGCTGAACGTTCTACTAAATTGAATTTCCTTTATCGTCATATTGTATTTGTGTCGTTATAAGCAATTTTGAGGACCGATTACTTTCTGAAAGCTTTCCTATCGATCTGAACTTTTCTTTTGCATTTGACTACTAATTAATCACATTTCATGTTATCTCTCTGTAAACAACAACATCTCATAAACAGTTTCTGAATTTTCAAATCATATAAACGTATTACGGTAAAGATTTAATTATTCATTCAATTTGGGAAGATAATAGCCTTATTGTTATCCACAATGGAATGTAGCGAAATGAGGTCGCGCAGTTTCCATACATTTCGCCTATTGTTCGTACACACCGGATTCAGAACGCTCTGGAATGTTTTATCACAAATTTTCGTATTTTGGGCGACTAACGAAACATTTGGACAATATCTATACAATGGATCCCTAATTTATGGGTGAAATAAATGTGGAGACTATTGTTTGGTTCGCAGTGAAAGTTTATTGTAAACTGTTTAACTTTGGGACTACATCTTCGGTTGCCCCTCGACGCTTGTAGCACGGGAATAGGAAAAGTAGTTTATACCTACTTATCTAGTTTGAACAGACATTTTCCGACAAAGTTCGATCCGACATTTTAGCGTCAAACTATCGGGGTATCGACCACAATTCACTCAAGCAAGATTATCTTCAATCGAGCCAAAGATAAAAGCTATTGGTCCGAAGACTGCTCGTAAATGACCTGAAGATATTGACCATTCGAGCTATGGGACCGCATCAACTTGTCATAAATGTTTACCGCCCACACGATCCTCTTTATTGGCTACTACCGTTTTATTTCTTTCTTCTTCAAATGACTCGTTATTTCACAAGTGGCCTGTTAAAATACTTTCATAGTGATTGATCGAGTTTTATACCAGTTTTCTGATGAATTGTCGTTTTCGAAAACATGGGTAAGTCTAGTATAGTTTGTACTATTTGATACCATTACTTATTATGTATATTGTTTTTAAGTGAATGCAGAGCAATTATTATAATTTTTGAGTATACATCAAAACCTATCATAATAATTTACCATACCGATAAATCTTAACCAAATCCGTCCTAAAATAGATATGTTTAAATGTCTAACATTCGTATAAATAAACCTAATCATCATTCAAATAACTGATATAAATATGGATGTATAGCTTTGAATGAATAAAACACGAGTCGGAAATATCTTTCATGAAAGAAAAAAAGATAAAAAGGTTCAGATGATGAGTCGCTGAGTGGTAATGCAATTAAACTTGGTATGCGTACTTCCGTTAATTAGTTCAGCTTTAGATGTTAGAAGCCTTAAGTGAAGTACAAATATAGATATACTGGCTGTTGCTCGAGGTCTCGCCCGCGCGAATGTTGGATATAGCTGAAAAAACATTACTCCCGTCTGACATTGCCGGTTAAAAGTAGGTAGGTAACCTATATGTTAATCCAGGGTGTCAATCAGCTTTACACTAAATTTTGATAAAATTTATTCGTAGGAGCTTCAAAGAGTAACGAAGAGTGTATTTTGTAAACTAAAATATTCTATTTTGAGTAAATGTTTTGAATGACGAATGCAGTGCAGCATAAATTTTAATTTATAATTGTAAATCGCTGACTTCCAAAGTGAAATGAAATGTTTCTGAAAACTGTCACCCACACTATGCTAAAATGCAACTGTTATAAATAGGACTATTTTCAGACCTAGAGTCAATGGAACGAAAGCCGAAACTGCTTACAAACATATATTTTTACCCTAAGAAGAATTAAATGCTCATGCATTGGCTACATCAACACTAAGACAAGTAGGAATAAACTTTGATAGACTAACCTTCAGGCAATGGTTTATTTAATCAATCTATAAATTATGGTATTATTAACTTGGAAATTTTCTCCACATAAAATATCCACAAACTATAGTCAACTGGATTTTAACGTAATGAATAAACAAAAGACGAACAAAAGAAACAGCTTTTAAATCTAACTCGAAAGACCTGAATTCCAAAAACCATTACACGAGAGACAACTCAACAAAAAACACAAAAAAAGTAACAACAAAAATCCATCTATAACTCAAGAATTCCAGAACCTTCCAAAGTAAATAAAGGTTAATTTACTTTGAAAATAAGTAGCAAGGATCTGAACAACTGTCGGTGTTGATTACACCAACACTGATTTATGTGTGCGTACTGCCAGTACAAACTGAATAATTCACGCTATAAGGCAGTCTAAGGCACCTTGTTATCAATGTATCTATTTTTCTTTTTAGCTCTAATTCGGTCAGACAAGGTGGAGAAGACTGTAGTTTATTTGTAAGATTATGTTTTTTTAGAGTTTTTTTTTTGCGTAGAAGCGCTTCATCGCCGGGAGTGTTCGCGTGTAATGTAACATATAGATTCGATTTTGAGCATTACATTACAATACATTGACCAGTTGGGCGGCCATTACTGAGGTTTAAAGATAGTGTTAAACGTGACATGGTATCGTTTAATATTGACCCGAACACCTGGGATAAAGTTTCTGGTGAACGTCATAAATGGAGGAAAATATTATGGGATGGAATAGTTGCGCATGATAATGCCTGGTTCGATCTGCTCTCCCAAAAGCGCGACCAACGTCACCAACGAATGGCACAACCTGCAACGTCACCGGTAACACAATTCCTGTGTAGAATTTGCGCCCGGCGTTGTCGCTCCCGTATAGGCCTTGTTAGCCACCAGCGCAAGTGCCAAAATCAAATAAATGAACACGGCTGCTGTTTCAATCATCTGTCATAGATGCTAGAGGCCAATGATGATGGTTACAATACTACCTTCCTGACCGACGAGCATTCGCGTGTAATGTAACATTATAGGCCAGATGCGACAAAAGAAGCGCATTGATGTTACAAGTTATATCAAAATATTACACATTGTATCATTACAAGGTGCACATTGCAATGCTCGGTTCTCTTCCTTCACAAATGTAAATTCGTTTTGTAATTACAGATTGGTGAGAGAAGATAATCGAGCATTATAATACACTGCTCGATTATCATCTCTCACCGATGTAATGCTTTACATTCGAGCCACGGCCTCGTCGCCGCGTCAGCTCATGATTAAGGACTTCGGTAGGGTCCGAACCTTGTCGCGTGATCCCGATAAGTACGTGAAAATAAAACGTAAATATCAATTATTTGTTCTCGTTGTTAAATGTTTTTTTTTCTACTGAGTAATACAGAGCCCGCGTCTCGTTGCTAAATATACATTTTGTTTGTTCTGCATAATGTACGATCCGTGTCAACACAAATTATGAATAAGAAGTTCAAAAAGAAAACAAATCAGTTCCGTAAATGGATAGAAGAGAAAATGATTAAAATAATCTGTCATATTTAGACATTAAACGAACGCCCAAACTAATCTTCTAAGTAAGAAAAAGATCTTTTCCTTGTTAACATTAAAAATTAAAACGGAGACGTTCAATCTCCTTTAAGAACTCGAAAATTATTTCCTTAAGGTGTTAAAAACAGTCAAGAACGAATGTTTATTTTTGAATAACCAGAAGAAGGAAATACCAAACATAACCAACAACAGTCGGTACAATACTACCTTGAGTAACCGTAATTAAACTTGCCCCGACTGTGCCCTTCGTAAAAACTTTCCAAGTGTTGAAGTTTCCCCTAAAATACTACCCGAAGACAATGCGAACGAACTTTGACATTACAGAATTGTATTTGGGGATAGTGGGTAAAAATAGAAAGGTTTGAATAAGTTATTTTAAGTTTTATGTTGAATGATTTTTTTTTATAAATGATGATGATACTTGTTCAAATTACGCATTAAATCAGGGGTTTTTACTGCGGTTTTCTGAAGACATGCTGCGCCGACCCCAAATAATGATTGAGATAAGGGCAGGGGAAGGATGATCTGGGGTTTTTACTAAGTATTTTAAGGCCCAATTTTAATGTAGAGGTTTGGTATAAGAAAACTATCTGAAGAATCAATTTTTCTCTGACACACATAACAACAAAAAATATTTTTTTTATGCAGTTTTTCTGTTATGCTAAAATGCCTGAAAACCTAGTGTAAAATAAAGAAAAAATTAAAGATTCAATATAAAAACATACGTCCACAACACACCTACTTATACAAGGAATCAAGTTCAGACCACCATTATTCAATTCATCCTTTAAAAACACCCTGTAAGCCCACTCCACATTGGGCGTCCATAATGAACAAGAACCCTTTCCACTGAAACCTCAAATCTGGTCCCGGTTAGTCCCGATGCTCCCAAATTAAATAAAACAAAACAAACCGTAGATTTTTACGAGGAGACCCGTAAACATTACTCGTCGACAGGGACTAATTGCGAACGATATAATACTCTTGAAAGAGCCTAAATAAGCAATGGGTTGGAGCTTCAGTGGAAGCGTCGCTAACACTATAATTTCAAATTATAGCAATTTTAAACATGAGAACAGGTTTGACGATAGTTGTGGGATAAATTGTAGGCGTAGGCCCCGGTTTAGCCAAAAATAAAGATAATATTAAAAAGTATCGTATTGGGTTGACGATTACAAAAGTAGTTAAGGAAAGGGGAGGTTTATTTAGCAGTGGGCGGTTTTAGACTGATTTGGAAATATTATGTTAAAACCTGTTTTATTGTTCCATCATTCAATTAGTGTTTTATTCCGAGTTTGTTACATATTTCGTTGACACAAAAACTATGGTTCATAGGTTAAAAATTGCTATTGCTACATTGCTATAATAACAATAGAAAGTAAAAATAACCTTTCCAAAACTATAACAAAATCTCTTTGTATTCGTTTGTTCAGAAAAAGCTCTATAACGTCACAAAACAAATTAAACATCTCCCACGTTCAAAACACATATTGCCCAAGATATAACAAGCACTACAAGTCACAAATGTTCAATACGCTCCAAATCTAAATTACACTTACCACTATGAATAAACATCTGGTAATAGTTAGCAGCGTAATTTAATACAACAGAGACCTCTAAACGCGACAATTAATTTGCATATACCAGTTAAGTTAGCAATACTTGCTACGTATATCACACTTAATTTGCCCTGTGATAGGAACGCGGTGCCAAGTGATACACAAAAGCAGTAAGTTTAGAAGTTATTGTTTGCTTATGAATGAGTTAACATAGTAATTAGTCAATAGTAAATATGTATGTTGAAGTTTTTAGTTGTAAATTAGTTAGGTAATCTTGTACTATAGTAGCCAACACAAAAACGAATCGAATAATGAAAATTACATCATTAAAAGGCCTTGTTTTTGGCGTACATTAGGAGAAGCTTATGTCCAGCAGTGGACTGCAATTGATTGATTAAAACGACTCCCGCACTAAGGAATATATAAATTAGCTCCTGGCCCTTTAAAAGTAAGGCTGTTTCAGTTGTGGGATTGTAACAGCACACTACTCAGCGCTGTGCGACATATCTCCCACAAGCATAAGTTCAGCGAACTTATATGTAGACATGTATCAGGTTTTCTTCCTTTATGTAAAGAAAGGTTATAATTTAGCTTGTAACTTTTAACTTCGACGATTGTAAGTATAGATAAGTCTCTGTTATAAGTTAGATCAAAGATGTAAAAATATGAGGAATGCTCAACTAGATCTCGGCTTTGTAGAAAAAAAATATATTTCTTTTATGAAGATGAAGATTTGTGTGTGTATGAGCGTACCTCAGCGAGCTTACACACCCAGACACAGATCAAACGATCGTGCTCATACCACAAACATTGGTCCTGGGTGGGAACCGAACCCACGATCTCCGGCTTAGCAATCCGGGGTACTAACCACTAGACCAACAGGCACATCAAATATAGGTGTAGCAAGTACCTCATCTCATAATTCAAATACGTGCAATTTCCCTTTTAAGTGGTTACCAGGAAGTAGTTAACGTTATAACCTTATTAGTTCGAAGCGTCTACGGTGCGGTAATATCGATGCTAATGGCTTGGTAACGAGGTAAATCAGCCATGGAAAATGTGAAGAGAATTCACCTGAGGACCTTTTTCCATCGATATCAGAAAAGAAAGAATAAATAAGGATAGATTAATACTTTTGTGAGGTTATGGTCAGACATAGACTTAAGTTAAAAACAAATTTAAAAATATCTTTATTGAACGGAAACTATACTAAACAAGAAATATCTACATTTATAACTAAACTTACGTAACTATAAACAAATTACAAATAATCAAAATAAATTTAAAATGGCAAGCATCTTTTTGTGTGTTTGTATTTTACACCGAAAGCCTTTTAATTGCATCGATTGTCGACGATTTTCTTTTTAGCGAAGGCTAACTGTTTATAAGATTTAAAGAGATGTAATTATGAGTGTATAAAAAAAGGAAGAAAGTCGTCAGATTAACTTAATCTAATATTGATATTTTTTAAATAACTTTCAACTTATAAACAATATGCAAGTTTGACTGTACAAAATACCTACATTAATTGCACTACCATTTGCATAAATGTGGTTATTTTTATTCGCTATTCGCTTTAACTAAAACCCAACACTATTTCGAAGTGAAAATTCGCTTCAAAGAAAAATTGTAACAGCCCTAATGGTTTTTGGCACGAAGGTTTTATATTTTTTCCTTATTAATACAATATTTTGAAGGCGGTTTTATGTAACTCAGTTATAATTTTTATTAGATCCATGGTAAGCTTCCAAAAGTGTAAATTATCTTCTGTTATGAATTGTGATGTTTATTATTAATTGACTGCTTGTAAGTACGTCTTTTAGTGTTAAGATTCCAGTAGAAGATTAGATGCTAAAACAAAAATCTATCTTTAACTTTAGAAGGTAATATAGAAAAACTTTACAGTTACTTATCGTGCCCTTAGGACCAAAAGAAGGTCTTTTTAAACAAGTTTTTCTTTTTAAACTATTTTTAGCTCTGTCTTAAAACTTTTTTAGTAACTTTACAACACAAATAGCGACGACTTCAATCCGAAGATTTCTTAGAAATTAGTTTTTGGGTCTTAAAAATTAGTCTCTTGCTGTTACTTTCCTTGGATAAATTACACCGTTTCTTAAGAAAATTGGGACTGAGTAAAACTTTTTTATATTCTAAGATTAGATTGATTTGTCAGTGTCTTGGACAAAAATATGTACCTACTACATTTGTAGACCGTTTTGCGCACGTGAAATAATGAAATCATTTTATCAAATAGAAAAACAGTTTAAATCAATATCTTAAATATTGTATTGGCACACCCCTTGGCCTTAAGATGCCAAGCCAACTTGTTGTTATGTCTTTATATGTTACTAGCTGTGCCCCGCGACTTCGTCCGCGTGGAATAATTATTTTGGGTTTATTTTTGCGGACAACCTCCTTAGCTTTATGAATTATAGCTGTTACTCACGACTTTGTCCTCGTCATTTTCTGTTATTATTTTAGACAATTTAGTTTTTATTTTTTTAAAAGAACATAATAATTTTAAAGTACCTACTTTTGCGAAAATTATATTTTTAGTTTTATTTTCTTGTGGCAGAAGTACATATTGATTTTCTCCACAACCTGATACGTTGATACAACTCTTAACAAATGCATTAATTTCGACCGATTTTGATTACCATAAAAACGGTTCTAGTAAGTTAATCTTAAAAGATAGACATATACTGTCCTGGACATTTTTTTAGATCATTTCAATAGGAATAATTCTTTTATACACATATTTTTGGTATCTTGGACCGTTTTCGGAGCGCACGCAACGGAAGCCCTCAAGGATGAATAATTTTCCCCCTTTTTTTTACATTTTCCATTATTTCTTCGCTCCTGATATTTGCAACGTGATGTTATATAGCCTAAAGCCTTCCTCGATAAATGGTCTATTTAACACAAAAAGAATTTTTCGATTCGACCCAGTAGTTCCTGAGATTAGCGCGTTCAAACAAACAAACAATCAAACAAACAAACATACAAACAAACAAACTCTTCAGCTTTATAATATTAGTATAGATATAACTTGTTATGTCTTTATTGGTTTTGTAAAGCTTGTATCGTCTAGTGGATACACAGGAGTTTTCATAAACGTTCATATCCTTTCCTCTCCCTCAGGGGTTGATCTTATCTTTGTAAACACGCAGGAAATACGATTTTACATATGTTTTAGATTAGATGGGTCATCTAACCTCGAGTACTTGTTTAAAATAAGTTTAGAAGAAACGTTGGTACATAACGTTTTTTTTTGTATTTTTTGTTTGATTAGTTCTACGGGAATTGAGATTTACCACTATGATTTTACAATAGGTAGTTTTTTTCCAGCCTGTAAGCTAGACAGTTGTTTACACTGCGTCTCACTCGTTAACTGCAACAATAAACCAAGTCGAAAATTACAGGAAAACCAATTCATCACACAAACTATGACGCACAAAATTTTATTTTCAATACATTCATTCTAAGGGTTAACTTTGAAATTCCTTGCCCCATACCTCCCATTGAATTAAAAAAATCCTTTGATACTTCAGAATATAGAAAACACAGATCACAAAACAGTCCCACACACTACAAAGCGACACAAGCACACGATATCAAAGTATCAATATTGTTTAACGCAGCGAACCGGCAGGCGATCAAAGAGGCTTATATTAAAACCATCACTCACTGGCAACACGCCATGTTGTACAAATTAAGGCTGATATTCCCTTTTCTAAATAAATATATGTGACGGAATTCTTGGCTTTCGAGTGATGAAATTCCTGGAGGCTGTTCGTGTGATGGATTTTCATGAATTGACATGTGTTCCAGTCATGTGTATTATACGTTCTTCTAAATAAATAATAAATATACTTGTATTATGGTACATTTAATTTAAAACAATTCATTATGTGAAGAGTCGCATTTGAACAGTAATTGAAAGAAGTTCTTAAAGAACTTAAAAAAAAATTTACAGTCCCGGCTGGTTTTTTAAAACGGCTTGACTGATTTTGTTATGATTGTTTTGACAAGCAGTAGATGGTTTAAAGAAGAATTTAGGCTATCTATTGAGAATTAACTACTTAAGTATTAAAAAAAACAATGAAATAAGACATGAGTATTTAAAGGTATATCGAAAAAAGACTCAACAAAATTGCTTTAACGCAGTTTCCTGTAAAAACCCTTACATGCAGTACATTTTATACATCACTTTACTCTTAAATACGTTACCTCGTCGCCCATACGATGGAATAGCGTTACACTAATGAAATCATCGCGTTCGATGAATCAATTAACACGTGTGACTACACGAACCTTTATATAATGAACTCTCGTATTTATTTGCACATAGATTATATATCAAGACTAGCTGTTGCCCGCGACTTCGTTCGCGAAAAAAAGGGATTAAAAATAGATACTAGTCGATTCTTTGACCTATACTGAATGCGTATACAAAATGTCAAGAAAATCGGTCTAGCCGTTTCGGCGAAGTACGGTAACTAACATTATGACACGGGAATTTTATACATATACATATAAGATATTGCGGCAAGCCCAGGCTAGGAAAACTTGACTCCTTCAACAAAAGCTAGATCAGTTTATTCTTGGAAAAAGATAGAGCTCGAATAGAGAAATCTTTAACCTGCAAAGAGATAGCAAATGCTAGAGAATAAAATATCTTAATTTTCGTAGAAACACCCTTCAAGCGAGTGAAATAAAAGCTGTGGGGTTAGCCTGAACTCCAAGAATTGAATTTCTATATTTTGCCGTGGTATCAGACATCCACGTGGACGAAGCTACAGGCCAAAGCTAGGTTTAGACTTTTATGTTGACACGAACACAAGTGTGGAATCAAATAGTCTAATGTTCACGCATTTTTCCATACACGTGCAAACATTTGTAATACAACGAATTTCGTAAATTGTACGAAAGTTCACGCGATATAAGCAAGGCTAAAGCTATTCATCATCCAAAGCTGACGGATTACGATCATTGTCCGATGATAGCCGATGTCACACGATGTTATCCGATGTTCGTTAATGTTGTTTTTTGTTAGACAGATAATAAATAAGGGTTGTGTTGCTCGTTAGCTGTTCGTAAATAAATTGTTGCTGTTATTTGTTTTAGTTAAATTGGTCAGGAAGTGAAATTTTGGATTGGGATGTATCGATGGTATAATGACGTTGTTTAAAGTGATTGTGCGTATTTATTATTCATTCAAAATTGTAACATTATTCAGCTTACTTCTAAATCCTTTTCGGGTTCTGCTAGATAGCAGCTCTCCTGATTAAGTAACATGTCTACGTTACTTGTTGCGTTATAAAGTTAATTTATTGAAGTGCCGCCAAATATAAGTCCAGTCATAAAACGATATAGTCATGTAATGTAAAGTACCAGTGCCTGTTTTAATAGAATAACTACTCTTCCTCAGAACCAATATTTTTATTCGTCTCCTACCAAAATGAGAAAACAATCTGCAATATTAAGAAGAATTCATTGACTAACAGTCACGGACTCACGGAGGGTGTTCCACGGCGCGTGTTAAAAGCTTTCACCCCCTTAATATAATGACTTAAATGAGAAAGTGTGAACTAATTGCATACCATTCTCGCTACCCCTTTTCACTCGATTATAAAGACAAAGGGGTCCGATTTTATAGTCTTGCCGTTTGATTTTCGTTTCCAAATGTTTTTTGACTGAAAAGTTTTGCGAGTAAAATTTTTCGGATGCAGTTTCAAGCACGAAATGTCGCGATTTAAACTCCTGATTGTTTTTGCGGCTCGCAGAATTATTTTGCCCCTTTTTTAAGTTCTTTCATCGAGTTTAATAGTAGATTTTTTCAGTTTTATTATCATTTCTCAACGCGATTGCTTTTTTCTTTTCGCTTTACTGAAAATCGTTTGTGTAAGAATTTTTAAAAGCATAGATCCGATTACAAAAATTGCTTCATGAATGGATAGCTACTCCATACATTTAGTGATAGTGTCATGAGGAAAGATTTGTCTAGAAAATATGGTGCGGTTAGATTTTATCTAAAGAAAGATACTGGTACTTACCAATAAAGATTATCTGAGCAACTGTTTACTGATATCCATGATTTAGACTCTCTTTTCTTGGTAGCCTATTTCTTAGCTACAGGGTATGCTTCCAGTATCATTAAACTACCTAAATACCTATTAGATAATGTAACTACTACATTACCACAACCACTTTTGTCGGGTAATTCAGTAACACATTCAAAGTTTAAGTTGATTTTCGGGATTCTCCCTCAATAAATTTTTTTCCGTCAATTTGCAATACCGTAGCCTCTATGCACGATGCCCGTCTATAAACTATTACAGGTAAACGGGGCAGTTAATTTCGTTAGAAACCTGTTGACGGCCTCAAAGGCAAGAACGTTTCGATATTGAAGCTTAAGCTACAGGTGGTGTTATTGCTAGACAATATATCGGGATAAAGAAATAACTCCACATTTAGAGAAGCGATCATGAAAGGATTTTGTATTTTGGGACGCAGTGAAAGCTAGCTTACTTAATCGTTATAGGCTTAATAGATGCAAATATTTATTTAAAAATACGAAGTGCTATATATTACTTGCATAAACTTTTTTATTGCATCTTTGAAGAATATTTCTCGAGAAACCTTGACATCAACTTGGATTTAAGGGAGCTTAAATCTAAATTGTTGTCAATCTCTCTCGGGCATCGTTAAAAGACCTTTCTAAGTTCAATAAGAATTTGAACACTTTAGTAACATTTGGGACCAGCATAGACGTATTCATTCTTTTAGTGGCAAGTTCGTTTATAGTATTTAAAACCAAGCAACATAAAAGTGTTAGACAACGCATCTTACTCTCGATGTAATTATTAAGGTTTACGATGCTTCTTTTCTCGCAAGTAAGACTTAGTTGACTTTGTTGTTGACTCGTTTGCTGTCTATAATATGTGTACAAATCGTGATAGCTTAAAAACATTCAAGCTTCATAAATCCTCCAGTAATTTAAACAAAAAATACCCACATCAAATTACTAATCAAAAGCTCTTTTTCTTACGCGAAAAAGGTGCGATCCCCAGAATAATCCTACTCATTTGACATTTATTTTGTAATGGCCGGCTCATTTTTCCTGGCACTAGATCATTTATAATAGCGATTTGGGTCGAGTTCGTCCTATTTTTGGGTTCCCTCAGCTTTTATATGACATCCTCTGGATCATCCTTTGTTTACGTTTACGTAGGGAAATAGTTTTATGTCGTATTTTAGGTATTTCTGTTAAATGTATGGAATAGGACTGTTCTTTGTCTAACAGACAACAGATCTATGTAGATAGCCTGAGTGTAGGGTTTGACTGCATACATAACTTTTGAACTGTGACGAAATCAAACATTTAGTTTACTTTCGTCACAGGTTTTGAACAAAAAATCCTGGATACATAAAATAGAAGTTTCTTAATTTAATCTATGGTTTTTGATAAAACACGAAGATCAGGCAGAAATGTGATGAGTCTTTCCCCTGAATCTGTTTTTGTGCAATAAGTAAAATAAAAATTGCAGAAAGAACGCATATTTTGCACAATAATGCTATCGCTTTTACATCCACCGTCAGTTTTTACCAAGAGTACAAATTAACCCTTTATTCAAAGGTAATATTTACGTATTCATTATAATTTTCGTTGATTGTACTATTACGGGGTAACGGTAATTACTTTTTCTCTTGATTACTTTAACTCCAAAGTTCATAGAAAGATATTATTAGACTTGAAAGTATTTCCTTCTTGTAACGATCGCCTTTATCTAATCTGCGTTTAATCCGAAATTTGACGGAACGTGACAAGATTTCTAATTAACTTTATAATAATAAGCTAATGGAACAAATAATTGTATAATGCTTTGTATCATAAGGAGGTTTTTGTTGGGCGTTTTGATGGGCTATAATATGTTTTTTTTTTATGTTTTTATGAAACCTGACTTTTGATATGTCGAAATATGCTTGGTTTTTAATATAATATGTACAATATTTCCTTTTATTGGAAATTGTTCTTTAATTAAAAATAATCTTAATATAGAAATACGCTAAGCATTTACAAGTAATACCTTAAGTAAGCAGTTTATTATACGTTTACTGTTTTTTCGGTTTTAGTTAATACAGCTACGTTTTTAATTTAAATCAATTAACCCAGCCTATTACAGTCCTCTACTGGGCTTAGGTCTCTTCCGTCCGGTCTTTCTTCGGCAAGGTAGCTGGTTCGAACTAGACACAGACTAGATATTAATTTTACCTTTTTTTTTCTTCTCCAAACATGTATGTGCAAGGTAGTTATGGAGGATACAAGCGCAGTCACTCTTGCAGGGCGGTGCGGTGAGGGCAGCCCGTGCGAGCAACTCTGCCGCGAGCTGCACGACGGCACCTACGAGTGCGGCTGCGGGCCCGGGTTCGTGCTGCATGTGGACGGCTATGGCTGCTTAGGTAAGTACCTGATACTTCTGGGAACTAGAAAAGTGATGCTAATTTTATTGCAGTAAGATCACTGGTAAGAAATAGCAAAAGATAGAACGGTTTGGAAGAAATGGGAGAGGCAAAGGCCTCTCTCATTTTCAATACACAAATAGTCGTGAAAAAATTGTATCTAAAATTGCCTATTTTATCTAAAATTATATTTTGCTCAGCTCTCCTGAAAAATAACAAAGCTTTTTATACGATTAAAGGCTTAGTTTTAGATACAATCCCAACAAATATTTTTATTTAACCTACGCCCAAACTATTTCTGTAAGAACAAACAAGAAAATCTCCGTGAGATATCACACGTCTCCAATTTCATTTCTGTAATCGCACAAATCTATGTTTGCGTAACCACAATAAATTCGATTCAGGAGACACAAAATGTTGCTGAGAATATCATAAAAGCGAACAACTACATTTGTGATATGAATCGATATGAATCGATTTGAATCGTGCCCGAGTTCTCGATTTTCTGTGAATACGATTGATGGAATTGCTACGTTTGTTGCATCCAGTGAAACGAGTGAAAAAGTGTATAAAGTGTTCGAGCGGTGTGTTTATTACTTTGAGCCGAATATAATACTAGGTTTATTGTGATAGATGTTTTGAATGATAAATGTGCTGGAAAAGAACGTTGATTTATGTGTGCAGGTAAACTTTACCTGACAGTTTCATGCTCAATTTAGTTTTTCACTTGAACTTAACGTACATAGCCCTTTTATTAAGGTCTACACCATGAAAAAGAAATAATTGATCTCAACAAAAAAAACGTCATTTGATTTTAAATTGACTGTCGCTCTATAACGCCTATATGAGTTTGAGTGTTGAGTGTGTATTTAATATTTGTTTGCCATACATATTGTCTACATGTGCCCTTCTTCCACAGAGTTAAACGCAACGCGATCGACAGACACCGACGCAGCTGAAGACGTACTCTATCAGAAAGACGTATCCTTCTCAGCAGAACTAGAAATAGCGCCGTCCAATAGAATTAGTAACCCTACTGTAAGCTTAAAACATATCGACGAAAACAGAACGCAAAGACTTACAACCACACTGCCAATAGTTTTTAACACTAGAAGCACATATAATTATACGTATACTGGGGAGAAATCTAAGCAAGTGGATGGTCTGAAAAGTTTAATAGAAGATGGAGTTAGTAAAACTGATTTGAATATCATTGCGGATGAAGAAAGGGACAATTTGTTGGAGGCCAGTGAATCTAAGGTGACGACGCTTGGGCCCAGCCTAGAACAAAAAGTAAGTTGACGTTCATTGAATATGTATTTGAGTTGAGTAGGGTCTGGCCTACATAGGCTGACATTAGTTTAGGAGAATATTGAATTAACGGAATTAACTTTCTTTGTGGTTACTTCGTAGGAATGAAATATTTACAGAAAATATTGCTAAGTGATTACGTATTCAGCATCTCTTGGCGTGGTTATGTTTTAATGCGCTGTAATAAAACATAAATTATACAAAGAGAACTTTAAAGCAGGTTAATTAAACCTGCAACCACAGAGATTTAACTAAATCTTATTCTCTAGCTACATAAGATATATTTACACACCTAAACTAAGCATATTTTGTGCTTCAATTTCATCGTACTCTATTAGTATATATTCCTCCTGGAATTTAAAACGGTCTATCTCAAACATTTTTTACCATAACAACATACCCTATCACCCTTACCGTTTACTATCTCTTTATTCAATTGTGCTATCTCCTACCATTTTCAAGACGGCAAACTCACCTGCCCTCAATGTGCTCGGACTTTCATCGCAAAGATAGGGTACATTAGCCATCTTCGGGAGCAAGGACGCCAAAATACCGAATAGGAGTTGAAGCGGTCGCAATGGCCAAAATCGATCGGATGATGATGATGATGATGGTGATCCAATTATCCCTTATCACCAGGTACCAGGAGCCAC
The DNA here is from genome assembly GCA_941860345.1 of Chrysodeixis includens. Taxonomy (NCBI): domain Eukaryota; kingdom Metazoa; phylum Arthropoda; class Insecta; order Lepidoptera; family Noctuidae; genus Chrysodeixis; species Chrysodeixis includens. Next base: position 6,022,647 of record OW796114.1, on the reverse strand, counting down.
AGCATCACCTCCTTGGACTGCAGCAGTGGAAGCCTGCGACTGCGAGAGTTGTAGCAATGAACGGTGTCCATGTGCCGGCAATCCTAATACTTGTAAACCAGGTAAGATACAATAAGATACATTTTTTTTAATATCGCCTTTATGAGATTCTACTGCTGGATAAAGCCTTTCTCCTTCCAAACCTTCTTATCATGCCATACAATAATATTAAATGAAAATCTATGATACACTAAGTACTAAACCTATGGGTCTCTACATTGAACATTCTACTTGACAATGACTAAGATAGTATGAGATCTAAGGGCGATTTTTCGCAATGCGTTGTCTGCCAAACTACCGATTCGGATGAAATTTGGCATGGAGTTATCTTGAATAATCTTTAGGCTACGTTTTAAAACGTTTCAACCGGCAAAACTGCGAGCGAAACCTTGTATTAAAAAAAAGTCATGAATTATCATGATTTTTATGTCAGTGCAAAAAACAAAGTAGGCATTTCAGGAAAATCATTTCTTTTTTCTAAAAGGAGCAATTACCCATCCTCCTCCATAATATATTTCTTCGAAACGAGGACAATATATATAGATATAGCGGTCCTGACCGATTTCGGCCACGGCGGCCAGTGCTACTATGACACCAGCCAGCTACGCAGGACATATTATAGTGCACAAGCGTGTGCGCAAACACAGGTGCACTCTCTATTCCTTTACTCTCATAGCCCGATGGGACGGTAATCCGACACGACCGGTGAGAGATCAGGCGTAGGACCCACATTTTTACGTGCCTTCCGAAACACGGAAGCTGTGATATTTATTTCTTAAACGCACACAACATTCGAAAAGTCGGTGCGTACCGTGGGGATCGAACTCAAGACCTCTGACTTAGCAGTCCTACGGTCTTGCCACTAAGCTATCACAGCTTCAAACGACGAAACTTCGAAACGAGGACAATACTGAAAACGTGTTTGAAAATGTCCATTCCCAGTAAAATTCTCCGAATAGTGCAATGATAAAAGATCCACATGATTTCCAAAGTCCTCCATCACAAATTCCTGATGAGGACAAAATATTTTTATGGTATTCTCGAGTTTGAATTTTTCCATATTAATTGGGACGAAATGTGAACCCCTGTGCTCGGAATTTTACGAGGGGCGTGAAGGTTTAATTTAATTTAGGATAGCTGTCTTTTCCCGCTTTTATATTTTTTATTTGATTAAAACAATGTTGAATGTATGGCAGTATAACATATGCAATTGAATTTATAACGACATTTTTGTTGGCATACATGTTCTCTATAGATATATAACTATTTAAAAGTAATCGATGTCGAGTCGATCGTCGATCGAAGTCGATCGATATTTAATTGTACTTGAACTTTAAACTAAACTAAAACTGAAATTTTCGCTTAAATCTTCAAACATCAACAACTTCATCTTTAAATAACAAAACACAATCAAATCGAGTTTGAAAGTCGGTAGAACAGAAAATCTCTCTAACATCTTTCATTTCAAAGTAAAACCCAATGAAAGCAATTAAAGGAGGCCTACAAAAGATAATGGGCAAAGAGTTCGAGCCGACCAATAGGGGCTCTCCATTTTGAATTATTGCCGTTCGAATTGTTTACAAACTTAAGATGGCGGGCATGGCAGCGTTTAACGGTCTTGTTTTGGTATTAAAACGGTGGTTAGGCATTTGGTAGAACAACTTAAATGAATTATGGACTTGGACAAATTAATTGACAAAAATTTGGATAGGGAATTCTGTTTTTATTTTTTTATAGGCAACGCGATAGTTCAAAACAATTGGAGTAGAATCTAAAAGTCTAAGCGTCTCACCATCTCCTAAGCAAGACTCTTGCAATTGTGGAAGCGAGACGACGTCCTACATAGAGTATAGCGGCGTTTTTCTACCACAACTGCATCAGTCTTACTTTAAAAGGTAGTTGTAGGTTCCTTATACTCAGCTTACAAGATTGTCACCACACGCCTTAAACATGCTTGTAAGTTTAACTAAGTAAGCCCAACTTACCTAACTAACTCGCAAACGGTTTTTCGAAGTCTAGGCGGAACTAGTTGAAGTTCTAATCGTGTTTTACTTGTGACATACACACAGAGCTTTACTGAGGGTGTATTAATTCCCTGGCACTCAAAGGGCTCCAGGAAGAACATAGTGGGTTGTAGGCTGTATTAATTGGTGAACGGTGTCTGCGACTATTGAGGTGTTGGAGCAATGATATAACTGATGCAATTGCAGGTCGTATAGTATGGGATACAATTCATTGATTTGAGTGATTGTCTTCATCATCCCCAGTCATCATCAGCCCTAAATAACCCACAGCTGGGCAAAAGCTTAGCTTTTTTATGCGTCTCTCTTGTCTCTTGCTCTTTGTATCCATCCCATTCCTGCATTTTTTTAATTTCGTCCACCCATCTCTTAAACGTTTTAAACTACATTAAACACATATTGGATACCTAATGAATGATATGCATGATTGGAATCAGCTTCGCGTCTTACTTTTTTCGTTTTTATACCTTTTTTTAACTACCATTGTGTACTCAGTTCAATAGACAACAATAAAAGCTTACGATATTGTAAATAAATGTGTCTCATTTCTAAACAAACTACATTTTTATCTTATTTTTTTGGATTAACCGTAGACCTCACTAGAGATTAATAATAAAGCCGAATCGACATCTAAAATCGTGTTACTCGGAATTTTTACGTTCATTTCTTTCTAAGACTTGTTAAATGCCAGTTTAACGTCAGTAAAAATACAGAATTCTAAAAAAGTGACTTTCATGGAATTAGCGCTTAAGCTACAGATTTGTACTTTGACAAGTACCGAAAACTTATTTTAACTTTGAGTATTATTGATTTTGTCCTCTAAAAAGTCGTTTTAGTAAATCCCAAAACATTAGGCTTAGGACCTGATAAATACAAAGTCATATATGAGCTTTTTTTGCAAGTAAACAACGTTAAAATTGAAAAAAGTGCTAATACAATGAAGATGAGCAAGAACGTTACAATACTCAACTAATAAATGCAAGAACGTTTATTTTACCCATAAACGAAGGGATTTTGCATGGGCTGCGGTCAACGAGTAATATCCTCTTAAAAGAAAACGAGGAAAGGAATTTCGGACCTTAAGATTTATTACGTAATAACTGTATGTAATATTAAGAGCAAGGGATATATTAAAAGCATAATAATGTAACCTTTGCGGTGCCCGATGCTGCCAAAGCTACGAAAATGAGTAAAAAAAATGTCAGATAATTTCATGATAGTGACAACTATGATTGTACAAAATTAGAACATCTTAAAATAACAATAAAATAGACGAATTTTAAACTTCAGCTATCAAAGAAATTGACTAAAATAAATAAAAGCAAAATTGGTATTTTTGTACCACCTAGAACACAAATATATGGTCATCCTCTAAAATGCATTTCAACTGTATGAAATTTTACATGGAAACTATTTAGTTAGTACTTGTATTGTGTATGTACTATATCAGAAATGCTCCAACTATAAACCTACACAAAAATATGACTCTCACACCCGACCATTACCTAACAAATATACAAGAAATATTCTGGAAAATATTGACGCCAGAAAATATTTTCGGTTGAGACGTCAAAATACTTGCGCAGTGAGAACCGAGGTCGCCTGGTTACTGTCAATTACAAGGCAAAGAGAAATTGATTTACCAGTTAAAGGTGTTACTGTATAGAGGGTGCAGAAGGTGAATTATGTAAGACTAGAATATAATATAATACTCCAGTGGCGAAGGGTCCATATAACTCGATTCCTACCGGCTTCCCTTTTGAAATATGGCAAATACTAAGATTCTGTTTATTTAAGTATCATTTAAAAATATCAACTATAATTATAATAATTTACGAAATAATAATATACGTGTATAGCCTTTGCTTGAAAATAACAATAAACGCCTAAACTTTTTTTTTGAGCAAAACGCATGCAATAAAGGCCTACAATTTTATTAAGTAAACCCACGATTCGCTTTACCGGTGAAAAGGTAAGCCGGGACGCGATTTGGGAATCGCGTACATCTACTTCATAGTGCGATCTCTTTTACTCCATTGAGTAAAAGTGAGACACAGCGGTTGTTCAATGTGTCAAACTACATTTGACACATTGAACAACCGCGGCCAATAGGACTTAGGGAAGCCGTTGATTTTCGGCTTATGACAAAGATAGAAAAAAAATAAATGCGTACGCCAGAAAGAGATGCAATATGAACTTCGTACGTGAACTGAACTGAACAGATGACAGCTGACGTTTACGTTCGCGCGAATATTATAAAAGTTTTATTTGTTATTTTCACCGGTTCATTTGCATTAGATTTGGTGTATTCGTATCATAATTTAGAATCTTATAGTATTATTACTTGTGATTGATCAGTGTAGTGATTGTGCAGTAAAAACAAAATTACATCAGTTCAGTGTTATTGTTTGGTTATCGTCTATTCGAATAAATATTTAGGTAAGTCAGAATTACTAAGATTGTTGATTTAGTTTGTAGATCTATTAGAAAGTAGTTATTTTTGTTATTATTAAGTAAATTCGATAATATAGCGGCATTAGTGAATGTAGAATGCTGTCTAACAGATTATTTGCTGACTGAGGAAAAATCTTTTTCAAAGTAGAGTTTTGAAAAAGACCTGACATGATTTGAATTAATTACAAATGACGATCAAACATTTTAACAGTTCTTTCTACAACAAAATATCATTGGCTCACAGGAAGTTTTAAATTAAATTAAATGTTTTGTTTTCCTTGCTTGTTATTCTCAGATCCAATACTCAATATCTTATTTCATTCTTATTTCATTCCACATAGTAATTTAAATCAAAATGTGGACCTTGTCTGTAGGACAAGTTAGTAGTAGATATGCACAGCATAGCACAGTACATATGTGGGAAGGCTTAAAATATTGTGTTTATAATTTCTATATTTATGTACTTATACTATTTGTGTATTATTGTTATAACATTACAATCTTCTAAATATGATAATATAAGTAATTTAGAAGTGTTGTATATTGTTGTTTTGCAACTTAACAACAATATAAATATTCATATTTTAATTATAATGCACTTAAGTCCATGTTTATGTGGCAACCAACTATTATTTATTTAATATTCTATTATTTAGTTGCATTTTATTTTATAGTATACATTTTAATTTGTCTATCAGTTAGATATTCATTTATTGTACTTATAGTAGCATTTTGATTGTAAAATGGTTTTAAGTAATAAATTATTACTGTATTTCTCTTATTTTTTATTTATTTTCAGGGTGTTTATAATATTAGTAGTGAATAGAACTACTCAGGGTTTAATGCTCTTAGTAATTCATCTAAAATACATGTTCAGACAAAAAACATATCCGTACTTGTTGTTTATCGCTACATGATAACAATGCAATTTTTGGACGGGCTTCCCTTTTAAGAAAATTCACCCTTCGCCACTGTAATACTCTTTATTGTACACCGTAATTTATTAGAGCTGTGAAACTGAAATAATTTATGGTACAATGACTAAGACCGCTTCGACTCTCAGTAGAGAGTCGAAGCGGTCGCCCTTATCGAAATCGGTGTGGAGGAGGATTATTTTTATTATTACAATGACTAGCTGTAGCAATGCAACTTTGCCCGCGCAATTTTCAGTGGTTAATTGATGTCCTAAGGAGTTCATCCATTACGGCCTGGGTATATTACTTAATGTATCCAATATAGGGTTATCCAAAATTGGCAAAAGCAACTTTACACAGCCAGTCAGACTAGGGGCAAATCAAAATCTATCTAATTCGATCACGATGTCCATTTATGTTCCATTCCTTACATCCTAACTTCTACATTCTTTTCATTTCTGAAAAGCTGAACTTCTGCCTTCACCTTCATACGTCGGCAACGAGTCGGTTATATAACTCGAGTCGGAAGGCACACGGCCGCCATTACCAACGGACCACTTCCGGAACACACCCCAACTTCCCCTAACTTATCCTTGACAGTTGTTATTGAGTTCCTCGCACGAACTGATCCGATTACACCGAACTTACTTTAAATTAAACGTTGTTAGTTGCATTTCAATATAAGTACAAGTTTTCGGTTGTCTGTGTTAGGTTATTGTTTTGTGATGATCGAATTTAATAGAATTTTGGATTGATGTCAAACAACCTTGGTTTGGTATTTATAGGAGGAATATTTTCAGTCGTTCTGAAAGGATAGTCATAAAATGTTTTGTTTGTATGAAGCTCGATAAATCATTATTTTTCGATGATTAACGACTACAGTAGTTCAGCAACGACTAAACTACATACGAGAAAGTAAGAAATCTCAAATTCTAAAAGATTATTTCAAGTTCTGGATTCGCAAGTACATACATACATAAACGTCACGCCTCTTTCCCTTGGGGGTAGGCAGAGATCACATCCTTCCATGGATGGATTGGATTCGCAAGTCTCATTAAAAAAAATAATAAAATATTATCCCCATATTTTTTTATATCTAACTAATTTAAATCAAGCTAAGAAACAAAAAGCAAATGCTCTAAAACCCTCGTATTTCGAATCGATCACTTAAACTTCGACAAATTAAAGCACCTCCGAAACTTTACTGAAATCACAACTTTTGACGCGAAACTACGAAGCGTGAAGTGAGGGGCCCGATTTTTCGATTAGCGATCCCCTTCGACCCCCTCTGGCCTTACTCCCTAATCGACCCTCGAAGAATGCAGGCTTGAATTATATTAAGTAATACCAAGGGTCCTTGATCTACAGGCTCGTACAGTTGGCAAGAAAGTGGTCTACCAGTTTTAACAAAATTTCACGTGTAAGTAAAATAGCGATAAGGTTGAAATTAGTAGCTGTCAGAATTATTCTGCATGAGAAAGTACACTCTATCGTCCTGTGACGCGCAAATGACTTTAGCCCTTAAGGTGATCGACTTTCTCGGCCGAATGTATTGCGAAAATAGCTGAATTATCTACCTTACTGTCTCCATCACGGGATTTTGCAAACTATCGAAATTTCCACCCACCTCGATGGTCGTTTCATTGGATGTCAGCGTTGACGGGTTAATTTAGTGGAACAAATACACGGTATATTTTTTGGCGTGTGTTTTTTTGAAGTTGTAATGGTTTAGATGAAAATAGCGCTTAGTTTCCATAAAGTTTTGAAAGCGTTTATTTTGTGGGCACATGTTGGCGTCAAATTAAAATAGCGTATTTTTAGATAAAGTAGTATAAACCTCGTTTGCGATTCAATTACGTTAACCACGATATAGAAACTTCGAGTTTTTTCTAACAGAACTTCAGTCTGTTTTATAAACTTGGTTGAAGTTACTTTTAACAATTTTATAAATTGATAAATTCATCAAATACCTGTACGGCTGTTTATCGAGCACCAGCTTTTCTAAATTAGTTTTAAAATAACGAAATACTCTCCCTATTTTTTCTCTATATTGAATTAAACCTAACCAATAACACAAACAATAAAGAAGCCAAGTATAACCTTAAATTTTGACCCATAATATCCAAGATCAGCCTAATACCGTGTACAATGGCAGGCGAGCCATGACAAACTGTCGCAGCCTGCTTTTATTGTCAGCGTGCCGTGTCTTTCATAATTAAGAGGTCTCATCTCGCGCCAAGGAAGCCTGTTTTACGATGAAATTACTCAATTTCCCAACGTTACAAATGTGAGCACATTTGTTCTTGGAAACCATTTTGGTATTATTGCTTTAAGTTAAACATTTTTGTTGTAAAATGTTGGTTTTTGTTCGTTGGAGTTTTTGAAAGATGGTGGCTATTTTTAATTTGGTGTATTGGGCCAAAAATGATTCTTATTTGGTACCATCGCATTCTGTTTTAGCACAAGTTCTTTGTCAGTTAGACATATGGGTTTGTTAGATTGTTTTCCATTCCCTTCTTAATTTTCATAGACTTCAAGGTAACAGCGTATAGCTTTTAAAACTTTAGAATAAAAAGCAATTATTCCACATTCTAAAATATGACAAAAATATTTGAACAGTCTTTGTTTGAATATGAATAAATGTTAACGATATTAATATATTCAGAGCTAATCCAGGCTTTTTAAATGTACAGTCTTCCACTTGATACTTTGATATCAAAACAACTCTATTTTGAACCTCTTAAGGTTGATTTTTGCAAATCCTTATTTCTTATGTTGTACGATAATGTACGCAGATCGTGTTAATCCGTGTTATTGTATACAAAGGCGTGTTTGTCGTCAAGTGTGACAGTTTTAGAATGGCACTTAATCTCGTTTCCGACTGTGTGTTTCTGTGACGACTCTGGTCGCGTGACGTCATCACAATGACGTGACAGTGTGTTCATTTGTTTCATTACTTGAAAACGCATTTCGGTAGTTGCCTATACATACATATATTGTTATACACCCTATGCAGGATCAATCGAGAGAAGGATAAAGACGTTTGAGAGGCAATTTCTAGCATTATTTTTTTCCTTTATTAGTTGTGGGCAGCTTTTAATATTGTAAGGCCTCTCGATATAAAACTACTTTTACCTCAAATAATGTTAATCTATAGAGTAAGTTGCTTCGAAACTAACAACCTAAGATATCGAAATAAGAAAATATAGGCCTAATTCATACCACAATCTTTAAGACATTTATGTTTCTAAAGCTTTACAGCCTATATGTATAGTCTGTTAAATGGACTAGATCAGAATTAAAGGCAAATCTCAAATGTAATCCTAAAAACATCCCAGACATATCATTCGAAAAGTATCTAAGTATATAAAAGCAATAAAAACAACCATTAACACACATGATATAGGAATATCAAAAAAGCAAATAGTTGCCTCATAATAATGACAAACTGTATGGATTGTATGGAAATACTGGATGGGACTCGGTCGGAAATTGAACCGGCAATGGTCCGGAAGGCGATAGGAAAAGGCAAAGATGGCGACTTAATTTATGTGTGCTTCGAGTAGGTTATAACTGGGTCCATGTATACAGATATAGCTGCCGCATTGTATAAGGTTAACCAAATGTAATGAACTGTATTTCGTCGTGAGAAACGTAGAAAGATACTTCTGAACGTCAATCCTTTATTGGCAAAAAAATGCTGCCAAAATTGCATAAAGAATACGGGAATAGTGAGCTTGTCCCTTCTAGTCTACTCAGTCAATCAATTCTACATTATAGGTAAATCGCTTTCAAGCTAATTACCCACAAAGCGGACCAAAATATAATGTAATAGAAGCAGGTGCCATGCTTTAAAATACACTCAATTACTGTAAAACCTGTGCTCTTACTATGAGTTCTTGACGTAGGAATCAGTCCATTGTGTAAACAAAAGGTAACACAGTACTCCGTCTTACTTCCACAAAGGTCAAAATGTAGGATTAATGTTAGAGTGTAAAAAGGAACGTGCGTCATTGAGTGAGGCAAAAGGAGAGAAGGATAGGAACAGAGCATAGATGTCAGTAGAAAAAAGAAAGAGCATCAAGATGTAAAGACAAATTCAGTTAATAAAAATATTAATAAATTAAAAGTAAGTTAAATTGAGGTTTTATTCACCGTGTTGCGATCTTGCGAAGCCTTTAAAGAGCTCGTGCCACAGGTACTGGAAAATCAGATCTAAAATTCCAAGAAAATAAACTTAAAGACAACAAAAGTGAAACGATGAAAGTTTTCTAAGTACTCTTGTTGTTTTAACGCCAGTTAGAAAAGTGGAAATATTCTGAAAGTCTGCCTTTTTGAGGATACTTACAGCTAACGTGCTGAAAGTCCTGAAAAATGTATTAATATTTCCATTAATATTTTTGTTGTTTTAGGCCACGGGTAGGACCTAAGCGGGCTTTTTGGGGTTAACATTTAGGTTCTATTTGATTTATTATACATGGCTCTGGTATAAATTTAATTGAATCTTTTCGGCACATTTCGGAAATCGATATTTTTTTTTGTTGTAGAAGCCAAACAGCACACCGTATTCTTCATAAAAAAAATCAACAAAGGCATACGACAATTTCATGAATGAGCCCATCTACCACCAACTCTTAAAATAACATTCTTGTAGTTATGCTGCGAGACTGGCAGTACAATAAAGCATAAAGCGGCGTCTCGTTTAAATAAATCTAGAACAACAGAAGCGATAGCAGACCTCCAGCCCAAACCAGATGACTATCTCCACTACTGAATCTCCATTTCCAACTATAAATCTATTTTCTTTGTCCACAGATCAAGTATCAACCCCTCGTTTCTCCGGCTCCTCCTGGCTTGCTCTTCGAGCACTCCGTGGGGCATACAAGCGCGTGCGCGTTCGCGTGCGAGTTAGACCCGAGAGAACTCGTGGCGTGTTGCTACTGACGGGGGAACATGATGACCTGTCTGGCGACTATCTCGCGCTCATGCTGAGGAACGGACATGTTGAGCTCAGGTATGTGATGGGTGTGTAATTTGATTTTGAAGGTGAAAGGTCTTTAAAACTTGGGTAAGAAGTAAATGTGGACTTTTGTGTAATGTGTCAGATACAACCCTACAATAAATATATTATGATTTCTGTACGTAAGAAGTAAGAAATAGTTCACTCCCTGTGTGTCCAGTAGCTTCCACTTAACACTTACTCTTGACGATCATAAAATGCCCGGTACAAATGTGTGTAACTTTGCGCAGCCCCTCAATGTTCGATCAGTAATATAAGTCGATGAGTAAAGTGCAGATTTGAAAACTACCAAAAATGATTTAAAATATCTGAATCTTAGTGTTCAGCAAGTTTATCATCATCTTCCTGCCCTTATCCCATTTTATTTAGGGTTGGCGCAATACGTTTTTTCTTCAATTCTCCCCTAACAGACGACACAGAATCATTTACTTCTACAAGTTATTGTATTCAAGAGCCTTGTAAATCTGATATTGTGCAAGTTCTATTGCTGAATGTGCAAGAACTATTCTTCTTCTAAAAGTGCCACTACAATTAATGATGGTTGGATACCAGCTGCTAGATCTATCTCGATCTATTGTAAAGTAAAACAATTTAGTTGCACTATCGTGTTCACGGTGAGATGGATACTGAACTCATAATGTTTATTTTGTAAATAACATTGTTGTGTGAAGTATTACGTGAAATTTGAAAAATAATCATAATTAAAGTCACAAAGTGTACACGAAAAGGTGTAGGTAAATGTTTGGCACTTACCTGGCCTAAAGGGATTAGCATTACCGTTCAATGTGGCAATACCACCAGAGCGTTTTGGACAGAGTCTTTGAATTGACAGAATTTTTGAATGGAATTTTCAAGTATTTGTCTGAGAATTATTTTAGATTCAGTTTTGTAATATTAATTTAAAATATAATGTTGACTAAAATATTCAATATCATGTAAGTGTATCTGTAGCATTATCATGCTGATGCTATCACGATGATTAATGAATTTCACATTTATATAATTATTAACGGGTGAATAATTAATTCCAATTATTTATACAAAATTACAATTTCTCACTGACAGAATTTGATATTACAGAGAGTCTAATTATTTATTTAATACGTCATGCACTGTGGGGATTACTTAGGAATTAACGCGAATTAAAATAATTTGATATATTTGTTTCTTCAAGTATGTTTTGCGGGTGACTAATTTTGGATCCAACTGGTCTTCTTAATCATGAGCTAATGCTGAGGCAAGGCCTCAAGAGTTAAACTCATAATATATCATACTCATAAAGGCATACTGGCACTAAGGTTTATACCAGTTGATTTTGACTATACACGACAATTTTTTCCGTGTCTTAAACTGAAACATTTTACATGAAAATTATTGCTGCATCACTAATATTATAATCGTGAAAGTTTGTAAGATCGTATAATTAGAACGTTTGTTTGTTACTTTTTCACGCTTTAAAAGTTTGACCAACTTTAATGAAACTTGGAATAGAGGAAACTAACACCCCGGATAAATATGTAAGCTACTTTTACCCGGCTTTGTCAAAAGAAGGGTTTTTGTAGCCATAGCATATGTGCGGATGTCGGACCCGTGCAGACAAATGCTAATATTACATACTAAATAAAGCCATGTGCAGAAATCCCGCACTACCGTCTAAATATTTACCATCGAAAATGTAAACTGACGGCTAACCATAAAATATCCCATAATGCATGGGAGATAGTATCGGTTTATACGTTACCGTAAGTGCTTCATGTTTGTTTTAGTAAAGTGGCCAACCCATGAGGGTTGGGGTGACACGAAAATAAAAGCATGACATGTATTTGACCAGGGGCTGGCATGCTAAAAGATTTTGGGTGCTCTTAGTTTGTACACAAATAATACTCAAATACGGTGTATCAGAACTTATGAGCTGGAAAATGTATAACATTTCTATTGCTAGGTATTAAACAGTAAATTCCTTTTTTCTACCAGCAGGATCCGAGTTCCAATATTCGGATCGTTCGTAGGCCAAGATCTGTACTACTCTGTACAATACGACGACGAATACTTCCAAACATATAATAAGCTTGAAATTTACAAAAACAATAGACAATCATGGAACCCACGGCGCTGTTAATCAGAAGTAGTGAATTGAGGGCGTTGCAAGAATTGTATCAGCGTTCTTACTCCTCAAAACTATAAAACAAGCTTTAAAGAATCTATAAAAAGTAAGCAAATAAAAACAGTATTTACTACCCAATAAATAGTTCCACAAATGCGTTCAAAAAGTATACAGATATCAAAAACACTTTTAATCTCAAATATACTCAATTAAAACAAACATTAATTCCCTTTTCGATTCCCATCTCACAATAACGTCCCAATATATCCAAGATAATAATATAGTTATATGTTAATCACGTGTATAAATCACCTCGCGATATTTATGTAATGAGTTCACAGCAGCAACGCGGTGGAAACTGTATAATTACAACACAATACCTCATTATTTAACTGCAACATTCTCACTGAATTTACTCTCAATATTGTCATAATTTATATCTAAAATTAAATCTAATTCCTAATGTGTTTTAGTATGTTCAACACGTATAATTCACCGTTATATTTTAATGTACTAAACAGTTTCGGGTCAGAAGTTTCATTTTATTATTGTACAAAGCAAGCTCTTGATTGGAAGTGGAAATAGAGTATTACTGATGGTAAAAGTTAATGCATGGTCGAATAAAACAAGTTAACATCAAGTTCCCGAGGTATAAGGGAAGGAATGCGTTCCGGGGACAAAAAGCTAGCAAGAGTAATATCTTCCTGTTCTCTTCAGAGTAAAGAAAGTCTGAGAAAATTTCCTCGAACAAAAAGTAGGCATTCAGATCTATTAACTACACAGATCTCTTAAATAAGGTAAAAACTCACACACCGCGACTGACCAGAAGACTGAACTGTTATGTATGTGTATGCGAAATTTCCAAGAAAAACAAGTATTGATGACTTGCATTAATTCAATTACGAAGATCCAACATCAATAACCATCTGTGATTCCCTAACACATTAAACAAATGAAACCATCCTATCCACCTAGACAGGATTACTAATTTCAGCCTAAACCTTCTACACATACCCTATTTATTCACATTTGAGTTCTAATTAGCAACAGTCAGTGCAGTCCAATATTAATATTGAATCCGGCTTACATTCCACCCGTTCATAATTAGTTAGTATTGCGCTTAATCCCACAGTGGAAGCTGAGATTAATTTTCCCATTGGTACCTACTTTCTCGTCCTTTGTCCGAGTTCATTTAAAAGAAGTCAGATAGAAGAAGTATTTATTAGAAGCTTATTTTGTTCGCTGTAGATTTTTAATTAACTATCGTCGTTTTTTTTTTGTGTCGAGATTAGTATATTTCTTTCATATTTCATTTATCTTGCGGGTCGACAATCAAGTAATTAGATTTTATCATTTTGAACTATAAATATTAGCAAATGAAAAGGTGCTCTCATTTTTTGATCAAATATTTTTGTCAAATCTACTCTTAGTTAGGTTTGAAGAGCACAGAACCTTAAAGTGCCATAAGGATCTTTTGGTACGTGCCGTAATTTAAAACTAATTCTGTCACATGTGAAAAGTACCAAACTTTTGTCTCACAGTTGTTTTGATTCTTGTTGCGAATGTTAAAGTTAAATATCATCCACGTGCCAAAATATCCTTGTAGCACTAAACTTTTGGCCCGAATGAGGTAATGGCCTGTCTAACTATCCAACTCCGCATAAGAGCGTTTCGTACTATAGTTTCACCTAGGTATTGAAACTATAGCTCTGAATCGCACCAAGTACACGTTCTATCTAACGAAATCCTAGTCAATGTTACATTGCACTGCGGAGACAATAGAGAACATCAAATGTATGCACATGATACATAAAACGTGTCTTATAATAAATTTTGAATAATATGATAGAAAATCTTAAATCTCAGACAAGACTTAAACATGCGACTGTAGGCTTAACGCACCAGTCACTATAACAACTAAGCTAACGAGGTCACTGATGTAGAGTTTTAATTTCTCAATCCAATCGTATCACGTCTTAGGGATCTCTTTATACTGGATACCAATCAATATCGATAAGTTATTAGAAACAAATTTGTTCAGAACGTCCATCTTAAGTTCCATCCTTCCCCAGATTTGACTGCGGCAGCGGCGCTGGCATCCTGCGGTCACCGGAGCCGGTCAGACTAGGGCACTGGAACACCATCTCAGTGTACAGACACCGATGGGACGCGTGGCTGAGACTCAACAACGGGAAGCGGGTCCGAGGGAGATCGAAGGTAAGGAAAAGAAGGCCTTAAGACCCTGTAATACAGATGTATATGACCTGTAATAAAGATAAGCTCATGAACGCTATTGAAAATGTCATTTGCGTAGCAGCGACGAAATTTTACTGCCGTATTTTTGATTAGATAATAGATTAGAAAATCTCCATTGAGATAAGAATAAGAACTATTTGAGTTTTACCATATGTGTACGATTAATTTATTGCTTCTACATAAAAGTGCCACACCACAACGTCAATGACATCTGTATGTGACCGGAAATTGTTATTTACGCAGTACTTCTGAAAAACTTTAAATTCTTTAGTACGGCAGTGTTTTTTAAACATACCTAATTGGACAAAGGTCCTACCTAAAAACTCAGGGCTCAAATGTATTTCTAACACTACTTACCGGTGCGTATCCAATTTATCGTGATTGAAAAATGTGACAAAACTACGTTTTACAGCTTCAATGAGAACGAAAAGTCAAATTGCCTTTTCTGTTTTCTTTGTCCGAGTACCAAGATCTAAAGGCAATTGACCGTGTTGGGTTTAAGTCAGGGGGCTCGCAATCTGAGCGTAGCACGCCTTTGGAATTCAAAAGAAATGGTACATTTATTTCAGACCTTTGCTAAGTTCACCAAGTTTCTTTGTGTAGTCTTTGACGTGTTACAAAGAAGTTACGTTACTTTGAAATACTTGGGTGTCTAAGGTCTACCTAAAATACGAACGTAAGCTTAAGATATGTGTTGAAATTTAAGTCCTAAGGGATGTGAACTTTAAGATACATTAATCTTGATATATTACTTAAAAAAATCAATTTAATATATCTCGCTATAAAACTTCTAGAATAAACACAAGTCCTAATAAAAAAGATCGGTAAAACTTAAAAATTGGAAGTATAGACAAACTTTTATCGGTAGGTGTACAGTACATTGTTTATCCATTAGTATACTGAATGTTTACTCGCCCTGGTTCGTCCATCCATCATCGATGTGATCTAAATGACGTCCAACACAAAACAATTTGCCGGTAGCTTGTTACTAACGCCCGGAAGAGGCAGTTCCTCTCGCCTAAATATTTTAGTAGAGAGGGATGTGAACTTTAAGATACATTAATCTTGATATATTACTTAAAAAAATCAATTTAATATATCTCGCTATAAAACTTCTAGAATAAACACAAGTCCTAATAAAAAAGATCGGTAAAACTTAAAAATTGGAAGTATAGACAAACTTTTATCGGTAGGTGTACAGTACATTGTTTATCCATTAGTATACTGAATGTTTACTCGCCCTGGTTCGTCCATCCATCATCGATGTGATCTAAATGACGTCACACAGGTTTGACGTCACACATTGTTTTCTCGCTAAACCTGCATTCCATACGCTCCTAGAGCGACAAAGCATTCGTACCGTAAACCAAACGTTGGATTTTTTACGAAATTATAAGTGCGAACACTGTTCTCCATATAAGCTTCATTCGTCGATCCATCATCGGCTGTCAAATTTCATGGATCATTATATACAAAACCCATATTTTTCTTCGTATTGTCGAATTGCTCTCATATACGTATTTTGGGTATCAGACTGATCTTGAAAACTTATAACACATCTGAAATCAATGTTTTTAAACTTTCGCGACTTGTACAACATATTTTAGACAGCAAATAGGTCTTATTCATCCATCGGGAGAATGAAATATTTAAGGAATCATATCGCGAATAAGACCCATCTGAAATCGTTCCGTCACAATTTCAATATTAGTTTCTATTAAAACCTCTTTACAAAAAACAAAACTGTCATCTACGTCACATAAACACCCACTTCAGTTATACTTAAGACGCAAACAAAGGTAATACCAAAGCCAGTTAATACCTCTGGAGACTAACGATCTATCATTTATAACCCAAAATCATAATAGCCGGGCGGCCTATAACCCCGTATAGTTTATTCAGGGCCAACACAAAACAATTTGCCGGTAGCTTGTTACTAACGCCCGGAAGAGGCAGTTCCTCTCGCCTAAATATTTTAGTAGAGAGAATTTTTCATTGTGTACCCGCAAAATGTGGGCTCTGGAAAATTATAGTATTTTTCGTTAAACGTTGTGCTGTAATGAAGTCTGAAATTAACAGCTGTTTATTGGTGTTTCCATCAGTTTTCTGTTTGGTATAGAACAGCTATAGTGGAATGTAACTGTCCCACTTTTGAAGAAAGACTACAGACAAAATATTAAACTAGGATTCGCTTTCACGTCCATGATTTCAGACTCAATTTCTGTGTCTAGGTTTCCTAAGACTTTTTTCCTTCCCCGATTGTCAGTGTTGTCATAATAATGAAAGTTCATATAAACGAGTATGAGGATTTATTTACTTATTAGCTAAAGGAACACCAACAGTTACTGTATATAAATTATGTGTATGATTATAATTATGATGTATCAGGGCCTACATGTGAGTAATTTATCTTGGGCTACGTGTAAACATCTCCGATCATAGAACCGCTAGTCCACCATAAGTATAGCAAAGTATTTATCTAATCTTCAAGATATCTCAAGAGAAACTCAAGTCTATCTTCAATAAATGTTTTTACTCGCCCAACTTAAATGTGTACTTTTATTAGTTCCGAAGTCTTCAGTCAACGCTGAAAAACAAATTGAGCCTAAAAGCCAGGTAATTTCAACTCGAATACTTTTAATTAATCTGACGCAGCTATCTAACTTTACGAGCTTGAATAAATTTCATAGGAAACTTTTATAACATCTGTCTTAAAGATTACACAGATCTTGGGAAATTATAAATTTCTATCGCTTAGCAGAATAAAATTTCAATAAGGAATAATCTGGGAAGCTTAAGTTGTAAAAACGGGAAAGTTTTCCTCGACCACTGGACCTAAGTTCTGAACTGTTTAATACAATTGCTTGAATCGAGAGTTTCAAGCGGATCTCGAAACTAGTTCAGATAGAGTTAATAGCATCGGGCTATCAACTTTAAAATCGTTAAGTTTTTAATACAATATATGAGGATATTGGGGTGAAAAATGAGGTTTTATCCAGTGCAGTTTGCCACATTTTCTGGTCTATAAGATGCATTAAAATTTAATTAAAATAAATAAATGTATTTTCTTTCTCTTCTTCTTTTCTATAAAGAGGTTACAAATTCAGTTCCAAGCAATAAATTAACCAATTAATCTTAAGTAAACGTTTCCATACTAAATACATATACAGACATTTATCAAATCTGCTCTATTCAAGAAGTCAAAACTACATTTCTGCCTGTATCTCATAACCATGCTTCCACATAATCACACTCGTCCAACAAACTTTGAATTGTTAGCCAAATAATACAGCCCCGAAAGCAAACACGTTAAGTGACTACATTCCCCAGATTCAGATCCCTAGTGCCCCACAACAAGTACAGTCAGTAACAGTCGGTTAACACAATCCGATAAACAAAGTGCCAGTATTTTTAAGCCCCGAGACAAAAATGTTGAAGGGCGTATGTGTCTGAAGCATCTTAATCTCGATTTTGGTAAAAGGTGAATCGGTCGGAAACATTTAGATGAAAATTTGTTGACCTGACCTCCACAAAATGGCAGCGGAGTACATATTTTTTCACCAAATTTGAAACACAGGTATCAAATGAAAAGGCTTGACTTTATAGACTATGACAAATTTCATATTTAAGAACCAATGTTCTTAAATATAAAATTTTATTAATTAAAATTAAAAAAAAAATTATGTTAAATATGCCTTCACCACACTATTCGTCGAGCCCCTTTTGTTACCAATAGCATAACAGCAACTTATTGAATTTGAATCTATGATTGTGTAGGTATAGATGTTTCGAAAATCTGATTGTGCTCACCGACTTTTGTTACTGACCGTACTACCGGCTCAAATTGTCAATACGAGTCACCTCGGACGTTCCATTTGCGGATTGCATTCTAACGTACATGTATGGTTCACCATACATTAGTACGAATGGTGACATTGACAATGGCTGTATTTCAAGAGGATTTATTCGTTTAGTTAAACTGTGCTCTTTCAGAGTTGCCTTTAATATTTAATTAGGTGCAGTAGGTTTTCAGAAAAGAGTATTCTAGCTTGGAGTCGACGACACATATTTTAATAAAAGCATAGAAATGTTCTGATAATTCTCAACCATATCTAACTTAAAAACGTAAACAAGTCCATATCTAACTCATTGAAGATCGTTTTATTACTAGGTGTATCAAAATTCACACGCTCACCTTAGTGCGACAGTTAATTCCCGTAAAAAAGAACAGAAATACTAAAACCAAGGCTAGAGTTTAATATTTATCGCAACAAAAACTCCATCCAGTACATAGCAACGTGGTTATCGTTAATCGAGTTACCGACAGCTCCGCCATACTGGGTCACAGTGCCACTACGGACCTATTGCCTATTACCGGACACAACTGCAATCCCAAACTATTAGCCGAGAGTGCACAGTTACTGCAAGCTCTTAAACCAAGACTGATTGTATAGCGGAAGCGAGATGTAGCTATCCGAAGTGTAGAACGCCATCTCACTCCTACAACGGAAATTTAGTGTTTGTGGAGTTACTTTATAGTTACACAATATTTGACTTTTGAGGTGGTTCCTGGGATGTATCCCCGGTTTCTGAAAAGTTGAACAATTGAATCTGCTGTCAATTAACTGCACTATCCAGTAGAAAATATTGATAAACAATATTAAGGGTTTGACAGCTATGTAAAGCTATGTAATTATCAATTATGTTGGTACGTCCTTCAGATTACTGTAAAAGATTTACAGTTCTTGGTTTTTTTCTGTCATTTATATGCACTTGCATATAAATGACCATTGCGGGGCGTGTGAAGTAATGCTATGTGCTGCCATGCGCCGGCATCAAAACATGGATGACGTTGCACAGCGGTTTAGTCAGTAAGAGCACGAAACCCGTAGCTTCCCCCCAGGGTCACAGGTTTCCATGAGGATTCCCCTGCTTTGCTTTACTTTAGTAAAGCAGGGGAAGCCTCAAGGAAATCTACAGCTTTAGTTTTTAAACAAAAGGTACTATTGCAAAGCAAATACCTCCTTTCCATTCTTAGACTGTACGGCTCTTCAAGTAGAATTATTATAGACATGATACCTCGTGTATCAAACAAGATTAAATAATTAGAGCAGTCGATCAGGCTGCTTAATTGGAAGCCTAGCCTTCACACGCACGTGTTATTAGATCAATATCGTGTACGTCTTTCAAGGGTGCTTGCGATATAGGTCACTACGCTCGATTTTGTGATCCTGTGGGAAGATGTTTGCAAATTACTAAGATTGTTTATTATTTTCGTAAGTCTTGTGAAATGTAGTTGAGCCCTGTGGTTTTCGACACCTTTCTTCTTTTCCTTTCTGCGCCCATAAACTATATCATGTCAGAGTAAGCTCTTGATTTTGCCAAGCCTTAGTTACTCCTTAGATAGTCTAAATAGATTTTAGCTGTGTAATTACCACTAGTATGGTTATCGATGGAAAGCAGAATATTTTTTGGATTTTCTCGAGGGTGTAATTTGTAATTTTTCATCGCATTTATCAATAGCTTTTGCATTATCGGTACTCACAAACAATCGTGTATCCCCAAAAAGATGTACTCGTAACAAAAACAATGTATCTTTTATATTCAAAACTGAGATGGTCACATGGTGTCTCCCAACCTTCATTTCTACGGCTCGACGTACAAAACAAGCTTTTGTAAATGAATTTGACGTCACCTACATGCATGCTTCTCGTACTGTCCCAAAGTTTTCGCGTATATAAGTGACCGGGGCGAAACAAAAGGCAACTCATCTACAGCTGTTCCGTATATAGTCTATATATATAAAAATGAAACCCGTTTTCCTTGGTCACGGCATCACGCGTGAATGGCTGGACCGATTTCACTAATTCTTTTTTTGTTGTATTTGTTATTATTAGGAGAAGGTTCTTACGGAAAAAAATATTAAGAAAAGACCTTGGTTTTTTTGTCCCTTTACCACGCGGGCGAAGCCGCGGGCAGAAGCTAGTTTACTATAAAACTAGCTTCACAGTTGTACATAAGACTCGTAGTCCCGGAATTAAGACTCACACCTTATTTTGTATGGTTGATGTAAAACCGCCTTTAGGCCTCCGACGTAGCTTAAAACACTCTTAAAAAAAAAACAATTGTTCCGGTTTCATCTCGTTTTCCGGTTACACGTGAGGCGCTAGAATATTATTATCGTTATACAACTATGCGGATTGGTCCGCACTCGGCCCGCTCCATGTTGAGCCCGTTCTACGTTACTTGTACTCTGTACGACTTTTCAGAGTTTTGTGAACATACCCGTAAATCAATCAAATCAAAGAGTTTTAATTTCCAGCAAGTCTAAAAAACACTTAAAGGCAACTCCAGCTCCAGGTTTCAAAATGTCATTCCTCTGAAGAAGAACCGGCAACAAATTCCGTAGGTTACACAAATACGGATACGCTGCTCCCGGACGCGAATTAACATAAAATCCTTAAGCAGCACATCATGCGTCACCCTTTGTATGTATTACAGAAGCATTTGTTTGACTGCACGGATAGCCAAAAGGTGTAGGTCACCACGCCAATCACCACTGAATGCGACGTGTCGCAGTTTCGATCACCGCGTAGGACAAGAATTTGTGCGATCCACAAAGGCTTGTTCTAAGTCTGGGTGTCTCTGGCATGTGGATTGACTCCCTGAGTGATAATGATTCCTTAGTGCGGGAGTCGTTTTTTTTAAAGAAAAGAACAAGATTTTATACGAGGTTATTGTTAGGAAATCTAGCACATTTCGATGTGGACGTACTGAAATAATCTTTCTATATACCTACAGCTGTGAAACCAGCCTTAGCAACGAAACTATTCTCCCGAGTTCCCTGTCATATTGTCTCTTATTATTTTCATCTTGTAAGTTATTACGGCCTGCGCGTGTTGTCCGTAATGTGTCTTATGCTTCGTTAAGTAGCCCTTCTGTTGTCTTATGTATATGTGAATTGTTTATTAAATAAATGTGGTGAAGAACTATTCATCATCATCATCATCTTCCTGCCCTTATCTCATTTTACTTGGGGTCGGCGCAACACGTTTTTTCTTCCATTTGCCCTCATTAGACGTGAAACTATCATTTACTTCTTTTATGGTGAAGAACAATAAATTACGGTTTAAAAAATCGTAAATCGTACACCTTTGGAAATTTATACGAATCCGTTTACAAGTAATTTAGTTTCCATTTCTTAAACATCTGCATACTTATCCCTTTTCTTATCACAGTAGTTACCCATTTTTCAACTAAAAATAAATAGTTAAGTAAAAACCCAAACATATTCATGATAACAATGACATCAACTATATCTCTTGTTACTAGGCATTAAGATTGATACTCCTATGTCCTAGCAACGACCAAAACAAATCTAGGACACGACCTTAGCATGAACTTAGCCTCTATTCCCTAACATTAAGGTTCATATTCCTATTTTGTGGTTACAACTTACGACCTTACATAACAATGATAGTAACACGACCTTTATTACAAAGCATTAAGGTATAAATTCCCATATCGCGGTAACGACTTACGACCTTACACACGTTTATCTGTATACCTTTCCTGTAGAGTAACGAGACGATCTCTATGTAACATTAATCTCGTAGAAATTGCGCTGGCAGGTGTAAAATAACGCGTAAAAACATCTAAGTACAGACGGTGACATCGATTGGGTATTATTTTAGCTGACTGTGCAAAAAAAATATGTTATTTTTTAATTCATGCTCTTCTTTAGCACGATTATTAGCCAACGTAATATTTTAAGTTTTTTATTAGATTCGTCTGCATATCTTGACGACAGCCTTTTATCCCATTATTGGATAAAGAAATTACACATTTTCATATTACCCACTTTCTTTTTAACCTTACATTTACATTATACACACATTCCAAATTCTTATGATACAAAATCAGTCTTTTACGGTCTTCTTTAGTTTCCAGCACAAATATTGTATTTAAAAATATTAAACTTTATAAAAAAGACGACGAATATAGAACCTCCTTCTTTTTTAAATCGGGTGGAATTCTAATTTATCGTCGCATGTAAATGTTGACTATACAGGTTCTAAAATCGGTCTGCTAAAGCTAATCTGGCTCATTACTAACATTCGGGTCTAAAGGGTTGAACAAACGTGCCGACATTTATACCGTAGGGTTTCGACGGTCTACCAACACCTCTTAAAATGTCACTGTTGTCTATGTTGAAGAGAGATGCCATTCTCCTCCGTATAACGCGATCCCCTTTCCACAGCTGCAATAGTCTTACTTCCAGAGGTAGTGGTATTTGATCTCCGCTCTTTAAAAATGTCCGCCAATGAATTTTGAAAGGGTTCGTGAAATTCTCAGATTTTACAAAAATATTTTATGAAAGACCAAAATAAATGATATGAATTTATTAAAGTACGGTATGATAAATGACCGTACAATAAACGGGAACCAGTTTTAAAATGCTAAAAATCTCTCGCTGTCTCTGTTACTTGAAGGTATAAAACAGGGATATAAATAGTAAGAACGTTTTAAAGTTAAGTTGTGATTGGGTATTTTGGCTGGCCTGTTGGTCTAGTGGTTAGTGACTCTGTCTGCTGTACCGGAGGTCGTGGTACAATGCGTCAAAAAATATGTTGTCATCTCCGTCAATGGCGGGAAACGTGTCCAGGAGACTGGCGGAATTACCACGTTGAATGGCAATGCCAATTATTTACGCTAAATACAACCCACGGTCACGATGGTGATCACGGGGTGGAGTTGACCAAACGCTTTGCGAGTTCCTTGAACAGAACTCGTGCAAAGGCCAAAATGATATAGGCCTTTGAATATATCCTTTTTTTTTCATAATATTCGTGGTTTTCCTGTCTTGTATCACTCATACCAAAAACAATAAACTTCTTTAAGTACGCACTACATATTTACTTACTAAAATGATACAGCTTTACCGAGTCAAAAAGCCTTTGTTATACTGAAACTTTCAGTTATAGGCACAAAGTTTCAGGACCTGAAGTACCCTGTAATATATTACTGTTGTCATATTATGCTAAGGACAAAGTCTGAAGCAAAAGTGCTTTTCTTTTAGTGAAATTTACCTGTTAACAATATATTCTTCTTTACCTTTGAAGTAAGACATAGAAGACGTATTATTGTTCCTATAAATTAATATGTCTGATGTGGTATGAAAATGTTCACATTATAATCATGGCTTCACTTTTTTTTGCACTAGATAATAATATGCTTTACAACAATCTTATAAGGTACTAGCGAACTGCCCCAGCTTCGCATGGGTGATATACTGATGTATTCTTAACCATAACTGCATTAAAAAAATCTCTTCAAAATCCATTTTGTTTAAAAGATTTAAGCAAACAGACATTAGTTATTTAATTTCGACTACATACAATAATTATTCAAATACAATTATTAAGGTTGCCAGTTTTTTAAATTCAATGTTATAAGCAATTTTTTTTATCATAGCTTGTTATCAATTAGGTTAAAGATAATTTTATCATCGTCGGACAAAACATAAAGCATGGGCTTACTGTTTAATTACTCCCGGAGAAACTTTTAATTAATTTCAAATTAAAGGAAAAAACGTATTTCACGTGAAACGACCAGGTTGGTCCTTTGTTAAGGAGTACTTTTACTAGTAACAAATTATTACCTCCGAATGAAACGGTCACTTTGCAAAGTATTTGGGCAAACATATTTGGAATTACAGAAAAACACAAATGTTCGGATCACCATAAAAGTATACTGTGGAATGAAACCTACCGATTAGGAAATTCACTGAATTCTGAAATATTTGTGTAGACAAAATATTAAATAGACATTTAACTAGATAGTTAAATGTCTATTTAATAATATATAATTCACTATTACATTAATATTGACTTACTTTTTAGTGAAATGAGAAATATTTATTAATGGATTTGCAAAAGGTTTTTTTTTCATGAATAATATACCTAGTACTACTTACAAAACTACTCTTAACATCAGAACATCTTAGCTAAATTAAAAATGCAACGCCTAAATAACATGTCATGGTTTTATCACAACTCTATACCTACCAAAAACCTACACCAGAAACTTTCGAAACAAAAAGCAAGGTAACCTAACCCCTTACTTTCAGACTATAATTTCCCCGTCTCCACCATACAGTGGGGTAAGTTATGGCCATAACAGTAACCCTTCCACTCCGGTCACGCCTCTCTAATGACGCCAATTAACGTCTAAATGACTTTAGGTCTCAAGGCTGAAATTAAATTGTGTAACTTATGATGGACTTAGAATGTCATCGAAGACTGTATCTTTGTGAAACTGGGATTTTATGATGGTATGGAGTTTTTGGGCCTGAGATTTTTGCTTGGAAACTGTATGCTGGTGTTCCTTATATTCAAAGCTTTTCTTTTCTGTCCCTCTGCACTCCAAAAACCTCTTCTCTCTCTTTCCATATTTCGTTGACCAATGCTACGCTATTAAAAATGCCAATGGTATAATGCAATAAAATAATTGTAATGGTAAAATGGATAAAACAGCCAATGGAGAAAATAGTTTTAAAACGCATGTTCTGTGTGCTACAATAATGTGTGTGAAACCTGAATCGACATGGGTATCTACCTAAATTTTGTAAAAAAAATACAAATTCATAAAGTACGAGTACATAGGTACTAGACAATAGAAAAAAATATATCACAAGTAAAGACACAATCTTTCAAAAGATATCTACTGTATGCATAAATATAGAAACTTGAATTATGCACTAATTCACTAAGCAGAAGAAAGTATTTTCAACCATATTACACAAACCTTACGTTTTTTTCTATTTGTCACCAGGGCCTGTTCTCCCGTATGACCTTCAGAGAGCCAGTCTGGGTGGGTGGTGCCGGCAACACCACCGGCCTGCAAAGCAAGCTGGGGCTCTCCGACGGCCTCCTCGGTTGTGTGGACTTCCTCAGGATCAACGGAGACACCTACCAACTCATGAAAGATGCTGTCGCCACATTGGATATCTGTGAGTATTGTATGACTTAACACTTCGACTGCCGAGCAACAAAATGTGTATTGTTTTTTGGTCACCGGTGACCCCCGTACGGCGTTCAAAGACTTAAGTGTAACTACTGTAAGAGTCTTGAAAGTTGATGGAAGCCGTATAGGCAAATCCTGCTGGAGCTGAGGGATGTTCGTAAGATTTACCGCGACCCTGGCACTCAAAGGGCTCCAGGAGGAATAGAGTGGGTTTTAGTCAGTAACAGTCTGACACTCTCTCCCGCTGCACCTATAGCGGGCGGGGTCATTTGATGATTTCCTACGAAATAAAGAAGATCTATAGGCAAAATGAGAGGAACGAAAAAAATAGATCAATTTAAGTATTGTTACTTCTTTTTATTTCTACGTTTATTCGAACTTGTTAAGTGTTTGAAATAGATTGAATAAGGTTGTCTGCGGTATTGAGTTATAGCTTAAAATAACCCTTGTAACCTCGACCCGCTTAGTACCTTTTTTATTTTATTTATTTAATAATTAATGTACACACAAACAGATTAAAAAGGACACAACATAACAAACAAGATGTACAAGGGTACTGCTTATTTCTAAAGAAATCTCTCCCAGCAGACCCGCGATAGGAGAAGTGGTTGATAATGGTAGTCATCAGTGTGCAGACTATATACATATATAAATATATATATCCCTATCCATATAAATATACATACATATATACATACATATCTCTATCGATATAAATATACATAATTGTAGAAATAAAGATATATTTTAGTGTATATAGAAAAATAATAAATACAATAATGACTCAATCGCAAGAGGACAGGTAGTGCTCTTTTACTCGTCTCTTAAACAGAGAAAGTGTTTTTGTCTCACGGATGTTAGGCGGTAGGGAATTCCAAAGCCTTACTGCGTGAACGGTGAAGGAATAGGAATAAAAGTCGGTGGAGTGGGGTGGGAAGTGCAGCAAGGATTTTATATGGGATCGGCAAGGGGCATCAGGAGGTCGGTTAAAAGTGAAACGTTCACGCAGGTAAGAGGGATATGTGGGGTTGTGAATGATATTGTAGAGTAGGCATAAAATGCGAGTGTTCCGGCGAAAGCGGATTGGGAGCCACTTGAGCTGCTTGCGAAAGTGAGATACATGGTCATACTTGCGCAGACCAAATACAAAGCGAATGCACAAGTTTTGCAGGCGCTCAAGCTTACTTAGAAGCTCCTCGGTGGCATCTAAGTAGCAAGCATCAGCGTAGTCTATGACTGGTTGAATCAGAGATTGCGCCAAGGAGATTTTTGTTTTTATAGGAAGGAAGTATTGAAGTGACTTTAGAGAGTGGAAAGAAGAAAAGACTTTACGGCCAACCTCGGCCACCTGAGGACGCCACGAGAGTTCAGCGTCGATAATGATACCCAGGTCCTTCACAGTATCCGAGTAACTTATAGCAACGCCATCGAAAAATAGACCTGCCGTAGATGCAGAATCTAGCCTACTCCGCATACACTTGCTACCTATGATGATGGCCTGAGACTTGGCTGGATTAACTTTAAGACCGTAGGAGCCAGCCCAATCGCAGATAGAGGCCAGGTCCCGGTTCATGGCGTCGATGGCAGAATCGGCGTCAGCCACCTTGAAGTGGCGATACAGCTGCAAGTCGTCAGCGTAGAGATGGAAGTTTGAGGAAATTACTCTGGTTAAAGAGTTGATGAAGATAGAGAATAGGAGAGGAGAAAGAACGCCACCCTGGGGAACACCCGTCGCGAGCTCACACCAATCAGAGTACGACTCTTCTAGGCGGACACTCTGCAAGCGCCCCCGAAGATAGGACTCAAACCAGGCAAGAGAAAAGAAGAGAAATTTAAGGATTTGAGGATGCCTAGTAACACATCAAAGTCCACTGAGTTGAAGGCACTGCTAAAATCCAACAGGACAAGGACCGTCACCATCTTATTCTCCATTGCCCAGCGGATGTCATCAGTTACCTTCAACAGGGCAGTAACTGTGCTGTGACCAGGACGAAAACCGGATTGGTAAGAGGAGATAAGGGAGTTAGATGCTAAGTAACCAGTGACCTGCTTGTGGACAATGTGCTCGAGAATCTTGGAGAGGAATGGTAGGATTGAAATAGGTCTGTAATGAGATGGTAGCGAAGGATTGGGGATCTTGGGTAAGGGTATTATGTGAGCCCGTTTCCAGACAGCTGGGAAATTGCAGGTATATAAGGAATGGTTGAAGATATGAGACAGGATTGGGAGGAGACACGAAAGAATAGGACGAATCATTCTCGAGCTCACACTATCACTGCCAACCGCACTGGATGTTATAGCAAGCACTGATCTCTTAACATCTTCCTCAGAAAGGGGACTAAAGGAGAAAGGGGGACAGGTTGGTGTCGGCAAACTCCTTAATTGCGAAAGAGTAGCGGTTTTGACGTTAAGATCTAAATGAACAGGGGAATCAGAGAGGAAAATATTTAATTCATTTAGATCCACGTCTTGACAGGAGTTAGAGGTAGATTTGCCAACACCAACCGATTTTAAAAATTTCCAGACATCAGAGGAACTGCGGTTAATGAGAGATTCGTGGAAATAGCGTCTTTTGGCATCTCTACACAGACGGCTGCAACGGTTTCGAAGGACCTTGTAGTACTCAAGGTACACATCAGATGGCCTGCACTTCCATTTATGCTTAGCACGGTCTCGCCGGGCCATAAGGCCCCTCATCTCAGCCGTAATCCATGGTGCAGGCGTGTGTTTCTTCTTGACACGACGAATGGGTGCATGCCTATCAATCAGGTTTAGGACCATGGAGTTGAAATGAGAGACCTTATCGTCCGTACTAGTGCTATCAGTTATGAGGGACCAGTCCAGGCTATATGCGTCGGCCTCAAGAGCTTTGATGTCGATGGCGTTGTAGTTCCGTAAATACGCATACTGTGGTTTACGTTTAGGGGTTCGAACCCTGTACGAAAGATAAATGAGGTCGTGGTATGAAAAAGGTGCCGTAAGTTGGCCGTGTGTAGTAACCCTGTCAGGGGAAGAGACTATGGCGAGATCTAAAAGGGAAGGAGTACAATTAGGTGAAAAATGAGTTGCAGAGGAAGGCAGGAGATGCAAGTTATAAGAGGAAAGAAGAGATGTAAGTCTGGAAGATCGATAGTCATTTTTAATAATGCAAGTATTCAAATCGCCTAGTATTATTATTTGATTATAGGATGCGCACAATTCATTAAGGATGGAGTCAAGAGAGCTAAAATAGTCAATACGTAGATTAGGAGAATAGAAAACAGCAAGAAGAATTTTAGAAGAATTTAAAGAGATTTCCAGAAATAAGTACTCAGCTGATTCGGAATATAAAGAGGGTGAGGCAAGAATAATTTTGTGCGGTAGGTCGGCGCGTAGGTACACGGCAACACCACCGCCACCTTTTCCTATCCTGTCATTGCGAACAAGGACAAAACCGGGAAGAGGAAATTGAGTAGAAAGGAGTGAAGGTTTAAGGAAAGTTTCCGAAATCAGAAGAGCATCAACGTTGACATTGCTAAAAGATGCCAAAAGATCAGAGTAATGGCACGCAACACTCTGAGCATTTATATGCACTACATTAAAATTTTTGCGGTGATCTGAAAAACAGGAAGAAATGTGGTCATGTAAAGTAAGAGGAGAGCTTACTTCTTCCGCACTTAGATATCCACAGGATTCAGACGAGCAAGAGAAAAAACTGTCCTCGAGATCAAATTCATCCATAACTGAGCTAAATATATATTAATAAAATAATAAATAATATAATAAAAAATGTATATAAATATAAAATAACAATAAACCGATTTAAATCGACTAATAGCCACACCAACGACATCCCCTTCTCGCTGATGTTAAACAAAGGAATAGAAACAAAAAAAACATAGAAAAACAAAAAAATAAATAAAAAGAAAACAACAATACAGAATAATTAACCAAGTGTAAACATTAAAAACAAAAAGGCAAGAGTCCAAACTGATAACTAAACGTATCACTGACACATGTCATTTCGCATGGAACTATGATTTATGAATCATATTTTTAAGAGTTTTAAAACAATACCGGTAGAAAAGAACGGTTTAAACTTGAACAAAGGAAACTTCTAAGAAGCTAACGGTTTTCAGAATACCTTCAATAGAATAAAAATATGTCTATGGTGTTAAAGCAAAAAATATCAAAATTTATGTCGAGGTACCGACAAATAAGTAAGAATGCCAGATGCCTACAGTGTACAAGGTTACAAACCATGGTGCGCGCGCGCCGTTCTTAATTCTTACGCCGAGTCTTGCGTTGCACTTTGGAGACCTCCTGAGTGTCTTGAGGTGAACCAGGAACAGTGTCAGCTGTCGCGACGGCACCGGCGGGAAAACGTGCGGTCAACTGATTGAGCTCACCCATCGTCTCAACCTTCCGTCGTGTCTTATCAGGGCAGAGAATCACTATCCTGCCCTCAGTGGTCCAACTGTTCTTCACACCAAAATGCTTCCTGGCAGCAAGAAAAGTTTGATGGCGAGTCTGGGTCAGGAACTCCGAAACAGTGATGCCTGTGCCCTTTAGCTGCGTCTTGGCGTCCCAGACAAGCCGTCGGTGTTCGACTTTAAAGAAACGGACTAGAATTGGTCGCACTTTTTGCTTTGAAGAGCCCAGGCGGTGACAGATGTGTAAGGTATTGTCCTTTAGGTCACTTAAGTGTAGTTTGCCAGTTATAACATCAGAGACTACTTCATGCACCTTCTCCTCTGGTTTTTCAGGCACCCCATGAAGTAGAAGGACCTTTCTTCGCATGTAAGTTTCATGCCGGTCAAAACCAAGGCCAAGCAACTCAACCTGTGACTTCAGTTTTGATAGCGCCTGCCACACAAAGGTCTTGAAATGGTTAAAGTCACTGCTGAGGGAAGTAACATTGACAGTTGCAACACCAGGTCCCGTGGAAGCCTTCGCCAGCTTCTCTTCGTAGTCAGCCATGCGGGAGCTAAACAGCTTCTCTAAGTCCTC
Organism: Chrysodeixis includens; assembly: GCA_941860345.1. Lineage (NCBI taxonomy): Eukaryota > Metazoa > Arthropoda > Insecta > Lepidoptera > Noctuidae > Chrysodeixis > Chrysodeixis includens. Next base: position 5,991,825 of record OW796114.1, on the reverse strand, counting down.
CAAACTGCTTGCAAATTTGTTGTCCATTGTTTGTGTTTTGTTAATAAACTGTAGTAGCGAGAGGGGGGTGTGGGCTACTTGTCTGTAGTTTTAATTCATTAAATTTAAATTAAAATACTAATTTAATTTAACTGATATTTTGGCGCACTCTAAAAACACGTCAGTCCCCTGTGACTACCCACGACAGAAAAAGTTTTTTCTACTTGTGAATTTTATATTTTCTTTTCCAAGAAGTTTTTTTTTTGTTTCTATGGGACAGTCTAATTAACATCCAATATAGTATACATATAAAACTACTATATTTAATTATAGTAGTTTTTGCAGTAATACCCACTATTTTCCCCTTCCTGATATTTATCCCATTCCTTACAATATATTCTTACATGAAGATAGACTCAAACCCACGTCTTATTCCGCCCGGGTCTTACATATGGTGGCTAAAAACACCACACAAGGAAAACCCGAGCCTAAAACAACAACAAAGTATTTTAATACAAAAACAATATTCGGAAGCGTTAACGTACGACTTATATTTCTATATCTAGCTACCGTCCCTTTCTTCGTACTTTTACACGTGGATTTCCATAAAGGTCAGTCTGACCTTTCAAGTTGATGACCTAATAAACAAAATTATAAATGCCTGCAGGCTATATAAAAAACAACGGGCATTTTGATAATGTCTCCTTTAAAAGAAATAAAAATGAACAATAGAATTTGGAGGGTAAAAAATACGCATTGCGCTACACTGAATAACCAGGTGAAAAAATACCCCTTTTTCGAGGCACATCTCTTGAAAATTACTATTATACTTTGTCCGACTTTTAGAATTGAGTGAAGGTGAAGTACTTTTAAGCCACAGACTTCATAAAACGGGAGACAGAGTTACGTGTGTAAGAACTTTCGGAGAAATGAATGTCATATGCTTAGTTCATAAAAGCATAACTTACTTGTTTGTGACAACCAGACATTCTTCTGGCTGACAACGGACTTTCTCCTACATATTTTCCTAAGCTATGTAAACCTAGACCTCCAGTCTCACCGGATTAAGCAGGAACCCGAACTTTAATGAGCGACGGCCTTTCAGGCGTCTTCGTCCATTTTACAAAGAAACACCGATGTTGTTGACCGTTGATCGAGTTAACAAGCTTTTGTCCAAAATTAGAGATAAAAAAATCCCGAAATGGATCTCAGTCATCATCATCTCACTTCACCTCGTCCACATCTATTTTTTATCAGGTCTTTATATTGTATAGGATACAATATAGAGCCTAATGAGGTGAAGTTGGTCCTTTTGTGAACTTGCGAAAATTCCGTACATATTTAAGTGAGGTGAGCTTGAATCTCGGGAACGTATGTCAGTGGAATAATAATACGATTAAATGTCTTTTGAGGAGCGTGAAATAATGGACGATGGTTTAGCGCCCCGTCGGCGAACGCTTCCTGACCCTATATTTTCGAGAATGTTCTTTAAAGGGTGTTTATATTATGAATGGAAAGATAACATTGCTTTTTGGTGGACGAAAAGCCGGAATTATTTGATAAGAGAATATGGAATTTGCAACATGAAATGGCGAGGGAAACCTCGTGGTTACCTGGTTTAATTTTCAAGACTCGTCACGTGATATTATTTAAAAATAGCATTAATATTTTCCTTATCAAATGCAAAAAAAGAAGAATAAAGTTCTCTACTTATTTTATTTTTGTTAATTAACTTGTTTGGTTTTCTAAGTGTATTTGACGAAACAACTTAGTCGTGTTAGAAGCCTGTTATTGTGGAGTTAAGTTGTACCTTACAATTTTACACTCATTGCGTGATTTTAAGAAGCTGAACTAAGTTTTTTTTTAATGAGGCTATCAAACGTATTTGAATATTTTTCTATTAAAACTAGAAATTTCAGTAGTAGCGCGTTTAATCGAATTAATGCCGATATTTATATCTTCTGGAAAATTAAAATAAAATTACTGAAAAAAAAATACCTTTTGATGTTTCATGAGTAACTACATTTACATGAGCATGTAAATCCATCTCCAAGACATGAATAGTGCCTCGAACTGTCAAACAATATTCCGTCAACAAATTCAAATCACTTCGATATTGAATTCGAAACATCTATGAATAAACATAGCATCGTGTCCCTATTCCAATGCATCTTGTTTCCGTTTAAACAATTTTCGAGTAAATCTGGGAAGCGTTTGGGCTGCCGATTGGATTTAAAACGTTCCATTTGACACGACAAACAGAACGCTGGCAGTCGTGTTTGTGAACGAAATGTATTGTGATGTGAGCCAGCGATATCAAGATATTTGCCGAATTTGTCGAATAGCGAGGATTTGTTGCGGAGACTGAGTCATAAGGCGATTGCTACACGCCCGATATCGGTTGACATTTCGATACTTTTAACTGTTATCGAGTACATTTCTGGTTCGATGCAGGTTTAGAGCCTGTTTGCGCGTATTAAATAATACAATAGTGACTCTTTTTGTTTTTCAAGATTAATTGAAACTTGTTATTAATTTAAACTTGTCAGTTTATTTTAAAGCTTATGCCTTTGATTCTTCTTTCTACAATTTTTAGAAGACGGCTGTTCTTGTTGTCACTCTTCTTTGTAAGCTTTCAGTTTATCCCTCCATCTCTTGTGTGGTTTAGACAAAAATCCGTAAATTTACGTTCATATCATGTCCATATATATCACCACGCTCTTTCATTGCATTTTGGCAATGTTTTTACGCTCTTAACACCCTTGAAGTTTTCGCAATTTATTTTTCCCAAAATGCAAACATCAACAAGCATAGGACGTTATCATCATAATATAATAAATAAATGTAAATCCCACGCGCCTTATTTATTTCCACACAGTTTTGAGTCAGTATCGAACAAATCGTGTGTATCCAACCGTCAAAAGAAATCGTATATCGAGGCATAAAAGTAGGCATAACCCGATCCCCTGTTATAATTTTCGTATTAAGGTAAGGTTCTTGATCCAACTTTCGATGGAGCATCAAATTTTCCCTTTCATTTTTACTCGCAATAAGGCACTTGATTTTTCTCAGTCAACGAGCCTACTGAAATATTTGATGGCTTCGGATCGAACGAAGCGTTTCTGATACAAAATAATTTATATATTGATACTTATCCAAATCAATGGAGTGATTTAGTACTTTATTTATATCTTCTTCGCCTGCGGGTCGTTTCTGATTACAAATAGTTTCATAACTTATATTAGTAATAACCTATTATTAGAAATACTTCTATTTTCAACATTTCCCATTATACCACATCTATTTACATTTATCACGTACCGATATTCAAAATAGCATAATGTAAACTTCCCAGAAAGCGTAAGTGGATGTGTATATTTCGAGTCATATTCATGAAAGGCTTATGAAAATAACGATTTTCACAAAACCTCTGTGTGGGTGGCGTGGGTAGTCCCAAATTACGCCTACTTAGTCATGAGGGCAGCCTACGTGCGTCTGTCTTCTGTGACTGATCTGTTGAGCTCGGCGTTCTGGATCAAGAAATCGCTAGAACTGTAGATATTTTGGGCACTAATAGTTCAGGTGGAAAGGAAAGACTCTTTCTTACCTACACAATAGAGGATTTAACGCTTTCTTGGTTTAATTCTGAGTTTTAAATATTGCCAATGGTAAAGCTGAAAGACAGCGCTAGGATTCTAGGATCTGTTAAAACCACGGGACCCTCTTTACTCTTTAAACTTTTTCTCGAATTAGCCAAAGCAGTTCTGGCGTTATCAAGCAGAACGGCAATTCATTTTTGTTAGATAAAGAGACAGATTGTAACTTTCTCCAAACAAAGTGTGAGTCCATCCATCTTATAAAATCAAATTACCATCATTATTATGTAAAAGTCTTACTTATTTCAAAGACTTCACCGTCAGTAGCTGATCCAAAAGATCAATAACAAAAAACATTCAAGTAACAAAAAAATGAGGCACATTTTTCACCCCAATCTATCCATAAAGACATTCTTTTTCCTCGCTTCAAAGTTGTCTCAAACAATTTCTTATTTACGAGGCCCTCTGTCAAAAATAGGTCAGAGCATGTATAATATGGTGTGCATTGAAAAAGGTAGAATTTACCGCAGGGTCATTGATGTAGTGAAGATTACCGGAAAGATTTGGGGTAGATTGGCGTATACGAAAGGTACAATAGGGAAAAGGCTTACCTTACGTTGGACAAAGGGTAAAAACTCACTTTATTTGTAATTTGCCGACAGATTGCCTCCATTCACGTCTGTATTGGCTTTTTATTATCGCGTGTGCTTCGGTGTTCGTGTAATAAACTTTCCATTTCTAGATTATACATTTTTTAGAACACTCTTTTAATGTTCTCATCGACGTTTAATTCAAATGCTCGTGTTTCTTCTTATAGACACTGTGTGCGTAATGCCCTCTAAGAATTGAGACCAAGTTCAAAAATCTTTTCATCAAATAAATGAATTACGCATTCAATAAATTGTAGAACAAGTTAAACAGAAAAGTTTCGTCTTAAAAATCTTTTAGCAGAAGTGTCAGCTCGGTATAATGAAGACTGGAGATTAATTCTCAGGAAATTATGTTGAAGTAACTTGTTCGCAACTCCGCCTTCGTTAAGTAGTTAAAACTTAGTTCAAAAGATCGGCTAACCTCATATGCGGGCGATTTTTGAACTTTGCACCATTATGGCTTGAAGATTACTAAGTAGTTTTGTGATAGTTCATATTTTTCTTAACTCTGTTTACGTTACTAGACATTAAAAGTGACGTGATTTAACGTTTTAACACATTTTCATGATTGCACGAACAGTAACTAAGGGTTCGTAGAAGACCAAACTATCCGATCCATAATTTAGGACTCCTCATAGAAAAGTTACAACTGTAGTGATACAGGCTTACGATAATGATAGCAGGTAAATAAAATGCTCTTAATACCTTCATACACATTGGCGCATGAATGGCTACGAAGTATGGATACAAAGTTATCCTTATACATATGTGATGGATGCCCTCTAGCCGTAATAAACGTCATGCTTATTGCAAATGCCTAGATACAAAGCAAACCGAATCAATAGACTACAAACTTCCAATACAATGCAGTATAATTCTTCTTCCTTCTTCTTAAAACACCAAAAACCTCGCATCAGGCAAGCAACATTTGTTTCCCACCCATCGACAACAGACACGATCTCACAAGATTAAGTACTGAAGTGATAAATGAGATTTCTTTAGAGTTACGGGACACGCCATGCCTTACATACTGCGAATGAAACTTTTAAAGTTTTATACTTAAGAATCAGGCTAGGGGCTTAGGTATCTTGGAACTTACATTAGTGTCGATAGGAAAAATATTTTTATGAGATTTAGTCTGAGAAGTTTTACTATGAGACAAAAATAAGTTAACGATTTCTAGAATTATGAATCATAGGCGGTTATGGGTATTGAAAACACACAACGAGTGACAGAAATGTGAGAAAAGTTTGAAGTCTTGGGCAGCCTTCTTTCATTGGCAATAGTTACAGGCATTATAATACAGGCATAGTTATATGTAACTAATTGGTTCAACGTAAACACAATGACTCGGGAAATTTTCAATTTTGCTTAAAGTAAATAAAGAGATACTTCAGTAAATGCTTCTTCAAGGTTTCCTTGCTCCAGTTCCCTCATGTTCCTTTTATTCTCTGTGGTTTAGGGCTCTTTTTAACGACCGACGTTTTTAAGAAACAGAGCGAAATTCACTACTCCTTGAAACAATTTGACACGAAGTATAAGAACTTAATTATTTTTCCCTCAACGATCTTCAACGCAATTTCGTCCCACTTTCGTGATCGACGCGAGCTTAATCGAATTCCTAATTGAAGTAAACTAAAGAAGCTTATTCTATTTACTTATTTGCATACATACAGATACAATCCGTCAGTATTTTATTACTATCGCTAATACGACGCACATTGGAATAATGAAATTCCGTTTCGTCGCGTATTGAATACGTAATGATTAGTCACGTTCCCTCCTATAATGGCATTTCGTCTGTTTCGTTTCTTGTATTATGTATCAGTCCCTTCGGTTTAGTTCCGTATCTGAATTTATGCTCTTTGAGTGTATATACGTTTATTCATATTAAAATCTTCAAAATCAATATGTTTCCTGTAACGGTTTCGGGTTAATGTCATTAATATGCTCTCGAAATTCTATTTTCTCTCATTTTTGTTATTTATTAAAGTACTAATAATCTTGTAGCTAGAAACTTGTTGTCTGCTACTGCAAGTCTGTTGTCTTTTATCAGTAAACCTATCTATAAAGCCATTATGAATAAAAACTAAACTTCTCACTTTGTCAACAGCCGAATGCGCACCAACTCTCGCACCATGGAGACCACAAATCGACGTCACAACCAGCGAAGCAACACAACACTCAAACGACGTCGAGACCCACGCAGTGTATGACATCAACGACATAGTCCACTTTGAAGACAACGACCTAGTCATGAGGGACGCAAAGAGAGGCAAAACCCATGATGATAACAAACTTGACAATTCCGTCGATCCTTACAAAAGTTTCACTTACAACGACGTAAAGAAACGCTTGCTTATTGATAAGATAGATAAGAGTCGGGATCTGGATGTTGTTGATTTGAAGGAGGATGGGAATAAGGAGGCTTGTGAGTGCCAGCACGGAGGCGGCTGTGTGGCTAATGTGTGTCTCTGTCCGCTGGGGTATGCGGGGGAGAAGTGTGAGATTACGCTGGATTTGAAGGTAAGATTTTGAAAGAAATTCTTTTTCCTGCTGTTTAAGTTCACCATATCTCCTTTCCTTTTTATTCATTGTACAATTCAGGCACTGATTAATTTCAGTATTTTTTTTGGGATTTATCGTCTCGAATCTTATCTTTTTGGGGAATCAGTCAGAATATATGAATCAGGAAATCACAATTACGTTGTTATGATTAGTTCATAACTTATCTACTTATTTTATAACAATTATAGTTATCCTATATCGCATCCATTTCTTTTAAAAATAAATACCCAACCAAACTTCACTTTAAAACAAATAAAATTTTCTAATAACGCAATACCATCGATGGAATGTACTTTTCATACTATTTTCAATTCAAAATTCGTTCAAGTTTCAATATCATACAAATTGCACGGTTATTTCAATACAAATTCAATTTGAGTCCGACAATGTTTCGAGTGAAGTCTTACAAAGAAAAGTAAACACTCGAACATCTGCATTTAAAGTATTTTAAAAACAAATGAACAACCACAAAAGCATTTCACGTCGATACTAAATAAATATCGTGTAAGTTTGTGGTTTAGGGTTGTCAGACAACGCTGTAATTTTGTTTTTAATATTTGTAGGTTGAAAAATCTGTACGAATTGTATAACTCTACCTCTTAGACTAGGGAAACCTGTGTCTTTAGAGACAGTGCCTGGCCAAGCAAAGAAGATTTGATACTACAATAAGCCAACGAAGTCATAATTTACACTCTAACATCTAAACCATACTGATTATATTGAACCATACTCTGACATAACCGAGTGGATATCTGATACCAATTTTTGGCAAAATCGTTTTTTCACAGCCCTAAAACAACGACAGACAAAAAAATCGAGTTTGACTTGCCAGTTGACGTCGGATATGAACGTGTGGAATAAGAAGACATGCTGCGCCGACCCCAAATAATAATTGGGATAAGGGCAGGAAAATGATAAGAAAGAAAAAAAATATTACTTAGTCGAAACTAATCCGTTTTAATAATTTAAAAACGCAGTCTGCACCTATTTTGTCGACTTGTATAATAATATCTAAAACGGTCATCAGTAAGACAGTAATATCTGAAAATGCAATCCGATAATCTATAGTGAAAACCCTAATTTTCTTTTCACGGCTAACAGTTCGAAACAGTACAATTTTTCCACTTTAAGAACGTGCTCAGAGCAACGAGTTTCTTCCCCTTTACTTCTTTAATAAATCAAATGAGCCGGGAGCAAGTCTTTAGCGTTTTTTTCTAGAAGTTTCTTTGAAAAATGTTTCTTACCCAGTAAGTAGTTTGTTAGTTTTTGTAAACTTGATGAAAAGTCATAGTTTGTACTACCTAAGAAGGCTTGGTTTATTAATGAGACTCTGTTTTTAATGTTCCTGCTGCATTTTAATTTGATTGGGTAGTTTTTGTTTTTAGCTTTATATCTGCTTGAGGAAATTAAAAATAAGCACAGAATATCTACAGTACACCTTCATGTTTCCTACGCACAGATATTTTTATTCCTACACTAGCTGTTTTCCATGACTTTGCACGCGAAAAAGAAAAATGGATATTGGCAGATTCTCAGACCTACTCAATTTGCTCACAAAATTTCAAGAGAATCGGTCCAGCCGTTTTGGATGAGTACGGAAACGAACATTGTGACACGAAAACAAAATATTTTTGACAGACGAAAATACAATATTCACTTAGTAAAACATAATAAAAACAACTAGAATTTCTCTCGAATATTGTCGAAACTGTTAACAACAATACGCTTCTAATTAAACACAGTATTCTGCTAACATTGCATACTTCTAGCATCACATTACCTTTTAATTTTACAAGTATATGTTTTACCCAACCACATTTTAATAGCACTTATCTTAGACTTAAAAACGTCTTTATATTTTGAACGGTAAAGTTGAGTTTTGTTTGAAGTTAATACAATATGTTACGGTGGTGTACTTAGTGCGTTTGTTCACAAAACTTTACAGTAATTGTATATGAGCAAGGATTTATTGAAATGGCAGTAAAACCAAAACGTTAAGTAGTTCAGTTGTAAGTTGTTAAATTCTTCTTTTTTGTTAAGATTTGTTCTGGCAAAGATACAATCATAATATTCACATTTTATATTCTGCCAAACTGCAGAACAGTTTGTCAGTAGAATATGCTGTAATGGACTGGCTGAGTAATGGACTTCAAAAAAGACAGTGACCCTGAGTTTTTTTCGACATTTCTTCCCAGGGTAGTCAGATAAAGAATGTCGACTTCAGAGAGCTTAAGCAAAAAAAATGCATATCAACATGTAAAATTCAGTTATCATTCTTACACGGTTTTAATTTCATTTCGCTGTAATATTTCCATTACCACTTTTAAACTGCCAAAATATTTCCATCCCATACAGCTACAGGCTACTTCAGAGTACAGGCATGCTTCCACATTATATGAACTGATGTTTTTTCAGGTGCCTCGCTTCAATGGCTCGTCGTATCTCCGTCTGCCGGGCCTCGGGAGCGCGGCGGAGTCCTGGCTTGACATACAGGTAATATTTTAACAGGATAAATACATTTGTAGTTGTGCTATAGTATCAATTAAAGTTCATTTTTAAGTGTACAATGGCAGAGACACATAAAGTCTAAAGGGTTAGTGCCTGTATTTATAACCGTTATCATCATCATCTTCCTGCCCTTATCCCATTTTACTTGGGGTCGGTCATTTTACATTTATAACCGTTATAAGGAATTTAATAATTTAAGGGCTTCATGTGGCAGAGACTCTCGCTCGGCATCTATTTTCTCAGCTCAGCGATCGCTTTTCCGGCAATGAAAGATATTTGATTGCTGCAAATAGATAGCTAAACCTATGGATTAATCTAGGATATCCGTAACCCACATAACAAGCCTTGAGAAGTAACAAACTTATTCCTTATCCTTTTATGCGTTTTAAGGAATTTAATAAAGACTTCATATCGCGGAGACAATCGCTCGGCATTTATTTTCTCAGCTCAGCGATCTATTTTCCAGCCATAATAGGTCTCATTTGATGGCTGCAAAATAGATAGCTACGCCTATGGATTTATCCAGGATATTTGTAACCTACATAATATATTATTTCCTACTCATAGCTGTATCTACGGTGTACAATAAAGAGTATTCTATTCTATTAAGCCTTGAGAAGAAACAAATTCACACTCAGTGACACCAGCAATTAACATTTAATCTTACATCATTTGAAACTGAAAGGAACGTCAAACCAAAAAAACACAGTCAATTTACCTTCAATTTTCCCTCGTTACCACCAGAAAACCAAACAGAACAAAAACGGCCCTCGGTCTAAACAAACTTCACGCATTTTTTAAAAGCTTTCAGAGAACTCCACAGCAAATATAATTTAGACTAACGCTTACAGACACTTAGAAAGTTGGGCCATAAATTAATTGGCTCAGGTGCCGCGAATTGCCGGTACGATGTGTTCATGCTGTTTATGTTATGTTTTAATGGGTATTTAGAGGCAGAATGAGGTATTTGTGAGGCGTTTCGTATGTAAGGCTTGTTAAGGATCCGATGTACCCGTCATAGTCAGTTCGGGATGGAGTTTCTGAACTTTTGCGTTTGATTTAGCGGTTTTTGTTGGCTGTGGGTCTCCACCAGATTAATAGGTTATTATGATGTAGCGGATATGAAACGTGCACTTAAATGGTTTTAAGTCAAGGCTTTCCATTAAAGGAAAGTCAAGTTATACAAAAAATACATTTTTTTTGTAGGTAATCTTCAGTGGTCGCACCGATATCATTATCAATTACGTTATCAAACCAATTTCCCTGTCCAGAACAACAAAAACATTACACAATTCTATTATTCTTAAGAAAGGAAAAATCCAATTAAATAACAAATAACATTGGCCAAACATTCTCATTTTATCGAAGCATTCGAACAAATTCCTAGCAATTCTAATGTTCGCTCGGATGGCTCCACAATTCTTGGAATAGCAAACCGGGTTATCTTCAATCAATAGGAGACAGTTTGACGAGGAAACGTTCGCTGTGTTTTGCTCTAGTGCTCCAGTTTAAAGCTATTACGAATCTACCTTATTTTCTACTAGCTATTCCCGCGTCTTCGTAAGCGTGGAATTTAACAAAAAGGGTAATTAGTTTAGGATTATAATAAAAGTAGCCTATATTACTCCTTATTACGCCAGCGTCCAAAAAGAGAGATTTGCAGAAGCGTTTCTAGAATATTTTAAAGTAACAAATTTCCGTTTCGTGGTACATCTCACTGGTACAAAAACGATTTAGATACGAGTAGGTATTACGGTTCTGGCAACCAGCTTTAGGTTTTAATATGGGGAACTCAGTTTCTCAGTGAAATAGGTTATTATGGAGGTCAAAAACACTGAATTTCCAGAAGCTAGAGCATCGTATGAAATTTAGTATTTAAAATTTGGTGAAACTGAAGCTTGCCCAATATAACTTGGAGAAAGGCTTCGCAGGAAATGTTAAAACTCAAATATTACTTCATTAGTTCGTGTATTTTGCTTTTGTGCTACTTGATTGTGTATGTTTATGTCCAACATCTGTATTTTCCCATAGAAAATTACGTTAATTGAACATAAAAAAATATTTACTATTACTTTCTGCGCTGAACCATCATCATCATCCCCTGCCCTTATTCCAATTATTTTTTGAGTTCGGCGCAGAATGTCTTCTTCTTCCACGCGTTCCTATCTGACGTCATCTCGTTAATAACCTACGCTAAATAATTCCACTTAAACATAAAATAGTTTCAATCCTAACATCATCAAAGCAGCGCAATATTTTAAGCTTCAATCTTCCTACCGTTGGCACGTACGCCGTACGCCGTCGCCTCGAGCCATCTTAGATAAATTACATAACGACAGGAGACAGACAAATAGGTTCCGAACGGAAGGAGTGAGCTATTGGAATGAACCCCATTCAAACTTTGAAGATATATGTGGCTTGAGATTTAAGGATACAATAGTTCATTCGCCTTTGAAATTCGTGATGAACGGGTTTTGTATGTTGTTTCATTGGCCATAAATACATAAAACACAGACACTCTAACCAAGTGATATTTTTACAATCGTTAGCGATTACTAACATCAATAGAAAATGCTCAAATGTATGGAGCTTTATTTCTAAAAACTTCTTGGAGACTTATTATTATTTTCGCCATGTATTTGTTATGGACCAAGTGATAAATTGAGCAGTATACATAATGCCCGGGCACTATGAAAAATGCCCAATATGAGAGTGCACTTTGATAATAATTATTCAAATAATCAAATTGACCGGGCACTATACATATGGCCTATCACCTTTTGGGCAAAGTAATACAATACTGTTTAGCTATTATATTATTATATAATATCTTCGAAGAATTAGATAAATTAATAAAACAAGTAGATATTCGTTTCAGAATAAATTTGTAGTTTAATTTGCCTTAAGCGTACATATCATAAAGATTATTTTAACAAATAAAATAACATAAGATGATATTTTCACCTCAATAAATATAGATTTTGACAAATAAAAAAAAAAATCTAACCTCACCTAATTTAGGTTAGGTTAGGTTAGGTTTTTTTTTTATTTATTCCATCATCACGACCACAATCAACATCGGAACTCGAACTCTTACGGTGTCCCCAATTGCAATTGCAACCATGGTTTATTTAGTGCTTGATACAACTTAAATATAGCATTAGTATCAAATTGCCCAACTATCATTTAGCAATATAATAATGACCGAGCGATATGATAATAATGAAGTTAAGATAGTAATTAATCACTTAGCCCGATAATGCTAGGCATTATTCATAATGCCCAAGCATTATACATAATGCCCGAATTAATCACTTGGTCCATAACATATTCATTGAATAAACTATTCCATTTACTTTAACGGTTGGAACTGTCATTATTTTGCATTAGTTGATTTATCGATCACCAACTGTATGGACCGAACCAATTAGATTTAAAAGTTCATAAGTTTCTCATGGTTAAGGAAGGTAGGTATAAGAAAGTTTATACTCACTCATCTTCCTGCCCTTATCCCATTTTACTTGGGGTCGGTGCAACATGTTTTTTTATAAACATGTTGCTAATGGATTTGGCTATGGTTTTATAGTCGGCCGCCTGCCTGACACTAACCCTCTTTGGGAATGCGATTGTTGGTGGTTTACCCGCCACCATTCGGGTGACCCAAGGTGCTTGGTACAGTGCACTAGGTCTTAAGGTCCATTAGTCGCCTTTTCTTTATATCCGGACACCACACGGATTTTATACTCACTAACCGTAAAAAATTGTCCTTATTTCAAAACATCTTCCCTTAAAAATATAATTATAACAAGTAATTATACGTTTTCTCGCATATAACTCTTAATTTGAGGAGTTGAAGCGCGCCTTCTAATGATAATTAACGACATCTTTCTTAATGGTGGCGGGAATTAATCGCGAACTGCTCCTTGCACTGGCAACACTTTAATTACAATTTTCTGTACTTGCAACATTTGTAATTTTAACGGCTATATTCGTATTTTGGAAACAAAGGACACCTATATATGCGTTGATTAGTAGTGTTTTAAAAAATATTTGTGTAGTTCAAAAACCTTATAAATAACTTTGGAAAAGTAACTAATCCCCGGTTCCAGGAAAGCTCAGAACTCACATATTAATTAGTAAACCATCTGTCAAATTTCAAGTCAAGCGCTATGATTAGTTGTATTTTCGGCGCAAATCACACTCGCGATCAATCTATTGTAAATCTGAAAGGCTTGCAATGTAATAAATATACATTGCAAGCTTTTCAGTAAACGAGGCTTTGAATTCGTAATGTGTACAAGGGCTATCATATTTCAAATGTTTGTAACGTGACGTAATACGACAAAAACATACGGGAATCCGTAACCTAAAATAACATAAAAGTTTTAAACTTCTAAAATACAGCGCAAAGTTGTTTACAATTTGAGAAAAATAAAATGCATTCACTCTTCGAGTACCTACTTGAAACATTTCGAACGTTACCAATTAGCAGAAACGAAAACTCAATTAAAGTTTCTCAATTAAACATAAAACTGATTATTGACAAACGAAACTATTCCCATTTAGTTTTAAACCTTTCGAATTTTCCAGAAGTTTTCAAGAAAGTGTTTGCTTTGAGAGAATATTTGATACAATGCAGCGTTCGAAATTATTTGTTCAGTAATTACTGCAATGAGCTAGAGTTTGAAACTTTTTTCGATAGTACGTTTTTAGGTATCGATTGCAATTCTGTTTAATGGACTTTGTAAATGATTATGTAGTTTGTACCTACTGATTTTTATTTGATTTGTTTTATATAAACTGTAGTAACAATATGTGTGCTAAATACTAAAACTTCATCGAGTCGAAGACAGCGTTTAGGAGATATTTTTATATTTTGGACTATAATTAATCGAGGGACGAATTATCAGAATCATTATTTCTAAGGATTCCGTTACCTTCGCACGAGAATGAATTTCGCAGTGGGCGCAAATGTCCTTACCTGTGATACGTAGGTTTTTGCCTATATCTTGTTCACTTCATTTAACCTCCGTTTTGTAATTTCACGGCTTGTAAATTATTAAGAAATCATTCCTTAACTGCTATTTGTCCCGGGATCCTACCACCACATCTTAAAGTAAAACTGAGAATTAGTATTTGAGAAAGAAATTCGTCGCTCTACGCTGCGCGCACTTGCTTCCACAACTGCAACAATCTTACTTTAAGAAGTGTTGACAGGCCCTCAGCACCGCCTTTGTATGTATTTAGTTTCAAAATCAAAATCAAAAGGTTTTTATTTCGAGTAAGTCTTTTCAGTCACTTTAAGATTCTAGTTGCGTGGTTCCAAAATGGTCATTCTTATAGAGAAGAACCGGCAAGAAACTCTATAAGTCTAGAATTCAGATTTAGCTTTTAATAATCTATTCTGTTATCCTATTCCAGATAACTCTTAAACCGAGCAGTGGCGACGGCTTAGTCCTCTACAGCTCGGAGCGGCCGGACGGTGACGGAGACTTCTTCTCTCTGCATCTTCGTGACTACTACGTCGAGTTCGCCTTCGATCTTGGAGCTGGGATCGCTCTTGTCAGGTAATGTGTCAGAACTACTGTCGGTCAGGGTATTATTAATATTCAAATCATCATCATCTACCTGTCCTTATCTCATATTACTTGGGGTCGGCGAATCACGTATTTTTCTTCCATTCTTCCCTTACCCATCACAATATTAATACCAGTATTCAAATCACATACTGAAATATCTCTTAGACTTGCTAAAATATCACTTAGACATAAAAAAGTAATCATGATTCCCACAAATACTGTTATTGATGTTGTGTTATTGTTTTCTTAAGGTACGTTTCCAAGACGGGCCGCAGGCTGCA
This sequence comes from Chrysodeixis includens, assembly GCA_941860345.1. Lineage (NCBI taxonomy): Eukaryota > Metazoa > Arthropoda > Insecta > Lepidoptera > Noctuidae > Chrysodeixis > Chrysodeixis includens. Next base: position 5,976,664 of record OW796114.1, on the reverse strand, counting down.
AACTGCAGCTGCAGACTGCAAGTGACACTGCTCGTTTCTATAAATGTATGCGGCCGCGCGCAGCGACTGCAGGCCGCATTGCTGCCGCGCTTGGAATTAGTTTCATAGATTTACATAGAAACGAGTAGTGTCGCTTGCAGTCTGCAGCTGCAGTTTGCAGCCTGCGGCCCGTCTTGGAAACGTACCTTTACTTAAATACATAGGTACTTTGGAAATCATATAAAGATTTAATTCCTTCGCCCCTTTTATTAACAGTAATGACCTACTGGTACAACAAGCAAACAAAATATCCATAAGTTTTTTTGTCTCACTGCCCAGAAAGAACCCTCTACCATTCTTTAATCTCTCCCAGTCTTTAGGCCCAGGGTTAAAAATAACGAAATCAGAATTTAAAATGATAATTTTCAAAACTTAACCATCCACCTTCAGGTCAGCCCACCGTATCGAGCCAAACAAATGGCAGTGGGTATCAGTGTCCCGCGCTGGTCGCCGCGCCACTCTCCGCGTCCGTAACTCCGCTACTAGCGGCGGCGGCGCGGCCCGCGTGGTGTCCTCCAGGGGACCCAGACGACGGCTGTCGCTAAGGTCCCCGCTGTTACTAGGCGGGGCTCCACATCCCTTGCCAGCGAGATTAGCGTTGGCTACGTCGTTTAATGGATGTGTTTCACAGGTAACAATTTAATCATGATGAAATTCATTAGCGTTTACAGACTTACTACGATCAACGTTATAGCCAGATGGAACATCGTTTCAAAGGTAAAAAGCCCTTCTTGATAATATTTCATTAGCATTCCATCGGTTGAATCTTCAAGAGGCTTTTGATGGCGTATTACTATAGTCACTACTAGAAAAGATCACATGCCACGCTCTCGTAACTCCGCCACTAGCGGCGGCGGCGCGGCCCGCGTCGTTTCATCTAGGGGACCGAGACGACGGCTATCGCTAAGGTCCCCGCTGTTGCTAGGCGGGGCTCCACATCCCTTGCCAGCGAGACTAGCGTTAGCTACGTCTTTTAATGGATGTGTTTCACAGGTAATTTAACAATTATGAGGAAATTCAGTAGCGTTTACAGATTTCGTGGCATCTTTAATAGATGTGATACTACGATCAACGTTATAGCCAGATGGAACACCGTTTCACAGGTTACAATCCCTTCTTGATAAAATTTCATTAACGTCTAATGACTTGCAAAACTCATCGGTGGGAACTTCAAGAAACTTTTGATGGTTACTATAGTCGTAGAAATTAGGTTAAGAGGAGCAGCACCAACAACAATTATGGATTTAATCAACGCATGTGAACGTTAATAATATTAAAATTTTGTTCTTCCAGCTAATCATAAACGACGAAGAACTGTCAGTGGTAGCGGCAGCGCTGGGCGGCCTCAATGTTGACAACTGTGACAACCCTGGAAATAATTGCACGTAAGTTTACCATATTGATCCTAGCTGTATCATCATCATAATCAGCCTATCGCAGTCTCAGCATAATAAATAAATAAAGTTTATTAACACATAAACATGCTCATAGGAACAACAATCATTGGGAAAAAAGGCTGCATAACTTACTAAAGCATGGCCTCTCTAAGTGCTAATCGTATCTAATACTACAAAAAAAAAACGAAATAATATTCCTTTTAATTTTTTTTATCCAAATGCGTCTCAAGAGTAAAACTTAACCAAAATTAAACTCCTTCTTTCAGTGACAAGAACCAATGCAAAGAAATCCTCGAACCGATTCCAGAATACCCACAAAACATATCCGAAAACGACTCCCACCATTCAATAGTAGCGAAAAAGGGTTTCAAACAGAAATACCATAAAAGCAAATACAAGAAGCACACGCACATAGACAAGTATAAGAAGAAGAAGTACTTTGTTAGTAAAAAGCATCAGTACATGATTGATAATGAGGTGGCGACGGACCCGCCTTACGATGGACAGACCTATATGCAAGTGAAGTATCTTAGTGAGAATGAAGTGAACTGGGGGGATATGAACACGTACCCTAGTTTTACAGGGAAGGATAGCTTCATACATATTGATGATGAAGATACTATGAAACGGTGAGTTTTTACCTGATTTGTCTTTATTAAAACAGGCCAGTTGGTCTAAATCCAAAATATATTTTGACTGACCTGTTGGTCTAGTGGTTAGTAGCTTTGGCTGCTGTATCAGAGATCGTGGGTTCGATTCCCACCCAGAATAAATGTCGATCCTTGAGTAAGATAAGATTTGGTGCGTTTTACAAATGATCGTTTTGAGTCTGGTTGTCTCAGTGCATGTGTATTGAATGTCTGTGAAACCCCCCGCAATACAAGGACTATGTTTTTAGTGCGGGAGTTGGTATTAAAAAAAAACCGGCCAATTGCGAGTTGGACTCGCGCATGAAGGGATCCGTACTAACATCTGAAAAAATACTAAAAAACACGTTTATTGTGTTTAGAACCCTCTTAATTATTTTTTATTTGTTGTTATAGCAGCAACGGAAATACAATATTTGTCAAAATTTTAGCTTTCTAGCTATTACAGTTTATGAGATAGCCTGGAGACAGCCAGAAAGACAGACAGGGGAGGTTTAGTAATAAGGTTCCGTTTAACCCTTTAGGTACGGAATTCTTTTTTTTTTCCCCGGGGGAAATCCAAGTTACGGGCACTCCGCCGGGTTGGTCGGGGCCGCCGGCGGGGAAGTGTGGGGCTTGGGTCCCGTACCCACTAAAACCCCGGGTTTTCGGCGTGCACCACTACGGAGGGGTCAAGGCAAACGAAGACAATTACTTCCTCGACCCCACCGGCGCTCCGCCTGGGGGAGGCAAAGCTGGTAACAGCGAGTCCTCCCCCGTTACTCTCTGGTAGGCGAGAGTAGAGAGTGCGCGCGCGCCCCCCTGTGGGGTATCGATGTTCAGGGCGTGCGGTGCCCCGCGCACTGTCGCCCTACCCCTAGGTCAGAGGGAGGAGGGCAAGCTCTGCTCTCCTCCTCCTCCCGACCCTGCGGCGGCGGATCATTGGAGCCGCGGCTGAGATTCAGCCGGCTCCTCCTGCGAGATGCCGGTCTCGCACGCGGTGCTCACGGCGCGCCAACACTCCGCGTGGCCTCGCATCTTAGCACCTCGGGACGGGAGCGACAGGTCGGCGCCCACCAAGGCGACTGCTGGGGTCGCGCGCTCCGCCGCCCACGCCGGGCAGTGTTCCAGCGTGAGCTGCGCTGTGTCCTTGGCGCAGCCTGTACAGTAATGACACTCGGTCATCGGCTCTCTTCCGGCGATCTTGTGCAGGTACTTTCCGAAGCACCCGTGGTCGGAAAGCACCTGTGTCAGCCGGAAGGTGAGGGGTTCTCGTCGCCTGTCCATCCACTCTTTTAAAACGGGACGGACAGCGGTCCCGACTCCGGCTCCGGGACATCGGAGCCGGTCACTCCACTTTTGGAGGAGGACCTGTCCCGCTTGGGATCTCCGCGCCGCCACCGCCCCGGGTGGCGATCCTTCGCCCTGTTGCCGGAGGTCAGCGCGCCATTGGTACAGGACGCTTGGACCTCCGCCTCCAGATGGCAGGGCGGTGACCCGGCTAGCACGCACGCCGCCTCGAAGGATACGGTGCGGTACGCTAGTGCGGTAGTGGAAGGGCTATTGAAGGATATGAACAAGAAATTGGAGGTAATATATAAACTTGAAAAAAACTAGACGATCTAGTCGACAATGTTGACTTCTATGCCGAACAGTACCAAGAAATGATGGAATTCAAAAAGTCAGCGGAAAATAAAATAAGAGCTTTAGAACAGAAGAACGTGTATCTCGAGAAATGTAATGCTGCTTTAGAGGAAAGAGTCATAAGCCTCGAGAAGATTGAAAAAGAAAAAAACATTGAAATTGCGTGCCTAGTGAAAAATAATGACAGTGAAGACGTAAAACAAGTTGTGAAAGATGTTGCCGTAAAGCTTGAATTAAACCCGGAAGATATAGAAAGCGTTGAAAGAAGGAGTTTACCAGTCACACCAAAAGCGGGGGTAGTACGACCAAGCCCGATCATAGTGAAGCTGCGGACAAAACAAGCCCGAGACCAATGGATGCAAAAACGAAAAGTGCAGCTAACAAATGGTGACATATATGGTAACAACAATAACATGCGAGTATATATAAATGAAGATCTAACAAAAGGGACCAGATTGTTATTTTGGGAAACCAGAAATAAATTAAAACAGTTATACAAGTTCATATGGACCCAAAACTCCAACATACTAGTAAAGAAGAGCGAGAATGAAAAAATTATTCGCATAAGAAATGAAAGCGATATTAAAGCGCTATGCGACCAAAATAATAATAATAACGAAAACGAGCTGCACCTGCGCAACCAACAACAACAATAAAAAATACCGCGCACCACACTACTTGATTTCTTAAACTGTTAAAATTCGATAGCCAAGATAGTGTACTGGATTTAAAGGACATTGAATACGCAAGATATAATGACCTAAACAACTGGTCACAACAATTCAGTAATAATTTTACAAATATCATACATCTGAACATTCGTTCTATAAGAAAACAATTTAATCAACTGCTTGTAATACTTAATCATTGCATAATAAAAAGAAATATAGATGTTATCGTCCTCACAGAGGTAAACATAAAAAATGAAGAAGTGTCGTTATATAAGATCCCTGGTTATGTAGTGTTCCCTAACACTAGAGAAACGAGAAGAGGTGGCGGAATACTTGTGTATGTGAGAGACGACCTACAGTTTACTACAGAGAATTCAAAAATATCACTGAAAATGACAGAGATGACACATGGAAAGCTTAAAATTGGAAACAAATTTACACACGTGTTAGCTTTATACCGACCTCCTAATACAAATAAATTAGCTTTCATAACAGAACTGGATACTATATTGAGAAATATTCCATATTCTGAAGAAATCATATTAATTGGAGATATCAACATAGATATATCCCAAAACTCAAATACAAGTTTAAGTGCATACAAAAACATGTTGTGTGAAAACGGCCTGCAAAGTGCAATACCTACGTCAGAGACAACGCGCGAAGCGATCGTCGACGGCCGAGTGAATTCCTCGAATATTGACCATGTGTGCGTGCGAGCGAGCCGTGGACGGCCGCTAGAAGCGCGCGCGCACATGCTAAATTGTACCTTATCGGACCATTATATGGTTGGAATTAGCGTGAGTAAAACCAGTATTGGGTCGAACATTAATAATAATTGTAAAAAAATACAAAATATGTTAAACGAAAAAATGGTAAACAATCATTTAAAAGCAATTGATTGGTCTAATATTGCACAAACTAATTGTCCTATAATCTTGTACGAAAAATTAAATAGGGTATTTACTAATATTTATGATAAGTGTAAGATACAAATAACACCAAAGAAAAAGCGCATTACACAGCCATGGGTTGATAATGAGCTCAGAAGACACATAGAACATAGGGACTTGCTGTTTAGGGCTTGGAAGTCGTCACCTAAGAATATGTATAACAGACTAATATATACAAGATACAGAAATAAAGTTAATAAGTTAATAGATACCGCTAAGAATAATTACAGGCAAAATGAGATAAAAAAATGTAAAAATGATTTTAGAAAAATATGGGGTAACATAAACAAATGGATAGGCAAAACTAAAACCAGTCTAGATGACGTAATTTTAAAATCTTTAGGTCAAACTAGCACTGTGTATAATATTTGCAACAATTTCTCTGAAACGTTTACGGGAGAAATACAGAAAATAAAGCATAACTGTGATAATGTTTTTTTAAATAGAAGTTCGTATGTAAGGCCCAGTGATATGTCTTTTTATTTTAAGAAGGTGGAAGCATGCACGGTGGAAAAATATATAAAGAATTTAGACTTAAACAAAGCACCAGGAATGGATAAAATAAGAGTACAGGATATCAAGCTGGTAAGGAAAGAAATAAGTCCAGTATTAGCCAAATTTATAAATATGTGTGTGAGTGGAGGCGTATATCCAGATATATTAAAAAAAGCTATAATACGGCCAATACACAAACAGGGGAGCCATTTGGACTATAGTAACTATAGACCAGTGGCTATATTATCGGTTGTAAATAAAATAGTGGAAAAGGTAATTGTAAGTCAGGTAAGTGGTTACTTAGAACAGCATAACAGAATATCGGAAGCACAGCACGGGTTCCGTCGCGGACGCAGCACGGACACAGCGCTTGCACAATTTACAGACTACATCAACGATAGCCTGAACGAGGGTAAGTTTGTAACTGCTCTGTTTATTGACTATAAAAAGGCGTTCGACACCCTGGAACACAATGTGTTATTGCGTGCGATGGACGAGTGCGGTATTAGAGGACCCATTAGTCAGTGGTTTAAATGCTATCTGCAAAATAGGACACTATGTACGCTGATAGATGGAACCACGGGAGCTGAGGTAAATGTGAATCTTGGCGTGCCGACCGGATCAGTATTCGGTCCGGTTGGGTACATTATGCATGTCAACAGTGTAATTAATGTGATAAAACATTGTAAGACCTTTATGTACGCCGACGACATGTGCCTAATGTACTCAACCAAAAGCATGACAGATGCACAGAAGTACGTACAGGAAGACTTCGAAAATATAATTAAATGGGCACATGATAATGGCATTATAATTAACTTGTCCAAAACAAAGGCTATGCTTATAAGCTCCCCCTACAATAATAATGTTATTAAGCAAGGTAATGTAAACATACATATCACAGGGCATACATACGAATGTCTACACCAAGATAAAGCTGGATGCAAATGCGCAAACATAGATTTAGTAGATAAATATCGATACTTGGGTTTGACAGTGGATAGTCATTTCAACTGGAATCTACATGTAACTAATGTGTGTAATAAACTGCGGTCAATATTGGGTAAATTCTTTCATCTTAAAAGTTTCGCAAACAGAAAATTATTATATGTACTGTATTATGCACTGGTGGACTCAATAATAAACTATGGCTTAAGTAGTTATGGTCTCACATTTAAAACACAACTGGATCGTATAAAACATTTACAAATTAGATTCCTTAAGTATTTGGTTAGCAAAAAAGTTAAGTTACAATGTAAACCTAATTACGAAGCATTATTTAACATATGTAAAATACTACCAGTGCATGATAAAGTCCTTTACCTCATAGCAATAGAACAATATAAAATAAATAAAAATAAAAAAGTTATATGTCATAATTACCGTACCAGACAGGTTGAGAAAGGCAAGTATGTTATACCTTATGTAAGAAATTATTATGGCAAGAGAACTAGGAAATACTTAACTCCATTAATATACAATAAAATAGATTATATAAGAGATACATCCAAAAATATAAATAATGTTACCTTAAAGAAAAGACTGAAAGATACACTACTAAGAATACCTATATAATATAATGTAAAGTACCTGTTAAAATAGATTAATTAGATTAAGTAAATAAAACAAGATATATGTACCTACCTAACTAGATTTTGTAATAAAATATGTATACATAATATAAATAAAAGAGCGCCATTATCGCCAACAAACTGTTGCACAGTTTGGCGATGCTTAGTGTTATTGTAACTGTATGTATTTAATATGAATAAAAGTATTAAAAAAAACGCGCGCGTCGCCCTATTCGCCAGCGCTCTCTGTGGTCTGCGCAATAGGGCGACACAATATTACTTCCATGCGAAGCTTGGACGGGTCACTAGTTATGTAAATATTTTACGAATTCAGCTACATATGTTTCTATTTCCGTGTCCAGCCTGGTGAGTGAGTCCCTGGACATCAACGTCCGTTTCCGCGCAGTCCGTCCCCGCGGGCTGCTGCTGTGGTCCGGGGGCGCGCGCGCTCCGCCGGACTTCCTCGCGCTCGCTATAGAGGACTCCGTGCTCGTGTTCCGGTATGTATGGGGCTGTTAGTCTTGTTGTAGTGTTTATATTCGTTTAATATCGTGTATTTCTCAAAGATACGATGAAAATAGTAATATGTGTACATAATAGAAAAATGCGTGGTGAGTCTACGTCGTGGTGGCCAACATTATTACTTGTTAGAGACCTTCACCTGACGTCCACCTGACGTCGTCACCGCGGTAACGCGTTGCCAGCCGATAATTAAAATACAAGAAAAACGATAACAAAATGTGTTGTGTGATGAATCTACGTCGTGGTGGCCTAGCGGTTCGATCCCAAGTATAAATATCGCAGGCAAGAATAAATGTGACTTTTTTAAAGTTATATGAATTTTCTAATTATCTTAAGACACTACTAAGAACAGACAAACCACCAATCCGCTGTGAACTAGCGTGGTAATCAATGCACAAACCTTCCCTACATGGGAAGAAACCTGTATCCAGCAATGGGAAGTGTATAGGCTGGTTAATTAATTATACTAATTTATATCGTTCATTCGTCACCCAATACTTGCCAAATGACACCTACTACTTTCCACTAGCCTCAGAAACATTTACCCTCTTTCAAGAACACTTCTCTCTCGTCAATACCTTCCCCGCCCCATCCATAAAGAGTAGTACTCCTTCGGAAATACGCCCTCCCTACGTTTAAAGTACACTCCTCAGAGCAGATCCTAACTACTTGTCTTTGGACACAAAGTACTTACCACTCGCTTCCCTAACATTTCTTCTCCACCTAATATCACATTCTTATTGAAAAAGCAAACATCAAAACGAGTATTAATAATGATCACGCATTATGTTACAGTTACGACTTAGGTAGCGGTGAGGTGGTGATCATCGCGAACCACACGAAAGTCGACGACGGCCTGTGGCACAGGGCGCGGGCGACTAGGTAAGTTAACCTGCGACTTTATAAATAGCTCCTTTAAGAAAGAAAAAGATAATAATTAATAGTCAATAAAGGTTTGTTAGACGACAAATGGGACTTAATCGCGATATAAAACGTTATTTCTTTTCTCCCGACGTTTCACTCGAGTTTGGTTTGTCTCAAATGTTACTTGGTTATTGTAACCGTTTAAAGGTAACATCTAATTAGCCTCGACTTCTCAAGAGTGTTTAAGGCTCTAGACAGACGGACCGCATTTAAACTGCAACGCAACCGCAAATTGCAGTTTGAATGCTGTTTACACGACTCAACCGTCCCTCAACCGTCCGTCTAAAGCCTAATCACTACGGAGATTAGGTCCTGGGAAGGCAGAGATTGTTTTCTGTATGCAAACCAACCGTGCAGTTCAATTGCAGTCGTATCAACTGCATTCAAACTGCAACTTGCAGTTGGATTGCAGTTGAAATGCGGTCCGTCTGAGTAGAGCCTAAAATAACTGAAAAGAAAGAAGAGGAAATAATTTACTACATCTGAATCTTAGCATTTATACCACATACCATAAATTAAAATAAAAAATACTAACTCAGAATTTAAAATTTTGCTCTCAATTTAAACACTAAATAAATACTGTATTTCATTTCATTAGGAATAGACAAGCTGGTGTGTTGGAGGTGGACGGCTTGGGCTCGGTCGGCAAGGTGTCGCCCGGCAAGCTCAAGCAACTCAACACTGAAAACGGCCTGTATATAGGTAAGAAACCTTTTATACTTTAGACTTTGATTGTATGGATAGCCGAGTGGTATAGGTCACGCCAATTAGCAAGGCAAGCAAGGTCTCGGGATACAAGGATTAAATTTCTTAGTGCGGAATCGTTTATAAAATCTGTTTGTATGTATTGCTATTACTATTGATTATTAATTCAAAAAAAGTAATTGTAATACCCTAGTTAAAGCCAGTCAGTTGCAAAAAAAACAAGAATACATCCCTATTCTTGTTTTTTGACATTCATGTCGTCAGAAAAATAAAATAGCTTAAAACTAAAACACGATTCGAAATTATACACGATGGTATCGTGTAGTTGGAGCGCAACGCCTAATCTTAACTGAATCCGCTAACGTACAACACTTTGCTATGAAAATATTGTATGGGTCAAAACACTTACAAGAAAATAATAAAAAAGGAAAATTCTATACAGGATTAAATTATTTTAATTAATAGAGTAAATAAGTGTTATTTTATTATTAAAATGTTTATAATCATCATCATCATCGTTCCCCTGTCTTTATCCCAAATCATTATTTGGGGTCGGCGCAGCATGTCTTCTTTTTCCACACGTTAAACATATACCCGTGTTTTCACAAAATAAATTACCTTTGTCTTTGTTATATTTTAATGTTATTTTATTCTTTTCTCCAGGTGGTCTACCCTCAATAGAGTTGAACACGCAAGGCAGGTACAAGAGCGGCCTCGTCGGCTGCGTCTCACAAATCTCCCTCAGCGGAGACTTCGACATCCCCCTCTCCCTCTCCAAGCTTCCCCACACCATAACCAACAACGTAGGACGATGCGCGCCATAAAACATGTACCATTCATTTAAATGAACAAAAAAGTCCATTTAAATGAATTCAAAATTTGTTACTGTCAACACTGTAACACATAACCGCGTTAAATGAATGTGGGCTATAACGCGTTCATTCATTTCGATAATGAATTTAAATGAATGCGTTTCGTTCATTTAAAACGGTTATGTGTTTGAAAGTGTTTAAGTTAGTGTTAGGTGTGTCTCATAGATTCTTCGTTTCCCTCAGGAGTTGCTTTCGATTACGTTGGAATAACGACCAATAACTCCGTTCTACATATCAATGTAAGTTAAATATCGGAGGCAATAAACTGATAATACGAATATAAATGAACTATTCAATTTTATATGAACACAGATATCTTGTAAAAGCAATCGTTGGTTTTTATTTTAATTTTAAATGAATACTCTAGTCAATTTAGTGTAAGTACTGCGGGTTTCTAAATCTGTCATCTTATAGTTATTTTTTTAGTATCGATCTTACTTTCAATTTAGTTTCCATGTACGATGGAATAACTTTTCAAAGTGCTTTACTATCTAGTAGATATATAAAAAAAAAACTATTTGTAATGTTAAATTAAAATAAAATTCTAGTCGTACGAGTGGTTTGCACGCAGTATCATTTCGTAAGAAACCTTTAATTTCGTAGTTAATCACAATTTGTTACGATGTGAGTGTATTTTATATAAACACAGAGACGTGGCCTGGACTTAATTAAAGGATAATAATAAAAAGCTTAAAAAATCACCTAAAATAAGTGTTTATACTTGCTTATGCCATAAAGCTTAAGAATGTATAACGAAAGTAATAGTAGGTATATATTTGCGTTGTTTTTTCAATGCCTATTTGTTTGCAATACCTTTTAAACTTTCAAGCCACGTCTATGTATAGATCAATAAGTATACATACATAGCGTTTGTATATTGAAAACATTTTCATATGAACGTGGATTTAGAACATTTGTAAGTAGTACAATAGAGTTTGATGATATTGTAATATTAATTGCTTTTTTATTCGACCCGGGAACTGTTTTTGTTGCTCATATATTTATAACGCGATATATATGGGATTAAAGGCTGTAATTTTTAATAATCTTGTGGTTATTATCCAGTTTTTGATATCCGTGCACTTAATAAATAGTATTAAACGATTTCATTACATACATTTATCACATTCAAAGTTATGACAGATTTTACATCAACATACCTACGTTAAAGTAGTTTCCTTTTTGGGACCTTGTGATATACTACAGTAAACTAGTTCATTGATCACATTACACCAGATAATTTTGATTTTACTCTTAAAGTCAAGTTGTTAAAGTATTTTTGCAAAATATAAATCTAGCCGCTCATATTGCCAGACAAATTTTCACGAAAGTTTTTACAACATCCGGACTCTCCAAGTACTTTAACTATTTCACTAACTGAAGTTCTGCCAACAACTCTTTAAAACTGTTGCAGTGTCAGTTACTTACAGCAGTAAAAAAACAGTGGCTTTAAGTAAGACAGACACAGTCGTGGAAGCGAGACAGCACACTACACAATGTAGAGCGGCGTCTCTCTTCCACAACTGCAAGTCTTTAAAAGGCAGGTACTTGAGTTTACCATTCTGAAGAGCTTTTCAAGAGGGTAGGTTCTAAAATTTACTACAATTATGCAACAAACAGTTGTAAGGCATACAAATTTTCCCGCGAATATTACAAAACTGTTATTTAACTAGTTCCCGGGCACTAGGTTGATCTAGCTTTGTTTTGCGAGTTCATTTGCTTATACCTAGCATCGTTAGTAATAATATAGTCGGTACATATTTATATTTATAGTAGTGTTACGCGCTTTCTATGTATAAACTATAGGTGTTGGTTTGTTTGTCAATTGTTTAAAGGCATTTGTAAATCTTAAATGAATTATAGGTTTTAAACAAATTTGGCAAATCAAGTCGTGACATATAAAACCATTGATGAGCTTGGAAATTTTACAAAAAAAATACAGTAACAAGGTTTCATTTCAAACTATTGAGTAACTAGCTGTTACCCGAAATTTTGCCCGTTCGAATGTCGGTTATAGGTGAAAAGCATTGCGGTTCTTTGACGCAGTCGGTTAAAAAGTAGCCTAAGTTTTCATCTAGGGTTTTAAAGATCTAACCGTTTGAGTTTCAAAGCAGCGCGTAAACTAGTTCGATCGACTTCCGTTGGGTGATTTAAATAACAATAAAAAAAAATACGTTTTGATTAAGTTCAAGTGTCAATATAGCTTTTAAACAATTGACAAGCAAACGTTTCGACACAAATCCTAAATGCCCAACACTGGGATTTCATTTACACCAATAATTTTCGTCAATTATAATATTTCACAGGGTGTGGAAATTATTTACATAAATATCTACATATCTTTATTGTGGTCTCCCGTTTATTTCAACACCATTATCATTTGCCCAAATATTGCTACCTAATTCGTTCATTTAAACGCGTTATTGATTCATTTAAAATCGTAACCCAGATTAAATGTAAATCATTTTAAATAAACTTTTGGAATCATGTACTCGTATCAGAACCAAGAAATTGTTAAATAATTTAATAAAAAAATCTTAATAGAAATAAATTTTATAACGAAACAATATAAGGATATGATAATTATGCAATAATGTTATATGACGTTTGTTTATGGATCCCCGCGCTTGTCGCCATCTTGTCTAAATTAGCTAACCACTGGCTTTTGATAAAACATTTTGTAAATGAACATAATTCCGTTTAACTATACATACTCGTCTTAGTTTAAGAACTCATTTTCTTTAATTCAACAAAATATGTAGCTAGATGTTAAAAATGGATTTGTCACTTACGATAAATAAGTTCTTACTTAATCCGCAACTTAAAGACGTTAATAGATGTGTATCTGTCTCTACTTTATACTTTAAATTGACGAAGACAGCATGAGAGTCAAGAAACATTTAAAAATATTTTCGTTAAAATATTCATACAGCATTGCCTCATGCGGTTTATGAAACCTCTTTATACAATTTTGTTTAGCAAAGAGACCTATTCATTCACCACACCAACTTCTTTTCACTCTTTTCGTTTTTTAAAGAAAGAATCGTGTGACAATTGTTTTTCACGAGCCTTGTGACGTCATCTGAGTTTTTTAAATTAAGGCGAGTAAGTTAAATCGAATAAAAAGTTATCGATACATATTATTATGTAGTTACTACTTGTGACATAGCTTGACTAGCATTAGTTTTGTATGTGAGACCTGTCCGATGTATTATACGCCGTTATTTGTACAAAATTATATCAATAAAAATATAAATAAATGTGTGTTTTTGTTTGTACCCCTGAATATCCGTGTCTAGAATAACATAAAAGAAAAAGGTTTCCTGCAGACCTGTGAAGCAGACTTACCTTACTAGGTTTGTAAAATAATCTGTTGTTAAATTTACTGGTCATTGCTACGATAGACTGCCCAAGAGTTGAAACTCTCTTAACCAATCACAGCGCCTAGCTTTAGTTATAGATGACTTGAACACATTATAATGATTGTGACCAGTCCTTCAGAAACCAGATTTAAATCTATTTTTTTTGTCTCGAAAAAGAATTAAACTATTTGACTAACAGTCAAATCATATTGCTAAAAGGTACTCCTATAATATGGCAGGCTAATCAAGTAGTAGTAAGCTGGAATCGAAACTATCATGCAAGTCGCAGTACCGTAGTTGTATCGTGAACCTATGTATTGATGCAGGCGGTCAGAAAAGGATGTTAGAAAATTTTAATACATCAAATTAGTAGATATCATTGAATAATTAAAGATTAAATGCGGGTTTTTACTCTTTCACAGACCACTGGTATTTTATTTCCTTAATGTCTTTAATAATTTGGAAAACATAAAAAGTTGACTATCATTCCCGCATGAGTCATTTGTAAGCTGACCCAAGGTGTAAAAACCCACCGATAAACTTGTACTACTGGTAGTTAAGAATGAGTAAGGGTGACAACAACAAAAATTAAGACGTCCAAATCGTAAAGCGATCGTTCTGTCTCTTTCATTCATTCACGCACGGTTTTGCGTCTCGCACACAAGTGCGCGCCACAGACCGCGTCGCGCGTCGCTCACTTGTTCAAACTTTGAATCAGATTCATTCATTCAAACAGTTGCGAAAACTTACCCAAAGCGAGCGCACGCTTCTTGAACGTAAAATTATCAAAAACAAGTGCTTAAACTCGAAACGAACTGTCAAACTAATTCTCAAGTTAATAAAACAACTCTGTGTTAAATTTTAAAGAGTTTATTGACTCCAAAGTTACGTAAAGTTTACCGTTAGCTCAACAAAAACAAATCGTCGAAGTGCTGTGTGAAATCATTGTGAGTTTAGTGAGATTTTAATTATTTCGTTCACGATCAGTGTTTAGAAACTTTATTCATATTGTTTGGAGTTTACTTCGTGGCTTGCTTGACCGGTTCTATGTGAGTATTGAAAGTAAAAGTACGATTTTGTGTACGCACGCACCGAGAATGTGAAGTTGTGGACATGCTTTTGTAACTAAAAACTGTGTTACCGACTTCTTTAAGTAGAAATGTGAAAATTCTTGGTACACTTAACAATACTTAAGTTAAATAACTTGGTTTAAAATCATGTGTACTAAATACCAGTATCCATTACGTGATTTCGCATAATGCATAAATTAGAACTACACGCGATATTAATGTCAGAATTTTTTTGTTATAAGTTGAAAATTATATCCCTCTAAGCCAGTTTTAAGATATTTTTGAAATCGACTTTTATAAGCTCTTGTTGTCCGAGTATGTTTACTATTTCTATGAACTTGTTTTATGGGAAAGCGACTTCTATTTCTATTGGCAAACAAGTACCTGGTACTTAAAAATATAACTACTCAAAATTAATTTTCTCAATTTGGCGCCAAATCAATCTTTAATCTTTCTTGCCCGGGGTGTAAACTGAAAGTCATCCATCACCTAAAACAAAACACGAACGCTTTTACTGTAAATTAAAAATATATTTCAGTCTTAACAAAAGTTTTATCTATCCTATGTATATTCTAATCTTCGCATAGAAAAAAATAATGCCAATAAAAAAGGCGCAAAAGTTCTAACACACCTGTTTCATTACATAATGTAAATATCTATACCATTTGCAAACAACACGGCCACTCAATGGTCATTGGTTAGTTATTTGAACAGATAATTAATTAGTGCAAGAGACCGTGACCGAAATATATCTTGCATAATTGTAAAAACGACTCTTGATCAACATAATTATCATTAAACTAGGTAGGTATAAAGCAATGCTCCAAATGTTTGCTTTGTCAATCAAATATTATAATTTCGAAGTCATAATATTTTGGCTAGGTTGGTAGATACAAGTTGCTAATTGTTTTGTTTTATTACTGGCGGGTTGTAGGAGAATGTCTAAGATTGTGGGTAATAAGTGTAATAAATAAACCAGCCTATGCACGCCCCCCTGCCCAGCACAGGGCCTTTTCGCATTTAATTTAACTCATTGCGAATTGGCGATTGCAGATTCCAATATTTGGAATCTAGATTTCCTCTCGATGTTTTCGTTCACCGTTTGTCAGTAATAATTAAGTAGTAGGTACATTATAACTTTGAATAAGTCACATTGGTACCTGCGCTGAGGATCGAACTTGCACCTCATGCACACCAATCTGGACATAAAACCGCAACGCCACCACGACTTACTCTTTTCTATACTACTTCACTTAGAATTCAACGACCTCGTAAGATACATTCCACAGCTCATAATAGTGAATGAACGCATTTCTTTAGCCATTCTACTTACCTATGCGTGTATGTATTTGTACTAGAATGTACTTACTACTCATGTAGGTTCGATACACGGAAAACGTAATAAGATCAGTCAAATAATCCTACCTAGGATTCTAGAATGCTGCAAGGATCTTTTAGCACTTGAATATTTACATGAGGGGTGAGCATATCTACCGGGGCTGCGGGATGTTCGTGAGGGTTACTGCGACCCTGGCACTCAAAGGGCTCCAGGAAGAACATAGTGGGTTTTAGTCATTAAAAGTCTGACACTCCTTCTCGTAGCGCCAACAACGGGCGTGGTCATTTGATGATTTCCCACGAAAAAAAAGGGTGCGCATATCCACAACAAACATCAACTCCAAAGTCTCCTGTCTATTAAAAGTGACGCTTTTAGGTCAGGATCCGGGGTAGAATTTTCGACTTGATTCCTATCAAGCAAATTTTTCGTGTGTAGCTTTATTTTAATGAGACGCCCAACATTTCCAACATTTTTCAGACAGGAAATGATTGAACAAGTGTTTGTAACGAATATATTCGTGACATAATAAATCACATGTTAATTCAAACTAATGGACTTACTAAACTGTCAATAAGTTGAAGACTTAAAAGTTATCCAGCAATCATAACAATTTAGGTTTTGACAAATGATTAATATTTTTTTTGGTTGATTGGACAGAATCAGGGTAAAGTATGATATATGGTGGTTTTCTTTGCACATAAACACACTCATATTAAATTATTATAATCAAAAACATAATAAACCAGTTTGAGTGGCGACCTTGCGACGATATAGCTCCGGTTGTATATTAATTATTATTATAATATAAATTATACTTATTTATTAAGTTAAGGCGAGGATGCAGCTAATTTTAAGGATTTTGAACATCTGTAAAAGTTATTTCACGTGGAATTTTAAATAAAAAAAATCATTTTGTTATAGTTTGGTATACCCCCTAGTAAATCGTAAAGACAAAAACATGATTTAGAATAATTATCTCGATAAAAAAAAATCTCAAACATGACACCAAATCGCAATTTGAAACTTGTACTGTATAGATATTATATTAGGAAAATATTTGAAAATTATATCCAATAAAAGGAAATTTTATTTCGCGTAAAATGGTAAAGACAGATTTTAAAATGTAGTTATTTTTTTTTTCCACGAAGCAAAACAATCAAAATTTTGCATTATTATCGCGCGCTGCGGTTCGTTAGTGTCCGCCTAGGCGTCTTCGAGGTCGGACGTATGTTCATTTGCTCCGCAAAATTGCCTCTGCGTAAAAGTGCATCGTAAAATGTGTAGTTCATATTTTTGTATATAAAATTTTAGTTTTCATTAGTAAACATAGTTTTAGAACTAGTGTATATATACAGTTTTTATTTCGATATTTCGTTATTTCTTCGTAAAAACCTATAAAAAGATCTCTCAATCATTTTTTTTTTTGAAATGGGTAATAAAACGAATAAGAGATCTTTTAGAAAACGTAAACCCAAGGCATATAAAGAAATGTTGGTTGAAAAGTGGTAAGTACCGTACAGTTTAAATTACCTATAAATACGTAAGTATAAACTTTTGTTCACCTTAGAGTGATAAACAAGTAATAGAGCGCGCGTCACAAAGTATGAATTGTAAGCACAAATATGAACATGCACATTTCGTTCTTGGCTTTGGCCTGATCCTTTCCATTGAATGTAGGTAGAAATAAAGGAAAATATTGTTGACTGTTATATTGTACTACATTATATTATATTGAAGTTCTTTGTTTATATTTTATTTAGATCAAAACAATAATTGAGTTACATAATTATTGTAAGTTATAAATAATAATAAGATATAAATAATAAGTTGTAACTTATAACATTATCTGCTAACAAAATCGCCACAATGCAACGCAACGGAATGATGTGACACTCGCGCTCTATACCTTGCTTTTGACGCCATCTTGCACTATTTACGTGCCTTTGCCACAGTATAAATAAATCAGTAAGTCTCATTCAATGAAAACATTGAATTTGTTTGAATCAATACTGTCATTCGTAGGTAGTATAGTAGAACATGTGCTTAATAAATATAAAATTCTTTTACAGTGCTTCGATGAGAAGAAAAAAATCTGAGTATGGTACTCAACAGGCCTTTGATGTAAACGCCGGATCAAGTTTCCATAACTCTTTGTAAGATCTACGTTCCTATAACTCATAATAAATATTTTACGTAATAGGACTCCTCTTCAAACAAAACGCCAAGACCTCCAATATTTATTTTCAACGCAACCGTCCAGTTCGGTGAGCTCAATCTAAAAGGCGCCATGCCGCCATTTGCCAAGTGTTATGCTTGTGATTTTTTGGTGATATCAATTTATTGAGCAACTTATTTTACTAAGTATTCAAAAACATGAAATAAATTGTAGGTATAAGGTTGTTTGAAAATATGAATAAACCTTACACGTAGGTAACAATCAGTAATGATTTTTTTTTCAGGGACAATACTCAATGTACACTATTGCAAACTATGGCCTCGAGTGTCCAAGTTTCTCCTACACTACCTGTCACTAATAATGAGAATCTTTGGTAAATATATATTTTTTGGTACTGTTATAATTGCGTTTTTAACATTTTATTTGTAATTTATTTTCCATTTTTGAGGGATCAAAGTACGCACGATACGAATAACCTTTGCTATAGTTTCCAGAATATTTTATTCATGCCAGCTGTCATAACTATGTAGCTACTTACATATTATAGATTTGATGTAGGTATTGTATAGGATTACAGGGTACTTAAGCTGATTTAGATCATTAAATATACTTTTTTTTTTAAGGATGGACTGTGATGATTCTTTCTGCATTGAAGTAGTAAACTACGACACTGATGAAAGTGAGACCCGTCGGCGAATCATAGATGTCAATTATTTTTTACGTCAACTGCAAATGAAAGCAAGGCATAATGAGTTGTTTGACTGCAAAGAAGGATATTTTAATATCATAGGAGAAAGAAGAAATGGCCTTATGTCTAAATTCAAGCTTCAATGTAGTATGTGCCAACAAATCGTAACAATCGATTCAGAAAATGTCAGCGATATTACAGAGAAAAAATATTTGAACACTAACATAGCGGCTACGACAGGTATCGTGGCTACAGGAATTGGTCATTCCCAGTTTGAAGAATTGTTCTCTGCAATGAACATCCCTGTATTCTCAGCACATACATATGCGCAGTTACAAAATGAAGTTTATGAAAACTGGGAAATTACCGCAGCTGATACCATGCAAGCGGCTGTTGATGAGGAAAAGGAAATAGCCATTTCTGAAGGTCACATCAGAAATGGATATCCAGTCATTGACGTATATGCAGACGGAGCATGGAGTGCACGGTCATATGGCACCAATTTTAAAGCTCTTTCTGGTGCTGCGGCTATTATTGGTAGAAGGACTGGGAAAGTCGTATTTATAGGTGTCAAGAACAAATATTGTTTGGTATGCAGCCGTGCTGAAAACAGAAAAATCAGCCCGCCAGATCACAGGTGCTTTAAAAACTTCGAAGGGTCTTCCAGCTCTATGGAAGCAGAAATCATTGCAGAAGGTTTTAGAACATCTATAATAATGTACGGAGTTATATTTAAAAGGTTGATAGCAGACGGTGACTCATCAACATATGCTAAGATTTTACAGTCAAATCCGTACAAAAATCAAAACTTGACGGTTGAAAAAATAGAGTGCCGCAATCACATTCTTCGTAATTTTTGTAAAAAGTTGCAAACTTTGACTAAAGATACCAAATTTTTGCTCGCACATAGAAAAAGTTTGACAAACCAAAAAATTATGTCAATGAGGAAAAATATTGTTAAATCTATTAAGTATCACCATCATTCAAATGGTTCTAAAAATGATGCCGTCGCCTTACTTCATAAGGATGTCACTAATTCAATCGAACATGCCTACGGTGACCATAGAATGTGCCACGACTACAACTGTGGCCAAGAAGGAATTTTAAATAATGGTACTAGGTGTATTCAAAATTCTACCTTTTTATTTCGACTCAGAGCAATCGTATCGACAGTGGCTGGAAAGTCAAGAAGCTTAATTGAAAACGTAGATACCAACACAGTCGAACGATTTAATAATGTCATCGCAAAATTTGTGGGAGGGAAAAGGATTAATTTCACTCAAAGGCGAGGCTATCAGGCTAGATGTTCAGCAGCAGTAGTCTCTTTTAATAAAAAAACAGCTATATCAGCAGTCCAAAAAAATATTCTAGGAAACAGTCCTAAAGGCAAAGTTGTGGATATTGAAAAAAGAAGAGCACTTAAGCGTAAGTCTAATGTTGAACACCCTGTTAAAAAGCTGCGAAGACAACCAATAAATAAGAACGTACAGCATGATTACGGTGAAACCAGTGCTGCACCAGACATGCTTGATACAGAATTGGAGCAAGCCAAAACAAATTTTTTAGAAAATTTGAAAAATGTCACGGCTGATAGAGAACACATCGAGAGGTCGACAATACTTCAAAGAGATTCAAGCGAATGGCTAGAAATAAGGAAAAAAATTATAACTGCTTCAAACTTTGGTCCCATCTGCAAACGCAAACCAACAAGAGACACGTCAGCTTTAGTGAAAAATTTACTTTATAAAAAAAATTTAAGCAATGTGGTTTCAATAGCTCACGGCATTGAAAATGAAAAACAGGCACTCCAACAAATTGAACAGCAAGAAAATATTAAAATTGATCCATGTGGACTTTTTATAGACAAAAAATATTATTTTATTGGAGCTACACCTGACGGGTTGGTTGGACTTGATAAAGTTGTTGAAGTGAAGTGTTCGCTAATTGCTACAAAGGAAGGTTTGCAGAAATCACTAGAAAATAATAAAATTCAGATTATACGTTACAATAAAAAATCTAAAACTTTTTCTATAAATAAAAATTGTAACTGGTTTTACCAAATTCAGGGGCAGTTGCATGTGACGGGACGTGATGTGTGCATATTTGGTTTATGGGTTTCACAAACTGAACCAGTCTATATTAAATATATTACAAGAGATGACCAGTTCTGGAGTGAAAAAATGGAACCAAAACTAACTCAATTTTATTTGAAGAGCCTTCTTATTGAGTTAGTTGATCCAAGGCATGTACGTGGAATGCCTATTAGGAATATATGTTTAGGGGAAAAAGAAAATATAGCGCCTCTGACCGCTTCAGCACCGGAATCGCATTTAGAAGACAGTGACCACAATGAAATTGTAAATTTAATTCCATTTGACGAATTTTAAATATAAAACAAAGTATATATTTGTGTTATATGTTTATATTTGGGTTTATATTTTATAATATTTGTGTACCTACTTTCTCGTTGTGTTTTTTAAAAAATATTGTAAGGTTCTTCAAACCAAAGTAATTATCTTTGTTAAATTAATAAATAATATTTTTTTTTTTTTGTTGTTTCAACTCATTTTAATTAGTCATACTGTATCAAATAATTTATATATTTTTAAACTATCTCACAATTTTTTTAGTCATTTGCGTTAATCGATATTTTCATGGCACATGCCAATGTCATTGCATTGTGCACTTTCCATATTTAAAACAAAACAAAATTACACTATCCAATATAATAAGCTATTCAATTCCTTACAGTAAAACTACATTTTTTAATCGATAGAATTTGTCGTAAAAATAATTCTTTCCTGCCAT
Source organism: Chrysodeixis includens (assembly GCA_941860345.1). Lineage (NCBI taxonomy): Eukaryota > Metazoa > Arthropoda > Insecta > Lepidoptera > Noctuidae > Chrysodeixis > Chrysodeixis includens. The sequence continues at coordinate 5,954,802 of OW796114.1, read as the reverse complement.
CCTAATAATAATAATTAACGCACAGGTATCAACAAACATTTCACGAAAATGTATTCCAAGTATTGCAACAATCGAACATGGTTTACCTACTGCATTTATGCTACACTGTGGCACATTGAAACGCCCCACCCCGCGACCCCGCACCCCTGCGAGCATACGCACGTTGCGCAGCGCCGCGCCGCGCCGGCCGCCCGCGCCCCTGTTCGCGAGTCGTGTTTTAATACCTACACGCCGTACTGCAAGAGCGCCTTAATACATATTGCTCCTTGAAGCAATTTTAACATCTCAACAACCTAGCTAGAAACACAATAATTGTATTACAATAAGTTCGTACTTTTTGATTTTAGCTTACTGCACGGATAGCCGAGTGGTATAGGTCACCACGCCAATTACCACTGAGCGCGATGTGTCGCGGGTTATATTACCTCGCAACTTCGCGATTTCTGGCAGTTCTTTTTTCCAGCTGTGAAATGATTTAATTAAACACCAAAAAGTTATAACAAAAGCAAAAATGAATATTTACAAAAAAATAGCGCAAAATGATATTAACATCTTTACAAAATAAAATCAGCGAAGAATGAATCATTTATGAGCTTAGCGCGTATACATCCGATGATTTATTGCCAACCACGAATATTGTTCGCAAAATCAAAATCTTAATTACAAATTTATAAAACATACAATTTACAACAAGATTTATTTTGATTATTGTAAATACCGACAAAGCTTTGAGATTTCATCACGCACCAACGTTGTCTACGTAGGCACTGTAAGTAGGCAGTTAATCATAGCCATGGTTATGTTGTAAGATTTAAAACTATAATGGGTTTGGTTATGGCAAGCCTTAAAGGTTGATTCACACATTATGGGTTGGCCGTGACACAGGCGCGATTGGCTGAGTAGTTGTTTATTTAAGGCTTAAGTTAGATTATGTGCAGTTTTTTTTTATTACACTAGATAAAAAAAATATTGGATGAGAAATTTTTACTCTTTGGTATTTTGTGTGTTCTTGTTTATTTGTTCATACGGTAAAGCAGTCCAACTCAGCGCTCAGGTTGACTGCATGGATACATAAACAAAAACCAAAGATTGTAATTTTGGAAGTATAAAGTATGGTAAGGATAGTGCTGGACATGAATGTGGATATAGGGGAAGAGGACGACCAAAGAAACGATGGATGGATTGTGTGAAAGATGATATGACTGCAAGGAGTGTTAGGTATTAGTTTACTAGATGACGTCAGATAGGAATGTGTGGAAGAAGAAGACATGCTGCGCCGACCCTAAATAATAATTAGGATAAGGGCACGGGAATGATGCTATAAAGCATGTACGTTACTTACCAATAATGTAATTACATTATTACTTCTTGATACAGCCACAATAAGTAAATAAATAACATTAGCTTAATATTCCGACAACGCTAAACATTAGCACTTAAATACCAAACCAAATGAACAAACCAATGAACCAAATAATCCAAACTCAACAATGTTTTGTAAACTCGTCTGTTGCTTGCCCGGCGCTGACCTTTGCTTTGATTATGATCAGTCTATGAACAACCTTAGTCCTATATTATAGTATAAATAATCTCACGGTAGTTACCACTGGCCTGTGGCAGTACGATAATTTTTGACCGAGGTCTTTTGTATTTCCTGTTTGGCTTTATTTAGTAAACTTAAATTGGCCATAGATCTGTGCGAGAGTTATTAAATACTCTACCTGTCAATAGTGTGATTATTTGCAAGCTTAAACTGAAATATAGGGATTCTTAGGGCAATAGATTAATCCGGGAAATAGGTTAATAAACTCTAAGTAAAAGAGTTCGAATATTTGTTCTGATAGCTGATTATACATTAACTGTGTGATAGCCTCGTGGTAAGACCGTAGGACTGCCAAGTCAAACTTTACGCGAACCCGCAATTTGAAAACAAATACCTATCACAGCTTCCGTGTTTCGGAATGCACGTAAAAATGTGGGTCCTGCGCCTGATCTATAAAATTGTTTAGTACTCATTACTCACTTCTTTAACAAATTCAATTCATTCCAGTCGAAACAATACATTCTAATAAAAATCTAGATATAATTTAACAGAAAATACAAAAAGTGCATTCGTTGAGAGTCGCGCCGCGTGAAGGCCGGCTTTGTCACGCCAGTTGCCGCCAAACCAAGTGCCAATGACACAAATCTTGTACAATAGGGTACTATTAAATCAATTATATTATTTTATAAGGAAAAAAAGCGTATTTTCTGAGAGCCGATTTGAAAATATGCGGTATTTGTCAAAGGAATAGTATAAACCATTGAATTGTTCGATAGAAAAAATTGTCGCCACTGAGTATACCTAGTTACTATAGTAAATGTTCTTTATCGAGTAAAACATTACCCTTCTAAAGTTGAAAAATACGATTTTACAAGATCTATCATTCTATCTAAAAATAATATAGGTATGTATGTATATTACATTTTTTTCTATGTATACTTTGAACTTATTTATTGCTGTCATATTATTAAAAATAAGATTTGACCAAACTTACATAGTTAAAACTAAACGCGGTAAAAAACAACTCTTCTTCTGACGCAGTCGGTCAAAAGAATCATAATTACCACTAATCGGCCTACCAAGTATTATTGTAAATTACTCATACCCTTTGTATACGCTTTCAGTCTCATTGTTTTTAAATTATTCCTTGCGAAACAAATCTGGAAAACAATAAAGTAATATAAATTACTTCTTATCTCTTGCGGTGTAGAATTCTTAGTACTTTATTCAGTCATTGAAGTTTCAGTGAACAGTGGTCTACGTATATGAACTACTACTACTACGTATACTATAAAATGTACCACCTGTATAATAATATCGTATAGAATTATAGACTGCTAATAAAGAATTCAGTTTTGAGTATTTGGTATGCAATCTTAGCGATCTCACGTTTGTGTGTATATAGTATGTTTGTTTCCTTTTTAACGCTCAAAGGGAACTTACTTACGAAAACGCCTGAATCTGTTTAATAAAATTGGGTGTGGAGGTTGGAGGCACCATAGGTTAACACAGGCGTACTGCTACTGCGTTTTACATAACAAAAATTCACACGAGCAAAGCCGGGGGCTAAAGCTAGTCAAAACTGCGTCATCTGTGCAAGTTAAACTAAACTTATTTAGTTCCGTTAAGTAGAAATAAACTAGTACACTTGTAAATATGACTAATAATCTAGCTTGTGTTTCTATACCTAATTGTCAAAATATGCCACATTTATGACATCATAAATTCGTGAAATCGTGACTGATGTGTGACTCGATATATTATATTAAGGAAATAAGATTATTCTTATCAATGATTCGTGTTAGGATGGGTGTGACAGTTTCAAGAATCTTTTATGTCAGCGATAGTTGATATAATGACTAACAAACAAATTAAAAATATGGAAATTGAAAACTACTAAGGAACCTCCTGAAAATGCAAAATACAAGTGGCTAAAGTAAGTGGCTAAACTAGCAAGTCAGCATTTAGAATTAGAATACCTACAGAGTTTCGGATAATTTACTGAAAAAAGAAACTTAGAAATGACTTAGATAATTCTAAATTACACTGGCTCTAATTATATAAATTTTAAATTAATATGAAAACATTACACTCATCTTTTGGTTTACCTCTGACAGATGTCCGGGATGGGACGGGAAAACCGAACATTTCTTACAAGGAATTTAAATACTCATACCTATACGTAATCTTTAAATATTTTTTTGAGATAAAAACTGGACGGATGTACTTCACTGAAAAAGAATATAAACTAATCTGACATTTTCAAGATTTAGTGACGAAATCCAATGATAATGCAAATAGTTTTATATGATTCAGAATATTGACGGACGTACGCGTACGGTATATGAATGTGAGGTGAATATAATATAATATGATCAAGAATAAAGATACTAATAATTATATAAATAGCCTGTAACTATACTACTGCCAGGCAAACGCCTTTTACCATATGAATGGAAAAAAGGATCCTGCATTATATTAGTAACAAGGTTTTACTTTTGACCTATTTTTAAACTATGCTGTACGGAGATAAAATTAAAGAAGAATTAAGAAGAAGAAGAAGAAAATTCTTAGAAGAAGTATAATGATAAATAATTAAATAAACAATTTATGAATACCAGATGGATTTAACTACCATTGATCGTTAGATAGATTCATTTATCTTTCCTATCATTTATTTAATAAACAACAGTAAAAAAAACCCTCTACTCTCTAAATAAAGGTTTGTTAAAACGCAGTATTAACATAACATGTCGCCACCATCATTGCTAATTAGTGTTGTTACACAATTAGCAACAAGCGTGCACATCGTAAATACTTCAACGTAGATAACGCAATGTTTTTAAGTAATTGTCAATAAACCTCTTTAGTTGATATGACTAATTGAGGCTAAGTAACAAATTTTGAAGACAAATATAATATTTTTTAATGTCAGGATCAAAATAATACTTTACAAGAACATATTGGATTGTGACAATATTATCGCAAAATTATTTTCGCGTAGCCTTTGAAAAATAGGTAATTAGCTAGGTATAGCTGTTTTAATGAAATAGGTGTGGCAGGTTATGGGAGGTTAGTACAGTCCAATTTCGTACCTCTTTTTGCTATTATAAAATGACTAGGAAGACTAAGACAACTAAATACAAAAGGAAGTCTAAGACAAGAAAGATAAACATAAAAAAAAAACAATAATATCTACGCCCTGTATGTTTTTTTGAATTTGAATAGTAATTGGCCCGCATATTATTTTCAGGATACTCTTAATAAATTATTCGAAACTTCGAGGTTAATTACTCGATAAACGTAAAAGTGCTAAAAATCTGTAAATACAGTGTGCTTAGATAAGCCCAAGGATAATGGTAATAAGGTTGGGTATAGCAGTCTAGGCCATTAACCACTAGACCAACATGCCTGTCAAAATGGTACGTTTCGAAACCTAGGTACAGTTTACAAATCCCCGATTTTTTAAAGGTGATTTATGTATAATAACCTTATTAATATTAAATAACCCACTAGTTAATCAAACTGCTCTACATTTGTGCAAATAAAAAAGTATAAAAAAAAACACGGTACTCGACTTTTGTATAAAATATTTTCACGGTTTGTTAGCATCGAAACAAAAAAAATAAGCTAAACACACAATAAACCAAGGTTGATTTCCCATTCACGTTTAATTTCAACAAACGAATAATATAACAACTACGTAAAGTTATACTTTATTTGTTAAACTTTGATAAATAAAAAATGGTGTTGAAAAATATATTCATACATGAAATGCAAATTAAACTTGTGTTGAAAATCTATGAATAAAACGCGAAATTGCTAAACCCTAATTAAGTAATTTAAAAGTCTTCAAGAACACTAAAATAAATCAATAAAAGAGATATTTCAAAAGTTCGAGTAAAACATTAAAAATTACATTTTTAAAGATTAAAAATAAACGGTTATAACTAGAAAACATAAAGCTATAATACGCAGTTGGTTAAAACTCAGTACCAAATTTCATTCAAATTCATCCAGCCGTTTAAGCTTAAAAGAGTAACACACGTCCATCAATCCATACTTACAAACTTTCGTGTTTATCAAACTAGTATTAGGAGTAAATGATAGTATGACGTTTGATAGGGGAGAATGGAAGAAAAAAACATGTTACGCCGACCCTAAGTAAAATGGGGTAAGGGCAGGAAGATGATGATGATGAAACTAGTATTAAAAAGGCGGAAGTAGTTCAAAGTATCCCACAGCTGGGCAAAAGCCTCTCCCAAATTCTTCCATGATTCCCGTTTCGTGCCATCGTGAACCAGCCTCCAAGGTAAGCGTATCCGTTCCTCATTAGCACACAGCGTGCCGAAACATATTTTTTTAAAAACATAACTGTCTTGTAACAATATTTATTTGAAGTATCTATTACTTAAATGTCCATACAAAACGACATACTTCCTATTGTTAGTTACTAGTTAGTAACTCCACAGTAGTTGAGTGGTAATTTGTGAAGAGCTATTTGCTATTAATCATTCAAGGGTCTAAACAAGTTGACACTTGACAAATGTGACTTATTTCCCTATTAAGTTGTCGACGTTGTCGTTTCGAATACTTGGAACACAAACTATCGTGCTAAGGCCTGTTGCGGTCAAACAGATATTTGAGAGGAACATTTTCTCAAGATATTTTGTAGGCTTCTTTTTAACCGACTTCAAAAAGGAGGAGGTTTCTCAATTCGACCGTATATATATAAGCTTTTTTGTTATAGTCTCTTTGGTTTCAGCTTTAGACACAAATTTTCCTGGAACACAGCAAATAAAATAACATAAAATTATTACACATGTATACAAATTAGTATAGTACGGGAGATTACTAATTAGACGAAACTTTCATTGATCATTTTAGACTATAAAGGATTCTAAAGTAGTTTACGTACTAAAGAGTTCGATAAACGTTATTATGAACACAGCCAGAACGTTTGACAAGCGGTTATGGATGGTAAGCCCGTGCAAACTTTTTTGTTCAGAAAGAGTTTTTTAGCAACATGTTTTGAACTACAGACTATTATCAACCATCAAAAACAAAATCCCTCCATTTGACACTACTGGTTACACAATCTACACTACAATAATTATAACGATTCCTAGAAGAACTCATATAACTGATCTCAATAGCATTCCTCCACATTATCTTACATGGGAATCTAACACACGGAAGTGTAACATTACAACTACAGACTGCTAATACACACCTACCACCATCTATTAAACTAAAACTTGTAGTTGTGGAAGAGAGACGCCGCTCTCTCCGTCTCACTTCTATGATATAACAGAGGTAATAAAGCTTATTAATTGTGAACAAGTCATGTTTTTGTTTGTGTCATTAAATAAGTATTTGCAGTAGTAACGAGGTGCTGGCTTTTAGATTTATTGGTCTTAGATTGTCGCATGCGAATGCTCAGGTATTTATAACACCTAGCAGTGGCGAAGGGTCCATATAACTCGATTCCTACCGGCTTCCCTTTTGAAATATGGCAAATACTAAGATTCTGTTTATTTAAGTATCATTTAAAAATATCAACTATAATTATAATAATTTACGAAATAATAATATACGTGTATAGCCTTTGCTTGAAAATAACAATAAACGCCTAAACTTTTTTTTTGAGCAAAACGCATGCAATAAAGGCCTACAATTTTATTAAGTAAACCCACGATTCGCTTTACCGGTGAAAAGGTAAGCCGGGACGCGATTTGGGAATCGCGTACATCTACTTCATAGTGCGATCTCTTTTACTCCATTGAGTAAAAGTGAGACACAGCGGTTGTTCAATGTGTCAAACTACATTTGACACATTGAACAACCGCGGCCAATAGGACTTAGGGAAGCCGTTGATTTTCGGCTTATGACAAAGATAGAAAAAAAATAAATGCGTACGCCAGAAAGAGATGCAATATGAACTTCGTACGTGAACTGAACTGAACAGATGACAGCTGACGTTTACGTTCGCGCGAATATTATAAAAGTTTTATTTGTTATTTTCACCGGTTCATTTGCATTAGATTTGGTGTATTCGTATCATAATTTAGAATCTTATAGTATTATTACTTGTGATTGATCAGTGTAGTGATTGTGCAGTAAAAACAAAATTACATCAGTTCAGTGTTATTGTTTGGTTATCGTCTATTCGAATAAATATTTAGGTAAGTCAGAATTACTAAGATTGTTGATTTAGTTTGTAGATCTATTAGAAAGTAGTTATTTTTGTTATTATTAAGTAAATTCGATAATATAGCGGCATTAGTGAATGTAGAATGCTGTCTAACAGATTATTTGCTGACTGAGGAAAAATCTTTTTCAAAGTAGAGTTTTGAAAAAGACCTGACATGATTTGAATTAATTACAAATGACGATCAAACATTTTAACAGTTCTTTCTACAACAAAATATCATTGGCTCACAGGAAGTTTTAAATTAAATTAAATGTTTTGTTTTCCTTGCTTGTTATTCTCAGATCCAATACTCAATATCTTATTTCATTCTTATTTCATTCCACATAGTAATTTAAATCAAAATGTGGACCTTGTCTGTAGGACAAGTTAGTAGTAGATATGCACAGCATAGCACAGTACATATGTGGGAAGGCTTAAAATATTGTGTTTATAATTTCTATATTTATGTACTTATACTATTTGTGTATTATTGTTATAACATTACAATCTTCTAAATATGATAATATAAGTAATTTAGAAGTGTTGTATATTGTTGTTTTGCAACTTAACAACAATATAAATATTCATATTTTAATTATAATGCACTTAAGTCCATGTTTATGTGGCAACCAACTATTATTTATTTAATATTCTATTATTTAGTTGCATTTTATTTTATAGTATACATTTTAATTTGTCTATCAGTTAGATATTCATTTATTGTACTTATAGTAGCATTTTGATTGTAAAATGGTTTTAAGTAATAAATTATTACTGTATTTCTCTTATTTTTTATTTATTTTCAGGGTGTTTATAATATTAGTAGTGAATAGAACTACTCAGGGTTTAATGCTCTTAGTAATTCATCTAAAATACATGTTCAGACAAAAAACATATCCGTACTTGTTGTTTATCGCTACATGATAACAATGCAATTTTTGGACGGGCTTCCCTTTTAAGAAAATTCACCCTTCGCCACTGACACCTAGTTACTGTTATAAAGAGATTTGGTATTTTTATTTCTATGTGGCTCTCTCTGAGCGACGTATATCGAGCATTGAATATTTAGATCGTAGCACTGGTCAAGCCTACTGACCAGTGCTACCTACCAAAACTGAAGCATAATACTGCACCGATAGCCGAATGGTAGAAGTCGCCAAAAGAAACCCACTGTAGTACGTTTCGTGTCCCCAGTTTGATCTCCGCTTAGCGCAAACATTTGTGCCGATGCGTATACTTGTCCCGATTCTGTCTTTGCGCATATTGTTACTGGAATGTCTCTAAAACCCTCGCGATACAAGGGTTAAAGTTCTCACTGCGGGAATAGTTTATTAAAAACTAGGCGTCGTATAAGTATCGAAGATTTGTCTTGCTATAATTGAAGGGCTTAGTACCACACCTGCCTACACAAACATCGCTTCTTCTCTATATGGAAATACAGCATCGCTTTGTAAATGTATGTCATGAACAGTAAGTAGTGTATCTGATACTGTTTGTGTATTCCGCACATTTATCTTACAGCTGATCAAATATAAAAATCATAATATTCAAGTCACGTTTGCCAAAATGATAGCCATAGCGCCACCTAACATCAGCTGATGTATAAAGACTCCTTTCGAGTTCTAAAGACATGAAAGTATTGAAAAATATAAATATTGGTAGGTTTCTTCACCGAAACAGTACTGTAAAAATCTTTACGGATAAGTTTGAAGGCATGCAAAAAATGAGTGACTGGCTGACTGGAAACTAACTATCAATGTTATTTTGTTTTTTGTACTATTCTAAAGTGAGACTATTGTAAGATAGTAAAATTCAATATCGCTTATTTTCCCCCTAAATAACAGCGTGCCCCACTCCTCGAAGTTCGACGCATTTCCATCGACCACTAAGAATAGTACTTCACTATGGTATTGCAAACATATTATTTTAGACAATAAATCGTCCACCCGTGACTACGGTCGGTGCATTCGACTGAAACGTCGGGAGAAAAGAATTATCGATCTAAATCGCGAAGACCCGTTTGTTATCCAAAAATACAATTCTTACGATAAGCGATCTTTTAAAAAGTCCCATAGAAAAGTCCAAACAGCCTACGACCAATAATAGTTAACCCCCTATCTACCTTGATACCTTTACATTCATATCGACCACTCCACAATAAAATTGCTCCAATTTAACATAACAATAGGATCTTATAAGGCAATTAAGTTTTTCTGCGACTTCGGCTGACCTCGGCTTTGCTCGGCAAAAACCGAATGGACGTGAGTCACGTGACGCAGACGACGCAGGCGCAGGTCCACTCAAGGATTTCAACTTTGTTTACGTAGTTAGGATTTACCTGTAGTTGTTTAAAACATGCTTTTCAATGTATTACTTAAGTAGCTTTTTGGGAAACTTTTCCTTTTTGCAAGGTGTTCTATAATGTATTTAGTGTGTTTTGCTTCTTACTTGTACCTCACACGAAAAAAGAACTTTTGTGCGACCACCTTGTTGTTCTTCAAAAAGTTTGTTCTCAATTGGTCACCCGTAGGTACCTCATAGGAAAAAACGAACTTTTGTACTACCACCTTTTTGTCCTTCAAGAACTCTTGTGATAACCTTTCGGTATTTCCTAACCACTACAAGTACGGAACCTTCAGTGCAAGTCCGAATCACCATTGCCCTGTATTTGTCAACATGATTCTTCACTTAAATTCAAGCCTAAATTGTAAACTATTTAGTCACGATACGTCCTTACCAAAACAGGTAAATAAATATCACCCAGCCAAAGCCTCATAAGGGGCAATTCCGCAACTATTTCCACGACTTCGTTAGTTACATCACTAGCATCACGTAGAGATGTGCATTGCTTGCATATCGACACATTAACCAGTTCACGGGTGGTGGGTATCAATGCTAACTGCACGCCACTTTCGCCGGACGGACATTCTTTGTACATTCAGCATCAGAAGTCGGTTAACTCAAACCGATTCACAAAGTGTCATTATTTTTCTATGACATGTAGGAATTGGTGCTTAGTATGTTTTAACTACCTATACCAGGTGTCAAGCCTGTTTTGTTACCTAATAGCACAACAGTAATTCATTGAACTCGATTGTGTACAGTTCGTTTGAAAATCTAAATGTGTTAATCGACTTTTGATGCTGACCGTACATAAGTAGACTCGTCAGTTTGTTTGTGTGTTTGTCACGTGGTAATGGAGAAACTTATTGTTATTACGTATAGTGGGTAAATGTTTGAAGAAAGTATTTAGTGGATAAGGATTTAGGGAAAGTGAAAAAAGGTTGTGTTTTACAAATAATAATATTGTCCAGCCCGATTTCGGCCACGGCGGCTGGTGTTACTATGAAACCAGCCGGTTACGTGGGACATTATAGTGCGCAAGCGTGTGTGCAAACACAGGTGCACTCTCTATTCCTTTACTCTCATAGCCCGATGGGACGGTAATCCGACACGACCCAAATTTGACGAGAAAAATCTAATTAGTCAGTCAGATAGATTCCCAAGAAACGTTGGATACGTATTTTTGCTTTTATAAAATCATTAAAAAAAGATATGAGGTATCAAAGATGGTGATTGTCAGTAAAAAGTGCACTGAGACGTGACGTCATAAGAGATTTCAACTCACTGTATCGTCTTCATTTTGAATTTAAGCCTTAAAAGCAAAAATACGAGTCCAATATTTTTTGGAAATCTTCAGTTCTTGTTGTAATTTTCAGTAGATTATTTATGACCATTTGTTTGTAAGTAACCTCTGCAATACGGGTAGCGTCGCGTCACGATTGACTGCACAAGAACAGGAAGCAACAGTAGGCCCCTTTTGAGCCAGGCACAAAAAAACGGCTGACTGTCGAAATATTACTATGATTAGTATTATTATACATATATTGCAGTACGGTGATACGTACTGCAATAATCTTTTATTTTGCAAAAATGATACGGTAGCTATAATTATGGCACATTAACATGGTAATTTCTCGACTAGGTTTTCGTTTTCTCTTAAAAATGTTGCTGTTAATAACAAAACGTTATGTATCTCTTCTCAAATCAAAGTACTGTAGACCAAGAACCCAAAATAATTGATAACTGCATTAAAATTGTTTTATCATGTCAATCAATGAAAAGCTTAGAAAAAGGTCTCGTCTTAGGAACTTCTGGGAATCTGCTGAGGAAACAGAGCTTTTAGAACTATTTTACCTCGAAAAAGTAAGGAATCGCTATACAGAGATGCCCTGACATCCCACCCTAATCGAAAAAAGCACATTAAAAAGAAACAAAAATAAAGAATTAGGTACCCGCTATGCAGAGCTGCCTAGGCCCCTCCGCCAGTCGAAAAAGCACAAGAAATACGCACACGCAAATATTATCTACCTACACACACAACACAAAAATCTACGTAAGCTTCATAAATCAAAAAATCCCATTTAAATCCGCGTTATAACAAAATGCGGAACTCGGTAAACTTCCTCGTTGACCACAAGGATTACTAAGAATAGGTCAGACCTTGGAGTGGCCAGTGAATGTTAGGCTCACCTTTCTAATTCCAGCTATAAATGTACTGACAAGTGTGGTAAATGGATAAGCATAGTTATAGTAGTAAATAGGTTACGTAGGTTGTGTGGCATGAGCAGCATTTGTTAATACAATGCAAAACCGTCCAGTAGCGGGGGGAGGGGGGCTGCCGGGGCTGCGGGATGTTCGTAAGAGTTACCGCGACCCTGGCACACTAAGGACACCAGGAGGAACATAGTGGGAGGGGGTATCATCATTGATAAAAAAAAGATTCCTTTCTAATATCAACATGTAACTGTCTTCATGCAGGTCAGGACTATAACCGTGAGTTTAGAAAGAAAGAAAGAAAATAACTTTTATTACGTGCTTGTGACACATATATACAAAAACGACAAGCTGTACAAAATTGAGACATAATGGGTAGAATATGCGTCACTAATACGCAATACGGCCGTCTTAGTGAGAAAATGTAGAGCTAAAAGATCCTTGATCTTTTAGCATATGGATGGGATTAGCATGAGATCGTTGGTACGCTTATTCGCAACAAAAATCAACTGAACTGTCAGTTGTAAGCTTGTTGTAAGTGGTAGTTTTTTTTTTATCTATACTAATATTATAAAGAGGTAAGCGTTTGTGAGTTTGTATGTTTGTCGGCGCTAATCTTCAAAACTACTGAACCGATTTTTAAAATTCTTTCACTGTAAGAAAGCTACATCATTCCGAATTGCCATGGGCTATATGAAATCACCCTACTTCTCTCGGTTATCTTCAAATAAGGATATTAGTCAAGTAAGTCGGAAAAAAATTACCGCTAAATCACTTTTATCGCGTACGCTGCCGAAATACTCAAGTATATATGAATACTATGTACTACGAAATTGTAGGGCTCCAATAGACCAACAAAAAAGGTCGCGATGTCCTATATCTATCTTTTAGGGGAAATCCATGATGAGGCTAAACAGATAAAGAAAAATAAGACATGTTTTCTGAGCATGATTTTAGTACTACCATATTAATTCTTACGTCTAAAACTTACTTTAAAAAAAAGGTCATATCATGGAGACAATATTTGTCTTTTACAGTTTATAAATCGGATTGAATAGTTTCTGATATATCGTGAAATTAAAAAGTACGCACGAATATTTTTGCACATGGCACGCGGCTCTCGAGGCGAGTTGCAGTGAGGGGCGCGGGACGAGGTACCACTACGGGACTTGCGATCGCGCGTACCGAGGTGTTATACCCCGCAATAAAATAGCATGATTTTTTTAAGAATATTGTGTACAAAGAAGTTTTTTAGGCCCTAATGTTTTACACTAACTTGCTAAACAATTATACTTCTTAACGCGTGCGAAGCCGCGGGCAAAAGCTAGTATTTTCTATTTTGATATTTTGGCATTAGTTCTGATTTCGGCGACGTACAAAAGGTCATCCTTGTAGCAATAGCGTTATAACGACCCAAGTATTATCGTTGGGTGCAGGTTATGGTCATAATGTGGTTATTGTTACTGCTTATATGTTACGTATAAGGTCTACTGTACAATAAGTGATGAAGCGTACTCTTTGTTCAAGCCTCCTTTTGCGAAAAGTTCTTTCGTCTATATTCGACAGCATCACATACAAATTATGAGCAAAAGAAAGATTTTTATTTATATTTTTATTTTCATAGTTCGCTATAGAGCTTATTACATCGTAAGCAAAGCTGCTTAATAGAAACAGAAAAACTTAGCCAGAAGTCTGACAAACAAACTAACAAGAACACTAGAATTCCAATAACAAATTATCTAACACTAAATCATCAAAAACACTTGCATTTGATAGCTACCGAGAATAACCAAAACATCATAAAGTTGTTTTAGTGCTCATAACATGCTTGCCTTGAACGCTGCGTAGGTTGGAAATAGTATTAACTTGCAGAGAGGTCATTATCGTTATATATAACTGTGTTAGATCTTAATTACGATTGGCATTGAAATTAAAGGGATATGACAACGATTGATTTAGAAGAACTTCAAAATTTGACACGATATCTGCCTGATTTTCTATATATCCTGTTGCTGGCAAATTCAGAGTATTCTCTTCTTGTAGAAAAGTCTAGGATGTGGGAAAAGAACTGGCTGGAATAGACACGTAAAGTAGTAGTTCTAAAAATCTGAGCATACATGGGGACATACAAATACGGAAAGCGACTTTGTTTTACACTACGTAATGATATCCTCAATTTTAGCGTTGAAGGGAAAAAAAAGCTTCAAAACGAATTGATCTTTGATACTCATTTGTGGCATTTCGGTCATCGCTTCGGCGGTTTAATTTCGTAATTGAAACGTGAATGTTTGTAATTCGGTCCAACATGTTAACTGGTCAAATAGTATCGTATATCAAGTTGACATCGTTACATAAAAGTTGATAGATATCTTCGATTTTGCTTTCGAATTACAAGCTTTCAAAACAATCATTGACGAAAATAATGTAAAGCGAAAAGCGAATATACTTCATCATCTTCCTGCCCTTATCCCATTTCACTTGGGGTCGGCGCAACACGTCTTCTAGACATGTTGCTTAAAGTTTTGGCTATGGTTTTATAGTCGGCCGCCTGCCTGACACTAACCCTCTTTGGGAATGCGATTGTTGGTTGTTTACTCGCCAATATTCGGGTGACCCAAGGTGCTTGGTACAGTGCACTGGGTCTTAAGGTCTATTAGTCGCCTTTTACGACACCTAGTGGAGGATATGGGATGGTGCTATTCTTTATATCCGGACACCACGCGGAAAGCGAATATACTTCATCACATTAATATAGGTTTATACATTAATAACACTTACGCCACGAGAAGAAATAAATAATCATTTTTAATTTGTCATAGTTCTCAAGATGAGGAATTACTTAATACCCACGGGTATTTTAAAACTAGATTGAAAATGTCCAAAAGCAGAAAGTAGCACATTGGAATTGTCCTTGATATGTCTGATCAAAGTATCTTTGTATGGGAAACCCACATTGGATTACAATAATTCGATTTTAACTATAAGTTAATGGAAGGCTGAATATCTTGAACATTGGTACAGACTACCAAATCCAGTCGCTGTTTGTAGCATGCTTAGCTAGTAGGACTTAGCCATAGTCTAAGCAAGACGGTTGACAATTAACTGCTCGAAACGGCATCTCGCTTCCACAATGTCATCAGTCTGTTTTTGAAGTTCCTAGTGCAAGTACTGTTTCATACTTATAAACTTTCGCGACTTGTGCACATATTTTAGACAGCAAATAGGTCTTACTCAGTCCACCCGTGACCACGGTCGGTGCAACACGGTCGAAACGTCGGGAGAAAAGGAGTATCAAATTACATCGCGAGTAAGACCCAATTGTCTAAAGAACTGTTCCACCTTCCAAAGGTTAGAGATAGTGGACTTTTAGAAATGGCACTAAAAGAAGAAAAAAAACTACAAGACACTGCTTTAAGAACTAACAATAAGCAATAGCTTGATGATAGGAATCACAGTGATTACCTAAACGGAGTATTTTAATACAACTACATAATATGCAGGTGTAGTGGGTTATCAAGAAGTGTAAGCCGTGGGACCTCGCAAACCAAGCGTAATAAATACCGTGGGAGTCTTACGATGAACGTACCCATACAGACCACCAAACAGCACCAACTATGGTAGACGAAACTGGATCCTATGCCTTTGGCATTAAGGTTCACTTAAGGGTAAAGTTGCGAGTGCTGTGAGGTTGTCTGTACGTTATTGTCTTTGTTTTTATAACTGCCTACATATTTGGATAATCGCTCATTTTTTTGTTGAGGTTTCTGTTACTCGTGGAATTTCCTGGTCTCTATGATTATAGTTATGAAGTACTACTGATAAAGTAATCAACAAGAGAGATTAGAGAAGAAAATTCATTTCTACTTGCCGCGGTTCATTAAGTGGAAATGGAATACATATTGAATGAAATTCTATGTACTTTATACCCATTACTTTAGGTCGATCCAAGTAAATTTAACAGCTTCTTGTTGGTCTATTTTTTCGCCTTATTAACTAAAGTCATAAACGCTTTGTGCCTTCTCTTTGTCATTGCATCGCCATCTGTCTTAGCAATTTCGGCTCATCCACTTGAAACCGCCTTACTCTAGAAATACACTAGCTAACTTTAAAATGAAGATAGTTTTCTCTTTTTACAATAAATACAAGGAAAATGACCGTCGGTACTAGTAAGGCATGTAGCTTGTAGCAGAACGAATCGTGGGGAATTCCCACTCCCGATGTGAAGACCGGTTGATTCACATAAAAAACATTGTAGAAGGCTCGTATAACTAAAAGTGTCGTTAGTTCTGCGATTAAATGCAGTAGTCGTTTTCCTCCAAACGACCCATCTTACCTTCCTTTAGATTTTATCTCAAAACTCTAATAGGCCTCGTAGTTATTGACATCTTAAATTCTTGCAAAGGCACCAGTGCATTCGTATTTTTTATAGCATTCTTTTGGGTGAATATTTCTTTTCGTGTTCTTACTAAAAAAACGGACTTGTTTACGCCACTAGCTATAAGTTTCCCTTTTTTCTTAAATCCTTCCATTCTCCATTGTCTCTTGATCTGGCATCCTTCCTACTCCTGATATATTTAAATGATATCTGCTCATCTCATTCTTGGATTGGTGATAAAGAATCTACAAGCACTTATATGAACACACTTCTTTTTAAATTCATCGCCAATGATGTTTTTCCAATACATAAAGTATTGAAAAAATTATGGAACTTCTGAACATTTTTGTTAGTAAACATAATATTTTGCGCTTGAGTGAGATCGATGCGTAATGATCCACCAGCTTAATGTTTTTCTAAATTATAGAACCAGTTCCGTTATTACTATCATAAAGTGTAAAGTTTATCGGACTTAAATTCTTTTACTACCTTACGTTAAAGATAAACTATTGGAACCTTGCTTGTACTATGAATTGTCAAAGCTGGACTGCTGACGCAGTGCAAGTGAGATGGCGCACTACTGGGTACATAACGTTGTCTCGTTTCAACAAGAAGGCCAATTCTGCTTCAAGATTTCATCGTGTACTGGACAGTAAACCCTTGCCGTATCGTTTTACAAACCAGTTGCGGAATAGTCAAAATATTATTATCATTTAATCCGAAGCTGGTTTTTCTGGTTTCTATTTGACTTATTAAGGTACCGTTGGCGATACCGCAGGCTCAGGCGTGATTTGATTAGAACATTATACTGAGTCAACACGAGGCCCGAAAAATACCTTTGACTTAGCCTAGTATAATTCACTATTCGCTAAGGTATATCGCCTTTTTGTTTTTTGAAGCTTGCCAAGTCACGTCTTAGCTATATCGGTTGCTCCTTATTTGCCTAAATTTTGTACAGTGACGCTAAAAAGGGAGGTGATACTAAGTAGACAGCTTGAGAGACATAAAGGAAGTCACGAAAGCCCTGTTTATTCTGACACTGCTGTCAGTCCGAGCTGAATAAAGCGCTGGACTCATAAACCATCATCATCATCTTCCTGCCCTTATCCCATTTTACTCGGGGTTGGCGCAACACGATTTTTTCTTTCATTCTCCCCTATCAGACATCACACTATCATTTACTCCTTTTTCATTTATTCATATTTTCTTTGGCTTTCCCCTTCCTCTCCATCCATCAACATTCATGCTCATCACTCTAGCAAATTACGCATATTTTGATTTATGGGATAAATATGGCGGTTTTTATAGCTTTAGGTAAGGTGGCCGGGAAAACCTCAAGCATTTTAATGATGATTAATTTTCAATCTTAAATATTTGTAAGTTGCGGAAAATTGTACAATTATTATTGTAATCTTCTGACGTTTTAAGTACGTCTACGTAATGATTCCACAATAAGTAGATGTTAAAAAAACTGGTTTTTAGTATGCTAAGTTTATGTCATATTTTGTAATTAAGTCAGTGATTAATTCATGGATTATGTAAAACTTGCTCTGCTTACTGTCGTTATTACAACAAATTTGACAGCTACAGAAGTTGTTATAAGAAATTTTCATACTTTATTACTTTCAAACATTAATCAATAAAATAAATTAATAGAAAACAGATAGAAAGATCGCAGTATTATAAATTCCCTTCAATCTTTGCCAGGTATAGTAAAGGGCGTAATTAGATATCCCGCGACATTAACTTAAGCAGGCGAAGAGGCCCGGGGTGTTTTTAGACAGCGAGTGGGACATATTACCATGCCCTAAACTCAGAATGGTGAAAGCTTATTCACTTCGAAAAGTATTGGAAAACCAACAAAATATTAAGTATCTCTCAGTCCTGTAGAAGATAGAGTAACTGACTCCAAAAATGTGTAAAAGTAACATTTACAACATTATACTATTTTGAAGTCTTTAATTGCATATCACAAATCATTTCATTTTACCATGTCTGTATTACAAATTAGATCAATCAAATTCTGTGAAGGCGCCAATGAGTTATTAGTGCATGACTCACTGTATAAACTGCTTGATATTTGAATTTATTTTCATAAATGTTAGATCAAGGTAACACGAATGACGCTAAGATCTAATGAGAATTGATATGACAGGGTCTTTCTGTAGTGAATTAATACGTAGTTTTGGTATCTATTAGGCTCCAGACAGACGTGACGCGGTAAATGCAAAAGCGAACCCCTCGTCAACCCCCTGACGTGGGACAGTCCATGAGGATTTCCATTGGGACACAAAAAAAAACTAGATACACGGACCGCATTTTAACTGCAATCCTATACACATAACCCGATAGATACGTAAGGGAAATGTTCAAACTACTAATTTGGCACCGACTTCAGTCAGTATCTAGATAATGTAATATATTTTGTCATTTAGAATATTTTCAAGTTTTTAATGCCGTTGTTTTTAAAGACGATTTTAATTTCTAGTTAAATAAATTTATATTAGAGTAGAGTTAGTAGATGAGATACACCAACAATAAAATGCACTTTGGTCCATTATTGAGTCAATTTAAAAACTGATATTATTATAAATGAATTTTAACACAAAATCATTCACAGAATACTAATTAACAGGTTAGCGTAATAATAACTCGAGATAAAAAAATCAAGGCTCTATCAAATGCTTGACTACACGCAAACATTAATAGATCCGTTTAAAATAATTACCATCAATTACTCTGTGCATAAATATTAATCAAATACTCTAATTAAAGCAGACAGCACATGATTACGTGATATACAACCTTTTTAAACGAAGCCCCGAAATATTTAGTTCGCACCACAACATGGCCTCTGACGTGTCACACAACATTGAAAAAATCCCAGATGTGCTGATTCCCTCCTAATATTATAAACGTGAAAGTTTGTGTGTAGGTATGGATGTTTGTTACTCTTCACGCTCAAACGGCTGGAGCAGCTTTCTTGACTCATTTCTTTTGGATTAACATAAAGGTTACTTTATAACCGCCTGCGTCAGAGAGGTATAATGTTGTTGCAGCTATATCTGATATTTACTCGGACAAACTCGCGGGCTATGGCTAGTCTATCATATGGCCTGTAAAAATACATGCGTATCATGTAAATGTGAAGTGCAAAGTGTGTCAAAATCAATATACTTCAACAATACAATCAGAGAAATACGTTAGCCTAATTAAAGTGACAAGGATGGTTGATAACAGTGATAAGTGTCTTAATTATGTTAACAGCCCGACACGGGCACTTGACAATGTGTGAATGTGTGAAGGATGTTTAGTTAGCAACAAATTTTGAAGTATCATAGCCCATAAGTAGGTATTACAAAAGATTGTAAATTTACGGCTGTACGGATAGCTGAGTGGTATATGTCACCACGCCAATTACCACTATGCGCTACGTGTCACTGGTTCGATCCCACTGTAGGACAAGAATTTGTACGTCTACAAATGCTTGTGCACGTATATAATATTCGTTCTAGAGCATAAAATACGGAAGAAAAAATAAATGGAAATTGTTGCGCTGATCGACTTTTGCTATAACTTGATTTTACACTCACCACGATAAAAAAAAAACAAACATCTAGTTGAGAAACTCTTCTGTCAAAAGCCGCTTAAAATGCAGCAAAATTTGGTTATTGTTTTTTGCTTCTAAAACTCTTTCGGTCATTTATAGAAAATCTTACTTAAGTTTGTTAAGAATAAAACTTTTGTAAGTAATTGAACGTGTCGATTACACATTGCAATTAGTTACGTTTAACTTTTGTTTTAACCAGCAATAACTTTTACGCAATACCTCATTTCAACATGAAACGCGTATTAAGACATCAATTAACAAAATTTTGCGCAATTATTTTACTTTCAATCGAATAAAATTACTTTCTAACTGTTTATTTACTTGGTAAACTCTTTAATGTTTTGCAGCTTTAACCGACACACACGCAGGCGAAGACGCGGGCAAATTCTAGTATAGAATATTCTTTATTGTGAACCATAAGAATTACACCAGTGACATATGAAATAGTGAAAGTGTTCAATGGCTAATTTGTCGCTAATATTGTCCAGAAGACTTTAAGATGGACAAGGAATTTACAAAATTAGTATGTAGTAAATAAAAAAAAACTATAACGACGACGGACGACCAAAGAATCGATGGACAGATTGTGTGAAAGATGATATGGCTGCAAAGAGTGTTACCTAAGTGCGGAACGTGCGGAAGAAGAAGACATGCTGCGTCGACCCCAAATAATAATTGGGATAAAGACAGGGGAATGATGATGACCATGTTTTAAATCCCTCAGGGATACCTCTTAGACAACATAAGTACCTATATTTAAATAATATCTAATATATCTATATCGGTTTACTCACGCGTATTTATCGGGATTACCTGACTAGTTTCGGACCCAACCGGAGTCCTTAATGGTAGTCGCGTGATTAAACCGTTATATCATTTAAGTATGAATCATCCTCACGAAAGTTATTCTAAAAATGTAAGTACCTGCCTATGTGATAGATCCACATAACAGTACAACAGGTTATGTTGCAATCAATTATATCAACATGCGCATAGAGGCATGGTGTCAAGGCGGTGTTGTGTGTACGATGACCTGCCATCGATTTTATTTGCTAACAACTGTAGTAACTTAGGTAGATTAAGGTGTGATAAATGTGTAGTTGGAGTTATTACGTATTATAACTCAGTATTAAGTGAAAAATTTTAGTACAAATTTTGATATCATGTCAAAGAGTTTTAAACACACTTTTTTTCGTGGGCAATTATCAAATGACCCCCAGCACACTGTGGGTGCAGCGGGAGGGAGTGTCAGACTTTTACTGACTAAAACCCACTATGTTCCTCCTGGAGGCCTTTGGGTGCCGGGGTCGCGGTAACTCTCAAGAAAATCCCGCAGCTTAAACACACTTCAATCCTATTTTTTTTCTTTTCCGTAATCTTAAATGTCAATCTTTAGTAGTTAAGTCAACAGGTTAATCTTAAGCTTTCTATCTATAATAACAAACCTATACTGATAATGCCCCTTGCAGCTTACGGACTTTATCAGCCGATAAGTTTACTTGGGTTGATAATTCCGTGTAGTGTCCGGATATAAAGAATAGCACCACCTCCACTGGGTGTCGTAAAAAGCGACTAATGAACCTTAAGACCCAGTGCACTGTACCAAGCACCTGGGGTCACCCGAATGGTGGCGGGTAAACAACCAACAATCGCGTTCCCAAAGAGGGTTAGTGTCAGGCAGGCGGCCGACTATAAAACCATAGCCAAAACTTTAAGCAACATGTCTAGAAGACGTGTTGCGCCGACCCCAAGTGAAATTGGATAAGGGCAGGAAGATGATGATGAAGTTTACTTGGGTTGGGTTTTAAGCGCGTGCACTAGCCTAACTAAATTGAATTATATTGGTAGTGGGTACTAACGGCAAATAGACTGCCGGCTGCCTTGATATCATTTCTTTGACTAACTCTTATTTATTACTTTGGCTGCTGATAGCTGCTTTTGAAGCTGTGATAGCCTAGTGATAAGGCCGTAGGATTGCTAAACCAAAGGTCTCGAGTTTGATACCCACAGCGCGCACCGACTTGTCGAATGTTGTGTGCGTTTTAATAAAACAACAATTTTGGCATACACATTATTATTACTGGCCTGAGTTGTCCCACTACTGAGCGAAGGCCAACTCTTCTTCCACTTGTCTCTCTCAAGAGCCACGAGTGACCAGTTCGATAGAAATGAATAGGTACAGATCATCTCACCTTTTCTGCCTGGATTGATGATTGAATTGGATTGATGGATGAACGTTTATTATGTAAATACCATTCAAATACAAATTCGCAATGACTAAACACTTATTTAACTAACAAAATATTTATACTTAAACATCATCCCGTTAAACAATTTATTGACAACAAGTTACTTCACACGTTACGTTGTTTAGTGAGACCATAACGTCATTGCGTCAGAATCGTGATATCGTCATTGACACGTCGGGTCCATATTTGCGTCATAATTGGTCAGTTGCGTTGTAACTGTGACTATGCGTACGTTACCCAAATAGGCTGACATACTTGCTAATTATTTAAAGAAATATTATGTCTCTTTAAAGTAAACCGTGATTGAAATGAGGTTTTGAGTTTCAAGCTTTTATCTGATCCTGTGTAAGGTTCATTTATTTATATTTATTTATTTCACTAAAAAACTTAAAGAATACAAAACCACTTTTTTAATTAAAATGCGATATTTTTACATATAATATTGTCCTGGCATGGGATTTAAGCAGTACCTAGAGTAATAGCCTTGTTAGCTACAAAATAACATGTAATGTCCTTTATTAGCACATTATAAAAGTAATAAATTGCTTTTTCTATAAATAGTTTGAATTTTATAGAATGTCTTACACTCAATATCTTACAATTATGTAAATAATTTTATAAATAACCACCTTAAATAACTATACCAATGCTTAAAAGTCAAACAAAACAGGGTCGCAAAATAAAAAACAAATCCAATTCAAGTTAAAATATTTCAAAAAAAGCCCTAAATACATACATAAAAGGTGATAAAACCTCAAGAATCAGGGCGCCCTGAATTCGTGTGTTAATTATTCGTAAGTAAAGTACTATCGGCCCTTTGGAATTGCTTTCTTGCCCTACATAGGTAGAAGCCCTTACAGGTCACGCGATTGATAAGGGCATGTTATAATTAATGACTCACAAATTATGGGGTAACAAAAGCTGTCAGTTGGTAAAGACGAATTAACGTAAGGGCATAGACCTGTGAAGGTTATAGGATAATGTTACGTGGAATTATAGAAGGAAATTGTTACATTAAAGCTTAAAAGTAAGGATTATATTTTCTTCGAAATTGCGTGTGCTACTGCCAAGTGTGAAGTTTTATTTGACACGTGAAATCTTTCAAATTAAACATTTTATGTTTAGCTTACAATATCAGAAATATTTTATAAGATCTTAAGAAATTTCGTATAAGAAATCTACCGCAACTGTTTGGGCGTGTATACCACGCTTTTGATCGTGACTGTACTTCTAAAACAGATTGCAATTGACGAGCAAACTAGTTTTCAGACTATAATATAAGACCTATAAAAAATATCAAATACTTGGCATCTATCACTTGTAATACAAGTATGTCGTTACATATTTTACTCATTAATCATATCAATCGCTCCAATTTATGTCCGGTAAAACAAGATCATTATCTACATACTTCCTCCAATCAAAGACCAAAGAGTAAACCGGTTCATTTTAAATGATATCCAAGTTAATTAAATTCTTAGGTCACCAGTAATATTAGTAACCTTGCTACAAGCAATGTCAGTCATGACGCAGAGCAATTGCGTGTGAAACTGTGTTTAGTTGTGTATTTATGCTGTTTATTGCTTCTGAGTTTATGTAAAGTATTTGTATATAAAACATGTTAGGGTACCTTGATTGTAGGAAATAACACCCTTAAGGAAATAACGGAGAAATAGGTACAGAACTAAATTGTACCGTTTTTTATCAGCACGGTTCAATGGAGGGATTATATTTGAATGATTGAACAGCAATACGTATTTGTAGATGTTGACGTCCAATAATATTAGCCTGTGAATGTGACAGATGTATCTAATGATCTACTTAATTACGAGTAGGTGTTAGTCCATGGGGTGAATATCTGATGACTTCGCATCAAATCACACTGTGAGCTCAATATGGGTATACTTTTGCCAGATTTTTTGAAATGGTCGCATTTCTGGCGGATAATCAATTAGTTATTTTTGGTCTGAGCGATGTACCAAAATAGATTAAACCGACACCTTCAAAATAAACTGAATTATAACAAAAACCTCAACCAATTACAACAAAAAGCGATGACATTCGGTCTCCGTTCTAAAGTTTTTCATCGTAGATTTATCCGATGCACTCATTTTAAACTAAACAAGAACTGAGATCTCAAGCTGAGGAGACAAGCAGAACAAATGAAAATCAATCAACCTTCAATTATAATTAGTTTCTTCAATCACATCTTGAAAAATGTAGTAATGAAATGTTTTTTTTCTCGTGGTAAAACGCTAATGACTTAAACCCACGCTGAGGGCACGGCGTGTGGATATTATTATGTCGGACTCCCACCGACTAAAAACACCCCGGACTCCTACTACCTAAGCCAGCGTCACAGGATCATTCGCGGATGCTCTGCGTAACCCTGGTTGGGAGTAATTAAATCTGAATCCCGGCAAAAGAAGGACCTTGAAATCAGCAATCGGAAATTGTCAAGCTATGTAATGATTTCTTGTGCAGGAAGCGACATTGTTGATTACCGAGTTCCGATCCGAAACGGAATGTAACTGAGGTCGACTGGTTCACGCCTAGAGCTTGCGGCTAACCGAATATTTGTAGGCTGAGTAATTAGGAATTATTATTAGCGGGTGATTCGACATCGACGCAGCGTTCCAAGCATTCAGACCTGATACGAGATCCCGTGTGTTGGAATGTTTGACGTTTTTCACGATTTTTGCATTTCTATTTTCGCGATTAATTTTTTTAGTTGCAGATCGTAAAAGTTGTATCTTTTTTCAGTACTGAGATCCTTATTAATATTATCTGAACAAAGTGATCAAGTTGCATTGGGTTGTAGGGTCGATACCGTTTTGGGCCACATTTGTTAGTGTCAGTTAAAAGTCTAGCCAGTCTCTGGATTAATTTAATCTGTTGCTAAATCAACTAATCATGATTGTGCATGCTTACTTGCATGTTTTATTCAGTGGACGAACGTTTAAAGGAACTGAAGCACATATTTTGTACAAATAATATGAATCCAAGATAACCACAGTTGGCTCTCTAACTCTTATACCTCTATCTATGGCACTGTTTCATTCATTTAAATCGCTATTGTTCAAAGGATTCGCACTAATATCTAAGTCACCATAACCTTATGACGTCACACCATGATACAGAATTCCCTTCACCGCTCACTGACCTTACTTCCTCGCGTATGACAGAATGTGATCCTCTTTCCTTGTCTGACACATCTATCTTAGATACTTCCATCTCTTTCGTAAGATGCACGTAGAGATAGACCTCGTTCATGTGGAATAACTTAGCAGTTGATAATTTAAAGTAGGTATGTGAACCATGACCACCATGATTATATGGGAGGCTTGGTTTTATAGCTATGTTTAAATACGAGTACCTATGTATGTAGGCCATGTCTGTCGAATGGCGACAGACAGGTGGGCCAGAATAACATCCGAATGGACACCCCAAGACCACAGGAGACCACGTGGTAGGCCCAGGCGAAGATGGCGGGATGACCTCGACAGTCACATGAGGGAATGGACGACACTTGCCCTTGACAGAAAGGAATGGAAAGATGGGAGGGAGGCCTTTGCCCAGCAGTGGAACAATATAGGCTTATAATAAAAAAAAATAAAAAAATAACCTATGTATGACCTATGTCATGGCTAAAATTGGCAATTCTTGGAAAAGATTGAAGTGAGAAAATCATGTAAAATTATTGTAAATTAGACCCTTAAAGCGAACAACATACAAAGTAATGGATAGTCGTGCATGAGTTAGTAACGTTAGAGAATAAAGTAGTTAGATATCAAAGACTTGCTTTGCCTTGTAAACTAAGATCCTTTCCTGAGGGCCTATCACCTAAGACTTTTGCAGTTGTGGAAGCAAGATAATCTCTACTCTATTTAGAAAATTCTTACTGAAAAAGGTGTTGATAGATCGCCTATTTGCATCTCAGTTTGAAACTATCAAACTTCAATATCTACTAATATAATACAGGGTATAGTCTAGTTTGAGGGTCGCTGTCAAAAGCTATTGTAATTCTTTTTGACGAATATTTTTTGTCTTTCTTTCTTTTTACTTCTGTGATAGGCATGCGGGCAGAACACAAGTGAAACAATGGCTTGCTAGTAACGCACTGGTGTTTATTTGACACCACACTTTAAAGTGCGTAGACACACGCACACATATTCAACATTCTGTTATACTAACGTGTTTATATCTTGTTTCAGAAGCACGATGTTGCCGAGGAAAAGAAATGCGGTGCTATTCAGCGTGTTATTGGTGCTGTTGGCGCAGAGGACTGAGCAATATGGCTCCGGGGCTCCTTCTACGGTGAGAATAATGTTCATTTGGAAATAGGGATCATGCAAAGAGAGTCTCTTGACGATCTTCATTATTGTCGATTCAGTATGGAAAACGTGCCATGTATGTACCGTAAACCAAGTGACAATTTTTATTGGACAATGTTCGTCATATCATTCACTTGACAAAAAAATAAGTACCCTTTGTCAGACGTATTATAATAAGTACAAGACTGCATTGAGCCAACCTAAGTAGCACTAGATCTTTTTATTTTGGTAATGTTAAATTTATTGTTGAGAGAAATATTGATCTCCATGGTTGCTCACTGCGGGTTTGTGCTTTCATTCTCTACTATATTTTCCTTCACGGAGGTGTTTTGCAATAAACAACTGTCTTTCCTCCACAGGCCTGCACAGACCAGCTGCCACGTCACGAGTCGATAGCTCCTCAAACTTCCACTCCACCGTACTTGATCCTGACGTCATCAGCGCAAGTGAGGCAGGGCGACACCATCCAGGTGACTGTGGGGAGTCCAGCCGGTGCACCACTGCCGATTGGTGGGTTTATAATGCAGGCACGGTCGATACAGGTAAGAAATTGATCTTAATGAGTTGAACACAGATTAAAAATGAAGGAGTTATGGAATAGTATTCCCGCCTTACAGCTTAGGGAGTAGGAATGGCTGAAAATCAGCGCTGTGTCGGATCGTGTTCGACCCGCTATAACATTAGCTAAGCCACCTTTTGCTACTAGTTTTAATTTAATTAGTACTAAGTTTAGTTATTATTTTTTCGTGATTAAGTATCGTGTCATTTTTTAAGTAGCAGTAAATGTCTTTTTATTGTATTTAGTATCTTGACAGATTACGGTTACGGCGGTTAGTGTTACTATGATACCAGCCTGCTGCGTAGGAAATACTATAGTGCCTAAATATATGCGCAAACACAAGTGTGCACAGTACCGGCATTTTAACATGCCGTACGTCAGAAAAAAATAAACTGGTATTATATCTCTCTTCCTAGTACGTAGTGTGAGAAAAGGCCATTACCCTGCAATAAACCAATTACAATCTCGTACAAAAAACTTAATATTACGACCGAGACTGACAACGATTTGAATATAAACGTAAACCGTATGGCTTAGCATACTACTATAGTACTGTATCAAAAAATCTAGTTACCATATTATTCAATGGACTAGCAAAACTGGTTTGACAAACATGCGGTCTTACTTGACCCGCATCTTATGATCTAGATGTTCATAGATCTGCTACCACGTCTTAAAGTGAGACTGATATAGTTGTGGAAGCGAGAGAGCACTACAAGGCGTAGAGCGGCATCTCACTTATATAACTGTAGGGGTTATTTTGAGAGGTGGTAGGCGGTCTGAATGTTAAGTGACTTGTCTTGACAATTATGTCAAAAGCGTTACTTAAGTAGGTTGATGTGTAGAGAAATTCCTTTGGTTTGAAGCCGTTTTAATGGTTAATGTTTCGCTTTTATTCCATAACATGTTTAAGCAGACACAGTTCATATCGATAGTTTCGCTTCAATACTTGAAATTAAACAACTTTTCCAACAAAAGAAATTAGCCTCATTTGATTTTTTTATGTAACTTTGACTTTATTCTCCTCCCGTTCCCCCCATTAGTGACGTCATCGGTTAAATCCGCTTCCCTCGTTGCAAGTCCTGTGAAAAAAAATATTTCTTTTACCATAATAAATGCATATTAATCATCGTAAAATACTCAATCTAGTGTAAAAGACCACCTACATTGTATTACCGTAACTGCAAGTATAGCGTGTTTCTCTTTACAATTACAACGCTTTCGTTTTTTATTTAGTAACATGATACACACGTTAGCATGCTTAAGAACATAAAGTTTACTCTACTTCAGTGTAACTCAATTAACATGGTTTTAAATCTTAAAATGCAACTGTTCGGTATTCTTACTTCTTTTAGTAATTCTTCTTATTCAATTGCCCTAACTTTTGAATGTGTTTTGACGGACACTAAGATTACACATAAATTTAATCACAAAGTGCTGTGTAATCTCATGCTGTCTTTATAACTGTAAGAATTTCTAAACAACAAAAATACATGAACGGTCATCTTCATCATCATATGAGCCAAAAAAAAACACCTTAGAGACAAATTTAGTGTCTCACGTATACTAACTTTAAAATAGCACTTTTTTTTAATAAAAATACAATGGACAACATCCCGAATCGGCCTTGCAACGCTTAGTATAGGCCTATTCTGCCACATCATCCTTGTGCGATCATCGAGATCATAATATATCAGTTGCAGATTTATCTCCACAGATTATTTATATTATGTTTATTAAGCCCCGCCCTCCACGCCCTGCACCCAGTTATCCCGCTAATTGAATTGCGCAGAAAATTAAACATCATTTCATTATACAGAGGTAACTACATGGGGTACTTAAATGTTTTATATATTACAGAACCCAGACATAATAGTGGGGAAGTTCGTGAGTGTACCAGACCCGGCCAGCACGCACATGACGACGTGCACCAACGAGAACGACACGGTGACGCACTCGTCGCCCGCTGATAAACCGGCGATGACCTTCCAATGGCAGGCGCCCAACGACTTCCTTGGAGGAGTCGAGTTTAGGTGAGGTTAACATAGGTTTACTGTTATTCCCTTCTGGCCCTTTTTGTTTCCGTGGTGAAACGCTATTGACTTCAACCCACGCCGAGGGCACGGTGTGGGAATATGTCGGACTCTCACCAACTAAAACACCCCGGGTCCCTTCTACTACCTAAGCCACGGGATCGTTTGCGCATGCTCTGTATGACCCTGGCTGGCCCGCCTGGCCCCTGGCAATAGGGAACGGAGAAACACTCAAAAACCTTTTTAACCCTACTCTATTTTATGGCAACCGCCAGTGGCAAAACTTTCTTTTTGTAGATGGGAATGCGTTTGCTATCGAATATCGGCGACATCCTGGCAGCTTGGTTTCGATCATGTGCTCGAATATGATTCGCGAAACCAAATTTGCCCTTGAACACGCGGTCACAAGTAACGTAGTAAAGTTGTCCTTACGCATTGTCGGTGTAGAACATCGCTTCGAATTGACAATAATGGTGTTGCAAATTACAAAATAAATCATAAATTAATTAATTTCCATTACAGAGCGACAGTAGCTCAAAGTTACGCGACATTCTGGAAGAACGTGGAGTCCCCACTAGTAGAGGTAGTCACACCAGACACAGCGGTGAACGCGCCGGCCGCCGCGCCTTCCACGACCAGGGCACCCCCACCACCGCCTGTTATTATGGAGACCAAGGTAAGGCTTATTTCGTCCCAGCCCTTATCTAAAGCAGCAATTTTGATGTACAAAATAGTTCAGATACTCCAGTAAATGTTAGATTGATGAAATATGGTCAGGATATAATGGGTCTGGCATGGTCTTTGTTTCTTTCTATTCTATTCTATTCTAAATCAAGTCGATTGAAAATGGACTTTGTCGCAACTTTGCGCTTTCAACACAATCTTACACACATCTTACACATACAAATGACTAGTATATTTTGTGATTATTTTACGTAGTTATGCAGTTACCAAATCATTTAATGTGAGGCATGTTGGTATGCACGATATAGATAGCCGCCAAACTTTATAAAAAAAATGTTTTATCTATTTCCAGGCACGTCAAGAAGCGCGTCCCCTCGACATAATCTACCAGGGCTGTGCCGACACCAAACTCTGTTTCGGGGTTCCCCAAAACTGCATTGCAAAGGGAGACTGCAAGGCCATCGTCGCAGTCTTCGTGGCCGGAGACGTTTACACCTTCGAATTACAAGCGAGTGATAACCCTAGATACGTGGCCGCTGGCTTGAGTCTCGACAGCAAAATGGGAGATGATAGTGCCATGGAATGTGTTAGGAACGACAACGGCAGAATCAATTTATTCACATCCTGGACTTATCCTAAGTCAGAACCTTATGTTAGTCGGTCTGATTCCCCTCAAGAGATTGTCCAGCTGTTGGAGAGTTCGAATATAGATGGGAAACTGTACTGCAAGTTTAGAAGGGATGTGGTCTCCGTTGTGCAGGGACAGACCTTCGATTTGGCGAATAATAAGTTTAATTTGATGGTTGTTGCTGGGAATTCCATGAAAGGTATGTATCATGTTCTGAAGTCATTTCAACTGTCTGATAAATGTTATTTAGGTATTAGAGATTGACCTATTACCTTGCTCTTGAAAGGTTTGACTAAATAGTCTGTTAATTTATATTTAAATTCTCCAAAACCTAAAAGATTTTCAAGTGTCTTAAATTTTTAAGAAATTTCTAAATCCAACGTATTCCAAATAAATTACTAATGTTTTTTTCTCCGTTTCTCCCTTGTATTTGCAAATACATTACAGTTCACCTTGCTAATGATATATCTAAATCCTACATTAGTTGGAGTGGCACTTACCTCCTACCACTTACTAAAACAGAAGGACATATCTGTGGCTATGACATAACTGACTTTTGACGGGCCTGTTAGTCTAGTGGTTAGTGACCCTGACTGCTAAGCCGAACGTCGTGGGTTCGATTCCCACCCAGGAAATATGTTAGCGTGACGAGCACGATCATTTGTTCTGTGTTTGGGTGTGATTATCTATATAAATACATATTTAGAAATATATAAGTATGTTTAGTATTCTAGTACTCATAACGCAAGTTACTCTCGTATACTTACTTAATTTGAGACTAGATGGCGTTGTGGGAATATTTATTACCTATCACATAATCAATCACCCTCCTTGGCCACCAGACGCGGACCGCGTAGGTTTCCACGACGCAGCTTACGAGGCCACCGGCTCCCCGCTGGCGCTGGCCAGTGTTGGGTCGGCTGCGGCCAGCTCCAAGCTGTTACTCAAGCTGCATGGCTGCTGCATGCTGCTAGCCTGGCTGGGGACCGCGTCACTTGGGATCTTGCTGGCTAGGTATGTACTTATAATCATAGTACTTATGATCATAACTCAACAAGCCAGTAACTTAAATGATATAACGGTTTACTCACGCGTATTTATCGGGATAGCGGGACTAGTTTCGGACCCAACCGGAGTCCTTAATCATGAGCTGATGCGAGTGGCGGTGGGGTCGCGAGTTGAACTGCCTAAATGATAGCCTGACTAGTTTCAGGCTATCAAAATAAATACACATGTGTAAACCGTTATATAATTTAAGTATGAATCATCCTCACGAAAGTTATCATAAAAATAGAGTCAGTAACTTTTTGAATTGGTATGATGAAGGGTATTTTTAACTCGTGTATTAAATTTTCAGATACTTCAGACAGACGTGGGTCGGTAAAACTTTGGGAGGCAAGGACATATGGTTCGCGGTGAGTACTGTTACTTATATCATTACTAGCTGACTCGGCAGACTTCGTACTGCCCCAACGATAAATAAAAAAAAAATCTCACCTTTTAAACCTTCCCTAGACCTCCACGAACAATTCAAGACCAAGATGACATAAATCCGTTCAGCCGTTCTCGAGCTTTAGCGAGACTAACACAAACAGCAATTGATTTTTATATATAAGACTAGCTGACTCGGCAGACTTCGTACTGCCCCAACGATAAATAAAAAAAAGTCGCACCTTTTAAACCTTCCCTAGGCCTCCACGAACAATTCAGGACCAAGATGGGATAAATCCGTTCAGCCGTTCTCGAGTTTTAGCGAGACTAACACGAACAGCAATTGATTTTAATATATAAGATGTAATTCCCTATTAAACATTTTTAGAAAGTTCGAAAGAATCGTTTTTTCAATTATGCAAATCTGCATGGATAGCCAAGTGGTATAAGGTCACCACACCAATTATCGCTGTACGCAACGTATCGCGGGTTTTGACAAGAATTTGTGCGATCCACAAAGGCTTGTTCTGTGTCTGGTTGTCTTTGTGCTTGTGAATTGAATGTCTTTGAAACCCCCTGCGATACAAGGATTATATTCCTTAGTGCGGTATCGCTGACGCCTTGCATATTTTCTTTAAAAACCTACCAGTAAAATTTAATGCCTCGAAATTATTTTACCTTACCCCACATCAATTGTTTTCTTTTTTCCAGTACCACCGTATCTTCATGGTGCTGACGTGGGTGTTAACTGTGGTGGGATTCATCCTGATCGTGGTGGAGGTGGGGGGCTGGTCCACCACCGGCGATAACCCACACGCCATCACCGGCATCGTCACTGTTATACTGTGCTTCATACAGCCTATTGGTGAGTTAAGGGGCTTTGTCGTATGTACAGACATATTTGACATCACGACTTGAAATGATATGAGCAGCTTTAAGCTAGACGTACTGATGGCCGATGAAGCTGTGACTATTTTTGCTGTACCCGCAAAGGATTTTTAATAATTAAACACTGCCAGAACATCAACATGATAAGATACTAAATCAAATAGCTAGATGTCACTTTTTAATAGAAGACTCTTCGATGTCACAATATTCTTTCCCGTACTCCTCCGAAATGGACCGATTCTCTTGAAATTGTGCATATGCTTTTAGTAGGTCTGAGAATCGGCCAACATCTATTTTTCATCCCTTATTTCTTTTTTTCTTCGTTTACGAAGTTACTGGCAACAGCTAGTATTTTATTATTCACCAGTACCACTAAAAGTGCCACAATATATCCTGGTTCCTAGCCTTTTTGCCACTAACTAAAGTTGTGTAATCCACAGGAGCATACTTCAGGCCACACCCGGGCACCAGCAAGCGTCCGATCTTCAACTGGATGCACTGGCTCGGCGGCAACGCTGCTCACATACTTGGAAGTAAGTCTCATTCAATACACTCTTATATCTTATACCTGTACAGATAGTTATAAATTAAAGAGTATTTGTTTTGGATGCTAAACACTTTTTTTTCGTGGGAAATCATCAATTGATCCAGCCTGCTGTGGGTGCAGTGGGAGTGTCAGACTTTTACTGCCAAAACCCACTATGTTCCTCCTGGAGCCCTTTGAATGCCAGGGTCGTGGTAACTCTTATGAACATCCCGAAGCCCCCGAAAAATTGATGCTAAGCACTTGGGTTTAGCTTCAATAGGTATCCAAATAAGAACTCTAAATTTTGCCACTACGAATTTATTTACAAACCTAAGTCTAAACTTCCTGTCTATTTAATGTTTGAATTAGCGAATCGTCTTTTTTGTTTTAAAGCCTTGGTTTCCGTAGTCACTAAATAGTTTTCATTTCATAATACTTTTTAGGTATCCTCAAATATTTATTTATCTGGCACGACTCCTATTTTAATTAAAATCTTAGGATATTGTAAATTAAAAGACAGCGTGCTGCTGGGGAGGTTTTGCGCCGTTTTTTCTTCTGTAGCAATAGCGTAGAAGAATAGGCGATGGGGTACTGTCTATAATTTATGAATCTTGACAAATGGCAGATTTTGAGTCAGCCAATAACATATCTGTATCTTGTTTCCAGTTGTGACCATCTTCCTAGCAGTATATCTGCAGAAGGCTGAGCTACCGTCGTGGAGTGTGTACATACTGGCCGCCTTCGTGGCTTTCCATGTCGTCATGCACATTGTGCTTTCTGTAAGTTATTTATTTTTCCTTATCTTTGTAACAAAACACCTACTTAACATAATGAGCCTTTAAGCGAAATTCGGCTAGTTATGCTCTAGTCAGCGGTATCCTTCGAAATAACGTAGAAAAAAAGGGAGATCAAGGATCATCTTTCCGTTTTTACCTGACTGCGCTAGAAGGAGGGTTATGTTTTACAAAAGTATGTATGTATGTTAAATTGAAGCCGTCGGGACCTATTCAAAATATAAAACTTGGTGATTTGAGGGCACATACGGTTGTCTTCTAAAATGGGCCTCGCCAGCTTATTTTTTTCTTGTTTTAGGGTTTTTTTTATTTCATTATTAAGAAAATCAGTCAGGATTTTAAGTTTTTTTAATTACCTTTTTTTATGACACATGCTACATAAACTAACGTTCTCTTTTCCCCTTTAGCTGACGGTGTGTGTATCAGACGGGCGCATCTCCAACGGTCGCATCTCAGCGTTCCCCATGAAGGACATGCACCACCCGCGACAACCCACCGCGCTAGACCGCAGCACTGACGCACCGGTAACCACACATACACTTATACTAATGTCTTTAAACTTTCGCGACTTGTACACATATTTTAGACGACAATAGGTACGACAAACGGGTGATGACGTCAGATAGAAACGTGTGGAAGAAGAAGACATACTGCGCCGACCCCAAATAATAATTGGGGTAAGGGCAGGGGAATGATGAAACGGGTCTTATTCGCTAATAATATAATTCACTTAAACTATACTAAAAGAGACCCCGGTACTAGCGGATACAGAAATGTTATTACTGGAGTAGAGGGTAA
The DNA here is from genome assembly GCA_941860345.1 of Chrysodeixis includens. NCBI lineage: Eukaryota > Metazoa > Arthropoda > Insecta > Lepidoptera > Noctuidae > Chrysodeixis > Chrysodeixis includens. The sequence continues at coordinate 5,919,600 of OW796114.1, read as the reverse complement.
TCCCCACCCCTTTAACAACATTCCTTGAAGGCTCTCCGCTAAGGCTGTTTATTAATTACTGACTTTATTAATTAAACAAGCTTTTCGATGACTTTCAGACAAGATTATGTCTAATAAGAATGAACATAACGTTAAAAATTGTTTGACACTAAAACTGCTAGGTAATTCTTTCCACCACAGAGCAAGTTAACCTCATACTCAAGCGAGATTACGTCTTACCACAATGAAAATAACGTTTAAAATCGTTTCACACCGCCTACCCTTTAATTTCATAAACCTAATAAACCTCTTTTCACTTTCAGTTCTCCAGCTTCAGAAGACTATTGCTGGGTATCTACGCGCCAATCATCCTGCTGTTCGCGATCGCCATGGTCTGCCTCGTAGCACTAGCACCCATTACTGAAGCGTACAACACGATCCTGGGCTCTTAAATGTTGTATATATTGTTGTAGATACACCCCCTTATAAAAGTATTTGAACAATTTGATAGGCAGAAATGATCGATGTTAAATCTGTTAATAATAATCGTAAATGCAATGGTTGACATGGTGAGTTGTTGTGTAAATATTGGTTGCTAAAAAGCTATAGTGGTCTGATGAAAAAAACAACTACTAAACAAAATGTCGCTGTCTGACAATAAATAGAAAAATCTGATCTAAAATCCTGATATAAACAGTCTAGTGAAACAGTCAAAGCCTGTACTTAAGCTAACAGTAGTAATATGAAAGAAAAAGGTTACTCTTTGATTATTTTGAGCCAAGGTTTTAACCAATCATGCCATTTGGCTGCATTCACTGAGTATACTATGTGAATTTCTACGACAAGAATTCTCCTAGAACAAACGAAAAATAATAAAAAAATGCTAAACTAAAAACATGTTTTGTATAACAGAACAGTGTTAGCAAAAGTTATTGTCTAAATAGTTTTATATAAAGGGGTTAGCTTTAAGTGTTGCACAAATATTGTCAATTAGTATGTAATTATGTTTGTGATGATCGATACCTATTTATTTATGAGAACTGTATGGACTAGGTTGCAATTGTACAGAATTTAAACTGACTGGATCAGCGCTTACTATGAGCTTTCAAAAACTGGATTGTTATGATTGCGCAAGCGAGATAGGACGCGGTGTAGTGTGCCGACTCGCTTCTCAAAGCAACAGTCCTACCTTCTTACTCCCAAAACTGGTTTAGTTGTTTTTGTTTTGTTCTCTATTCGTACCTGGAATGGTGCTATGAAACTAAACTGAATTAAGCGAAATTACATTAGCGAGTTAGAGTAGATTAATTTAGTTCCAACTCGTACCACTGCACGAATTAGCGCTAGTGTCGGGTTACTGAGTAACAACTCGATCTTATTTTGATTGAAACAGAACTCAATTCTATCGGGAGTAAGGATACTGTTGTATAAGATCATATAACAGCATTGTTTTTGCCATCACACGCAAGTTTTAAACATGATTTTAACTTAAAAGTTTATAAGGAACGCATTAAATATAATATGTAAATTAGCTGTTTTGAAGATAATAAAATCATGAATACAATAAATAGTTATTTCTACATAACTAATTAAAAAATAAATTCATTTTTAATAATAAAATATAATATCGTGACATTAAATAAATAAAATATTTTGGTATTGTTATAGAAACTTGGTACTAACATGGTGCATCCGTCCATATGATTAAGTTTAAAAACTTTAATAAATGTTACAATCGATGTTAGAATTAAGTAATTTAATCATTCATTGTAAGATAATAATGTAAATATAGTTTCAAAGGATTAAAAATATTTTTAAGGCACATTTTTTGTTTTATTTCTTACTTTTAGTTTTAGATTACCATTATTTTTCCTTGATCATTGATCACCATGCTAGATAACTGCGAATTGACGATTTCACACTCCAATATTAATTGAAACTCAAGTCTCACGATGTTTACCTTCATCGTTTGTCAGTAGTGTCTTAGAATAATAAAGACAGTGCATACAGGGTGTAAGGAAACGACTATAACGATCGTGAAGGGGCATATGTAGTCTCGTGTTACAAACACATTGCTGCGACTTTTACTTCGATACGTGATTATGATTTTTCCCCGTTCAAATTAATTCATAATGCTAAATTTCCCCACCGCTATTACTGGCCACACTGAACATATGATAACGTTCGGGTCACGACCTGAACACAAAGATGGCCGTTACCGCAAGCGCAGGTGTTTGACCATACCGCCAAAAATACTGTTGCAAATCAATTTCAACTTTACTGGTAACGACATAAGGTTCACTTTAAGTAAATCATCATAAATTGTATGCCATTTTTTGAATTTATTTTCTATTTTCTACAAATTTACGGCGGTATCTTCGTTGTGAACCGCGAGCTGACATTATTATTGAACAGTAATTTTGCATGTTTCTACCACAAAATAATATCAATACTACACTAGTAGTAGTTACGACAAACGATACGATGATTAATAAGTTGTTGGTTGTCGCAGTCCAGTTGTAGCGTACCTTGATTTTCGAAATAGCGTTATTCACTCGTCGATCGCGTGACTCCGTCAGCTGACGATCGAGAACTCTTAACAATTAGGTACTACTTGGGAGATCTCGTCAACGGCTGCGACATACAAACTACCTACGGTTTTGCGAACGCCTGAAGCAGTTGATTCGGAAAATCCCTGTTCTACCTACCAACTATTTACCTCAGTTGACCTTTCAACACAATTCTAACTAAAAATAATAACTATGAGAAAGGAATGTAGGTATGAACTTCACTTGAATAATTAGCCTATACTCCATTTGTTTAGGTAATTAACTAAATGTAAACAATTTTGGTATGTCTTTTAAACAAAATGTGATCTTTAAAAATGTAAAATACGTTTTACAATTTGAAATACATTCAGATTTTCTAAAACTATAGTTAATTGATTTATAAGCAGTAATATCCAAATTAAAAATTATTTTTTTGGTTAAAAAGTAACGCCAAGATTGTTTACATTTAGTTAACTACCTAAACAAATGGAGTATAGGTATGTTTAGCGAGTCGTTAGTCGCAATGATTATTTTAATTTTATTTGTGTGTAATGTGAGATGATAACAATGTTAATGGTACTTACAGGTGTATGTAGGTATTTGCCGTTACTCAACCATAAGAAACTATGAACTTAATGTAGCCCTGAAAAGGACTTTTTGATATTGCGGTGGCCAGCGACCTGGTGTTAAGGCAATTTTTTACGTGTGTAATAAAGTTAACACTTTTAATTGTAAATTTTGTTTATCGTGCTCGACTTCAACACTCCTCTGAACCGTTTAATCACATAACACTTAATAACACTGTTACTTTCACACCTGTACTGGCTTTAAGACTCGCCTTAACACTCACAGTTTGGCTCGTTATGTGAAGATGATGCTAGTAATACTTGTACCGTCGGCACTGATACCTATACCACTCGCGAACTACATCGCGCGTCAAACTTCCTTCGGGCACTTGATATTAAAATAAGTAACGTTAGAGTACGCCATAACATCTCGCGAAAACTTATAACAATTCGGAGGTCTTATCGAGACGAATTTAAACACGCGACTGATCCGTGATCAGACTGGCACTGATGTCGGGATAGGGATGATCGATATTCATCGATGGTGAAGAAATATCGATGTTTAGCTGGAAAACATCAATCAATCGTACTTTTGAGTTTGATAATTTCGCTAAATCGATCTTTTTAGAAAAAAACGGTTGTCTGTAACGTCGGTTTACTGACGATAGTTGAATGTGACAACGTCATAAAAAAATACTGATGAAATGGCGGACTCTCACTCAAGTAGGAGAGAAATTATTTCTTTACTTATTATTTCCTGAGAGAGTAATAAAAAACTGTCAACTTAAACGCTTTTGAATGATGAAAGTCAAACATCGATATTAGATATCGATGTTTTTCTAATATCGATCATGTCCCTATGTCGGTCCCAACAAAGAAAATAGTGCATTTGCCGAAAGGACGGTCGGCTTTTTTGACATAAAATAAAAAGAATTATGTTTGAAAATTATTTGTCCCGAGCCGAAGTCAAAGGTGCCGCTATCGCAAGACGGCACCTTTTGCAAAGGCAACCTTATTTGCAGAGGCATTAGGTTCAATTAATATTTTCATCGCAAAACGTATGATATTTGTTCTATTTTTTACCTACGCTACATGTTTTAAAGACGAAATTCATTACCTACCTTGCAGATTTACAATCATATGCTGATGTTTAGCATTTTATTTACGATTCACACTCAAAAGAGCCACGGTGAATCACGGTGGTATCGTTGTAATACCTACCACAAAATAATGAATCCAGTGGTGAGCATCGAATTGGTTTTTTAAAATAGGCAGTTAGGCGCTCGACGAGTCAACATAATTTTGAGATTATTTGTCAGTAAAGAAAACTAACAATACATTTGGGTACAATATCTTTCGTAGGGTATACAACTGTAGGCAAATTAACCATTTATTGTTAGTAGTTGAATTTAGTGATAACTGATAATACAGATTTCTATTGTAATAACTAAAATCTTGGTACCTGTTTTGATAATGTATTTTAATTTAGTTTAGAGAAAGATAATATTTATGTTCTGTGTAAAGTAAGCACTCTTAAGTGGTTTATTTACGGTTGTCGCTGTCGCATGCGAGACGATAGTATTATTATTGTACCTACGTACGACCAACGATACGAATTTACAATTGTTTTGAAATTGTTGGATATCGTAGTCAAGAGACAAATGAAAAATGTGTTTATAAATTAGATTGGCCGTAATGAGCTTGCTAAAAAGAATTAATCATGTTTCTCTAAATAATATTTAATAAAATTATTCTAACGATTGTAAATATTTTCGTCATTAAAATGTGATAAACGTAACTTCAATGATGGTGAATTAAAAATACCTTTTAATGTATTGGCGGTTTAGTACTTTTCCTATTGCGTTTTTTAAGGAACCGTTTTTTGTAAGCTAAGGTATTAAGTATTTTAGATGTTGTAAAGTAGTGAAGTAGGTATCTGTTACGTAGGAACTATTTTCTTATGTTTTAGGTTGGCCTTCTTTTAAATGAATAAATACCTACCGAGTCTTAGAATGTTTTTAGTGATTGTAAGTTATTCGTGTGAAATTTATGATGAAAATTAAGTTTATTATTTGATGTACCTTATGCGTGTGTAGGTATCTGCTGTTAGACATCCATAAGAAACATTGAACTACATTTTAACATTTTAACTCCGCCGCAGCTACACGCGTGCTTTGCGTAGGATCCACGGCAAACATACCAAGAACACTTTCTTCGAGGTCGTCATGTGTTCGTGGCCTCCCGGTATCAGCACGTTGCACCTCCGTACTGTGAACATTGCCAGTTTGGAACGTTCTGACGTGGAGACGCTGAAATGCCTGTACGGACGGCACTGGTATACCTCGCGCACCAAAACGCACCTCAAACTCTCTACGAGCAGCCGCATAATTGCAGTTACAATAACCGAGACACATTAACATATCGAAATAAGTTTCGTTAGAGTACGACATCTTAACAATTAGCGAAAATCTAATAAGAACACGGAAGTCTTGTCAGAAGCGCTTTCTACACGAGACTGAGACTGACTGAGCGTCGCTCGGTCGGTCGGCGGCATCATCAAAGGAAACCACGGTAGTTGTGTACGCGCCGAAAGGCTGGCGGTTCCTTTGACATAAAATAAATAACATTATTTTTTTGACATTTTATTTTATTTTGGACCTGTCGGCTCCTTTAAAGCAATAGTACAATAGAATTCAATAGATCAGATAGATGCCGCGGTGGTGTGGAGTGTTGTCAGTGCTATGAAATTTTGCCGAGTTTCGGGGAGAATTTTGCGTTAGATGGATGGAACAAAAATTAATAACTTTAACAGTTTTTGATATTGACCTCCAAAAATACGTTTTCTGGTATTTAGATTGATAGTAGTATACGCCTGTTCAGGATCGTTATAGTAGTTTTCTTACACCCTGTATAACTTTGAAAATGTCACATTGGTACATGCCTGCTGGGGATTGAACCTGCACCTCGTGCATACAAATTCATACATAGAATCGCTACGCCACCACGATATTATACCATAAATATACATAAAATCATAAGGTTTTTAGTTCGAGTAGGCCTTTTTAGGCACTTTCAAAACGTTACTGCTGACTCTAGTTGCGCGGTTCCAAAATATAATTCTTATGGAAAGGACACGGCAAGAAGGTCCATAAGATACTTTTTAAAAAATAGAAAAATACAATACATACTTTACGATAATAATTATGCAACAACAACGCAAATTAGCAAAATGTACAGATTGCCATATGATTCATAGCACGTATGATTCGTAGAACGTATAATTCGTAGCACATATTATTATGATTAGTAGCACATGTTTTGTCGCACATATGATCCGTAGCACACATGATTCGCAGCACGTATGATTCGTAGCACATATGATTCGCAGCACGTATGATTCGTAGCACATATGATTCTTAGCACGTATGATTCGTAGCACATATGAATTGTAGCACATATGATTCGTAGCACATATGATTCGTAGCACATATGATTCGTAGCACGTGTGTTTCGTAGCACGTATGATTCGTAGCACAAATGATTCGTAGCACATATGATTCGTAGCACGTATGATTCGTAGCACATATGATTCGTAGCACATATGATTCGTAGCACATATGATTCGTAGCACGTATGTTTCGTAGCACGTATGATTCGTAGCACGTATGATTCGTAGCACGTATGATTCGTAGCACAAATGATTCGTAGCACAAATGATTCGCAGCACATATGATTCGTAGCACGTATGTTTCGTAGCACATGATTCGTAGCCTGTATGATTTGTAGCACGTATGATTTGTAGCACACATGATTCGTAGCACGTATGATTCGTAGCACGTATGATTCGTAGCACATATGATTCGTAGCACATATGATTCGTAGCACACGTTTCGTAGCCCGTTTAATTCGTAGCACGTATAATTCGTAGCACGTATGATTCGAAGCACGTATGATTCGTAGCACGTATGTGTCGTAGCACGTATGATTCGTAGCACGTATAATTCGTAAAACATATGATTCGTAGCACGTACGTTTCGTAGCACGTATGATTCGTAGCACGTATAATTCGTAGCACGTATAATTCGTAGCACGTATAATTCGTAGCACATATGATTCGTAGTACATATAATTCGTAAAACATATGATTCGTAGCACGTATAATTCGTAGCACGTATGTTTCGTAAAACATATGATTCGTAGTACATATGATTCGTAGCACGTATGATTCGTAGCACTTTTGTTTCGTAGCACATATGATTCGTAGTACATATGATTCGTAGCACGTATGACTCGTAGCACGTGTGATTCGTAGCACGTATGATTCGTAGCACAAATGATTCACAGAACATATGATTCGTAGCACGTATGTTTCGTAGCACATGATTCGTAGCACATATGATTAGTAGCACGTATGATTCGTAGCACACGTTTCGTAGCACGTATGATTCGTAGCACAAATGATTCGTAACACAAATGATTCGCAGCACATATGATTCGTAGCACGAATGTTTCGTAGCACATGATTCGTAGCACGTATGATTCGTAGCACAAATGATTCGTAACACAAATGATTCGCAGCACATATGATTCGTAGCACGTATGTTTCGTAGCACATGATTCGTAGCACATATGATTCGTAGCACGTATGATTCGTAGCACATGATTCGTAGCACATATGATTCGTAGCACATATGATTCGTAGCACGTATGTTTCGTAGCACGTATGATTCGTAGCACGTATGATTCGTAGCACGTATGATTCGTAGCACAAATGATTCGTAGCACAAATGATTCGCAGCACATATGATTCGTAGCACGTATGTTTCGTAGCACATGATTCGTAGCCTGTATGATTCGTAGCACGTATGACTCGTAGCACGTATGATTCGTAGCACAAATGATTCACAGCACATATGATTCGTAGCACGTATGTTTCGTAGCACATGATTCGTAGCACATATGATTCGTAGCACGTATGATTCGTAGCACACGTTTCGTAGCACATATGATTCGTAGCACGTATGTTTCGTAGCACGTATGATTCGTAGCACAAATGATACGTAGCACAAATGATTCGTAGCACGTATGATTCGTAGCACGTATGTTTCGTAGCACATGATTCGTAGCCTGTATGATTTGTAGCACGTATGATTTGTAGCACACATGATTCGTAGCACGTATGATTCGTAGCACGTATGATTCGTAGCACGTATGTTTCGTAGCACATGATTCGTAGCCTGTATGATTCGTAGCACAAATGATTCACAGCACATATGATTCGTAGCACGAATGTTTCGTAGCACATGATTCGTAGCACGTATGATTCGTAGCACGTATGATTCGTAGCACGTATGATTCGTAGCACGTATAATTCGTAGCACGTATAATTCGTAGCACGTATGATTCGTAGCACGTATGTGTCGTAGCACGTATGATTCGTAGCACGTATGATTCGTAGCACGTATAATTCTTAGCACGTATAATTCGTAGCACGTATGATTCGTAGCACGTATAATTCGTAAAACATATGATTCGTAGCACATATGATTCGTAGCACGTATGATTCGTAGCACATATGATTCGTAGCACGTATGATTCGTAGCACGTATGTTTCGTAGCACGTATGATTCGAAGCACGTATAATTCGTAGCACATATGATTCGTAGCACGTATGTTTCGTAGCACGTATGATTCGTAGCACAAATGATACGTAGCACAAATGATTCGTAGCACGTATGATTCGTAGCACGTATGTTTCGTAGCCTGTATGATTTGTAGCACGTATGATTTGTAGCACACATGATTCGTAGCACGTATGATTCGTAGCACGTATGATTCGTAGCACATATGATTCGTAGCACGTTTCGTAGCCCGTTTAATTCATAGCACGTATAATTCGTAGCACATATGATTCGTAGCACGTATGTTTCGTAGCACGTATGATTCGTAGCACAAATGATGCGTAGCACAAATGATTCGCAGCACATATGATTCGTAGCACATATGATTAGTAGCACGTATGATTCGTAGCACACGTTTCGTAGCACGTATGATTCGTAGCACAAATGATTCGTAACACAAATGATTCGCAGCACATATGATTCGTAGCACATGATTCGTAGCACGTATGATTCGTAGCAAAAATGATTCGTAACACAAATGATTCGTAGCACATATGATTGGTAGCACGTATGATTCGTAGCACGTATGTTTCGTAGCACATGATTCGTAGCCTGTATGATTCGTAGCACGTATGACTCGTAGCACGTATGATTCGTAGCACAAACGATTCACAGCACATATGATTCGTAGCACGTATGTTTCGTAGCACATGATTCGTAGCACATATGATTCGTAGCACGTATGATTCGTAGCACACGTTTCGTAGCACGTATGATTCGTAGCACAAATGATTCGTAACACAAATGATTCGCAGCACATATGATTCATAGCACGAATGTTTCGTAGCACATGATTCGTAGCACGTATGATTCGTAGCACGCATGATTCGTAGCACGTATGTTTCGTAGCACATGATTCGTAGCCTGTATGATTCGTAGCACGTATGACTCGTAGCACGTATGATTCGTAGCACAAATGATTCACAGCACATATGATTCGTAGCACGAATGTTTCGTAGCACATGATTCGTAGCACGTATGATTCGTAGCACGTATGATTCGTAGCACGTATGATTCGTAGCACGTATAATTCGTAGCACGTATAATTCGTAGCACGTATGATTCGTAGCACGTATGTGTCGTAGCACGTATGATTCGTAGCACGTATGATTCGTAGCACGTATAATTCTTAGCACGTATAATTCGTAGCACGTATGATTCGTAGCACGTATAATTCGTAAAACATATGATTCGTAGCACATATGATTCGTAGCACGTATGATTCGTAGCACATATGATTCGTAGCACGTATGATTCGTAGCACGTATGTTTCGTAGCACGTATGATTCGTAGTACAAATAATTCGTAGCACGTATAATTCGTAGCACGTATGATTCGTAGCACGTATGATTCGAAGCACGTATAATTCGTAGCACATATGATTCGTAGCACGTATGTTTCGTAGCACGTATGATTCGTAGCACAAATGATACGTAGCACAAATGATTCGTAGCACGTATGATTCGTAGCACGTATGTTTCGTAGCACATGATTCGTAGCCTGTATGATTTGTAGCACGTATGATTTGTAGCACACATGATTCGTAGCACGTATGATTCGTAGCACGTATGATTCGTAGCACATATGATTCGTAGCACGTTTCGTAGCCCGTTTAATTCGTAGCACGTATGATTCGTAGCACGTATGATTCGAAGCACGTATGATTCGTAGCACGTATGTGTCGTAGCACGTATGATTCGTAGCACGTATAATTCGTAGCACGTATAATTCGTAGCACGTATGATTCGTAGCACGTATGTGTCGTAGCACGTATGATTCGTAGCACGTATGATTCGTAGCACGTATAATTCTTAGCACGTATAATTCGTAGCACGTATGATTCGTAGCACGTATAATTCGTAAAACATATGATTCGTAGCACATATGATTCGTAGCACGTATAATTCGTAGCACATATGATTCGTAGCACGTATGATTCGTAGCACGTATAATTCGTAAAACATATGATTCGTAGCACGTACGTTTCGTAGCACGTATGATTCGTAGCACGTATAATTCGTAGCACGTATAATTCGTAGCACGTATAATTCGTAGCACATATGATTCGTAGTACATATAATTCGTAAAACATATGATTCGTAGCACGTATAATTCGTAGCACGTATGTTTCGTAAAACATATGATTCGTAGTACATATGATTCGTAGCACGTATGTTTCGTAGCACATGATTCGTAGCACATATGATTAGTAGCACGTATGATTCGTAGCACACGTTTCGTAGCACGTATGATTCGTAGCACAAATGATTCGTAACACAAATGATTCGCAGCACATATGATTCGTAGCACGAATGTTTCGTAGCACATGATTCGTAGCACGTATGATTCGTAGCACAAATGATTCGTAACACAAATGATTCGCAGCACATATGATTCGTAGCACGTATGTTTCGTAGCACATGATTCGTAGCACATATGATTCGTAGCACGTATGATTCGTAGCACATATGATTCGTAGCACATATGATTCGTAGTACATATAATTCGTAGCACGTATAATTCGTAGCACGTATAATTCGTAGCACGTATGATTCGTAGCACGTATGTGTCGTAGCACGTATGATTCGTAGCACGTATGTGTCGTAGCACGTATAATTCGTAGCACGTATGATTCGTAGCACGTATGTGTCGTAGCACGTATGATTCGTAGCACGTATGATTCGTAGCACGTATAATTCTTACCACGTATAATTCGTAGCACGTATGATTCGTAGCACGTATAATTCGTAAAACATATGATTCGTAGCACGTACGTTTCGTAGCACGTATGATTCGTAGCACGTATAATTCGTAGCACGTATAATTCGTAGCACGTATAATTCGTAGCACATATGATTCGTAGTACATATAATTCGTAAAACATATGATTCGTAGCACGTATAATTCGTAGCACGTATGTTTCGTAAAACATATGATTCGTAGTACATATGATTCGTAGCACGTATGTTTCGTAGCACATGATTCGTAGCACATATGATTAGTAGCACGTATGATTCGTAGCACAAATGATTCGTAACACAAATGATTCGCAGCACATATGATTCGTAGCACGTATGTTTCGTAGCACATGATTCGTAGCACATATGATTCGTAGCACGTATGATTCGTAGCACATATGATTCGTAGCACATATGATTCGTAGTACATATAATTCGTAGCACGTATAATTCGTAGCACGTATAATTCGTAGCACGTATGATTCGTAGCACGTATGTGTCGTAGCACACGTTTCGTAGCACGTATGATTCGTAGCACGTATAATTCTTAGCACGTATAATTCGTAGCACGTATGATTCGTAGCACGTATAATTCGTAAAACATATGATTCGTAGCACATATGATTCGTAGCACTTTTGTTTCGTAGCACATATGATTCGTAGCACATATGATTCGTAGCACGTATAATTCGTAGCACGTATGTTTCGTAAAACATATGATTCGTAGTACATATGATTCGTAGCACGTATGATTCGTAGCACGTATGATTCGTAGCACGTATGATTCGTAGCACGTATAATTTGTAAAACATATGATTCGTAGCACGTATAATTCGTGAAACATGTGATTCGTAGCACATTTGATTCGTTGCACGTATGATTCGTAGCACAAACGATTCATAGCACAAATTATTCGCAGCACATATGATTCGTAGCACGTATGTTTCGTAGCACATGATTCGTAGCACGTATGATTCGTAGCACGTATGATTCGTGGCACATATGATTCGTTGCACGTATGATTCGTAGCATGTATGATTCGTAGCACGTATGATTCGTAGCACGTATAATTCGTAGCACGTATGTTTCGTAGCACATGATTCGTAGCACGTATGATTCGTAGCACGTATGATTCGTAGCACATATGATTCGTTGCACGTATGATTCGTAGCATGTATGATTCGTAGCACATATGATTCGTAGCACGTATAATTCGTAGCACGTATGTTTCGTAAAACATATGATTCGTAGTACATATGATTCGTAGCACGTATGATTCGTAGCACGTATGATTCGTAGCACGTATGATTCGTAGCACGTATAATTTGTAAAACATATGATTCGTAGCACGTATAATTCGTGAAACATGTGATTCGTAGCACATTTGATTCGTTGCACGTATGATTCGTAGCACAAACGATTCATAGCACAAATTATTCGCAGCACATATGATTCGTAGCACGTATGTTTCGTAGCACATGATTCGTAGCACGTATGATTCGTAGCACGTATGATTCGTAGCACATATGATTCGTTGCACGTATGATTCGTAGCATGTATGATTCGTAGCACGTATGATTCGTAGCACGTATGATTCGTAGCACGTATAATTCTTAGCACGTATAATTCGTAGCACGTATGATTCGTAGCACGTATAATTCGTAAAACATATGATTCGTAGCACATATGATTCGTAGCACGTATGATTCGTAGCACATATGATTCGTAGCACAAATGATGCGTAGCACAAATGATTCGCAGCACATATGATTCGTAGCACATATGATTAGTAGCACGTATGATTCGTAGCACACGTTTCGTAGCACGTATGATTCGTAGCACAAATGATTCGTAACACAAATGATTCGCAGCACATATGATTCGTAGCACGAATGTTTCGTAGCACATGATTCGTAGCACAAATGATTCGTAACACAAATGATTCGTAGCACATATGATTCGTAGCACGTATGTTTCGTAGCACATGATTCGTAGCCTGTATGATTCGTAGCACGTATGACTCGTAGCACGTATGATTCGTAGCACAAATGATTCACAGCACAAATGATTCGTAGCACACGTTTCGTAGCACGTATGATTCGTAGCACAAATGATTCGTAACACAAATGATTCGCAGCACATATGATTCGTAGCACGAATGTTTCGTAGCACATGATTCGTAGCACATATGATTCGTAGCACATATGATTTGTAGCACATATGATTCGTAGCACTTATGTTTCGTAGCACGTATGATTCGTAGTACAAATAATTCGTAGCACGTATATTTCGTAGCACGTATGATTCGTAGCACGTATGATTCGTAGCACGTATGATTCGTAGCACAAATGATTCGTAGCACAAATGATTCGCAGCACATATGATTCGTAGCACGTATGTTTCGTAGCACATGATTCGTAGCCTGTATGATTCGTAGCACGTATGATTTGTAGCACTCATAATTCGTAGCACGTATGATTCGTAGCAAGTATGATTCGTAGCACGTATGTGTCGTAGCACACGTTTCGTAGCACGTATAATTCGTAGCACGTATAATTCGTAGCACGTATGATTCGTAGCACGTATGTGTCGTAGCACGTCTGATTCGTAGCACGTATGATTCGTAGCACGTATGTGTCGTAGCACGTATGATTCGTAGCACGTATTATTCGTAGCACGTATAATTCTTAGCACGTATAATTCGTAGCACGTATGATTCGTAGCACGTATAATTCGTAAAACATATGATTCGTAGCACATATGATTCGTAGCACGTACGTTTCGTAGCACGTATGATTCGTAGCACACGTTTCGTAGCACGTATAATTCGTAGCACGTATAATTCGTAGCACGTATAATTCGTAGCACATATGATTCGTAGTACATATAATTCGTAGCACGTATAATTCGTAGCACGTATAATTCGTAGCACGTATGATTCGTAGCACGTATGTGTCGTAGCACGTATGATTCGTAGCACGTATGATTCGTAGCACGTATAATTCTTAGCACGTATAATTCGTAGCACGTATGATTCGTAGCACGTATAATTCGTAAAACATATGATTCGTAGCACATATGATTCGTAGCACCTACGTTTCGTAGCACGTATGTGTCGTAGCACACGTTTCGTAGCACGTATAATTCGTAGCACGTATAATTCGTAGCACGTAGGATTCGTAACACGTATGATTCGTAGCACGTATAATTCGTAAAACATATGATTCGTAGCACATATGATTCGTAGCACTTTTGTTTCGTAGCACATATGATTCGTAGCACATATGATTCGTAGCACTTTTGTTTCGTAGCACATATGATTCGTAGCACATATGATTCGTAGCACGTATAATTCGTAGCACGTATGTTTCGTAAAACATATGATTCGTAGTACATATGATTCGTAGCACGTATGATTCGTAGCACGTATGATGCGTAGCACGTATGATTCGTAGCACGTATAATTCGTAAAACATGTGATTCGTAGCACATTTGATTCGTAGCACGTATGATTCGTAGCACAAACGATTCATAGCACAAATTATTCGCAGCACATATGATTCGTAGCACGTATGTTTCGTAGCACATGATTCGTAGCACGTATGATTCGTAGCACGTATGATTCGTAGCACATATGATTCGTTGCACGTATGATTCGTAGCATGTATGATTCGTAGCACGTATGATTCGTAGCACATATGATTCGTAGTACATATAATTCGTAAAACATGATTCGTAGCACATATGATTCGTAGCACATATGATTCGTAGCACACGTTTCGTAGCACGTTTAATTCGTAGCACGTATAATTCGTAGCACGTATGATTCGTAGCACGTATGTGTCGTAGCACACGTTTCGTAGCACGTATAATTCGTAGCACGTATAATTCGTAGCACGTAGGATTCGTAACACGTATGATTCGTAGCACGTATAATTCGTAAAACATGATTCGTAGCACATATGATTCGTAGCACTTTTGTTTCGTAGCACATATGATTCGTAGCACGTATGATTCGTAGCACGTATGATTCGTAGCACGTATGATTCGTAGCACATATTATTTGTAGCATGTAAGATTTGTAGCACGTATGATTCGTAGCACGTATGATTCGTAGCACGTATGATTCGTAACATGTACCTATGATTCGTGACATTTGTGATACGTAACAAATATGATTCGTAGCATGGGACCAGGAGACAAGTCTTTCCCTTCGGGCAGAACACACCGACGCTACTTACGCCATAGCGTCTACGGCGGACTGATTTTCGGTATCGTGTGTTTGATTGATATTTGTTTTTTTTTTGTAAATAATTGTATTTGGCATCGAAATAATGTACCAATTCAAATAAAATGAACAATACCAATTGATCAGCACAACGTTACACCGTTTGATGCAGGTACAATCCATAAATATGTGTGGGGGAGCGTGTAAATAGCTTCCCCTTTTTTGGGTGGTGTTTTTAAGAACTACCAAATATGGCGGTTAATATTCCACAATATTCACACAACGCCATCTAGTCTCAAGTTAAGCATACTTAGTAGCTTGTGTTATGAGTACTAGACAACCGATAAACATACTTATATATTTCTAAATACATACATACTATACATAAATAACACCCAGACACAGAACAAATGATCGTGCTCATCACACAAACATTTGTCCTGGGTGGGAATCGAACCCACGACCTCCGGCTTAGCAGTCAAGGTTACTAACCACTAGACCAACAGGCCTGTCTAAATAATAATTAATAGAAAATTGAAATTGAAAACCTGTTGACCGATTCCGAATTAGAAACCAATAACAACTACAACGCTTGCAGCGAATGCCCACGTACCTTATGAATCCCAGGGACCCCACTTGGAACCTGGATGAGGGGGAGATGCCTCGCTCAAGGATGCGTCGTTGCGTTGTGGGCTGCCGGCCGGCAAGCCAAATCCTGATTCATCCACCGGTGACAGGTTACAACTCGTGAAATAAACACTGCACTATTGGTTCATGAAGTCTCACATGCAGGAGGTCCAACGGAGATTTCAACATATATAGAATTTTAAAGGCGGAGCGGTTACATTCGACACAATGCGAATGGCGGCGGCAAGACGAACTTGAGTTTTGTTGGCGGAGGTCGCCATCTATTGGTCATTCGCGAGAGTCTCCAGGAAGCACTCGATACGTTGACCAATGGGACGCTGCGGTAGTTGATAATGGCGGTCGGAAACATCAACAGGAATTCAATTCACTATCTTTTTTTATAAAAATAAGGGAAAAATAATATTCCTAAGTGCGGGATAAATGAAAAGTAGATTATTTGAGAAATATCTATGTGAAAAAGGCATTGACGCTTCACCAATGTGTTTAGAGAAAAGCACGTTGTGAATTAGGAAACAAGCTTTATATTTTGGTTAAGGCATCTCTCCCTATCTCTTATTATCGCTCCCATATCTTTTGTTTTTTTGACTTTTTTTTTTACTATTTATCGGCAGCAGTTTCTTCATGCTCCCTTAGTTCTCACTGCCTGCGGTGGCGTCTCGGGTCGAGTCACCACACCTCCTTCCCTCAAATTTGGCGAGGGATGTGATAGCTAACCCCTGGTGAGTATGACGTATACTTATGAACGGGTGCTGCTTGCGGTGGCTGGTCGGTCTACTGACTTTGGTTTCCGTAGTCACTAAATAGTTTTTATTTCATAGCACTTTGTATAATTTTATTTAAATTAAAATCTTAGAATATTGTAAATTAGAAGACAGAGTGCTGCTGGGGAGATAGTTGCGCGATTGCTTGGTTTCTTGTCCCGAATCAATAGCACAGGAAGCGGTGAAGGGTGGGCGTTGTTTATATCTATTATATTTATGGATCTTGAAATTAAAGCATTGCAGCATTATAAACAAAAACTAATTATTGATTTGTCATTTCGACAGTCTCCTTCATAAATAATTTTGATGGATGAGTGAATATCCATCAAATATTAGGAAATAGTGTGTGAATTTGCATTTCAAAAGGGGAGAAATGAATTCAAGAGCAGAGAAAATACTAAAAATTTTGGCATCAGTATGGTATGATATTATTACAAACTTTATGCAGTTTGTAACTTCCACTTTATAACACAAATTCATTCAACAGACTTTATGTGGGTAATTTGTCTATAACATGTACGTATTTAGAAATATTTAAGTATGTTTATCAGTTGTCTAGTACACAGAACACAAGCTGTGCTTAGTTTGATACCATATAACGTAGTCGTTGAACAATATATTATTATTAAATTATACTGCAGGAAATAAAAACAAAACACATTTTAGTTACGACAATATCAATTTATTAAATAAACTTTAAATGTTTTGCAAACCATTTTTAAAAATTACTGAAAAGATTTTTGGACTCCTAAGTAGATTGATACAATTTAATGTTTTAAACATATTAAAATGGATGGACTGAATTTCTTTTTACAATTCCATATTAACAGTTAGGTCCAATTTCCACAGTAAAAAAATTAAAAGAATCAAATTTAACAAATTTTAATAATATTATGCATCATCGTCATTTGGTATCTGGGATTCTTCAACTGTTCTTGTAGCAGGTACATAAACTTTAAACGTAAACTCAGTCCGAGGAAATGATCCGGGATTGATAACTTGACAGTCCTTATGACTTCTGGTAAACGGTTGAAAATGATCAGCAATCACAACTAGATCCGGCAATGGATACAAGTTTAAGGCACTTGCATGTCTCCAGAAAACTGGTTGGACTCCAATTGAAAGAGGGGTCAAAGTACACTGGCTTAACAATGTCTTTGCTAGGTGCTCCGGTATATCTCCACTCTCGGGAAAATGTAGGGTATTTCTACAAAGTTTCATTACCAAGTCTTGTCTGAAAACAACAATTTCTTGTGTACAATATTGTATTCTGCAAGGATTTGTCGTGAATATTGCATTGTCGCCTAGTTTGTTCTGTATTGTGTCTGTCAAATAATTTGGTAATGACGGTCTTGGAAGCACATTCGCTGCCGCTGGATCAGTCTTGCCAGGCACGAAAATAAATTTACATTTTTCTCGTAATTTTTTAAATTGGCAAATCATGTCTGCTAAGCTGTTCAAGCCGTTTTTGAGATGCATATGGAACTTAAAGGTATAAGGACATGATAGAAATTCACCAATAAATACTATAGCTATAGGTGGGTAGTCATCAAACCCTGCAAATAATTTCTTCAAGTTATCCATAACTTTTGGGCTGTCTAGCCAAACGTCAGACAGAAAAACGAATACTCCGTCTCTATTCTCATTTTCTAACTTCAAGAGACCTTTGGAATTTTTTAAAGAAGTTCTTGATTTGCCTCCAAATGTATTAATGTTACCGAAGTACGGCGAGGATACTTCCCGGCTTTCTACCGGAGGTTGCACCAAACCAGTGACATATAATGTCTTATCATCGTAATATCCTTCAGCTAATACATAACTGCCTTCAGTAAACAGGCCGGAATGATACCTGACATTCGTCATATCCAGTGCTACAGTACCAGTGGGGTCTTCTAAATGATATTTACGTTCAACGACCTGCATTAACAACCCCAGCACCACAACATCATCAATTCTACTTGATGAACTGAGTAAAAATTCAATTTTACGTAATTGGAAGCATTTCTCCGTGTCTGAAGTTTTTATGGTGTCTGTGGTGAAGAGTTTGTTTCGAAGTGTTCTTTGCCATATAATTGTGTACCTTTCTATAATAAAACGTGATTTCCATCTCGGGTCTGGGAATAGGCATTTGTCGTTGCTTACTTCTTTGATGAATTTCTTGAGCTCGTGATCGTAACAGAGTCTTGGGACGCTGTAAGCATCGATCACATTCAAAACTGTTTCGTTTTCTTCCAAACCGGAAGTCGAACATTCCTTGTAAGCAATTTCTAAATGTTCTTTCTCTAGAATCGGCTGCGATATACACTGATGTAGTAAATGTAATGTCAGTTTTTCCATCACCTTCTGTCGTTCCTCTCGTGGCAATAACACTAACTGTTCTGCAAGAAATGTACCTGCATCTTTACGTAGTATAAATCCACTAAGTTTAAAGGCTGAAGTAACTTCACTACGTATTTTTTGCACGTCACCCATTGTTCAGTTTAACTTTATTGTTATACAGTAAATAGAATGTGTTATTGACTCATAATAAACATATTTTTTCTATAATTAGTATTTTGTTTTATAATAATCCACAGTTAACGATAACTCTCAGCACCGCCACTCGCTCGCGCCAAATATTGCGTCAAAACAAAAACAGATGACATCTGACGTAAGTGAAATGTTTAAAAGACCGTTTCATATATAAATTTTTGACATTGTAGAAACTCACAAAATTTAAAATTAAGATGTAATCATAATGAAACATAATAGTTTTCACAAAACCTCGACTAATAAATCATTCTTAACGTTTCATAGTACAATACGAATCAGACTAAGCGGAATTTCATAATGATAATAGTACTTTCTATATCATACTTCGTAAACAGTTAAAAACAAAAAGCGTTTAGTTTTAACGTTTTGAGAGTTAAAGTTTTTAAAATGCAGACAAATACGACTTTAAATCTGATGGTAATAATTCACATAGATTGCTTTTCAATTCACTTTAAGTATTTAATGTAATCAAGCTAAAGAAGCCGTTTGAAGTCCTAACCACATTTAAAAGTTTTTGCAATATTATAAGTTTAAGCAAATAGCTAAACGTGATCTTTATGTGTCAAAACAAATGGTCGTGGAATGTCTGTGTCGGTCTCGGTACCTTAATGATTCACCGTAATTTTGTAAAATCCAGGCACCTGTAATATTTTCCTCAAGTGTTTATATGTTGTTTCGAAACCTGTTTCTGTCAATAACTGTGGCATTCATACGTCAGTCTTCCGTGAGTAATATTTTTGCTAATCTTGCAATAGTTGTGTAAGCTGTTCGGTTTTTAGAAATCGTTAAAATTACGCACTGTATCTTATATAAAGTACCGTTAACAATTTTATTTCGTAACTTGATGGTCATTTGTCGCTGCTGTAGTAGTATAGACAGATAGTAGAAGAATTCGATGAAAATTGGATTTAAATATTTATCGGTACGTTAAAATTGTCAAGTAGTCTAAATGTCTCTTTAATTGAAGTTGAAACTGCGACGCAACTTTCCCGCCAGAGTTGTATTCAAAATATGATTTATTATAAAAAAATATTGGAATATATTGTATACAAAAATATATCAGTGACTAAGTAGCTTTTTTTAATTTAATTGAAACATATTTCAGGTGAAATCACACAAAATGGATTTAGTTAAACAATTTCAAAGTTTGGCCTGGTAAGTGTTACTTGTATCAACAGAAAAAGTACTGTGTACCTATTACTAAGAACAGTTCTAATAAAAAAATAAATATAGTTCACACTAATGTATGAACTTTTTTGTTTCACATAACTGCAATAAAAACAATACAATTATATCATTACTAATTGTAAGAAATACCTGTTTTTTCCCCACTCATGTTAATTAGCCGAGATAACCTTGTTTGATATAATTTTGTTTATAACAGTCTTTCCCAAAGTGGGCGATAACGCCCCCTTGTGGGCGCTGCAGGTCTCAAGGGGGGCGGAAAGAGTTCCAGAAAGAAAATGGGGGCGTTGTGTAGAGGCGGGGGGGAGTGATTTGTTATTTTATTTAGCTAGGAGGCCTCTTAAACAACAACTGCAAGAGCTCTCGACTCACAACAACAACTTGTGAACATCAACTAATATGTAATTTGTAGTTATGGTGGTTTTTAAATAGGTGAAAAAAGGGGGGCGCTAAAAAAATATTTATTCTCTAAGTGGGCAGTAGACAAAATAAGTTTGGGAACCACTGGTTTATAATAACAAAGTATACTTAATTGTAAATAAGTACTGTGACTTGCTAAAGTTAATATAAGTGAATTATTTTATGACTGAGATTCTTTTGTTTTCTTTTTTGTGTTCTTTTTTATTTTTTAATTAATATTGCTTGGGCATAGAGTTAAAAGTACAATTTGTGGCTAAATGAAAACTTGACTGATGATGAACCCTGTGTTTGTTTTTGAATAGCTTATTTATATTTTTTTTTTTAATAATGAACAAATAAGTGAATCAATAGTTAAACCAAAACTGGCATGGAGGGTCTTGGCCCTCTATTATTATAATACTATAGAGCATCAGCTGGCACTGCAATACATTGTACTGTGACATTCATTAGGTAATTATAATTCTAACAACCAGTTTAACTTTGGATTTCTGTCTCACCCTGTGAAATGCCAATAGCCAGTCACTATTTAAAAGAAAAGCTCTTTAATCCCCAAAATCTATTAAGACTGGTAGTCAACCTCAACATAGAAACAACAACAACAACAAGAAAAAGACTTTGGTCCCAAACATATGCAGTTAAAACCTTACCAAAATTCCATTGTTAAAGAAAAAAAATGTACACAAAAAATTTACAATATTTAAAAACCTATCTATATTTTTTCAGGTGCAAACCAGATTGGTGTTTCCCGAGCATGAGCAAGGAGACCAATGAGCTGCTGCGGCAGTGTGCAGACCTTCCTAAAGTGGAGATCTCTGACAATGTGGACGAAATGATTGCGAGGAGCAAGGCCTTCCCCATACCCTTCCCTATTGAAACTGTCCGGTTATTATTGATTTTATTTATATTAGTAGTAGTAGTATAAGCTACTTAGACTGTGTACACTGTGTTATTTACGGCTTCCATTAAATTCAATGTGTTGGTCAAATGTTTGAAAATTAGTATGCAATAATACTAGAACCAAAGCTGTGGGTACTACTACAAAAAACAGTTTTATCTGAAAAAACATTATTTTACATTTGCTTATTTTAGAAACACAGGATGGTTTTAGACGTGCTTATTAGCTATTTTTTTAAAGTATACATGAACACGCAACTCGTACGACCATTCACACGCTTAAAAGTTTGTAGTAGTAGTTAGTATGATAAAATAAGCGATAGTCTTTGATAGCACTCTAATCTTCAATACATAGTATAAATCAAAATCGCTTCCCGCGTCTGTCTGTCTGTCCCTATGTATGCTGTCCTTAAGACTTTGATGCGGTTTCATACATAGAATATTTCAAGAAGGTTGATATGTATAATACATCAGTATAGCATCCATGCGAAACTGGAGCGGACTGCTACTATAATAGATGAATATAATATTTTGTTGCAGGCTAGAAAAACTAAAAGTACGTCGTCCAATAGAAAAGCTAAAGAAGAATATAGTTTCGACGTACCCTTTAATACACGAACGTGTGTTGTTACTGATGACTCACTTCCTCATTTACAAAAGGTGAGTTAATAGTAATGTGTATAGTTATGTATTATGTAGTCATATAATGAGAGGTCAATCTGTCGTTATTTTTAGTAAAACAGTGTGTTAAGCCGTGTTACAAATAAGGTAAGCCACCGATTTAGCGAGCCTCACTAATTGTATTTGTGAAATTATACATTCATTTGTTTTTATCTAACCGACAATACACTCGCTATACATCGTTGCTTGTCAAAAAATTGTGTATAGTTTTACTTTCACAGTAATTCACAATGAGCTTACTTACATTCGACAATTATATGTTTACTTTACATTTACCTTTTAATATGTTGTAGAGGAGTACATAGAGTTTACTTTCGTCACGTAATCCCTCTAAATCTCCTTCGGCGATTGCTAAAGCAAGACTTGGGGCCATATTTCTTAACTTTGATTGATCATCATCATCATTAATTTAGAGCTTAGTTCTTGTCAGTGTAGCTCCCTCAATCTCTCTCTACTGCGTACCAACATTTGGTTGATGAACGAACAAAAAAATCCCTTTCTTTAATATTATGTACGAAATAATAAATAATACCGAACCCTATTAATTTCCTCTTTTCCTATAGAAAAAGAATTATCAATAATGGTATAACATTTTATTCATAAAAAATCCGTATGTGATATTTCAGAGAATTCGGCAGCGCGATAGAGAAAGAGTTCTATAAAGACATGACAGTTCCTGACTTTATCGACCGCATCCTAAAGAAGCGAGCTATCACATTCATGGGACCAGCTGACACATACATGTTGATCTCCGGCGAGGAAGGGTAAGGATTAGACAATATACAGGGTGACTTCGAATTCGTGGGCAATATTATAAACGAAGACACTATTCATTATACTAATTGCCTTAGGGCTATTTTTACGTAAAAAAAAAATGATAATGTAGGTTATTACCTTTTCTAAGTTCCGCGCGGCCGTGGATGATGCGACGGCCGCGTTTAAATATTTTGATACTTTAGATCATTGGCATTATCATTTTTAATAACTAGGTAATTTTTTTTTTGCTTAAAAGTAGCCCTAACTCAATTTGTGTCATTAATAGTGTCTTAGTTTAAAATATTGCCCACGACTTCGAAGTCACCCTGTATATATCAAGTTTGAATGAGCAATGTGGGTTATTGGGTTAGAATAATGGAACTGTGTTTATGTGCTTCCTTTTTAATTTTTTGTACTATACCGTAAAACTGAAACCGGGAGAATGGAATCAGTTATTCTTAAATTTTTCAAGTTTTACAAGTCAAAATTATTGTTTCAAGATTCTTATCTGTGTGTGTCTTAACAAACTGATGTGACACTTCGAAAGCAACTTGTATATTATTTTTCTATTCACCCCTTAAATCTCTAATCACCCCGTTTTACTTTTGTTTTTAACTTGGTATTTAAATAGATGGATTCTTTTGTCCCATGCCTTTTTCTGTATGTCTCAATTATAATTTAGCTTTGTGTATACTTTACATAATATGCTTCTTTAAGTACTCATTTTAGTTGAGTATGACAGGGCTATAAATTATGCTGTAGGTTCGATCCTCGCAATAAAAAATGGTTGTTGTTGGTCTGGGTATCACTGATGATCAATTGCTGTTATTATTTTAATAGGGTATTTGACTAAAAGCGTTAAAAAAAAATAGTCCGTCAGATATATTTTCATAAAATCATTGGATGCGTATTTTTTTTAACTAATCAATAAAAAAATCTAAAATATAACGAATTGATTGTGATAAATCGCACGGTATTGGGTCAACATTGACGACGTTACTTGTCATTAAATAATGCATTGAGACGTACGTCACACGAGAATTCAACTCACCATATCTCTATTTTTATTTACACAATAAAAAAAAAAATACTTGTCCAATATTTTTGGAAACCTGTCTGACGGACTAGTATTCTTTACAAATATTTAAGTCAGTCAACTACCTAATTATTATGCATGTGATTTGAGTGTTTAATTGTTTTGAATACCTTATCCTTTTGTAAAAAGTAAATACCTATTACATCTATTCGAAGTTAACATGCATCTCATTTAATTATGTATGCAATATTATTTTTTCATTTTATGTGTGTTTGAATGCTTTGTGTGTGCATATTCCTTGCATGTTGTTATTTGTACAGATCTATGTTAGACGGCCTATCGCCACAGGAGCGCAAGACGATGCGGGCTCAGCATTTCAGGAGGTAAATCATAATAGGTGGAGGTTTTTAGCTTACAAAATTAGTGTAAGGTTAAGTTTTGGCTAATAATTTAATAATGATCTGCTAGAATTATTATAATAACTTTCGTGAGAATTATTCATATTTATAGAGATGTATAACGGTTTACTCACGCGTATTTATCCGATAGCCCGACTAGTTTCGGACCCAACCGGAGTCCTTAATCATGAGCTGACGCAGCGGCGGGGTCGCGAGTTCGACTCGGGTCCGCAACTAGTCGGGCTATCCCGATAAATACGCGTGAGTAAACCGTTATACATCTCTTTAGATCTGCTAGAAGTGTGAAATATCTGTTTGAGTTGTGTATTTTACCTGTAATAATTGCTTAATGTGCTTATATTGCATGGCCTGTGTGAGTTATTCTAAACGTAATCTGCTTGGTTTTATGTTTATGACATTATTGCATGCAGAAGGATCGTTTATCCTTCTACATTCAGTAATGTCACAAATGTTTCTAGAAAGAGGAAATTAGTAAAAGATATCGCTATATTTATAGTATACGATAATACTGGAAACGGGGTCGGCTTCAATCCTTACCGGATTTAGTTCGGTATAAAGTTACGTGAGCTGATGTGACGTAAATTATTCAATATTTTTACTAACATTTCCTTTATGTTTTAACTAGCCCGCGCGAATGTCGGTTATATTCGTAAAAACATTACCCACTTCTCACCTTTTCTGACATTACCTAATTCATCTATATCGAACGCAATTATTATAACTTTCCAACAACATTTCTGACAACTATCGTTATATTTTAGTCAATATATACAAAAACTTAACAAATTATATACTAAATCCTTCCTCGAGAACTACTCTATACATAGGTGAAAACAGCATGAAAATTGGTGCAGTAGTTTATCGCAGACAGACAGGCAGACACGAAGACTGTGTTTTATAATAAATCAAAAATGAAAAGGTTTTTATATCGAGTAGTCCTTTTCAGGCACTTTCAAACGTTACTGACTCTAGTTGCGCGGTTCCAAAATGTCATTCTTATGAACCGGCAAGAAACTCCATAACAATGTAACATAATATGTAGTAATACGCAATTCCCGACATACTAATTATATATTATTTTTAACTATAATCCTAACATTGCAGTGTAGAAGGCTGGCAGAGCGTCGGCACAATGAACCAGCGCGCGCCGTTACTTCTCGAGAACTGTTTGAGTTACGACGAGATGAAGATATCCGCCATGATGTTTGTGAGCGGACATACAGAGTGTATTAATAACGGGCAAAGGCATAATAAGGGTGTGGTCAGTGAGGAAGATGCGGAAAAGGATGCGGTTATTATTGGTGAGCTTGTATTTTTTTAGCTTTTATTGCGGGTCTTGAGCGTGGAGACCGAATCGAGAAATTCCGTAACGAAAATAACCTAACACTCCCCACTCCGACCGGCACAGCGGTGACACTTTTTAGTTTTGCCATCTATCGATGAATAGCAGAACTTTTAATGAGTTGTTCTCGCCTCTAGTTTTTTCTAACCTATGTGTTGTGTCCCACTGCTGGGCAAAGGTCTATCCCAAGTCTGTCCACGATTCTCTATCTTGCGCCGCTTCGAACCAGTCCTCGCGGTGTATTTTTAATTCATCCCGCTATTATTTTCTGGGCTTGACTTTATAATAATTTAATAGTTTTAAGGTTATTTCACATCGAGTCAATTCGAGTGCGATGCGAATCTGTGAAAATATTTTCGGAAGTAGTCGTTTATTTGTGTAGAATATTTAAAGTAGAAAATTGTAGTTGAAAATTGTATTGTGTAGAGAATTCAATCCATAATACTTTGTAGGTATCCTCTAAAATTAATAATCAGGCACGATTCTTATTTAAATTAAAAACTTAGAATATTGTAAATTTAAAGACAGCGTGCTGCTTGGGAGTTTGTTGCGCCGTTTGTTCTCCCGTAACAAAAGCACAGGAAGCGGTGAAGAGTGGGCGATAGAATGTTGTCTATAATTTATTAATCTTGACGTTCAAAAAGTGAATTTTATGTTTAAGATAAGAAGGGTCTTAACTAATTATTAATTTTCGACAAGAAAAATCAAAATGACTCTGTTATGCTATTCTACTTATCCACATATTCTTCTCATCGCACAGGAGCAATAGGCCCTCGTTTCGAGCGCCTATTCCGCATGGATTTCGAAGACATCCTAATAACGGAGGAACAGAATGTACCTCAGAATGGCTACGGGGAGGAGGTGACCCCCACCACTTGCCTCAACGTACTGAAGACCACGTATGTGAGGAATAATCAGTCCGCCAAGCATATGTGGAGGCAGATGTGGTCCGAGTTCTATCAGGTTTGCGAGATTTATCTTAATTTATTAGGATATTGTAGTGAAATATAGTGAGAATTGTATAGTGATATTATTGGAAGATTACAGCAAAGGATGATGAATAGAGTGCTTACAAAACAAGAACCGAGATCTTGATAAACAAGGCTATAAGTTGGCTTTAATTTATATCATAACGACAAAAATACAAACCAAAAAACAACAAAATTCCAAAAAACATGCACAACGCATGCAATCGGAAAGTTTCCTAATAGCTTCAAACACTTTTCGTTTATGTTTTGAATACTGACTGTGTAGTGTTCTTACATTTATTTTGTTGGCCATATTTTAATAAACCCTACTTTGTTTGTTCAATAATGTGTTTCAAAGTTCTCAAACATTATTCAGATGATAGTTGCTCTTAAAGATAACACGTGTCTTCGAAACGCCAACGCCTCATTAGATTCTAATGACAAAGCCAAATGAGACCTTATCCAACACCACAGTAAAAAAAGCAAACCGATATTTTTAAAGCAAGATTTATATCAACTTTCATGTTCAATCAACATTTCTATTTCACTTTTGACCTATCTTTTAAAAGCTAGATTTATGTCTACTTTTCATATAACATTTCTATTCCACTTTTTCTTACCTTTTAAACCTTTACCAACAGGTACACAGCTACACATACGAAGAACTTACATCATACGTCAACGTGCAGAACAAAGAGGACGATTTGAAATACATTGACCGTTACGTGAAGCTGGCTAAGAACGACTTTATATTCGACAACGAAGTGTACTACAAACGCATCAGTATTATCGCTGAGACTGTGTTGTTGGAGGCCGAGGCGAGGGGCAGGGAAAGTGGGAGGGATGCGTATCTTAATGTTATTGGGTGTGGTGAGTTGTTTTTCATATCAACTGGGTCCTACAAATTTTGTTGGAATGGTAAATTATTTCACAAAGACTGACTGGAAGCAGAAAGAGGATGCGCTCGAAGCCGGTCAGCTACTCTTATCGTTTCATACAAAGCGCATTCAGTAAAAAGTAGTGCACATGCAAAAATGACCTTACTTCATTTGTTAAAAAGCTTTATTTTCAACGTGATAAAAATCTGCTTTCCTCTCCGAGTGTGTTAACGAACCCTTTTTTTTCTTTGGTTTTCCGGGGTGAATCTCTAATGACTTCAACCCACGGCGTGGGGATATGTCGGACTCCAACCGACCAAAAACACCCCGGGCCCCTTCTATTACCTAAGCTAAAGCCGCGGGATCGCTCGCGCATGCTCTGTGCTGCTCTGGCATTGTTATAGACCCTTACCTTTCATTAAGTAGGCAGGGTCTTTAATCCAGCCAGGGTCGTTTAGAGCATGCGCGAGCGATCCCGTGACGCTGGCTTAGGTAATAGAAGGTGCCCGGGGTGTTTTTGGTCGGTTGGAGTCCGACATATCCCCACGCCGTGCCCTCGGTGTGGGTTGAAGTCATTCACCACGGAAAAAAAGGGCAGGGTCTTTAATGATTTTATAGGTCATTATATTAAGACTATCCTTCTCCCCCAGGCCTAGGCGTGTGGAAGATATCTCACCACCAAGCCGACGTGTACGTGCTAACGTTTGTGGAGCGCGTGCGGTACTTGCTGCGCAAAGATATGCTGCATCACGTCACCGATGTCAACTTCGCGTATATTAAGCCGAGCGACACGATATTGGGTGAGTTTTTTTACTTTTAATAAGTTATAGGCTAGTTGTATGACCGTTGGACTGCCTAGTAAAAGATCGTAAATTCGAACTGTTTTCATAACTTGTTTTCGTCTTGTGGGTTGTTGTTAGTGAGACTCCCTTGATTCTAATTATATCAGCATGTTATTATCCACTGCTGGACATTTCTACCACTTCTCTCACAAAAATGTATATAAACAATCAAACATGGAATATTAAATATAACGTTATAAAAGCGGTTACTTAATTACTTTATTTAACCAACCCTTTACGATAGCATAATTTCTTTTGCAGCATTATTCAAAAACTCAACAAGTACTGAGGAGGATACGGAGCACAAAGTATTCTTCGAAAGTAAACGACATCCGAGAGGTTAGTAAGTTATAATGACTTTACACTAGTACTTAACTTCATTTTTGTTTAAGTAAAAAAACTACCAATCTTATTTTGGTAGTAGAAAAATATCACTAATAATCTTGTACGTAAACGACGCATATACAGCTACAAGGATCTTTTGTCACGTGGATGATATTTACATGATGGCGCTAGTGTGCATATTCGCAACAAGAATCAAACTCAACAGTCTGTCAAATGATGGTTTATCATATATGACGGCATTAGTTCCGATTTCGGCCACAAACTAAAAGATCCTTGCAAGAACTTCTTTTATTTTTCATGCTATCTTTGTCATTGCCAAACTGTATTTTAGAGCGTCATTTTTTCAAAAATCGTTCTTGCCTTCGACTTTAAGACATTTTTAATTTTCTAGAGGTTGTCGTATTTGTTTATTAACTTTTGAGTACTGAACTTTTACTTTTTTCGATTTTAACCATCACCGAAAACGAGAAAATTTACCAATGATATATGTTTGTAGCTGTTATTCAATCTATTATATATTATTGCAGGCGGTATAACAGTCCAACTAAAGAAACGCGAGCCGTCAGCCAAGCTTGAGGGCGACGACGCGGGCAAACTGTTGGTCATGACATACCCCTGGGATGGTAATGCGCATCCCGGGAACGAATTCTGGTTAGTAAATAATCTTAATTTGTAAATGTTTATTAGATTTGAGAAAAGATAAATCATAACTCGGTCATGGGCTTAGAGAGCGATTGGAACTCGGGCCTAAAGGGTTCTGTACCATTCCGTAAAATGGAAAAAAAAAACACGTTTTTTGTTTGTTAGCTTTAAATATTTTACTCTGTGCTTTTTATAACGACTATAAATCATTTCTGAATAGTGTTACTGCTAATTATCACGGTTTCTGGGGTCCAGCCTACTGGCAGACAGACGTACACACAGAGAGTAAAGTCTTAGCAATAGGATCCCGTTTTATCCGTTGGGCAACCCTTATAAAATATATGTCTAAATGGTTATGCTCCTTATTTACCTATTTTTTAAATTGAAATGTGATGTCTTTAGTAGGAGTTTTTATCAAAGCTTATGAATTGTTTTGATACAATTTACGAACATAAACTTTTTTATTTAGTACCACATTTTCGGTTCTTGACATTTCTGAAGCATGTTTGTTAACCTTTATCATTACATTCCTAGGCTCGGCAGCCTAACAGGTTCTGGCGACCCAGCAGCCGCTTGCTCTACGCAAGTATCAGAGCTACACAACGCCCACATTAACACCGGCCTACGCGCACATGCTACGCGCGTAGCAGCCGCTACGGGGCTACAGCCCCTACACCAACACTGCAAAGACAGGAGTACATAGAACGAGTACACAGAATATTATTGGATATAAAGTACACAGGTACTCAAGTACATTGATCGTTATATCGATACAGTACATAAATGTGAGATTTGTAAAAAAAAATGAATTATGCTGTTTTTTTTTACGTTTAAGTGTTGCTAAAACATTAAATCATTATTGTATTGTTAGATTTTAATTTTAGTGTTGAGAAGTAAAATGTATGAATTATGAAACATTATTAATTGCAATTTTTTTGCATGTCTTGCCAACTGAACAAAGCAGCTTATGTGCCACTATTTTAATGCATTGTTATAGTAATACTATATCTATCTCTTTTCCTCTTATTGCTATTGTAATGAGAAAGAAAGAGATGACATATTGTATGAGCAGTAAATTAGTTATTTGTGCCAAAGCTTTACACATTTTCTAAACACTTTAACTGTTAGTCTAAAATACTCAATTTATTTCGCCTATTTTTAACTTATGAAAGAAAACACTGTGCTTAATACTTCCAAAATTCTCATGCATTTCTATATTAAAATTTATTATGATCTTCGACTAAGTTTAGTCTATTATTTTTGACTCAATTTAGTCTACTTTCTTCCCATGAATAAAGTCACAAATTCCATTCCTGATAAAAACCCAATGCTCGATTGTCTAAATTAGTCAAACTTCAACTAAAAATAAACTAAATTTGGTCGAGTCTAATTATAAACGACTGCTAAATCACTGTCTTCGCTAAGTATACGCTGTGACGTCAATTATTACAATTCCACGATCCGTCGCATTTTATACATTTTATATGTAAAGGATTTTGCCACTTAAAGCCAATTTTATACCTAACACTAGATCATTTTCACTAAACCTAGAATTTAGACAAATTACAGTTGATTACATTGGATCCATGCTTTATCCACTGTAGGCTCTTCCATTCTTAATAATAACATGTAAATATAAGGCCTAAGATCGTTAATGAAGTTTTAAAACTATCTCAGTTCACTAAAAAAAGATCTAGAAAAGTGCTATGCTGAAATGTAGTCTAACTTTGCCCTTTTCTGCCATTTGTAAGCTTCTAGTTTTCCGATTTAGCTGAATACCGTCAAATGCTACTGCTTATCTACCTCCTTAATGTTATGGAGGTCAAATTGGCAGTTTCATATAGGAGGGATAGGATATCAGATAGGAATATTGATATTGGCAACTTGGCAAATTGCATTAAGGAGCCTCAGTATGTTTAAAAGTGGTCACCCATCCAAAGGCAGGCCGCGGTGAGCGCAGCTTAACCTTTACTCACGATTAAACTTTTTACTTTCAGGCATGACTATAGAAATTTTTGAGGTATTGTGATTTTAAAACTTCATAAATTGGTCTTTTTGTGTATTAGTTGTTCTAAATATGTATATAATATATGTATGTAGACATGTATTGTAAAAATAAGACAATATTAGACTGGAAATGTTGTGCCTAGTTTATTTTGTGAATATTAATGTTTGTTTATAGTGTATTTCAATAGTTTATTACATGACAATCAAGACTTGCCTAATATGAGCTCATAAACTGAAACTGTCGGAAAAGAGGAAACGAGACAACGCATTACATGGCGTAGAACTTCATCTCGCTCGTATAAAAGTCCTAGAGACCTACCACTAAGTCATTGTTTGTACGTTTTCTCTTTTAATAGCTCATAACATAATCACTGGATGCACGGTAGTGTTTCAGCCAAGTTCATTAACCACTGAAGAAAAAAACTTGATTATTTGTGGTCACAGGATTGTTATGACGCCAAGTTTAACAATTTGTTATTTTTAAAATAATTGAATATTTATATAGAATGTTTGTATTGTATTAATGTATGTGTATATGTATAGTATTAGTTATAGTGACATGTAAACACAATAATCCGATACTCAATAAACAGAAAATATATACTAGCATATTCAAATTAAAGTCTTATTACTGTGTAATACGGTTGAGATTAGCAAAATAATATGATTTAACAATGTTATTCAAATATCACTCTTATTAGAAACGGTTAAGGTTGAATTTCGTTTGATATTTATGACGATATATTATCATTTTGTTTTAATTGAGTTTAGTACTTGTTACAATTTCAATTCTTGATGCATTTTATAAATGAAGTATTGTTGATGTGTTTCTGAAATGAGTTAATGTTAGAATATTTTATTCCTACCGTTGATTTTATGAAGTTTGAAATGTATTGTTTCTTAATAATATGTGCCTTGAACGTAATTTTTTGGCTGCTAAAGAAATTGCTTGATTTATTCAAATATAAAAATAGAAACTCCTATTGTTGGGAGTCGGTATAACTTTTTGCAGGCACCATTGATATTGTAAAATACCTTTATGCTTATTTTGAAGGATATAACGCTTCACCATTCACAAATATCCATGTGCAGAATGAATTCTTAAACGAAAACCTCCTTCCTTTAATGCCTATAATATAAAAATGACAAAATTCTCCAGCCCGTCACACTGCCAGTGAAATCTTATCGAAATCGGTCCAGCTGTTTTAGAGACAATCTAAAACAAAGATACTAAAAACTTGATTAAATAATGTTCTTTCGTTTTAAACTTCACTCTGTATATTCCGTGCCTTTGACACCGCAATTAAAGTGTACATATTGTATTATATATCTCGAAACCATCAAATGTATGTACCATATATATTTAGACATATATGTTGATATTTGTTACTATAGAGTTCTTATAGTTAATGTTATATATCTATACATATATATTTTGTAAGCTTATACGAATATAGGTCACTAATTTAATATTGTTCGTACTATATTAAAACATATAATGCAGGTTTTTTATATGTGCAGTTTTATTTTACCCTTGAATACTTTAAGCCCGTTTGTACTTACTAGGCGATGTAAGTCTCTTTCAGATGCGCAAATTGATGCTAAAGAATTGAGAAACATTTTTTTTCACAATGCTATCTTGTCTTAAATTAAGTATACGAGAGTAACTTGTGTTACGAGTACTAGACAACTGATAAACATACTTATATATTTCTTAATTGCACCCAAACAAAGAACAAATGATCGTGCTCATCACACAAACATGTCCTCGCTGGGAATCGAACCCACGCCCTCCGATATAGCAGTCAAGGCGACTAACCACGACCAACAGGCCAATCATATATTACAAGAATATAGCCTTCAAATTTGCAATTTTAGTTTCAGCATGGCGTAGAATATGATAGATCTTCTTTCCTTGCAAAACATCAAATCACAACAATCAGACATCCATCAAATTCAAATAAATAAATATCTTGGGACAATATCCACACACGGCCATCTGATCCCAAGCTAGGCAGAGCTTGTGTTATGGTAATCAGACAGCTGATAAACATACTTATATATTTTTTAAATAATAATAAATCACACCCAAACACAGAACAAATGATCGTGCTCATCACACAAACATGTCTTGGGTGAGAATCGAACCCTCGTCCGATATAGCAGTCAAGGCGACTAACCACGACCAACAGGCCATTCATATATTAAAATAAATAGACTTCAAATTTGCAATTATCAGTTTCAGCATGGCGTAGAATGTAGTAGATCTTTTCTTTCCTTGCAAAACATCAAATCACAACAATCAGACACATCATCATCTCATCATCTTCCTGCCCTTATCCCATTTCACTTGGGGTCAAAGATTTGGCTATGGTTTTATAGTCGGCCGCCTGCCTGACACTAACCCTCTTTGGGAATGCGATTGTTGGTTGTTTACCCGCCACCATTCGGGTGACCCAAGGTGCTTGGTATAGTGCACTGGGTCTTAAAGTCCATTAGTCGCCTTTTACGACACCCAGTGGAGGATATGGGGTGGGCTATTCTTTATATCCGGACACCACACAACAATCAGACACATCTTTCACATTCAAATACAAAGTAAATAAAATCCCAAACCTCAAATATATGTAAAGTAAGTACATTATGTAACAAATCGCACAAACAAAGGCTGACAGCCGCGTTATTTGCGAGCAATACTTCGACGTATAACAGCATTGAGTGGTTAATGGTAAACCCATTACTGCACGAACCATGTTTCCAAGTTATGCGACACAATACGTGTATGAATGTTGGGTTGGAAGCAGAAGGTGAAGTTTGATTTGTTGACTGGCTTGGTCTAGTGGTTAGTTGCCCTGATTTGCTATACTGGAGGTCGTAGGTTCGATCCACAGCTAGGATAAATGTTTGTGATGAACACGATCAATTTTTCTGTCTGGGTGTAGTTTTTCTATAATAGATAGCGTTGTGTGAATGTTGAGGAATATTTATTTAGATACAGGGTCACGTGAACAATGAAAGAAAATTGGAAGTTGATATGTTAAGGTTTAAGTTCGTTCTAATAAGCCGTTATGCGAATAGGGGACAAAATGTCAAAAATACCTACATAAAAATCTGTTCTTCTACTTTAGCTTATGATTTTATTTGTTTCTAATTACTCCTAGCTTCAATGTCAGTATTTATCCGCATCGTCCGTGTTTGCATGGTATCTCAGCGCATCGTATGACGTATCCCAATGTAGATATGATGCGATGCGGAATTATTTGCCCGTTTGGAGTCTCATTGGATCTTGTAAAAATACATTATTCTGGTTTAGATCACCAGACTTCTGGTATAGCTGATTCCTTTAACTTTCCTTTCGCGGGAAGTGTATAATTTTCATGATCATAAAAATATAAATATCGACTATGCTTCTCAAAATCAAAATCAAAGAAAATGGAAATACAGCGTGCTGCTAGGTAGTTTGTTGCGCCGTTTCCTCTCCCGTAGCAATAGCACAGGAAGCGGCGAAGGGTGGGTGAGTACTGTCTATAATTTATTATCCTCAACGTTCTAAAAGTGCTACATTGTAGCCTAACTTACATTGTCACAGTCATTGTCACTTTTGATTTTGATTTTCGTAAGTTAAATGGATGTCATGTATCATCATCTTTTTGCCCTTATCCCAATTATTATTTGAGGTCGGCGCAGCATGTCTTCTTCCACACGTTCCTATCTGACGTCATCTCGCAAGTCACGCTCAGTGGATGTAATGTAAATTTAATTTTAAATTAAACCTTCTGCCCTCCACTACTTTGTAACCAATCAATACACAAGCATACCTTCGATTCTCCAATCCTACGTCGTGTGTTGAGCCTTTAGAAACTCCAGGCTTAATGCAAAACCACTTACTGGAAAACATAAGTCTCTTAAACACAGATTTTAAACAATGAACGGTGTAAAAGGTCCATTAGTGTTGCATTAGTACAATAAAATGTTGCCAGCTCGCTTCGTTCTCAATGGCTCTCCAAGTCTCGATACGTAATCGTTATTTGTAGATTTTAAACGGATTTCTTTTTTGTGTGATTTTCTTATAATTTTGCTTGGGCACAGAATTCCTTATTTTTTAACCAACTTTAAAAAAAGAAGGTTGTTCAATTCGACCGTATATTATATAATTTTTTATTTTTGTAGGTATACGAGGTATCGTAGATCGGTATCGACTTGAAAATTTATTCTAAA
Source organism: Chrysodeixis includens (assembly GCA_941860345.1). Lineage (NCBI taxonomy): Eukaryota > Metazoa > Arthropoda > Insecta > Lepidoptera > Noctuidae > Chrysodeixis > Chrysodeixis includens. The sequence continues at coordinate 5,883,285 of OW796114.1, read as the reverse complement.
AGTATTTCTGTATTTAACAATATAGTATACATAAGTTGATACCTAAATTAGTTACACGCTAGTAGTTTTTACAAAATAATATTCAGTAAATAATGTTTAGTTTCAACTTTTGATCCTAGGTGGCGCTACGTGTGTTCTCCAGTAATTTAAACCATCGAGTCCGTGTTTCGTGGACCATTCACAACAGATGCACAGATTTTGATACGATTTTGTTATTACATCGTCGATACAGTTTTTGCCATAGTCTTCACTACATAGTATAAAACAAAGTCGCTGCCGCTGTCTGTATGTTTGCTTACAAATAGTATCTTAGTAGTAGCTTAGTATCTTTAAAACTACGCAACGTATTTTGATTCAATTCAAGAGGAAGGTTTATTATATTTATAATAAATACCTACATCAGTTTCATCCGTGCTAAGCTGGGACAGTTCGCTTAGGTTCGGGTTAGGTACTGATAAGAAAAAAAAAATTAAGTCCAAGAGAAATCGTATAAAATATGCGGCGGTATTTTATACGGCTGGCCCTGCTGGAATACCTGGTGTTTATAGGTAATAACTAGCCTACACATTATACAAACAAACTTACATTATTACGACCACCACGAAGTTTTCTATTCAACATTATTTACAATTCCAACACCTACCTACAATATAGTCCTCCTAAACTAAATTACTTCACAAAAATGTCCACAACCCAACCAAAAACCCCGACTATCACTATCAACGAAAACGCCCTCACCCTCAAAACGACACTACAATTATTCTCTCAATTCTTTGTACTGCAATACTGAAGCAAATTAAGGCAATTTCGCGAGCGCCGGAAAATAAAGTAATAGGCTACCCATTAGGCTACGCTCAAAGACATTTGCTAATAGTCGGAAATAAATTTGACGTTCGTCTGTCGCACTTTGAGCTCGTTCCAGATGATTTAACCTTGTGTGGGGGTATCAAACTTGTTAACTTATTTCTGAGTGAGGTTGAGTTAGTGGATTGTTTATCGGGATTAGGATTAGGGAGTTTTATGTTGGGTTTCTCTAGTATTTACTAAGGGTATTTTTTTACGATTTTTTTTTTGTTGAGTTCAATCTATATTCCTAAAAGTCTTAACCATTGTTGCGTTCAATGTGCATTTTTCTATTGATAACGTAATTTTTGACCTTAAATAATAGTATGACTGAAGAACACAATTATTCCTAATATTATGTCACCTTAATTGAATTTTCATAAATCAAGGCAAATATGTTAAGGAAAGCGATTATTTAAAGCAACAAAATATACCTTGGTAAATTAAATTCGATACAGTACCTATCACTTAAGTAGTTGATCTCTACTCTTCGACATTCAGTAGTCGCTGCTATGTTTAAAAAAAATATAATAAGATTACATTTCTTAAAATGAATGAAATGTATTAGGTATTACCTATACATCATAAGAATTTAAAATGTACGTGTATGGTAGAATGAAGGCTATTTCAATTCTTTATTTTATTTGATTTATATTTACAGATATAAATCATCTGTCAAATGTGTAGAAGGTAAATAATGATCACCAATAATCATCCTTGGTAAACAAAAATCAAAAGAAAAATTCAAATAACTCCCCACTCAAATATCTCGTAAGAACAAAACTCATCCTATAAAATTGAACATCTTTTCCAGTCATTTAAACAGACAAGACAATACATACAACCATACAAAAAGCTACAATTCCATACACATTATACATAATTACAACCAAGATATAATTGATAAGTTCCTGAGCGGAGCGGATTTGTACGTTTAACGTCGACAGTGGCGCCCTCAGGAAGGAACGGGCGAGTTAGTGCCGCTGTGCTGGGCATGCATTGTTTGTCGTCATTATACTCCCTTTGACTGGGATTTCAAAATGTAATTTGTATCTGGTCTTATGAATTTTAGTGGGGTTAGGTATTTTGTAGAGGATAGATATTAGGTGGTTGTATTTTATATGCTTTTGAGATAAATAAAACCTAAAATTTTAATAGAATACGCTATAATATTCTTTATTGCAGGTACATACTATACAGCAGTAATATCAATAATTTCGCAGTAGTTTAAACCGTTCCCGAGGCCCCTGACAATAAGGAACAGAGAAGCACTCCGCTGGTTTAAGCCGGTAAGAGTCCGCACACACACACCCTTTCGCCTTCCCTTGAAAAATTAATAATACACAATTTTCTTAAAATACCGAACGTAGGTGTAGGTAATACACCTAGTTGCCGAGAGGGCCGATCAAATTGATTTGGAGTCCAGTCTACTGATATCGATTATGATTAGTTTAAAAACCTAATACAGTAATATTTAATCACAGCGTATGAAGGTTCGTCAAATGAACGTCTGACTCATTTCTGTATAGATTAATTGAACTGTGAGGTCAGGGGAATTGTGATATCCTAGTGGTAAGATCGCAAGATCGCCAAGTCTAAACTAAAACACATTTTCAAAGTCGGTGTGCACCGTGGAAATCGAACTTGAGGCCTTTGACTTGGCAGTCCTACGGTATAACCACTTGACTATACAGCTTCAGATTCGTTTCAATTATTATTAAAAGGTAAGTAATAATATTAATTGCATTTCTACAAAAATATTAACTGCACAAACACTTCAACCAAATTATTAATTGCAATACATAATTAAAATCGTTGCATTTACCATTATACCCCCATCAATTACTACTGCTACTCATTCATCAATTTCTACTAATTAAAACTAACTCATCTTGATCAATCGCGTCAACTGGATCGTCATTTATTTGATCTATTCCGGTCCAATCCCAAAAAACTAATACCACTTGTATTTATTTCTTATCGCAGTTAATTTCTATTCCGAACGAATCCCACTCATAAACGAATCCCAAAATTAGTAAAATGGTTTGAAGGTACAGTCAGTAATAAATGCTTAAGGCGCTTCGTTTGCTCAACGCTTGGCTGTGATTGGTTGATTAGGATTTTTAAACAATAGAAACGAGCTCACCTTTTTGCAGGTAAAAAAAGTTGGCATGTGATTCTCGATAAGACAAAATGTGTTTTGTAAAGATTTAGGATTGAATTACGATCATTATATTAAATTATTAAAAAGCAAAATAAACTTTTTCCTGTGACTGTACCAAAAGTTATGTTTTGGGATTCGTTGGGAATAGATTAAGTACTTCATTTAAATATTTGAAATATGGTCTTCGTTTTAAGCAAAATAATAATTTAATTTCCGAACTAATACCAGTGGTATTAGTTTTGGGATTGGACCGGAATAGATCATTTATTTATCCTTACGCGTGAATTCACACCCCATGGGCAAAGGCCGTCTGACATGGGAGTCCCACGTTCCCATTAACTCTCGAACGAGAATGCTTTGTAACGTATTGTAAGTAGGTATTATATAATTATGAACATAAATTAATATTTCACAACTTTAACACAACGCTATCTAGTCTCAAACTAAGCAGAGCTTGTTTTTTGAGTACTAGGCAACTGATAAACATAGGTATGTACTTATATAATTTTAAATACATACATGTTATAGATGAATTACTCCCAGACACAGAACAATTCGTGCTACTCACGCTAGCATTTGTCCTGTGTGGGGATCGAACCCACTATCTCTGGTATAACAGTTAGAGCCACTAACCACTAGACCGACAGGCCCATCAAAAATCTTAGTGTGTCGGTATTATCTATATTATCTTTTTCATCTCGGTTTTTCCTGGTATCTAATTATATTGAACATATATCCTTATGTATATTTCTCTTAGTTTCTCAGTCATTGTAAGATAAATATTTGACGTAGCTAGTTTTCGTATCACCATGTTCGTTCCCGAACTACTCCTAGGAAACGGCTGGACCGATTCTCTTGAAATTTTGTATATGCATGCAGTAGTCTGAGAGTCGACCAACATCTATTTTTTATCCTAGATTTATTATCATATTTCGCGTGATTATGCGCACCGACGAAGTTGCTAGTAAATATATTTACATTTATTTTCGATAATTTACGTGATTTAGTTTTGTCACTTCCATAATATTTGGACAATTCCATCTGTGTTTATAATCGAAACATCCCTGCTCTAGGTATCCTTACATCTTCAAATATCAACCTAAATTAATAAACAATAAAGTATACTCTTCAACAACACACTAACTAGGCGCCGTTGAAATTAAAACTACCTGTTTTGGCACGCTTCTTCGAAAGATAACACCATTGTTCTAACTAAAACTATCTACTAAACTACTACTAAAAGTACTTAAATCTTACTTAACCCTTCTAAGCCAAGTGTCAAAAGATTTGTACAACTTTATAAGCCGCTTACGGTCCATTATACCCCTTGTTGTGAAGTAAAATATAATTTAGGATTCTTTGTAAGTCGTGCCTGGGTGGTTTGTGTTTTAATACACTTATAATAATTATAAATGAGAGATATTAATATCCAGTAAGCAGGATGTTGGGTTTATTTTGGGAAAGAAAGATTAGATTTTTTTGAGATTTTTTGTACTAAAAAGTATTTGTTGAAAGTGTTTTTAATATACAATGGAATGTTATTTACAAGTGTTGAATAAATTATATTCGTCATTTTAATTACATTAGGTATATGAATACTAAAAGAAAAATAAAAATGAGATATGATTAATCATGAAATAGTAAATACCTATTGTAGGTAAAAACTATACAATATTAAATTTGATATTAACCGTAGTAACTAAACTTAAATACCTATTAAATAATTCGCCGCATTGATCAAATCAATTGTACATGTAATCTCAATATCAATTGTGTAATGCATTTTCATATCTTTCAGACAGTTCAAATCAAAATACTCAATGTAAACTCCACTGCCTATCCAATATTCTTTAGTATAGCGCAATTCAGTCATATGTATGAAACTTCATGTTCCTCTAAAATAGATAGTTTTATATAAGTTCCAACGCAAGTATCGTTGTAAAACAATACTACGATTATAATCATGTTCCGAGCATCGGTAAGCGGACCATACTTCTTGAAACGCAGCTAAACACTCACAAACCTAATCCATTCATCACCCTTAACTTAATAAACCGACCAATCACAGCGAAGGGGGCGTGGCTTGAACACGAAACAACAATATCCAACTTCGTATAAGAGTGAGAGAGATAGGTGTTTGTAAGCGTTGCAGCCAGAAACGGGCGTCGGGCAAGCTTTTACCAAATCGCTCAGTCAAAGTTTGCAATTTGAGTCATAAACTCGCGGTCGCATTCGCAGGGTTAACTATTTACGACGCGAATTAATATAATAATATAAATTTAATTTTAATAAAGTGTCTGTGTAGTGTTGTAATATTATTTTTAAATTATTATTTATTTATTTATTGTTGTTTTTTTTATTGAATGTTTTTGTGAAGTGTAACACGTTACAATGTCGGAGGCGGGACGGCGCGGTACAGCCTACACTATAGACAATATACTTGGACATACGGACAGACAACCAGGTATGATATTATTAAAATTATGAACAATTAATAGCTCGAGAATGCGCTCGAATAAATATTGATAGTTAAGAGTTTTCCAGGACTTTCCGAACAATAAAAAAACAATCGTTAAATTGAAATGGAAAAAAAATATTTTTGAATTAAACTAACGTATAAAATACTACATAAAAATATCCTCTTTATATTAGTTACTAAATTAATGCGGATTACTTAACAATATAAAAAAAATAGTTTAAGTAAATTAAATTTCTTAGATGATAATTATCAGTTCTTAAAATAATAGTAGGATTATGATTAATAATCTTTAGTAGATAGGTACGGGATTAAAATAAGTTCTCACGGTTGAAGAATTAAAGTATTAGGAATTTAAATACTTAGTTTAGAACTCTGAGTAGTTACTTAGGTAATTTAAGTTTAATTTATTCAACCTTTCGTCTTTAATGTACCTATCCAAATTATTGATAAACCTTTAACTATAAATTAATTACATTTTATATAAATAACTTATTATATTATTTAAATTAGTGGTAAGACTTTTTTAATTCTTGCTGCTCCCAATAAATAATTTTAAAAGTAATTTTTATTTCGTTTTATTCTTCAATTATATTACAAACGAAAGTGTTAAGAGTTTAATTAAATAAAATTGTTTTAATAGCAATGTTATTGAGGATTATTAGATCACTTTTTACTGGTCTTTCTGAAAATCTTTGGGAGAGATCTATGCCCAGTAGTGGACATCCTACGGCTAAGATGATGACGATGAAATTACTTTACATAATGGTTTTTGTACGTCAGAAATGTTTTATACATTTGGGTTGTGCTTTCTCAATTAGAGAACTTCTTTCTCTCAGGAGAACACAGCATTCGCATGTAGACAATATTATTAAAGATCGGTCATAATTATAACAATTAAAATACAATATCAACTTTGGAAAACTAATTTCAGTTATTGAAATTTGATGTAGTTGAATAGATAGAATATTCTTTATTGTACACCACGTGAATACCAGATTTGATAAGCGTAAAAGTTATATGGTGCCACAATGAGCGGTCTTATCACTAAACGTGATATTTTACAATCCTTAAAAGTTCTTCGTTGGTTAGTTATAAATTAATTAAAATATTCTAAATAATGTATGTGGTTAATTACTTATTAATGTATAATAATATGGCTTTGCGTTTTTCTATTCTTTTTTTAATATTAACGACCGGGATTTAAACACCTAACAATTTTGCCACGATAGTTTTATCAATTAAAATAATTTGATCGCTTATTTAATGATTACTTTTCGGAATTAAATAATTAATAGCTTTCAAATACAAGTACCGTTAACTCTAGGAATTATTTTAATTTGATTATTTCGATACTTAAATAACAAAGGAACAATTAATTAGTTCTTCGTAATTTATAACAACTTTTTAATTCATTACAAGTGCTTTTTAATTGGTACAAATTATGAATTTGTAACGATATGCAAATATGCCATGCAGTTCAAATAATAATTAGCTGTTTATTTAATTATAATACAACTTGACACAATCCAATTTATAAGTGTTTTTATTTTTAAACTTCTTTTTATACACAAGTGCGGTTGGAGACGGCCGTTCAGTTTTGGCAAGCTTGGACCCAAATAGACGTTAATTAAATTTATAGCAATTTAGCGTTACTATTAACCGCCTTCAAGTAAACTGCAACATATTTAAAAGATTCGTAACAACTGTTTCTATTTTAAATAAAAAGGTACAGATACTCTCCTTGTATTAGAATGGAAGCTGATTTAAAAACTAAAACAATTGAAGTCGATTATTCTATTATTTGGTTGTCTTTCGCTAGTTCGGTGGTCGTTAACCATACTCCGGGTTCAAAGTCTGTAGTAGTAAGGAAAATTTCTCCTGGTATGGTAATAAATTATTCTGATCTAAGATGAGGGCGTAACATCGCTCCTTACACGATGTCACACTGACTGTCATTTCATCATTGTCCTTATATCATCGAAATTGAAGTATTCATGAACGGTACAAACAACTAAAGTTTAAGTATTTTGTTTTTCTTTGCCTATAGTGTCCCATAGCTGGCTTCCATTCCAGTCCTCGCAGCGCGCAGCGTGTGTTTAATTCATCCTGCTACCGCTTTCTGGGCCTTTTAGTTTAAAGTATAGAAAGTTTAATTGCCTTAGACTCGATGAGACGTAAGAAAGCTTACTGTTGGCTGTTTTACGGCTTACTATAGGACCATGTGTTTTTCACTCATCATCATCATAAACGTAATATTACAATTCAATATATCAACTATGGGTAGGTACCAAAAGGACCAGCTACTATAAAGGGTACTGGTCCTTCACATACCTTACACAAGCCATAATCGAGGCTCGAAGGACCATCACAGAAGCCACATGTAGCAACAATAATTACATCTCCACAATAGCATTATATTTATAATCCTTAAAAGACCAGCGAAGTGTGATCGTTGTACAAAGAGCTGCTATAGATAAAATATAATTTCAAAGTAATATTGTGTTATTATAGCGCCTCGCGACGGGGGTCGGTGGCCCTTAGTGAAGACTTATTTTGGTTATTAGTACAGCTAATATTTACATTGTAATATTTTTTATATATTCGTATTACGCTGTTGAATATTTTTGAAGGGAGAGTAGAATGTTCGGTTTGTGTAGTTTCTTGTTTTGTATCTCCTCAATAGTTAAATTACTTAAAAAGCGGTGAAGGGTGGGTGAATTAGAATGGTATACAGTGTAACCTTAAGTAATTTAAAAAAATTGCTTAGCTGAATAGCTTACTTCACATGGCTCTTTAGTTATCTCATCTCGGTCGAATTTATCCCGCGAGATGAGTTGACCAGTGTTTTTTTTTTAATCGGGCAACTGTTCCCGTTTATCAAGTTTATGATTTATACAGACAAAAAAAAATTGTTAGATAGTCAGTGGTAAGTCCGTATGACTGTCAAGTCAAAGGTCTCGAGTCCGATCCGCACGGCGCGCGCCGACTTTTCGATGTTGTGTGCGTTTTAGAAATAAATATCAAAGCTTCCGTGTTTGGGAAGGCACGTAAAAATGTGGGTCCTGCGTCCGGTGGTGTCGGATTGCCGTCCCATCGGGCTATGAGAGTAAAGGAATAGAGAGTGCACCTGTGTTTGCGCACACGTTTATGCACTATAATATGTCCCGCGTTGCTGGTGGTCATAGTAGCACTAGCCGCCGTGGCAGAAATCGGTCCGGACATTTTTATGTATGTATACCATATAATATATGGTAGATAATTATGCATGTGTACCCCGTAATACCGGGTACTTTTATATTAAAGCAAATTACTATTATAAGCTTCCAAAAGATTATTTTTGTTTTCCTCAGTAAAACACAAAATTATAACTTCATTTAAATAATAATAAATCCTATCTGAGAGTTGCATTCTGATCAGCATTTTTCACCCTACGATTTCCAACTTTATTTTAAAGGTGTAGAGTTCAAAATAAACTGTATTACTGTGTGTTTTATTGGCAATTGAAGTGCCAATTTGACAGGATTACGTCGATAGCACAAGTCTGAAAGAGTATGTTTTTAAAGCTGATGTTTTTGAAGTTAATGGCATTGTGGGATGCTTGTTATTGATACAAATTGTTATTTCATAATATTATTGGCGATTTTGTTATTAAAAAGTAGGAAAAGAAAGTTCAATATCTGTTTAGACTTACTACTATTTAGTAATTACTAAATTCTGGTTCTTTCGTGAATGTTTAGTCTTAAAATACTATGATTTAGTTATTAAAGCCGTTCGCAATTGAGGCGATCTTTAGGGAATCTGTAGACGTCACATATTCTTGATAAAATAAAGCTATTAAATAAAAAACAGTCTCATTTAATTTACTTGTAATTAACGTAAAATCTAAGTTAAGTTTTTAATAAAATTGCAAATGTCAATAATCTCTAAGTATCCTTGTATTAGAAGTAATCATAGCTAGTGGTGTTTATTTTCAAAAGACGAGACGAGATGTATGTCCGTTATGTATGACCAAAAAAAAATGTATTTATTAAAGACACTTCCAACTACAGGCTAATAACTGTACCATGCTGATGTTATTACACTCCAATAAACTACTAAAGGACTATTAACATTGCGATTATCATTCAAAAATACAATTTAACGAATCATCCTTTACAAACATTCAATTGTTAATTGTATTCTGATCTCCATACAATTGATACAAAGCTCATATCAAAATAGAATTAGTATAAATAAATAGTGAAAAAGAATTGATGTTGAGTGCCTTGTACTTTTTCGTAAAGCCGTTGTTAGCAAGGGGTCTTAACACAAATGATTTTCAATCCTAGCTTTGTACATTTAGAGTAGGTTTTTGTTTGGTGTAGTGCAAGTTGAAAGTGCATAGGGCAATGGGGCTTATAAACTGGTACAAAATGGTAGCTGCGGATTAAGAGATTGATGTCATGTCAATCACACGTGACTCTGGGAAACGTTCAATCTCTCGTTGTTTTCCAAAATGCATAATCTGAGAATTTAAAAACTTTGGATGTATCTACGTAGGGCTGTTTTTTTTACCTTTCGTTGTTCGTCGTTTATTTTGGAAAAGAAAACTCAAATGAATAATCTTTTGTTTTGCCTTAAATAATTGTACTAAAAATCTTTGAACTAATGTTATGAAAGCAAATGTTTGCAATTCGCTTAAGCGGCATGACTAATTTTATTAACTTTTAAACTAACGCGTTGCATATTTTCCTTAATTTAGGTAAATAAAAATTAGATATTTATAAAATCATATTACGCTTTAATTCCCGATTTTCTATAATATTGGCTATCATTGATTTTGGCATGGAAATAAACCACCCTGTATATCACTCGGATATCACAGCTCCGTATCAGTTTATCATTTCTTGCAGTCTGCCGATCGTCTTTTGTTTATAATAATTATATTAAAAACAGTACAATATTTTGTTAACTAAAGTTTCACGGAGTTATTTGAATATCTGTTTCATCGATTTTTAACGCAAAAAAAACATATGTCTATTCTTTTCCAGAAATGTTATGTTTACTCTATAGCTAGAAATATTTAGTTGCACAAGTTTCTCGGTAGTTTCGAGGATTAAAACACACAGGGTTTAAAAGTTGTAGTTTTATATAGTTTGTTCTGGTGAATATGAGATTCGGATAAACTTTACGAATTCCTAGATTCTGTAGGCTGCAATTGCGTTGTTGCAAATATAAATGTTGTCAGAAAATTTATATTATTATACGGATACTATGTGTATATTTGCAAATTGCTCATTCTCAAGCACGGAAGAATTAAGTTCTTGATATGTCACTTGTAATTGAGTAGTAATTGATATGATTATAAACTTTTAGTTATTTTCTAAACATGTTTTAGTGTACTAAAATAAAAAGGTTTATCTATTGCAGAAACTTGTAAAACTTTTACACTTTGCCTTACGTAGAAACCTCCTTTTAAGTAAAAGATATACTTGTGCTAGGAGGCCTGCTCTTCAAAAACATTGTTATAGTGGCAAAAGTGGTGTACAGAAATAAAATAAAATAGAAAAACTGAATTTAAACAATAGAAACACAACACATACATTCTAAATAGTGCATATGTATTGTGTGTGATTTATAAATCTCATTATACACTAAGAGTTCGAGTTAAAACTTTCACATGGTATAAAATAATTTCGGAGCAAAAATACCACTTTAAAGTTTCGTTCGAAATACCGGGCTCGGAACACGAAAAGCCAGACACGCCTCCCATTACGATGGGTCGGGACACGGGATCCTTGCACATAGTTTTACTATAGTTATTTTGTAAGTGAATGTTACCTAAAGTATTTTACAGTTCGTATATGTTTTGTGTATAGTTTTGTGGTCTTTCGGGGTAGTTCAGAATTCATGTTCTATTGACAGACATTCAGCTGAATTAATACAAATTTAAACAGTTTGTTAGCATTTCCAGTGAGTTAAATAATTAAAGTCTCTGAAAAGTATAGCCTTTCATGGACCGTTAGTTTTTGTCGTGAGGATTTTCTGCGAGTTTAATTAAACCTTCTGCTTGGTGGCAGTCGCGAGCACCAGGCATTCAACGGTTGCCTGCACTGATATATTTATAATATCATCGAGTACAATTAGTGTTTCCCATAATTACAAATAAGTACATACACCCACGTATAGTTTATATCACTTTAAATTAAAATACACTTTCTCCCACAGATCGCATTGAGCTGAAGAGCGAGAGCGTCGCTCACTCAGACTCAGAGCATGAGCACGACCATGAGCATGAGTTGAGTGAGCACAACGAGCACGAGCACGGCCACGGCGAGCACAGCGAGCATGGAGAGCATTTAGAGGCGCTTGACGCCGGGCGACCGCGCAAGGTAACTTGATATAAATTTAATTAATTTGTGATAGGTATAAAAATAAATGTTAGGGTATTTTATTAAAATGGACTTATATTGAGTATTGTGTTTCATTTAATTGATAATATATGAAAAATAGACATTAGACTTACAAATAATCACACAACAAAAATGAGTTCATTGTACGGGTATTTCACCAGATTTTTTTGGATATAATATGTTTTTTATATTTTCTACCCCGTGTCAGTTTTGGTAGGTTTCCATCCGCGTAAGTTAATTTCCGTGTAAGTTTCCATCAGCTCAAGAAAAGACGATATAATCTCATGTCATACATAGGTAAAATATTCTTTATTGCACACCACATGTGAAAAAAAAATTGACAAACGACAAAGAAGAAGATTTGACAAACGTTATAGTTACATGGTACAATGGGCAGTCCTAACGTTAAGAGCAATCTCTTACAGACAAACAACATATCTTTTACCACTTCACACAACCCCTGTACCATGAGCTCTCGACCGACCTGTCTCTTCAATGTCCAAGCAGGTGCGTCGCAGCCGGACTACCTTCACTACGTACCAGCTGCACGAGCTGGAGCGGGCCTTCGACAAGACGCAGTATCCGGACGTGTTTACACGGGAGGAGTTAGCCATGAGGCTGGATTTGAGCGAGGCTAGAGTGCAGGTCAGTAAAAATAATAATATCCGGACCGATACATACCATAATGTCTGGACCGATTTCGGTCACGGCGTCCAGTGTTACTATGACACCAGCCAGCTACGCAGGACATATTATAGTGCACAAGCGTGTGCCCAAACACAGGTGCACTCTCTATTCGTTTACTCTCATAGCCCGATGGGACGGGAATCCGACACGACCGGAGAGAGATCAGGCTCAGGGCCCACATTCTTACGTGCCTTCCGAAACACGGAAGCTGTGATGTTCATTTTTTAAACACACACAACATTCGAAAATGGATGCGCGCCTTGGGGATCGAACTCAAGACCTCTGACTTAGCAGTCCTACGGTCTTGCCACTAAGTTAACGGATTATTAACACCATTAACGGATCGTCGCCCAATACCGATTTCATATTAAATCTGATTTTCCATACAAATTATAAAATAGTTAATGTGTTTCTCGCCAATATGAGGATAGTTTTCATTTAATTTATTATTTCTGCGAAACAGACCTGTGAACAAAATTAACATTAATTTCGCAAATACCGACATTTTTGTGGTTACCCCTCCTGTACTCGTACAAACGAGGTAATTATAATGTACGGTATAATTAATTATTTTGAATCAAATTAATAACGTTCCTAATTAGCAAGTAATTTGTTACATTTAATAACGAAACCACATATATCGCGGTTGTGAGTAATTAATTATGTTGTGTTAATTTGTGTGTAAAGTGTAATTTAATGTATTACTTTGGGCTGTTTAGTTTAATGACAAGTTTTTGAGGAAATTTAGTAACATCTACATTAAAATTGTATCGTTACAAAAATGAGAACCTGGTGTAAAACTGTGTTAGCGAAGATGTACCCAACTTATGATATATTTTATTTCGATTACTTTGAACACATACGTGAAAAATAATTGTCCTTAATATTTTTTTTAACTAATACCTAGTCGCTTTCCGCGACGGTTCGTCCCTATGAATGCTTATATTTTTTAAACTACGCAATGTATTTTGAGGCGATTTTCTTATACAAAAAACATAGTTTGATCATATTTTAAACACACTATCCGTGCGGATGAAGAAAAGGTAAAGTATATAAAATCACTATTAATTACACCCTTGCAAAGCTGGGGCGGGTCGCTAGTTTAATATAAAAAATCATGTCACCCTATTTGGAATGTTTTCACGATTAAACCGCTCAACCAATTTACGTTATTTTGATAATATTATAAACATATCATAACTAACTGGACATAGGTAGGCTAATTTTTGCGTCCAAAATACCGAATAGGAGTGAAGTGGTCGCCATGGCCGAAATCGGTCGGATGAATTATAATTTTTGCGGCGATAACTAACATTTAAGCGGGCAAAATTGCGGGCAAAACAAAAAAATTGTCGACACCTGACACAAAATTAGCATAATTTCTAATATATTATGTCACCTACTACCTCATTACTTTCCTATCTACTTGGTACTGGTACTTGGTACACACAATGACCACTAAAGGCTAATCCAGAGGCGTCGGTAATTAAAATTAGTTCTATTCTCAACGCGCGCACAATGAGAGCAAATTGTCGATAGCCGGTGACCGCAGCTAGTACCTAAAGGTAGGCACATACGCACACGACAGGCGATATTAAGGTGGTGTTGGTTTTAATTTGGGTGTTTAGGATAACAGTTGGGTTTAAAAAAGCCGATAAGGGTGTCATTGGTGGATTATCAGCTCATTCATATAGCCCGGTGAACTAGTCAAAATCTGCTAATGAAAAAGAAGATCAAATCCAAAAAAAACGGTGATACGTAAGCGAAGTTAATTTTGTTTTTCAGAAACGCAGAAGAAAACTTATAAAAAAATATTATCTTTTTGACACAATCCTTCCTAATGTCGGTTGCACCAAAATTAAATTCATTATATCATATTTTTATATTCATACTTACCTATTCAACTCATCCAGCCACAAAACAAGACCAGTCCCAGTTAATCGCATTAAACGCAGTCACAGTGCCGCGGCGAATCGCGCGAGCGCACAATGGACGCTAATTCGCGCGTCATTACGTTCTTGTCGCGAGAGCGCTAATGTTTGCAGCGTCGTTGTAGCGTCGTTGCCGCGTCGCAGCCGCGTCGCAACCGCGCATTATCGCGACTCCTTCGCTAATTGTCGTAGATATAATCAGGCCCCTTGTTTCGCGTTGTGAATGAAGAATGAAATTATTTAGTTCCGTCACGAGATAATAATGGCCAATGTGCATTTACGGCCATTTTGTTGAGCGGTTGTGCTTGCGATTGTTTTCTTCGTTTTTGTAGTTTCTTTTTATTTTAAATGTGGATACAAAAATGTTATTGGAGTTTTTTGTTAAATGAAATCTTGATACAAACTTGCTTATACACTGGTGTGTACTTGTTGTGGCTTTACAATACTATTTTCTAAACCAATTAAGATACTTTTCTATGTAGGTATTATTTGGTGTGTCCTGTAAGCAACAATTAGTTTTCCGTTTGTAAAAAATAAAAAATATCGTCACAGGATATAAACTCAAACAGTTACAAAGAAGTATTTCAAAATCAAAAATTACTGTCGATTATAAAATTTAACTTCAAGATTTGTTCTCAAAGAAACTCAATACTTTTATTTCACTCTAGTGCACTCCAACTTCTGATAATATAACCCACCTCTATCTATACAACCTCTTTGATTCCAACTCCTTCCACCAAAAACATTAAAACCCACCCTTCACCACCAAAACGTCTGTCTTTGAGTTCAAAAAACCTTGTAATTTATACCAAGTAGAGTTCAACTTCCCAAATAAGTACTAAGATCGCAGACGAACACCCTACCACCTCTTAAACTGAGACTATTGCAAATGTGTAAGAGAGATGCCACTATACTTTATGTAGCGCGTTGTCTCTTTTCCACAACTGCAAAGGTTTTACTTCAAGAGTTTGGTGGTAGGTGCCCTGATGCCGCTAAGTCTTATCCAGCTTAAGGTGACGCTCGTTACTTGTATTCAAATCTCGGGTGTGTGATTAAAAGTTAATACTGTCTTTTGTTTTGTGAGGGCATAATTTGGTTGTCTATGTGTATTTGTTGCTATGCAGTGGTAGTGAGATTTTTGACTGTCTGTGTTTAGGCTCTTGAGGACTTGGTCAAGATGTTGGAAATTTATTTTTGAATATACGTTGATTGAAAGGTACTTATCGTTTTCGATTAGGAGTTTATCTGTGGTTTAACAATTTATTGGGCTATGTAAATTGAGTACATATTTTGCTAATATCTAACATGTATGCAAAAAGAATACTTTTTTCAACATGTGAAAATTTCATATAAGAACATAACCTTATGTACTCTGCCTAAATTTATTTTATTAAAACTTCCACAACTTAATTAATTAGCTTAAATAATGATTAATAATAACCTAACACAGATCTATTTACAACTCTCTTTGTTTAATTTTCACCATTACACTGTAACAATTAAAGTCCAATTACAATTAACCTGTTCACTGAACCTAAATACCACTAATTACATTAATACATTTTTAAACATTTAAATACCTAATCTCTCACAATTAAACGTAATCGCAACTAACAATGGTTTAATTAAGCGCGGTTTAACGCGAAGTGCTCTTTAACTGTAGTTAAAGTGGGCGCTATTTGGTAATTAGGGACTTCATGCGGTCGGCGGAGGACGGCGGAGGATGGCGGAGGAATGCGGAGGATTGCGGAATGTGGAAGAGGTGTGAGGAGTACGGAGGAGAGAGTAATGGTGATATTAGACGATGCATTATGGCGTTAGATGCCACACTTAAAGGATTAGGGAGTTCTTGTCTCGGTTTTGGTGTCTGTCAAGGCTTGATTGACGGTATGGTTTGAATGTATAATTTTAAAGTTTTGAGTTAGGTTTTGTTAGTTGTTTTTAAGATGAAGTTTTTTTAGTGACTTGCTTATTTTTTTTATGAAAACTGACGTAAGTATTTAAGAATGATGAAATATTTCGTCTTTAGGTGTAGTGCTGTCTTTGTCAATTTTTTATAGTTTTTGTCAACTGTGAGCTGGCTGTTAGTGGCTAAATGTCGTTCTTACACGTAGCTGTTATGATTATGTGACAGAGACATACTTATAAATTTCTAAATACATACATACTATAGATAAATTACACCCAAATACAGAACAAATGATCGTGCTCGTCACACAAACATTTGTCTTGTATGGGATTCGAACCTACAACCTCCGGTATAGCAGTCAGGGCCACTAACTACTAGACCAACAGGCCTGTCAATAACAGGCTAACATGGAAACTTAATACCAAAGACATTCAAGCAGTATTTGTCAAGTTGTTGAGTACCAACCCTAGCAGCATTAGGGGTGCCACACAATTCTTAAATCACACTCAACGCAGTGCAAATTGCTTTTAATCCACTTCATAGATGCTGTTCGCCGACAAAGAATCAAATGCTTTTATTTTTTGCCCTTCCATTTGAAATTAGACTTTAGTCATCAGTCTTAAGGTTGAATTTTGTGAAGTTTGTGGTACTTGGAATACAGAATGCAATGGAGAGGGTCTCAATAAAAATGTCTAGTGATTGCCCTATGTAATCGACACGCGTTCTTTTCATTTGAGTGCTACTTGTGATGCTGGACGAAATCTATGCTTAATTGATGAATTTTAGATTTTGATATTCGTCGGTGGGAATTGAATGTAAGTGGTATCGATATCTCGATAGTTTGACGTGTTGTAATTGGTATTCAATTAAAATTAATTCAATTTAGTTATTCATGTACATTTTGGGTATTACATAAGATCACAATTTTAAAGTATAAGGTATTGTAAAGGACATCGGGATTTGTAATTTTCAATGTGCCAGTGTGACTTTTTCAAAGTCATATGTACTTGATTAATAAATACTACTCTAAAGATACTACTGATAATCGCTGAAGGATAACATCGTGAAGAAACCTGGATTCCAAACATTGGAATCTGTAATCGCCATCTGAATCTGTAATCTGTAATCTGTGAGCTAGTGTGGTAATCTGTGCTCAAACCTTGCCTATAGGGGAAGAGGCTTATGCTCAGCTGTGGGACGTGAATAGGCTGCTTTAATTATTAACCTTAGTCAACGTTAGAAAGATATATTTTTGTTTGACGGGCCTGTTGGTTTAGTGGTTACTGGCCCTGACTGCTATGTCAGAGGTCGTGAGTTCGATTCCAACTCAGGACAAATGTTTGTATGATTAAATTATCAGTTGTCCAATTCTCTTAACACAAGATATTTAGTACTTATGATTAATTTGAGACTAGATAACGTTGTGAAAGAAAAAAATGTACCTACACGTATTTATTGGTTTACACTCTACAGAATGAACCCAAGTGACGATGAAAATGTATAACGAATATTACATTAATAACAAGAAAATGGGCTTAACACGATTTAATTAGATCAAATTGTTCGTATAAGTGACGAGATTGGTTCAGGCCACCCGCCGTAATTGTTCCCAACAATTGTACAAATGCAGCGACTCAAAAACCTTCTCATTTGAAAATTATGAAATTACACCAATTTTTTCCTTCTACAATGTCTTTTTATTAGCGCAATGCGGCCCGACTAGCTCAATTTATTTCTATTCTCCGTTCGATTGCAAGGGAATTTGAACTTTAGGTGTTTGAATTTAAGGTTAGGTTTTGGACATTTGCGTGTGGGAATGGAAACCACGTATGCGTAATTGCTTTTCATTACTGTTCCATTGTAGTCGAGAGGTGCGGACGAGTGTGGTGGGGGGGGGGGGGGAGACGGCGTCAAATTGCCAACAATTACACAATAAAAAAAATTTAAAGTCACCCGCAGCTCCGATTGGTTCTATTATGCGAAGAATCTGAGCCTTTTTGATTTTTCCAATGTATTTTAGTTCTTTGGTTTTTAGGCGGATGGAATTATGTTTGAAGGTGTTCGAATAAGTTTATATTATTATATACTTACGTTACCAACCTAAAGAGTAATCAACAAGTAAAATGTTACAAAAAAGTTCTTGTTTTGTATATAAACTGCAAAGTCAAAAAGAATAATTAATTAACTTGCTTCAAATAGTGAACACTAAAGTTGAGTTAACAATTTTTTATATTCACTCAAAAACAGGTCAAAAAACTTGACGTAACAACCAATGTGAACAAGGGCACAGTTTTGTATATCTTGATGCACAACAATGTTACATCATGATAGTATAGATGTAGCCTTATTATAATAACTTAGTTAATAACTATCGTATTGTATTTGCATGCCAACAAGGCAGAATGTACTTGGTTACTATTATGTTATTTACCATTCTATTTTGTATGTACCTGCATTCTAAAGAAATAAAGATATTTTTTTTAATAACTTTCGTGAGGATGTTTTATACTTAAACGTTGTAACGGTTTACTCACGCGTATTTATCGGGATAGCCCGACTAGTTTTGGACCCAACCGGAGTCCTTAATCATGATATCTAAATAAAGATTTATTCTACTCTAACAAAAAAAACAAGTAGAAGGTACCCTTAAGTATGTATTCTTTAACTAAATATTCATGTTTGTCGGCAGGTGTGGTTCCAGAACCGTCGCGCGAAGTGGCGCAAGCGAGAGAAGGCGCTCGGACGAGACCACGCGCCCTTCATGCATCACGACCATGGTGAGTTATGTTTAAGACTAGCATTCATTAGATGATTCACATCACAACAATCACATCACATTCTTTGGATGTGTTGCCTTCACTAACCATGGAAAACTATGTTACCTGCCTCTCAACATATTCGAATGCATTATTTTCATTTTATGATTATTTATGACTAATTTATAGTTACACAACGTTGCGGAAGTGATGTACTGAAACCTTAGTTCGACTCTATGACTTTTTAAGTGAATTGCTTTGTTTACTCTCTATCATGCATACGTCTTAAAATAATGAGGATCATTCGCTAACTCCGTCGGATAAATGTTATTGTAATTAGTTTCGTAATCTCGGCAGTTTTGCGACTATAAACAGGACACTAACAGAAAGACAATAATCTAGACATTACTATTAAAACATTGCACTGTACTATGTACTAGATATATAAAATCGTTACACAAACAAAGTTTTATTTTCGTGACCTTTAACAAAGGGAATTTTTTAACCCTTTGTGATCTCGTTTTAAATTAAACACTGCATAGTAACAAGGTTTAGGGCAGTGAGCCCTGGGCTGTGGGCAGTGGGCAGTGGGCGTGGGCATGTCAACAGTCACCAGCATTTTATTACAGCGTTAGATTTGTTTTTTGTTTGGGCAACACTGTTGGTTATATTGAAACAACTAACGTATTTGTCTGCTACGCTTTGCTACACCTGCTACACGCTACGCGCACCGTAGCGTTTTGTAGCTTTGGTGTAGACAAAATGTGTGTCTATGCTTTTAGTAGCAATGCATTTTGTTTGAACTTGTTGTACACACAGTTAGAATCGCTTTGGTTAAGTTATTGATTAATCAGGTCTATTTGAAAACCATTAAAATACGAAAAAAGGTGTTATATTTTTAATTAAAATTATCCTAGAGACGCAAGTCTAGTTATCGCGAGTTTAGTTCGCAAAAATAATTCTTTAGAAAATCACCGAACCGATTGAAAAAGTTTATTAGAAACACTTACTTTACTGGTCATTGAATACACAGTTTATAACTTTCATTAAGCTCATTTCATAATTTGCATCTTTCATGAAACTTATTGAACTATTTTTTAAACCTCCGAGAATCTACCTTACATTTTAGTTCTATAACATAAATAGAAATATATATTATACTATAATCAATAAAAACTAAACATAAAATATCAATACCATAACAGCTAGTATAACTCTCATTACAAACACCATTAATAGTAAAATAGTAATAAAACACATAATTACAATAAAAAAAAAACTATACATTCTTTGTCAAAACGGAACATCCCCTATAATGACTATCAATGTACAGTCACGAACAAAACTCGAAACTCAAAACTCGCGAGTTATATATCTGTGGTAATTGGTCCCGTTTATCGGGTACTGTAATGAAATACGCACGCGACTGTACCCGATGTTTACCGATCATTACCGATCGTTTACTGATCGGTATCGGTGTGAGCAAGCAATCTGTATGGAATTAGGGTTGCTAGTTTTTGTTGGCTTGTGAAATAAATGAGTTTTTTTGTGTTGTGATGTAGGTGAGTTAAAAGCAGATAGACGATAAATAAATTTTAAAATTTCGGTGCACAAATACTTCTTTTTTATAATAACTCTAAGAAATATTAAATAATGTAAAATATACCTGTTTAGAAAATTCTACTGTAATTCTATTGCTAAAATGATAATGACAGGAAAATGGTCATATAAATCTTTTTAATTAAAGTGCTTTGTACAAATATTCGTACATGCATATAATTAAAAAGATTTTGGACACATTTTCTTATAGTCGAAAAATAAAGTAACTAAAAAAAATAATAATACATACATTTTCTTATTGTTAATTTTATAATTTTAGTAATATTTCAAGACAATAATAACATAGCACTACTTTTCATAATCTAATAACTTAGTTAAAGTTATGAACGATTTCTAAAAGGTACCAACCCTAGCGCACATAACATCGCGGGCCGGGTGTCACCGAAATCACCGACAATTAGCACCGCGCGGTGATTATGTGACAACCCTGCGCTTGTGTTTAAAACACTATTTAAAACGCCTCATACATTACGCATTGATTTATTTTTAATGGAAATGCTGTTACGTGTTGTTTGCTTTTAGTAAAATTATGTATTTAGACTGGTTTTGTATGGTTATATCTTTTAGTTGTTACCGACTATTTGGAGATTTTATATTTTTACAATATAAATAAAGAATCGATTTGGGATTTAGGAAAAATGTAATTAAAATAGTTTCAGTTCTCTATTGATACAAATTGTTAAAGCAACGTATTTTCAGTGGTTTAGCCTATTTAGTAAAAACAAAATTATAAATTGAGCAATAAAATGTTTAGTACGAATTCCAAAGCTTTTTTTTTCTTTACATTTTTATAAATAAAAGACATTGACAAATCAGCCAAGTCCAAAAACAGCTTAAAGTCCAAAAAAGCATAATTTAAACCTACAATAATAAACCTTTTTAATATCTAGTTACGACACACACAACATTAGGTGTAATTACACTAATGTGTGTATAATGACGGTATGTTCGTGAGATGTTGTGATAAAGTCAATTATAACAATCCGTTTACCGGCCGGCAGTAGCTTGGTTGTTAATGTTAACACTTTTGTTTGTGATTGTACGAGAAGTACATATTTGTCGTTTGTTTTTTTTTGGTTGAATCTGTATTGATTATACAGTATATTGTATAAAAAATCATTGTTACTTGTAATGTTATTGTTTCATATTTTTATAAATATTAAACTTGTAAATTATAAAATTCCCGAACAAATCGATTATGAGTACTACGTTTTTAGTATTTCTTCTATTGAGCTTTTTTTCTTAGAGCATGTACATTTCTGTTAAATCGAATAAATATTCCTCAACATTCTCACAACACCATCGCCTCAAATTATTTATACGAGAGTAACTTGTGTTATGAGTACATACAGAATTATAGATATTAACCCAGACACAGAACAAATAATCGTGCTCATCACACAAAGATTTGTCCTGGGTAGGAATCGAACCCACGATCTCCGGTACAGCAGTCAGGGCCACTAATACTACTAGACCAACAGACATCAATAAAACAAAACTAATTCTTTGTAGTTAAATCTACACCACTTAACACAACATATGAATGAGTGTATAATCACGTGCGTTCTATACCCCCCTGCGCACGCGACAAACGTGATAATTACTTACTTTTATATTGATAACCTATGCTCTATATTTATCGTGATTTTGTGTTGTGTTATCGCTATGGTATTTCGTAGTTTTTGTTGTATTTTAGTAAATCGTTTGGGCGTGGTTATTTGGGAAACCAGAATAGTGGGGTAAATAAATAGATAGTCATAAGTCTAGTAAGAGTATTAAATTGTTTTGCGGAAATAAAGTAGATACCTACCCAAATCGAAGATTTTAAAATTTTATTAAATTGATAGAAATAATGGAAACTTGGTACTAATGCGTTACATACATACATATATATCTATAGCATACATATTATTTATTTAAACTAAACATAGCCCACGGTAACAAAACAACTAAAAAACATACTTATATTTAAGCTCTGGTAAAAAATCGAACTTACAACCTATTCAGCAGTCAGAGCCACTAACCACAACACCAAAACACCAGTCAAAATACGAAAGTTTATTCACATTAAACTGTACCCAAGTTCCTAAGTTACTAGCCAAGCAGGTGACAGCACACAATGCGTAACTGTCGCGCTATCGTACCACCTGCCTAACCACATTAGACAGTACAAACAGTCATTATTTGTCTGTTTGCTTGTCACCGTGCGTGGTGTGCGCGTGAGTTCATCAAAGGGCGCTTTCTAGTTAGGAAAAGGGTGATAGATTATTTTCCTGGTTATAATTTTGATATCTGTGTGTTGGTAATGGGTATTTTGAGTTGACAAGTATTTTTTTACTTCTTTTGAACGCCTTTGTCGATTGTAACGTGTCGGCTCCCAACCGCCTAATATTTGACTTAAAATTTTTTGTATTGTAATTTAAACATCAATTCTTCTAGACACCTATAATAAATATTAAACAGTTGCATTATTTATTTTAACTTCACTATTTCGTTCCGATATGGTACCTACTATTTACATATGTCTAGTCCAAAATTGAGCCATATCCAGTGTTTTTTGATAAACCTCTTCAATTCAATAGGTGTGACCCGCACGGTGTGCCGGTAAAAGGGCTCAGGTTTGAGGGCCTTACAGTCTCATTGATTCCCGATTTATGCCAGATACAGCATTTTAACTTACTACTAGTATTAATTTTAAAACTATTTATAGTAAGTCAATACTACGTTGCGGGTTCCAAGACAGTCAATCATTTCCCCTGGGACACACCGAGCTTAACTGTTTCAGTGGTATTCCTTGGTCTCATTGTAGATCCTGGCTTACAGGAGTTGCAATGTTGGGCATGTGTGGTGGGCTAGTCCCAATTTAAAATTTGACGGGCCTGTTGGTCTAGTGGTTAGTGATCCTGACTGCTAAGCCGGAGGTCGTGGGTTCGATTCCCAGCCAGGACAAATGTTTGTGTGATGAGCACGATCATTTGTTCTGTGTCTGGGTGTGATTTATCTATAATATGTATATATTTAGAAATATATAAGTATGTTTATCAGCTGTCTGATTACCATAACACAAGCTCTGCTTAGCTTGGGATCAGATGGCCGTGTGTGGATATTGTCCCAAGATATTAAAAAAAAAAAAAAAAGACAATACTAACCCCGTCTCTTCTTACAGTGGTCGGTGAATGGGGTGGCGGTGGACCGCCTGGTGGTGAGTGGTGGGCACTCGGGCTGGGAGCCGGGCTCGGCGCGCTCGGCGTGCCCGCGCCGCTGTGGCATGATGCTGAGCCGGCTGCGGCCTTCAGAGCTTTGCTGCATAGGTAAGGATAGATGTAGTGATGTAATTGGTTATGTAATGAGGTCCAGTGATTAAAATCTTTAGTAGTGTGTCAAGATTATATCCTACTAAAGACAAATGTAAAAAAGGAAAGCCAAGTTCAATACAAAATCTATGCTTGGCTGTGGTAATGTCACGAGGAGTAAATGCATTCGACATTTCCCTTTAATATGACGATATTTTGAATACCTACTTGTAAAATCATGTCTGAAAATCTCTATTAAAACAAAAATAAAATATAATATCGATAATGCTAACTTTCGATATAGACATGAAAAATATTGAAATTATTTAATTATGTGAAAAAAAAAAAACAATTTTTCACTTACATTTGATAGAGTCTAATTTCTCACATATCAAAACAGTCTCAATATCTTTCTTTATACGATATACAACTTTCTTACAACCTACCGCCTACTCTTCTAAATCACCTCTAACCTCAACAGGTACGTCCTAGCCCTACCACCGCCAGCTCTCCGGCCACCGGAGCCCGAACCCTCACCATCATCACCGCCGTCACCGCCGTCGCCCTCCCCGTCCCTCGCCCGGCTGGCCTCCGCCGAGGCCCTCCGCCTGCGCGCCCACGACGCCCTCATGACCGACCGAGTGCTCCTACAACACAACAATAAGGTTCACACGTAACATGATGTAGCCCAGTGGCCGAATGGACAATAGACATTTGAGGTGCTGTACGTTTCTGTACGTTGTCGTTTGAACGATTTGAGGATTTGATGGTGATGCTCTTTTGTTTTTTTTTGAATGTTTAAAGGATGTTCTTTTATAAGGTCAACGAGTAACAAGGCATGACGTCATCATCAAATGACCGGGTTTTAACAGAAAATTTGACTTTCGAGTTGCTCTACTTTTCTGTCGTTTGAAGGTACGAGCGGTGGTACAATGTTCTCCAGATCATATATTTGGTAAGAGTATTTAGATTATCCATTTTTGTAATGGTGTTTAATCTTATTTAGTAAAGCTCCTGGGTTTCTACTGAAATTTATCTAAAATGTAGAGTCATTCAATAAAAAATCGTAGAATCAATACTGTATTTTAGAAATCCTTCTCCTTCATTTGCAATCTTAAATAGTTATTGCTATGTCTCTTAATACCTACCCCATAAGTGTGATTTTTATTTGTTTGCTACCAATTTACAATGTCTTCAAAACATTCCGTCAAAAACAAAAGAGCATTAAGTAAGCATGTAGTGGGCCATTAAAGGCCATTGTATAGATACGTAGGGCCACGTAAATATAGTGACTGCACATGTTTTCAGTGAAGTATTGTATACGATTGTAAATCGCACTATGATTGTAGTTTGTATTATAAGTAGGACAGCCCTTTAGATAAATGACATTTCTTCATTCATGTCAAATCGCTCAAATGTATTGAATTGACATGTCAAAGTCATGTAACTTGTAAAGGATTGTCGTTTTCATACATTTCAGCGATTTGTGTTGATGTTTGGAAAATTGACAGTGTCTAAGGGCTCAGGCATCACTTTTTAATGTATCAAAATGTATGGTATTTGACGTCATGATTTTAATCACATGGTAACGTAATGAATAAATAGATTTCGTTATTGGGATTCACATTTATCTAAACTTGAATTTGTTTAATTTATCTATAGACATAGTGCTGGACACTTTTAAAACTATTGATCCTTTTTGCTACACATAAAAAAATAAATGTCGTTTGAGCTAGGCTTAATACAAATTGACCCGCTGTATGTAAATTATGCAACGTATAGGCAGTGAATGGACAAAACAATATAAACGGACTAATCACACGTGAGATCAGATCTACCTTTATTTCAAAGCATACGTCGTTGACGTCACAAGCCGGTATTTAAAGAAGCCATCTTATATTAAGACGTGTGCCTTAAAGAAATTATCTTTGTAATATATTTTTTCCCGACATTCCAATAGATCTCATACATTATAGTCAAGTAGATAAGAACTTTATTTAGACGAGGCGAGAATATTGAGCGGCTTGCAATACATTGGCGGCGATGATATATCATTTTTAGGGTTCCGCACCCAAAAGGGTTTACCCTTTTACTAAGGGGGGACCCTATTACTAAGTCTCCGCTGTCTGTCTGTCGGTCTGTTTCCAGGTTGTATCTCATAAACCGTGATAGCTAGAAAGCTGAAATATTGCCGATTTATTTCCGTAGCCGCTAGAGCACCAAATAAAAAAATATTAAGGGGGTTCCCCATACAATGAAGGAGTTTTTTAAGTAAGATGATAGTACGAAACCCTTCGTGCGCGAGTCCGACTTGCATTTGGACGGTTTTTTGATAGCATAGCGGTATGGCTACGCAATGTATTACAAATTACACTTAATTCTCGCTTCGCTTTAGTTCAGCTTAAATATTTATATACTTTTATGCAATGCATATTTATTATGTATAAATGACTTTTTCAAGCAGTGGATTCGATAGCATGCTTTGTGCATATATCTATGAATTGCGATCGATCTGCTTTTATGAAATAAATAATATGGGCTTACACAAGTAAAATAATTACTTGTGTGGTAAACATTTGTGCGTTATTCAATTTATAGCAAGAAATGTTGGATGAGATGGTATAAATTTTTCATTCAATTCAAATTTTGTACTACGTAATTAACTGAATATTTTAACCATTAAAAATATCATTTAACTAAATAACTAGTTTATTAATTAGGTACATACATAGAAATATTTTTAAACGATTCCAAGAACAGAGTTCTGTTGTAGAAAACATATTATAAGCCATTTACTTAGAGTACCAATATGTATGCAAATTTATTTTTAATTGTAAATATAATATTTTAGATTTTAAGAGCGTTAGATTGAAGTTGGGACTACGGATGAAAATGTGATGAATATTGTATCTAAAATAAAGATTTTCGGTATTCACTTGAAAATGTATTATGAAAATAACATGTATATTTCCGCGTATCGTCAGCAAAAAAAAAACGGATTTTCAAAGTTCACAATTTTTCATCTTTTAAAATTTGTCTTAAATAAGCTTTTAATATGGTTTTTTTTTTGTAGAGACTGACCTTCATGACTTAATGATTCAGAGTAATTTTTTGAATGTTCATGAGTTTAAGTTACTGATTGCATAGAGTTCGTTGACTTTTTTGCTGACCCTACAAGATTTTGACAGTAGACCTGTCAAATAAAGTCCCGCTGTCATCTAACATATTGTAAATAATGTATATTGTAGCGCCAAGTATTTTGTAGAGCACTCGAGTTACGTACGAAGTTATTATATTTATTCGATATAGAGGTAGAAAGTTTGCAATAATGTGTCAGTGTAATCGTGTTAATAAACAAATACAACCTTTTTTTGTGGTTTTATTTAATATTTTGGTGTTTTACGAGAAAAAACAGTAAGTATTATTACGTAATAGTAGGACATAGCACGCATTTCGTGCCCCAAAAAAGCACTTTTCCTATTAAATAATAATGATGCGAATTAACTAAGAACGTAAAAAATATGCTCCAAAGAAATAAGCAAATAAACAAAAAATTTGTAAAGCTTAAAACCTATAGGAACTATACCGTGGAGTATAAACCAACTTTCTTTCAACCCAATTAAACCATTATAACTATTATGTCCCTTCAATATAAAAATCTATTTATTTATTGTCTTGTTAATAACATAGACATCCAAAATATTGCACATAGGGTCATTGATTCATAACTTACTTTATGTTTTTCCATCTCTATGTAACATGGAATGCAATAAATAATTGAGTATTGAGTATAATTGACTAGAATGTCTTAGAACGAGTAGACTTTGATTATCGATTTTAATATCGTCCCATTAGTAGAATAATGTTTTATCATCACATATAACAAAAATGATATTATGATAAATTCGTAATCGTAATGACGTAAGCTATCCAATGATATATTTTTTTATAATTTTCATTCATTATTTTAAGAGTTATAAAGTTCGAATAAAGTTTTTGCCACGCGGCATACCTACAATAACGTCGTACGAACACATGAAGCGATATTCTCCGTCCCGCTCTGGCGTTCCTCTGGTGTTCCTTCTCAACAACGCACATTATTCGACGGTACACAGACACAGTAGACAGTATTTAAGATCACATAAAACATTATTCTACCAAGTTGCCGCGTCGTATTAAACTTAAGTGTAATCCACTACAATACTTTACTGATAAGTTTCTAAACATGTTAATATACGATAAAACATATTTATTTTTTTCCCTAATTTTGTAGTTTCTTATGCACATATTATATTATACTACGCACAATTATATCTTCTTTTCGTCAGTATGTACACATGAAACATTATTCGACCAATTTTTTTTTAAAGTGTGCGTCGTAAGCGCTTATGCTACTTTTTTCTGTTAATTAGTTTTTCGTAAAACATTATTCGAAATCTAAAACGGTTATAAAATTATTAAATACACTTTTAATCGTACACAGCTATTCTTAATAACTAATTTTCACCTGAATGTACATAAATAACAATAAATTTTTAAATTCTAATGTCGTTTAAAAAAAAATAGGTCTAACTTCATAGTACACACAGCCGTGTGTGCTAAACATGATCAGTCTAAGCTGGCTGCGCGAAGGTTTCATAATACAACCAAACGCGAGACCAGCTGACACTGGTTCTAGACAGGTTGAACGGTAGCCGTCTGTACATTTGTAAAAGATTTTTTTTTTACATTTGCTAAGAAAAGCAACATGCTACCCTTTTGGGATGACACATCAAGTGATGTTCCTGACGATTCTACTTGTCGTGATGGATCAGCGGATCAATTAACGACTCTTACTGAACTGCGTCCAGTAACTCCGTTCCAACTTCAATCTGCATCCAGTTATGAAACATCACCTGCTGTCAGTATAGCAATGATTACAAGTATAGTATCAAAAATTTTTATGTTAAATATTGTACCACCCCCGTATCACACAAAGTGTTATAATGATTTTTGTCCAATATATTCAGAACAGTCAATTGAACATGACACAAGTTGTGATGAAATCATATTCCCCAGCAGTCGGCTAAAAAAACGCCACCCGCCAGTGAAACATTCAAGACAAAGGTATTTAAATAATATTGGCAAAAAGTATTGGATGAAACTGCAAATAATTCAGTGACGCAACAGAATGCACCCGTCACTGAATCTTGCTCAAGTCAGTTCAACACTGAGAGTACTGTGAAGGCAGTACACGCTCTTTCTGATCAAAGTCAATCGCTTCATTGTATAGATCGCTCCGTTTCTAATACTGCCATACCACTCCAATCACAAGTGCAAGCTATCGAAGAACCTTCGTCAGAAGGTCCTAATCCGTCTAACTCTATGAAGCCACAAGATTCTCCCATATCCCCATTGCTCAATCTTGTCCAACTCGGTCCAACACTGAGAATACTGTGATGGCATCTCCCGCTCCATCAGCCCAAAGTCAATCATTTTATTGTTCACATAGCTCTGTTTCTGAACTTGCAATACCACGCCAATCCAAAAACGCTGTCGCGATAATTGTGGATGTGTAGAATGTTATTCTTGTCACGTGTGGCGAGCTGTTTGAGAGTAGCGACACAACGCAACCTGAATGCCCCGGGGTGTCGCTTTATGAGGACTCCCAGCTCTTTCTTGCCTTAACTGGCTGGCTAGAGAGGGGTCGATAGAGCTATACGCTCGGGGGTGGAAGTGTTTAAAGACGTAATAACAAGGAAACCAGCTCCGGATCTATGATCCGCGATGGCGAAATCGGTGTCGCACCTCTCTACACCCCTAGCCTTACTCTCTGGTGTTGCCCACCTGCTGCCTATCGTGGCGGTATAATAGGGGGGCCCATCTTTGAGCCGGCAAGTCACCGCCTGCCAATTTTATTGCATTACCATGTATTGAAAGGCAGGTGCCATAGTTTTTCATAGAGAAGGAAACATTTACGTTTAACAGGATTTGTTAAACGTTATCAATAGCCCAAATTAGTTTTATTTCTATAATATACAATAGTCTTGTAGCTACCTTGGGCCGTCCATATCTGTTCTTCCATAGAGCAGGGGTGGATAGCCCTTGGTAGATGCCCCATCACATTTTAGATTAAAGTTCTTAACAAAATGCAGAGGCCTTCTCTGCATGTTGGACCTGTGTCCCCGTGTAAGCCTTTAAAAAGGACCGGGTTTTCTTACCCTGAAGGTAGCCCGTGAATTATAAATATATATATATATATAAAATAAAAATATTATGTTTAAGAAAATAAATGTGATTTTATGCTAACTCAAACACGCTGAACTGAAGCTAGATTTTATTGTGATTTTAGAATTTTTTAAATTAGTACCTACATTCCTCAATATTTACTTTTTATTTTACAGCTTAATTTGTTAAATTTTATACAGATTATATTAAAGAATAACTTGTCAACTCATTGCTTTCCTTTGTTTAAAGATAAATTGGTAAGTACGACTAAACAAGACAAGTGTGTAGAAAATTCATTACTTGTAAAATTCACGTCATTACTTACGTTTATACCTACTTAACACGAGCGGAGCCACGCCGAGAAGCTAGTATTATATAAATCATCTTCACGAAAGACATTGACATAATTTTGGAATTCCGTAAAATATTGTTTCATATGCAGATATAACGTGACTAATTTGGTCAAATAACGTTCCATGTGCTCAAAAGACAGCTCTTGAACGGTTTTTGTTGGCAGTACAATGTTATGTATGCACATGCGACCCACTATCTACGCACAGGAGTAGTTTTAAGAATAAATAATTATAACAATAAAAGCTGTATTTATGTCTATGTACATTGTAAAAATATGAAATGGCTAACGTCTTCCATTAAAGAGTTAAGCCAAATAATGCACGCGCAAAACTTCAAATCGCTCTACTGAAAAGTAGACATTTTGCAGATAAAACATTGTTCTACTAATGGGACGATATATAAAACTCAAATACATTTAAACAGCGATTAAAAACTATTCAACGACTCGCATAGCAACAAAGAAAAAATCTTATACTTGACAACTCAATAGATCGCCTTTTGTTTCGAGACCCTTTTATAATCTTTAATAGTAGGGTGTATATGAGATTGTACATCGAAATTGCTCCTGATCTCAAAAAGCACTGAGTGTTTGAAGAAAGATTAATTTGGCAAAAATTTGGGAGTTTTGGGGGGAGCGGGGTGGGGGGCGTAAGCTGTGTACATGTGTGTGGTTGTTTTTTATTTTTATTGGATGTCTGGGGCCTTCTTAGTGAAATTAAGCGGAGTTTTAACAGGTAAATCAGGTTTTGGTGGTTACTTGGTTTGGGAAAGGTTTTGTTTGGACTTTTAAGCAACTTTGGACTTAAATCTGGATATAGTGGGAAAACACGGGAAGGAGAAAAATAATCATGAAACGTTTGTAACTTTTAAATTTTGAAGATCAGGTACCAACTACTGGGATATAAAATGAATATTTTTTTTTGCGATCCTGACCATACCTTTTACATATTATTATAGTAACATAAATTGATGTAAAAATTAGGTCATTTTCATATAAAACACTCGCAATTCAAAAAAGACCGGGCAATACGAACACGTACTCGATACGTTCTTAAAAAAACCAGCTAGTTATTCCAAACTCTACATTCATATTCAAAAACATTTTAAACTTTAAACGTACTCATATTCACATATTTAAGCGTACATTATACTAAATTTGACAGCCTACCACCACATCTAAAAGCAGATGTGTAAGCAAGACGGCACTATACACCATAGAGCGGCATCTCGCTTCCACACCTACAAAAAAATTACTTCAGACCGCGATAGAAGGTTTTCTGAACTCGGTCGCGTTGCGTCTATCTCCTTAAGAGCTCTTTTAGCACCGCTCAACTTGTAATCTCGCTCGTAATCTCCTTAAACTGTTACCTATTGTTTCCCAGTAAGGAGGGCTAAGGAGGGTAAGCGGGGGACGGGGGAGGCCACGCCCCCTCCGCAAATGTCTTCAACGCAGCTGTAATTGGTGAACATCTGACACATTTTGCTCTTTCGAACGTTTTAGGTACTTTCGAAATGAGTTTGGCAGAATTTTGATTTGAAGGTGTTGGAAGTTTGAATGGGGTATCGATTTGAATAGCTTTGATGATTTTATAATTAATTTTCGGTGATTAAATTTTCGTTTGAGTGTTAAATTATTTTGTTATAAATGTTTGATGTATCCCGATGTTAGATATATTAAGTAAGTGTTCAATCGTAAAAACTGTCACTACTTAGTAGAAAACAAAGTCGTTGTCGCTATCTGTGGATCTTTAAAACATCGCATCGGATTTTAAAAAGGTTTTTTTAATAGATACAGTGAGAGGTTCATATGTATAATACATCAGTATTTTAACCGTGCGAAGTTTGCGCAGGTCGCTAGTATTACTATAAATATAAACCACAATACTCGTAGAATATTATGTTGAGAGATTCAAAGACATCACTATAATTACACACATAGGTACACATAGCATTTGATCGCCCAATGTACGTTTGGTAATGCTGAAATTTGACAAGTGAACATGTAAAATATACCTATTGCCACTACGTCAATTACCACTGTACTCGACGTTTCGTGGGTTCGTACCCGCGTAGGACAAGAATTTGTGCGCGAAGCGTATGTAACAAAAATATATAATTATGCTTTTTTTTTAGTTTTAATTTAATTAGTACTTAGTCTAGTTATTGTTTTTTTTTCGTGATGATCCGTAACCTTGTCCTTTTTTTAAGTACCAATGAATGTCGTTTTTTTTCCTTTTGGCCATCTATTGTAAGATCTTGTCACCGAACAAGCTAGCCACTTTACCCCGCCGTGTATCACATCCCCTGTCCCTAACTCACTTAACTTTCTGATGGACTTGGGAACACCGGTGTGCACAGCGGATTAATAAACCAGCGCCGTATAAAGCGCTTAGGAGCCGCTCATTTCGAGGTTGTATTATCTGATACTTGGATTACAGTTACAATGTATAAGGAACAAGGTTTGTAAGGCGGTCGTTTACTGGTATTGGTTGTTGGAGGCATATGATCCACGTACGATAACGAGAGAAAGGATTTTACAGAAAGAAGAATATGTGGTGGAAACCTAGCCATGACTTACACATCTTTATCTCTATTTTTATTTAGAGACATTTACCGCAGTGCGCAAATACTGGGAACGTCTGATAAGCTATGACAAGTAATAGTTAATTATAAATAGTTTATTATTTAATTAACCGATTACTCATACAGTTAGGTTTGTCGGGCTTGTTAGTCAAGTGGTTAGTGGTCCTGAATGCTATAAAGGAAGTCGTGGGTTCGATCCCCACCTAAGGCAATTGTGTGAAAGATGTTATGGCTGCAAAGAGTGTTACTTGCGAGATGACGTCAGAAAAGAACTTGAGGAGGAAGAAGACATGCTGCGCCGACCCCAAATAATAATTGGGATACGGACAGGGGAATGAT
Organism: Chrysodeixis includens; assembly: GCA_941860345.1. Taxonomy (NCBI): domain Eukaryota; kingdom Metazoa; phylum Arthropoda; class Insecta; order Lepidoptera; family Noctuidae; genus Chrysodeixis; species Chrysodeixis includens. The sequence continues at coordinate 5,849,728 of OW796114.1, read as the reverse complement.
GAAGAGTAACAATAGACCTTTTTAAAACTCCTTGCTCTCCAAACAAAGGTAAGAGAAAGTTATTTTCCGCTCGCCCCATTCAAATCGCGATCAAGGGATTAAATCATATTCTATTTTAAAGTTCATAGCGAGTATTAAAGCGTATCTCATAAACATCTGTTCTAATTGACAATATCAACCGACGCACAATACCCCGAGATGTCAAGAGTTGAGGCGAGAAATAGGGAAGTACAGAAGGTCTACTTGGTACTGATCAAATAGCAAGGTTAAAGCTATTACAAACCAATAATTATCCAGGTTTACCTTGTTTGGTTTTACGGACAATTATATTTTTGAGCCCTTTGGGGATGAAACGCTTGGGTCATGGGAGCCGGGTGCACGAGCTCTGTATAAGGAACTCGCTAAGCGCTTGGTCGACTCCACCCGTGATCAGAGGGCTAGACTGTATTTCGCGCAAAGAATTGGCATTGCCATTCAGCGTGGTAATGCGGCCAACCTCCTGGGCACGATTCCCGCCATTGACAGAGATGAGGATATATTTTTCGACGGTTTGTTAATATGTTATTTTTTAGTTACATAAGTTTAATTATAAATTCAGATATTTCTTGTTTAGTATTATTTCTGTTCAATAAAGTTTACCTTGTTGAAAGTGAAATAAAGTCAATCAAATCGTGACAGTGTGGATCGGCTTGCAGCGTCTCTGTGCTTTAACTACTATACTTGTTTAAAATGTAAAGCTGTGATAGCCCAGTGTTAAGACCGCAGGACAGACCGTCAAAGGTCTCGCGTTCGATCCCTTAGGCGCGCAGCCTCCGCCTCGGAAGGCACGTTAAAATGTGGTTCCTGTGCCTGTGCCTGTTCTCCTTCGGTCGTATCGAATTGCCGTCCCATAGTGCTATAAGAAAAAAGTTAGAGAAATTATGTCCCACGTTGGCTGGTGTCATAGTAATACTGGCCGCCGTCACATAAATCGATTAAGGATATTTTAATGTTTGAAATTGTTGTATCAGGCCCGTTTATTGTTCAGCCAGGGTCACGCAGTGCATGCGCAAGCGATCTCGTGACGCTGGCTTAGGTCGAGAGTCCGACATATCCCCACACCGCGCACCGTGCCCTCGTCGTGGGTTGAAGTCATTAGCGTTTCACCACGGAATTGTTTATTGTTGGTTTACTGCAACTCCCCTGTACATTGTGGTATCCCGGCTCGCTATAACAATGCCCCTTCACCACTGTCTGTCCGCGACATGCCCATTGTCTCACGTTTTAATTACTTACCGACAATAAATACATTTTTATAGCAGTTTGAGGCAGATTGGTACAATTTTAAGATTGGATTTTAGCAAAATTTTAGAAATTAGTAAAATAATTATTGGACTAGCGTTTTTCCGCGACGCGTCATGTTGCCGGATGTCAGTTATAGTTGAAAATTTTCGTAGTCGGGTAAAAAGCAGATTATAATAATATGTTAATCCAGAATGTCAGCTTATTCCATAAGAAAGAGAAAGAAAGAGTAACATAACAAATCTCCATCCATCAAATGATCCGGGAAAAATCTGGGAAAATAACTCGTATTATCAATCGCAACGCCGCCGTTGAACAAATATTAATTTAACTTCATTTATAAAACAATCGTAAAATTAATATAAATATTCCACGATTTTCACACAATTTCCGTCTCAATCTACTTCTTTACCAACATACGTAATACCATCTCCATCGTTCACTCTCATACAATTCCATTCGTTCCAAATCGTTCATTACTCACAAACACAGGGTAATCGTTGTCTCAGCTTGATTACATTCAAAGCCACCCCTCGGTAAATACTGTAGAATTTTATTAAAACTGGTTTTAACCGGATCTTTGAGTTATTTTAACTTTAAGTGAGATGTTGGCGCGGTAATTACATTCGAGGCTTGGTTGGCTTGGTTAAGGGAAGATTTCTTGTGTTATTAAGTCGGTTTTTCTTACTGTAAACTGTTATATAATACCTACTAGAAATTGAAACCTTTTTTTGTATAAGTGTAAAAAGGTTAGCAAAATTTAGAAGTTATGTAGCCTATTTGAGTACTTATTCTACCTATTTGAGTTATTATTTCTCTAAATTTTTTAACTTCTTACAGTGTCAAAAATGGATATTGATCGAATGATACAGGTACAGTTAATAAATTGAAATAGTTATTCAACTTTATTTTCCAATTCACTGCCTTCCACACCCTTCCACACTTAAAAACCAGGTACAATAACAATTCAACGTGTAAAATCTCCCAATATAATTCCCAACCCATCTAAGTCCAGATGAAATTATCGGTTGTAACATCAGCTTATGTCCGGAATCAATACGCGATGATCGCAATAAAAGCTAGATGTTTGCCGTCACCCCCCCTCCCGCAGCGTCGCGTCCCCTCCCCCCGCGCTCGCCCCGCGGCGCCCGGCAATTTACTCGATATTAAGTTTATACAGCGATTTGTACCCTTCTTTACACCGGCCTAGGTTTAGGTGGAACGGCTAGTGGGTTTGGAAAAATGCTGTTCTCGGTATGTTAGAGAATCATATTATTATTTGTATTAGTATCTGATAGACAGAAAATGTTTTATTTTTCGACGTTTTTTAGAGAATTCTCGGTAAAATTGAAGTAATTTGGATTTACTTGTCTTCTTGATAAGTAGCCGTCGATTCAAAAAAGCGTAGGCCAATCTTTAAAAATAAACGAATATGAGGAGAGAATAGTTTTCCTGTTAGGTAACATTTAATTTGATCAATTTAAGACGCGTAAAATTATTATGGTTGATTTTCCTTACTTACATGGCGCAACTCTTTATGTATCATTCATTGTAATTCATGTAAAGTTGGGTCTACAAAGAAAATAAATACTCAGAGACGAATTTATTACAACGTAAAAGAAAGTAAATACCTTTCATAATATGTAAAAAAATTGTAACAGTATCAAATTAAAAAAAAAAATACTTTCACACGACAACTTAACTTTTTCAGGCAAAAAAATCTAGTCACAGTAACTTTCCTAAGCTTCTACCAAAGCGTTTCTCTATCCCAGTGAGCGTCGCCACAACGGGTTCAGTTGGTGAACGTTATTATTGGGTCAATTGCCCCTCCCCCGGCGATATTAGATCCACGCCCGCGGCTGATCGCCCGTCTCACCTTACACTCATTATTACAGTATTATATTCAATATATTTTTATACTAAGTACAGTCTGATACTGGTACTCGTATATTCCATGTTTTGGAAGGCCTGTAAGACTTCGTGCAAAGGCCACCGACCACGGCCACTGGTGGCCAGCGAAAGCCACAATAACATACTTTACACATAGTTTTGGCGGCTGACACTGCTGTAGCGAGTAGCCGCCGCTAGCTTTAGATGTGCGTCGCTATATCTATACAAAATATATGAAAAGGTATGTTATGTGACTGTCGCTGGCCACCAGTGGCCCGTTTGCGCGGAGCCTAAAAGTATGGGTCCTGCGCCTGATCTCTCTCCGGTTGTGTCGGATTGCCGTCCCATCGGTTTATGTTAGCAAGGGAACAGGGAGTGTACCTGTGTTTGCGCACACGCTTGTGCAGTATAATAATGTCTTTTGTAACTGTCTGGTGTCTTACGACGCAAACCGTCGTTTCCGAAATCTGTTAGGACATGTTGTAATGGAGTAATCTAAAAATACATTTTTTTCAAACTTTGAAAACATTGATAAATTCTAAAAAACCTATAGATCAAAAGTATGCATGTTTAAAAGTTTCAACTGTAATCAAAATGCATCCGAAATGCTATTTGCGGTTCGATTGCAGATGAAATACTTTCCGTCAGTTTAGAGTCTAAGAAAAAGGAGTATAACATAAACTTTGACCATAACTAAATTACAAAATATTTAATGCAGGCAATAGGTACAATGACATAAAAACATGTAATATCTTGTGGCTCTAAAATGCTTATAGCCATGACATTACCAACTATTTTTGTCATATTTTTGCAATATATTAATGAACTCGACTGTACGCAATGCCGGATTACCAGTTTATTGAATTTTTATGACTGTGGCGATGTGTTTAGAGTTCGGATTAGTTTTGCTTGGAGTATTAAAGAGGTGTTAGGCGTTTTGAAATGAATTTTGATATTCAGTGGTTGATGTTAGCGCTTAGAGAAATGTAACTATATGCCTGAACATTTTTTTTAATAATGGCAATAATTTAATAAGAAATTCATTGTAATTCCAGTTCTGTTGCTGAGGTTTCTTCGTATTTTTTGGTTCTTTTAAATTTCCTGCTAAAACCATATTGTATAGGTAGACGATCCGGATATTTGGGAAAAAGGTAAATCCAACAATTTATTACTCATAATAATCGAGTAGTCTGTTTTGAAACGACATGACAAACTTACTTTAATTCTATACTAGTTTTTCCCGCGGCTCCGCCCGCGTGGATGTCGGTTATAGCTGCACAACATAAACCCCTTTTTTGTCCAAGTTATCAACCAAATTCATAGCAATTTCCATCCATATTGGTTTTGCCGTTTAAACGTGGAAGAGTCACAAATATCTACCTCTTCATTCATACTTACAAACTATTTTATCATTTACTTGTTTGGTTCGTGTACAACACCATATTTATTTACAGGTAAATATCCAATACGACAATGTTGGCATACATAACAAAAAAAAAATACTACAAAATTAAAATAGAAAATAAAATACACTTAAAAAACAAACAAAAATTTTAAAGTAAAAAAAGTAAATCTAAGAACACATCGCTCAAAACAAAAAAAAAAGCAAAACAAAAGCGAAATCTACAAACAAAAAAAAGGGGTTAACAAAACACACAAATGAAGTGAAAATCTTCAGGTGAACAAACACCGTCATTATCAACACGTGCTGTGTCTCACGACTCGAGTAGGGTATCGATAATATCATGTTCATATCGATAAACTTATCGATGACTAATATAATCAATTGTTTCGTTTATGATATTATTGTTGAGTGCTTTCGGGTTTCTTTTTAGGAATTTTAGTTGTAGAGTAAAAACTGTTTGGTACAAGTATTATAATTTTTATTTTCTTTGATTAAGTAAATTATATTGACTAATCGAAATGTGTCGTACTAATAACATTTTTGAATGTTTACTTTTACCTTTTGTCATTCAAAAGGCATAATCAGGGAATGCAACGGCAAGTGCAAATCTATCAGCCATACCGAAAAAAATGGATCAAAAACTGAGATTAAATGATAAAAAAAAAACAAAATTATACGTATCCAACAAAAGAACAAATACCTACTCATTCTTATTCTTTTTTTTTTTAATTTTTGTGTATTTACTATTTTAGACTGAAGAGCGGAGAGTGGTATGCAGAGCTGATAGCCAACCTCCAGTAGTATAGTGGCACTAGAAGAAGAAGAAGACTAATTTAGAAAAACTTTAGAAGAGGCGATGACCCCTGAGTTTGTTTCGACGTTTCTTCTGAGTAGCCAGTTAGGAAAATGTCGATTTGATTGGAGCGGTGACAAGTTGTTTTGTTATAAACACATAACAAAACAACTTGTCACCGCTCCTACAAATTTTATTTTCAGTTTTAATCGTGTTGTTTTAATCTGAAAACAAAAACATGCTTGATAGTAAACTACCTACAAAATGTATATTTCTATACCTTCCGAAATAGCCACTATGTTAAATAATTTTATTAAAAAAACTGGTAATTTTCTCTTCTTCCTTTATAAGATTACATTAAAGTAAATATTTTATAAATTAGTTTCTTTTTGTTATATCCCAGTAAACATTCAGAAGCACTTAGTTAACTCATTAAAGATTGAACACAACTTTAGCGAGCAAATTTACCAGCTCCTTCATTCAAAATACAACCATGGGAAAAGGTGTGACAACTATAAAATCAAATTAAACGAAATCAACTCTCAAAAGACTAAACAAATTGAATTATCAACTTCTCACGTAAGTCAATGCGAGTGAATATTCAGTGAGTTGAACTAATGTGTGCAAATATTCACACAGTTGACCGGGCACATTGTGACTTGGTGCGGAATTACCAGTGTCCCTACCACCCTTTCTCAGTGTAATATCATTGGTATTGTGGAAGCGTGATAGCGCATTACAACGGTGTAGAGCGGCGTCTCTCTCCCACAACTGCTATTACTTTGAGTCGTGGTACTAGGCCCAACCGAAGTACCAATAGTTTGGCGGTAACGTGGGAATTGGTACTTATAGTACCGATTATGAATTAATTAATTCATTTTCAATGCAATTGTTGTGCGGTTAATTTGTATGAATAACGCTTGATTGGTGGAAATTGCCGCAAATTGGTTATGGGTTTTATTTAGTTTTGTTAAACTATTTGTGAAATTATTCTGTTTTGTGTTTCAAGGATTTGTTTGGTGGAGTAATGTGATAAGTTGATAATGATTCTTAATGAGTAGATAAAGGAGGAGTAGGGCTTGGCTGAAACGAATGTTTCAAATTCAAATCTTTTATTCTGCAAATAGGACAAATTGTATTACTTTTACATGTCATTCTTTAAAAATATAAGCTTGCTGGAATCGACAACACATAACAAAACAACTTGTCACCGCTCCTACAAATTTTATTTTCAGTTTTAATCGTGTTGTTTTAATCGATAGGTAAGTTTTTTTTTTAAGAACCAGAAATGTTTTCTTTACAATTTATTTCTTTATATTGTACTTCCGACAATTTTATTAACCTTAAGCCCATGCTTTTGTACATAACAGTTAAATCGTCTCGAAAATAAGCAACAAAACAAAATAAATGAGCATCAAAAATCCCATTACAATAATCCCCATCGAAACTTATGATACCCAGAACGAAACGCCAAATCATTATTAGATACTATATAAAACATAATAAAGTATATTTATCAGATAAATATTATATTATAGATATTAGATACCCCGTCAGCTGTTCTTTCCCATCGCAATGATGGATGGCGTAATAACATGCATACTATCAGTATATTAAATTTACATTATTGTGACGTCAGAGGCAAATTATCAGAAAATATACTTCATTACACTTGAGAGATAAATGTACGCGATATGAATGTAATTGGTCTTTAATATGACGTTTATTGTTTTAGTGCGATGTTGTGGAGTTTTATGAGTGACTAGGTTTTGCATGTGGTTCTTCCTCCTTTTTAATTAAAGAATCATAATTAAAATCATAATCATAATTAGGGTACAGGACAACATAAGGGCAGCCCATATCATCTCTAAGCAGGCCTCATAGGACCAAAGCAGTAAGGATAGATTAGAGAAAAATAAACTAACTTTAATCGTGTCACTACTGGACCAATGCCAATAATCTTAAGGAATTTTTTCTCATAAAGATAGAGCAGAATATATACATCGACAATTAAAAAATACTTATACATGTAAAACAGACATAAAATGAATACATCACTGCTAAATGCATAAACCCAAAAGATTAAAGAACATCATTTCATCATTTCGTACTACCACAGTTACAAAATATAATCTGTTACTACCCTCCCCAATCAATGGATACCTACACAGATTCGCTACAAACGCATCGCATCAAACAAAGCCGTGCAAAAGTGCAGAGCTAATCTGATACGCTAACGAGAGGTATACGCTGGTTAATTGGTCAGATACACGCGGCGTGATACAGGGTGTAGCGGAGGGTGATTTGTTGATGTAGTTATAGGACGTGGTCCTTTGAGGCGTGATGTTAAATATTGTGTTCGTGAAACAATGAATGTAGAATGGAATAAAATAATCTTTATTTGAATGTTTTGTTTTGTATTATTTTCTTGTTTCCGGTGCACAAACATTAGTATCCATAAAGAATGAATTAAAATAAACTATTACAATTAAACATTATTTACATGAGATTATGTTAGTAAGTCCTTATTTTATTTTTAGTTAATTTTGTAGTTGCCATTGCCTAAGATACCTATTTATATTAAAGTTTAACAACGTTTTACGACAACAACAAAAACTGTTCGTAATCGAAAAATGAGTTTCATATTAATTACACCACATCACTTTTAACTAAAACTATACATTACAAAACTTTACAATTCGTAACTTAAATTAACTGTACGACAAAAACGATCCTTTATAACTGCGCCCCTCAACCCACCCTGTACATTCACGTAAGCCATTCGCAATAATTGGCGTGTAACGATCAATTAGCGACCGCATGCAGGCCGGTCCTTCTGATCGCTGCCCGGGACTTAGGACCAAGCGTGCAGTGAACACAATGATCCGATACTTTGTGTCGCTTCTCAGTTTAGTGACTACTGTATACGGTAGCTATGGGGCTGATGGTAAGGTTATTTTAATATTAATTTATAAATTTACTATCCAGCGGCTTCGCTTGTGTGTATGTCAGTTATACCTGTAAAATGTTCAGCTTCTTTTTTGCAGTTCTGTGACAGTCTATGTGCTAATTCAGGGTGTTAGATAACTCCATTCCTAATATTATCAAAATTTATTCAGACGTTTAATCGTGATAGAGTAATAAAAATCTATCAATCTTACTTACAAACAAGAAAACACATAGGCTAGGTTAAACGTCTGCGACAGAGGACGGTAATAATTCTTCAGCTATAACCGACATTCACGCGAATGAAGTCGCGGGCAACAACTAGTGAACCTAATAATTACATTGTTTTTATTCTAGGTTATATACACTTGTTCTGGCTATTCACATTTAACAGTCTTAGCCTAAACTTCAGTTCGATCATCACGATGATTTTTGTAGATTTCAATGGTGCATTTATTATGTTATAGCGAATTCTAATCGGCAGCGCGGTACCCCACTACCGGGGACCCTCAGCTCCGTGGGGGGTGGTGGTGAAGAGTCACCGCCGATCTACCGGCCGGGGAGTCAGGCGTAAGTTATATTGTACTCAACTGCCCTATGAAAAGGTAGAATAATTTGGATGTGAGCTTTTTTTATATGATACCATTTTTTTTCCTAGCCTATTGTGTCCCACTGCTGAGCAAACGCGTCCCCCAAGTCTTTCCACCTTTTTCTGTCCACCTCCAACCAGATACCATTACCATACCGATCGATAGATGATACCATTTATTTATTATTTATTTATGTTAAAACTGTTGACTAACCAATTACATTAACATAGAGAACATGGACACATAAAATCAGAAGAAACAAAGTACCGAATTGTTTTTATTATTTGAAAGATTTAGATGTATGATTTGAGGAGTCTACTTTCACTTACAATATTTAAAGTTTTACTTAACATCCTTTTTTTTATTACATCCCAAATCTTAAATGATCGATAGTATAAAACTAAAAAAGACATTACAAACGTTCAACAACTTAAAGGTTAAAGCCATTAGTTTAACTTATTTTCCATGTTTGTATAAAAATTGTGTACCTACCAACGTTAATTCGAGCCAGTCTTGTCTGACATTACATTACGTTAATGCATTACAGCACAGCCTTTGAATACATTTTTTTTATAAAAAAAAATATTATTTTAAGTTAAAATAAAAATAGTATAGCCTGGTGATCTGTGTCACAGAGTCTAATTAAGTCTAATTAAGAGACCTCTCTCTCTATGGTATGAACAACAAATTAATTATGTAACTAATTAGTGGTGATGAGAAAATAAAGATTTTTTATATTTACCCAGATAATTTTGATTAAATCTTTGCACACATGGATAGTTGCACCATTTAATTCTATCACAATCTACTTAAAAGTATTCTACCCAACAGCTACGTAGTCTCCCAATTCGTCAAACCCAAGCCTCCCCACCAATATTGGGAAGAAGAAACCTCGTTGACTATCATACCTGAGAATAAAAACTGCTTGCTGTGCGAAGCTCAAGACACGGGGGCGTGCAGAGCAATGCCTTCGTGCGTGTATTGTGAGCCGACTGTCACCGCCTTGTGTGAAAGGAGTACTCCGTGCTTGCGTTGTACTGGTAAGATGGCACTTTGTTTTTTTGTATTTTGACAGTGTTTTGTTTAAGCCTTGTGGTGTTAATCCGTGTGGTGTCCGGATATAAAGAATAGCACCACACCATATCCTCCACTGGGTGTCGTAAAAGGCGACTAATGGACCTTAAGACCCAGTGCACTGTACCAAGCACCTTGGATCACCCGAATGGTGGCGGGTAGACAACCAACAAACGCATTCCCAAAGTGGGTTAGTGTCAGGCAGGCGGCCGACTATAAAACCCTAGCCAAAACTTTAAGCAACATGTCTAGAAGACGTGTTGCGTCGACCCAAAGTGAAATGGGATAAGGGCAGGAAGATGATGATTGTTTAAGCCTTGTTTCATCATCATCTTCTTGCCCTTAACGTATTTACTTGAACCCGACGCAATTTTTCTTCCATTTTCTCCAACTGCGTTGTGTGAAAGGAGCTCCGTGGTTGTGTTGTACCGGTAAGATAACATTTTGTTTTTTTGACAGTGTATTGTTTACACGGCGCCGGCGGCCAAACACTACTAGGCAGAGATGGTGTCTTTACTTTGATTTACTTTAAGATGTTTGGCCCATGGTTAAGCCCCTTTGATCTTGGATTGGTAAAGTTCGGGCTAAATGTACATAAATAAATCATTGGCTGAATTCGTAAGACGGCAAGAATAATTATTTTAAAAGCAAAAATACATTTGCGTGTTTGAAAAAAATGCAAAAAATAACATTTGCGTGTTATATTAATAGTTATGTATGTCTTAATTTCAATGAGATTCTATAATAACCGAAATAAGACCGAAGAACATTCGGTATAAAATACCCCTACTTGCAATTAAAAAACTGTATTCATTTCTTTTAAAAATTACTGATAACAAGCCAAATAAAGCACCACTTCATATGAAACCGATCATGAATAAAATAGCCGATCAACGTACAAATGAGTTTCATTGCTAAAAATATTTTATCAGGCGTTTCGTTTTTGAGTGAATATTCAGAGAATTACAAGAGGGATATTCATTCGAGATTTTAATGGAAATGCGTTTTTATTCAATTGAATAATATCAATTGAATTAATTGAGGTGATTATCTGAATTCGTAAAAATAATGAGAAGCAGTAGAGCCGCTAACATTTCACGCAAAAATAATATTTATTTCGACGAAAAGAGTATTTTTGGATATTTTTGTTGAGAAAATGTTTTAATGTTAAAATTTATATAGAAAATACATCTGCTTCATCATGATTAAGGCAACATATTTTATACTCGTTTGTATGTTCAAACTACCAGCATTGTCGTAGCGATCAAATGACATCAATAATTTTGATGCGATTGCCAATTTGACTATGCAGTTTTAATCTAAGGTACAAATAGTACTTTGCTTTGATACACAGCGAATAGCTGATTTACTATGTATACTCACATATACCTAGGCAATTATATTTAAAATTTCTGTCATCTTAACATCCTGCGATGCCCTTTATGACGTTTTCGGTTTAAAGTTATTTTAGTTCTCATAAGAACTTACATACTGCTACATCACTACATCTGCTACATCATACACACATACACTGCTACATCTTACAGTTCACTTAAAATGAGATTACTAATAAATAAATTAATTAATTACATTTATATCATGTCCCCAGTGATAAAGAACCCGTTCTTCAAGTGCAGCCCCGGTGAGAAGTACATGGACGAGTGTGACTCGTGCCGCTGCACCGACGGTCACAACGGCTGGTGCACCAACCAGTACTGCGAGTTCCGATCGCTCTACCTCTACGCCATGAAGTTGTCTGACGGCGAGTTTTACTGATTGTGGAGATAATAAAGATTGTTTAATTCCTTGTTTCGTTTTATTTTAACGCTAATCATAGACGACACTCAGCTAAATGTTGAACCTAGGCAACACGTATAGACACATCAAACTGTCATTGTTGAATACAACTGTAAAGGTCTAATACCCGAATAAGTCTGAAGGCTATTAATAATTATACATTTGAGAGTGCCTTAAAGTTAAATTTCTCTCCATTATCTAGTTTTCTCCTTTTTTGTAAAAGTACTAACCGCAAATAAATAATTATTCCACTGGTGAGTAAACATTTTCTTCACACGATACTGAGCAGAAGCAAACCTAGATCGCTCGCTCGCTAAATCACTTAAACAATGTCGGTTTAAGACACCAAGTTTTTACAGCGAAGAAAATATGATAATAATTAATTGGGTATTTGGTATTTAGTAAACGAAATCTGACTACCAAAACCATCTGCATGCTATGTCCATTTCTTACTATTTCGGAATCTACAATAACATATTTTGACGACGTATCCCAAGATTACAATATACCTCACACAAATTACACTATTGTACCAAAATACACATTTAATTTCCTAATAAAATCTCTTTTACACTCTTTCAAGCGTTATTTCGCAGTTCCTTACACCAAATAAAATTACTCTACTCAACCGTTCAAATAATTAAAACTTCAGGTCTAATAAACACCAGTACGGAAATCCTTCCTCATTTCCAAAAAATATCGAAAAAGTTTTTATTCAAAACATTTCTATGACTTTAAAGACCTCACCGCCACACATTACAACAAAATAATTGACACAAATATTTACTTATAGAAACTCTACCATTCGTATTTCCGTAATTTCAAGATCTTTATTCCGTTGAAATAAGGTTCAAAATCCTTTGATCGGATTAGTGATAGCTTTGTGGGTGGCCAGTAACGGATTAGCAAAAATATAATTATTTTGCTACCGTGAGATAGTTGTCATTTCGATGACACTTTAAAATAGTTTTGCAATGCTAAAACCTCCTTTGTTTTTTTAAGTCATTAATCCCTTTTACTGGCTGGTTGAGTTTTAGTTTTAAAGACAGTAGTTAAGTAGTTTTGAGGGTTAATATTTGATTTTAGAAGTGTGGGAAGTTGAGTTTGTTTTGTTTTTAATATAAATAGTGAACGTATTGTCATAATATCATTATCATTTTTTGGGTTTTATTTTAAGAAAAACAATTGTCTGAGATAAGCACTCGATAACATTAAATTAAAAATATTATTGGACGGGTTCTATGGTGGTTTATCCTACTAAAATTCTAACGGCAAAAGTTTGTAAGTGTGAATAGATGGGTGTTTATTTCTCAATCACACTCACTTTTGTCCGACAGCGTCAGACAGAGGTAATGTTTTTTCAGCTAAAATTGACATTTGCATGGGTAAAGTCACGGACAACAGTAAGTGTTCATTGTAAACCGTTTTAAGTAGAATAAGTTCATAAATAGTTTTATTTAAATTAATATAATGTTATTTTATCAATTATAGGGTTTATAACCATTATCATGTTATAAAATCAGTCAAAACATAATATTTCAGTTTGCGGTACAAAAGACCAGAACCAATTACATACATACAATGTGTAGTATGTCGACACAATGTTCACAAAATGACTGCTAACGTATCACATTGCAAGCTTAAAAGTAATGATTGTATGAAAGCTGTTTGTATGCATTTGTATGAGACCGGAAATGGCAACAATATGCAATAGTTTCTTTATACATTTCCTTTGGTGTGTAGTTGTGTTTTGTATGAATGTGACAATTTTATTTGACAAACAATACATAGACAAAAAAAGTAATTACGTTTTATTTATGACTTGAGATAAATTTAGAGATCTATTCTTTCTTATTTTATTCAAATTGCTACTTTTCAACATATTTAAGTGCGTGAAACAGAGACTTAAGTCTGATTGCTATTTACACAGACTTCACACATTTTTTTAAATGACTTAAAAAGGAAGTATTTCAATTTGGCCGTGCATGCTATTTTACTTCAAGAGATCATAGTAAATTAAGACCAAAACTTGAGTACTTAAACCACCCTAAACAACAAAAAAAAATCAATATCCCCACATGTCGTTGCCAGCGTCTCGCCCTTGCTGGTCCTTTGAAGCTGCTATTATTCGAACCAAAGGACCGCCCGCTGGTCCTATTGTGCGCCTGCGCACAAAAACTGCTAGTAAACCCATCAGACGTCATTAGTGTGGTTATGAGTATTATAAGCATTTATAATGATGGCTGTGGCAAAATAAATATCAATATTAGGGGTAGTAGCGTGTAAACAGGTTATTAAAACTTTTTTTTATGTGTAAGATGTGGTTATAAGAAATGTTGTATTCATTGGTTTGTAAGTAAGAGTATGATTTTGATATTGTTTCGATTTTCTTTTGTTGGCGTTGGTTAGAAAGAGTCTTGGTACATGTGATTATATTATAAAGACCAAGTTTTTAAGAACAGAAATGTTTTTTGTAACCATGACTTTTTTCAGTAAACCATACTACAACAAATTACATTTTGATGAACAAATCAAAACTAATATGGCAGGCATTTTTTTTTGGTATAGACTGCAATTATTATTCTACGAAAGTTTTTGATCATCTAGTTATGTATTTAACATTTTATCATGACCATGAATTTCTGAAATTCCGCTCCTAAATGAAGTGAACAGTCCCTCAAGATGTTTGCATTCAACAAAATGATATCAATATTACATTTTATTTTCAATTCTATTTGTGTGGAGATAATAATACAATTGGCACAATGCGAATGATAGCACGCTTCATGTCATCGTAATGTATAGTATAGTCTTGATAGACATGTTCTGTAAACCTCCAAAAAAAACGTACACCAGTGAGCAGAATTATTGTACCACAGAGTTTGAATGTCACTGATTTGTTAGCTGTATGTTGAGATTTGTATTTATGCAGGTTGAATGTGGATTGTTTTAAACTCTTTTGTCGTGGAGTACGCTAACCCTTTCAAACTTTGTTTAAATTGCATCAGACCTTTAGCTTAGAAAGCGGAACATGTTTAGCTATACTACTTTTATAATATTTGTATAGAAAACGTTTGTGTACTATTTGTAAACTTGCGATTCTAAATATACAGAAATTACAGTTCAACAAACTATCAAACAACTGACTTAGAACTTGTTCAATTTTACCAAAATTGTTACACTAAATCTGCCCATAAGTGTACGCCCAAATAACCCAGAAACCGCATTCACACAGACCGACAAAGTAATATACAAAAAAATCGCATATCGATATCGCCCGCTGCGCTGCGACAAATCGCACAAGAAAAAGTCGGGATATCACCCACAACCAATATAACAATATTACTAGTGTAACATTACTCGACCGCTCTACATTATGCGATTTTTTTCTCGCCTTTGTCATGACTGCTCAATTGCTAGTTGACATTATTATTAAGTTGGGAATCGCTTTTGACGAAAAAGCGTTAAGCGGTGTTTAATTTGTTGGTAAATGTGGCGGATGTTGTGGGTTCAGATCCTGGTATTATAAAAGGTAACGTATTTCTGATATAGGTAAAAAAGTGGAAACATACTTTTAGGTAAATAATAGGTCGAGGAAAAAGTCTTTTCGCATTATAGTATGTATGAACTGGTAATAAAATCTTTCTCTCTCTAATAAAATTAGAATTTGGAATTATGTTCTTTAAAATTTTAACTTTCAATTATACCAAAACCAGCCAGATACAAATACTATAGCCAAAAAGATTTTATTACAAGTTTATACCTACTATAATGCGAAAAGACTTTTTCCCCGACCTATTATGATGTGACTACATAGGGGAAAAAACGACACATACTTACTATGGTCAACATACATACTCTTGTATAAATCATTCATGATTTATAATGATGATAGTTTTGTTTGATGAAAGAAAATAGTACATTGTTATTCATTAATCCACATAACCTTTCGACCACTGCAATACTAGACACAATTCGAATTAGTGATCGTCACCTCTACCTCTGAATGGTTCGTCACATAGTCAATTGCCACGCTACCTCGACTACAGCTGTTTTACCTCACAAGGCGACGGTTGACACTGTAGTCGCACCCAATTCAGGCGTTTTTCATCTTCTACTACTACTACTGCTGCCATCTGTAGTATATTAATAGTTAAGAAATAAAATAAATACATTCACCAGACTTTCTAGCTCTATAGGACCTCAAAAATCCAAGCTAAAACATAAGATTGAGTTAGTAGGTATCCAAGATCAGGAAGTCTATTGCCACCCTTTAAAGTAATATCAACTCAGTTGTTCAAGTAGAGATGCACTGCATAGTATAGAGTCTCTTTTCCTACCGCAATTATTACTTTAAGTGTTGGCGGTAGAAGATGATGATGATTATGTTAGGCCCTCAGATGAGATAATTGTTCATAATTTAGTGAAAGATAGAAGCAATAACGAGAGTTCCCTTGGTAACAACGTATTAATACACGGCCTTGACTCGAACACATGGCTAAAATAAATTGCAGGAACAAGCAATGGAATGTATGGGCATGGAGTGTACAGTTACGATTGCGATTTGAGTTATTAACCCGGTACCGGTTATTTTGATAAGATGATGATGAATGATTTCAATTATGAACAGATGGTGAAATGTTAAAACGATATAATATAGTCTTGCTACATAGTTACAAAAAGATTAATGCTACGTTCCAGTATCTCGTTGTTAAAAATAGTCAACGTGCGACGTTAAATGAAAAGTGAAGATCGCAACAGCTGGTTCCGAAATGTGTTGATGGTCATGAAAAGTAGATTAATCTGAGATATAAATGAGGTTTGATCCGATGAGTTTTTAACAGTTAAAACATGAGAAGAGATACCGACTAAACACTGGGGCTTCTATTTCTAGTTCACTATCTACATGATATCAAATTAAGAATTGACTGAACATTTGTAATGACAAACAATGATGTCACAGCCATGTGGTGTCAACTATTTCACAACAAATTCTTGTTTCCAGATCCAATAAGAGTAAACGGGATACAAATAGGACACCTAGCAATAAAACAAATCAGTCTTCCACTGTCAATGATCTAAATTTACTATCCTACGCACTGGAGGCCGATACTGGTACACAAATACACGCAAACCGCACTTCCTTCTAAAGCAACCAATATAAGTAGGACCCCACGGCGTGATTGAGTTACTAACTCCCACAATCTCCCACGTTCTTCCTCCAATTCGAAAATTAATGCGATCCCATGATGCACAAAGAGAAGGGTCTAAGAGTACCTCCTTGGAAACACCACGTGTACACATTTAGCTACGAGTCAGCTGCAGGTCGAGTTACTATCACAACCAGAAATACACAACGGTACGATAACATCGGAAAGTAAACTCGGAACGTCACTAGAAAATAAACTAACATTAATATTTTCTGCGCAGTCCAGGGTTTCTGGCCAGCTAATTTTGAACGTACGACGTAAATAAAAGAATAAAGTAATAATTTCGGCTGAGAATCCTTTGTGAAACTGACGTGCTCTCTGTGTTAGCGTGTGAGGAATACTAAAACAACTGAACACTGAAATGCGCGGGATTTTGTGGATGACGTCATTGGAGAGACGGTTGTACCGTTTGGTGCTGTTGTGTAATCTGAGTTTAGTGACTTAGGTGAAGACCGGTCGGAATATTATTAGTCTTAGATCAAAATGAATAGATTAAATATTTTAAATAATAAGGATACTAATTAATTTTCGCAACTGCAACAAATATCAGTCTATGATAGTAAATATTCACAAATTAGGCCTTTTTTTTCCAAAATTAATGAATTATTTAATTTTGGACGAATTAGGCCTGTAATCTAAGCATTAAAATAATTATAAGGTATTTGTCGTTTTTTATTGTTTTTTTCAATTCTAATAAGAGTAGAAAAAAAAAGAAAATACATTTAATTACGTAAATGAAGATATAGATACTTTACATTACCTTGAGTGAATGGTACGCCACACAAAGTTTTTCACTAAAATAATCTTTAAAATGTTGCCTTCCTGACGCTTGTTTAGTTAAATGAGAACAAAAGTAAAGATTTAAGATCCTAATGTTTCTAATAAGACTGACAAATCCTATTAGAAAATAATATAGCATGGCTATCATTTAATTTCCATAGCAATTATAACAAAATTAAAATGCCCAGTCAAATAGTTTCCCATCTGGAATTTATTTCTATTCTAATTCAAGGCGAACTCATGAAAGTGTTCTTGATTTTTTTTAATCCTCAGTATCCAGTCTGAAAATCCCCAAACATTCAGGTTCAAATACACGTGATGTAGTCAAGGTAACATGACTCAAAGAGTTCCTTAGTTCAAAAAACTAGCTTTAATATAAGGACGTTTCGATATGGGTCGAGTCAGGAAATATTCAAGCTATCTCGATAAATACGCGTTAATTAATATGTAATTATAATTTGACTTCGAAAGTCATTTTAACAAAAAAAAAATGGGATATAGAGGATAATAGACCACATAAATTCAAGAGTCGTTTATAAATAAGACTGTTAAACTCAAAACAAAGCATTTTTATAAACCTAGTTCACCATTCACTAAACTGAAACAGTACAACTCAGCCACGCACACAAACACATACCAACACCCACACATGCACACGCAACACATGTGGGGGATGCCCACGCGCATGTTACCAAACAGTTTGAAGCTCCAGATAACCTAGATCCCCCAGTACTTCGTGTGGTAAGGTATTAAGAGGTCAGATGAAACTGGATGTTGTGTTGGCTTGTAGTAAAGACGTACGCACCTTATTTAGTGGTCTTGAGTGAACTTTCTGTGGCTCGCGGTGTAGTACAGGAGCTTTTTCGTTATGTAAATGTTTTAATTATTGTTTGAGCAGAAGCACTATTGTTTATTGTAAAATTGATTGACAGTTGCAGAATTATTTTGTAATGAAAAAAATAACTTGCAACAATCTGTGTACAATTTTGCTCGTCGCTAATCGGTTACTGTGATTTTGGTCTCGCAAGTCTTATGGGAGAAAGAAGGAAAAAATATCAAAATCTAAAATTATACAAAAAAATAATTATGTCATTCAGATGACTTTATTAAACACGTCAAGATGTAGTATGCATACCTCCATAATACTAAATTTGATTTCCAAAAATACTCAAATACAATATCGATTTACTCCAAAATTCACTTTCATGATTTCATTCATAATTTGATTATACGCACTTAATTTAAGTACAGGCTTTGTCTGCTTCACCAGATTATGACAAATTTGAATCCGAACCCGATTTTTTGAAGGTACCAGGTTCATTGTCTTCACAATTATCATCTCTGGGTCTCTTTGTTTCATCAGATTTGAATGTTCTACAGTTAAGTAAGAAGTCAATGGTTTCTTGTCTCTTGAATTCGGTTTCTACATTATCTGGAAGAAAACGATGGTTATTAGTTATATTGTTTCGTTCAATTTAAGTAATTTAATTTGACTTTATCACATCATAGTAGAAGAAATATACATTCTTCTTGAAATAGAGAAAGAATTTGATGAGCATAAATCTTTTTTTTTCTTGTTAAGTCAAGGGCATTCTCTTGGTAACCTACCTCCTTGGGGAAGTTGGGGATTAAACGTGAGTCCCCGTGCACCTGCGTGTGTTGGTGCGTGGCAATACGTTGCTAATCATCGCGCACTGATCACGAAGGCTGTAGCATGACCCTAGGGTCTAACTAAATCAAGAGAATAGAGCTGATATTGGAGTTTCTTGCCACTTTGGCACTTTGACACTTTGGAACTGCGTAACTAGGCGTCAGTAACGTTTAGTGTTCTCCAATGAGAGCCCAATTATTATTACTAGCCTAAGATGTCCCACTGCTGGGCAAAGGCCTCCCTACTCTTCCTACACTTGTCTCTCTCAGGAGCCACGGTTG